>CM042137.1:12030708-12061873 GCA_023376005.1 Doryteuthis pealeii
GCATATATAGAGTTTGATGATATAAGAAATACTGGTTGAAAAGATGCACTTCAGAATATTATTATTCCATCTTTTAAAAAAATCACTTAAGGAAAAAGGAAGAAATATCAAAAGAATGTGAATCTCATTTAAGTTCTGTCACAATAAATAAAATATCTTAAAAAAATTTAAAAAAAGAAAGAAGAAAAAAAAAGTTTTAATTATATATATGAGGGAGATTATACACACTTTCACCATAACATATTCATTATTGTCACACTTGGTCCAGGTTAGCTCAGCTTTCGGCTAGAAACCATGAGCTTCCTAGTTCGATACCGGTCCTCGCCAACTCAGCGTATGAGTAACACTCGGATCTGTGTGGTAAAGTAAGGGGCTGATGGTAGGTGGGGCCTCCACCTCACACAAAAACAATCTTGGTTTAGCATTAGTGAAATGGAGATAGATTCTTGTTGATTGGCTGATACCGACTTTAGGCCACCCCTACAACAACATTATGTGTATGTGAGCTTATCATTGGCACTATTGTATTCACATAATCCAAGTTTGAGCCTGATCATACCATTTTGCTTGCTGACTTTACAATGTAAACACAGCTGCTCCACAAGCAGTATACACCAAGGAAGTGATCTGATTTCTCTGGTTGGAAGGAGTGTCAGAGGCTGAAATTCATTGGAGGTTTTTAGCATATATACACAGTGTACTACTAAATAGAAGTATGTATGAGTGGATATCGAAGTTTAGAAGTGGCTGAACTAGGATGATGCATGAATAAATATGTTAAAGAAGCAGTGCATAAATGGTTGCATGACCAGCCAAATACCTTCTTCATGTAGGGAAGCTTATAAATCACTGGATGAGTGCATTGAAAAAGAAGGATAGTATATTGAAAAATGGCATGTTTAAGTTTATCCCCTGATTTTGTGTAGATACATTGAAAAAAAAACAAGATTGTGGATAATTTTTGACTGTCGTATACGTTTGCATCAACAGCCAAACAATTAAAAAGACATTTATTTTATACAACAAATATTTATTTTTCTTATATTATCTCCTTCTCTACCAGTGCAGTTCATTTTATTGTGAATATTAATCAAATAGATTAAATGGTATATTGTGAAAATTTCAGATGAAAATTCAACAAATGACTGTGTCAAATTACAGATTTATTGATATTCTTGTAGAATAAAACAAATTGTGTTATTATTTAATAGTTTCATTCTTTCAGTGGCAAATCATTTTCTGCTTTTATTATTACTTTGTTTGAGAAAAATTCTTAACTGATCTCATATTAGATTTTAATGCTAATCAAATAAGAATGATTATTACTATTTAATAACTTTGTTATGCTTATTAAAAATTATTCTTTAAATTTTTATTTTCAATATTAATTTTATTCAGCTTTTTTTTCTTTATTTTTTTTTTTTTGGGGGGGGGCTAAAAATCTATTTGAAAAGCCTCCAATATTTAAATACAGTCCTATGGAACAAATAAGTGAAAATTGATTTTCAACACTTGATTTGGATATTTTAAATAAGCTGGCTATGGCCGACATTATGTAAGATGGTGTAATGGTTATCATCATAGGAAATGGACTCTGCAAATCTGCTAGTAAGTGCTCGGTGGTGGCATAATGAGCAGCATTATAAAAGTAAAAGTCACAAAGTCAAACCCTCTTTTAACTTCTAGCCTCGAGAAAAGTAACACACACTAGTAGTGTTTCCTTTCTACAGACAAAGGGGGCTTTATGCCCCCCGACAATCTCATGTCACATGACACAAGAGAACATGCTAAATAAGCAAGTATTTTTACTTTCCTCTTCTACTAGCTACATATCAAGGACTTAAGACTCTACTAAAAGACTATTTTCATAATAGAAAATCATACAAATCTGCATATATATATATATATATATATATATATACCAACCCCTCCACAAGCAGGATGTGACACAAGGTCAGTTTCTTAAGTGGAGTTTGACAGGTTTAAATTCAGAGTTTTCCTTCTCTTAGACTGGTTACCAAGCCAAAGTTAAAGAACCCAGTCTGCCCTACTATTTACCCATAACTGGAGGGAGAATAGTTGATGCATACCTTTCCCAAGGGTATTCCAAATCTGTATAAGCTCTTCCTTGTTTCTCCTCTCACATTTGGTCAGGCAATCCTTGTTATCACTTTGCCATGAATTATTCTCACATTTATTCCATACGAGGAAACAATATTAAACTATTGTTCTTCTAGAAGGGTTAAAACTAGACACTCCTTATACTGGATAATGTTAAAAGCAAAGTTGTTTTAGCAACTCAGTACCAAGCAATTGCAAGCTGTGGCAAAGATATTATTTCATTATAATCATTAAATTCTTTATTTCTAACCAACAATGTTTACATTTTCAGGATCCTATTTATCTTTTTTCCCAAAATTTTGGCTCAAAAAAATTGCCCTGCGTCTTATACATCGTAGGTGAAGTTTGAGACCTCCATAGGCCTAGGCTAATCTCTATGATGCTCACTAACCCAGCTTACGCTCAGTACTTTTACTGGCTGTACTGCCAAATTGCTCTTATACAGCTATGTTTCTGCTTGTGTAATGCACAGCTAGACTGTTTTCAACAATATCTTATTATAATGGAGATTGTGCGCTTTTCTGTCTGTAACCGAAACTATATTACTACTCATATCACTATTCCCTTAGTTATTTACATCACATTTTCCATGATTGTATTTTTATTTAAACCTCAATTATTAATAAAATTGTTTTACATTATTAATACTGTTAACCATGTCTACATACTGACAACATGCAATTATATTTATATATACAACAAAATAGTGGTTTACAGTGTGAACGGGAAGGCTAATTTGCATATTGATATTTAAAATGTGATTTTATTAATTATGTGCTTAGTATTATTGATTTCTAATTGTTTGGTTTTATATATGAATATAATCAAAATCTCTTCAATGAATCTTAAATTAACAAGAAAAAATAACTGTCATTTTATTATTTACTTCCTCTTTTAACTAGATACTTAAATTAGAAAAAATAACAATGAAAGACGAGAGTGATGGAAGAGTAAGTTTCAGTTGTTCTAATTTTTATTATGCTCCCTCTGTTTCAAATCTTTTTATCGGTATTCTTATTTAGTTTCATTAGCCTTTCTAATTTAATATAATATTTTATTACATTAAACTTAAATACTTGCACCCGGAGGGTGCATATATTTGCTAGTATGTTTAAATACACTAAAAATGTTTTTTTTCTGAATCTGACCTGCTGAAATGGGGGTGCGTCTTATATGCCCATGCATCTTATATGCCGCCAAATATGGTAGATTTAATCAGGTCAACCATTTTGTATCTTGAAATAAGTAAATAAACCTTTTTCTTGAAAGGGACTTTACTTATCACAGATTTAAAAAATCTTATAAAGTCAGCAGAGTGGCCTATTGTCAGTATCAGCCAAACAACAAGGGAGTCTATCTCCTTTTCACTAGCGCTAGACCAGGGAGATTGTTTTCTAAGGTGGAATGCCACACCTACCTTCAGCTCCCTGATGCGTTAACACACAGATCAGATTATCAAAGACGTGCTACTCACGTGCTGAGTTGATGAGGAACAGTGTTGAACTGAAACCTTGTGGTTTCTAGGCAATTACTCTACCGACTGAGCTAAATTGACCCCATATATTTAAAAGCTGATGAAACTCAGAAAAAGTTTTGAATAAACTTTCCTGGATTTTTTTTTTTTTGTATTTTAATAAACTTGCCCCAATTATATTTTTTAATTAAACTCTTATGTTTGTTGTAGAAAGGGTTTGAAGAGATGACAGGTTCCTATATTAAGTAAATAGAGACATATGGTGACATTAAAAAAAGAAATCCCACTCAGGTTTTAACATTATTATGATTGGCTGATACACTTTAGGACCCAACGCTTTACTTTTTTCTCTTATTTTATGTATACAGCTTAGAATAATTGCCACTTAAGCCATAGCTGTATCAGTGCTATTGGCTATCACTCTTGGTAGGTATCGACTACATCCAGAGCTGAGAAATATGTCCTTGCTGGTCGGCTAACACTGGTGTGTCCATGTGTAGTTATCCACAGAAGAAATCAATTATGAGTTAATCCCTGCTTCTCCAGCAGTGCCAGGCATGTCTTGTTTATGATTATTTGGATGCTTTATGAAATGAAAAACAAGTGGCTGTACATCTTGCTCTTCTGTTGGGTGCTGCGCTTCTAGGATTTATTCAAAAGAGCATGCAACATCCTTGTTTTCTTCCCATCTAGCTTTTTCTCCATGCATTCTATTAGAGTCCAGGTGGTGCAGCCATACAATAGCACAGACAATAACACATACATACTAAGTTCATACAATGACTTCCAACAAAACCTTTATCAGATGATGACTCTGGGTTCAGGCATGGTTTCAGGGTTGAAGCACTAGCCCAGAGCACCCCAGCAGTATCTCATGATACCACAAGACTTTGTTGGGCTTTTGTCATTCTGTAGGATTGCCATATCCATGCTGATGCAATTAAAGCCTTATCTTGGATCTTTATGTATTTCCTCTTGACTGATGGAGAAAGTCCAAGATTAGTAAAGAAAGCGGAAGTTGAGTTGCTCATGAAACCTGAACATCTGACTTTGATAGGAAATACATTTGTTATCCAGCCATTTCTGGCACATGACACGGATGTACCCATTCAAAGTTTTCCTCAAAATGTACCATTAACTCAAAAACAAAACCATTTTTTTAAACTTAACAGAGAGGATGATAATATCAGGATGCTGGGCCATTAACATTATTTCAGTTTGAAATATGAGTTCATGTTTTAAATTTAATGACTAGATAATTCCTTTCATGGTTAGGCTGAGAACTTTTCTGCACTCCATCACACATTGAATTTTGTTGCACAAATTGTATTAATTCTTGATGCATTTTCCTTTACAATTTGTAATTCTACTAGGAGTTAAGTTTGCCAAATTTACATTCTAACTCCAGGTGTCTAAACACAATGGTCAGTTGAATTCTCTGACAAATGCCAATCTTATTACCCGAATGGCCATACTAACAACCACCAAAATTCTCAGAACCTTCTGATTCATACAAAAAATAAATAACTAAAAGAGTAAAGAGTGTAGGTAACAGCAGATACCAAAACGGCCTCTTCAACAAGCAAGAGTGACAACTTCAAACATAGAAATGGTCTAATTATTGACTCTAAATTGTCAGTTGACCTTTTCACCTCATCAAATAAATGTAGCCTCAATAACTGTGTCCAACACAAAGCTGTTACATCAACAGCGTACAGAAACCAATTCCCAAGACTATAACCAACTGTCAGTGTGAAATGGCCAGCTGACTACATAATCAGAACAGATAGGTTAACACTAAGAAAATTCTCAGAGGCACTAGAAAATATATACAACCAGCATATTTCCTCGGTTAGAAACAGATTGATTTTAATGGCATGTCAATCCATCTAGGGTTATTTTATGCCTAGAGTTTAGGGAATTGAACATTTATATTTACATCTCGTAGGAAGCGCGTGGTGTAATGGTTACAGTCATGGAAAATGGACTTGCCGCCCCGAGTACAAATCCTGGACGTGGTAATTGCATTTCATTTAGCGCTAATATCCTTGGGAAAGGTATGAATCCTACTCTCCCTCCAGTTATGGGTAAATAGTAGGACAGACTGGGCTCTTTAACCTTGGTTAGGCAACCAGTCTAGGAGAAGGAAAATCTGAATTCAAACCTGCTGAACTCCGGTTAAGAAATTGACCTTGTGTCGCATCCTGCTCATGCGGAGGGGTTGGTAAATATATATTTACATCTTTTGTGTAGGTTATTCCCAAGAGATTTTTACACACAATTATGTGATACAAAGTATTCCTATCTAATACAAATAATTTGCATATGGTTGTATAGTTTTAAGTATGACTATCTAATATGAATAATTTTCTATGACCCATAGATGGACCCAAGCAGGTACTATCAACCCAGGTCAAAGGGGACCTACAAGTAATGGAAAAGAAGGGGTACTTTAAATTCTCCAAGGCTTCAAAACAAGAACCTGAACACCAGATACTGTAAGTGTCATGTCCAGGGAATACAATCAGCATATTCTAAGCCCTGTCAACATGAATGGTCTGTTAGAAATAGGTTTATTATTTTATATTGTCTTATTAATGATTGTGATTTCTTTTCCTTCAGTTTCAGTCATTATTATTGTGTCCTCAAGAATTTTATCTACACAAAAGATTATCTATACATTAAGACATTTTACCTTATACAACTATGTATAAGCTTCTTTGTATCTTATGTCACTTCTCTATTTCTTCCATTAATTCTTTGCCAAATTTAAACCACTCACAGTGGCTCTCCCAACACACCTAAGCAAAGTACAAGATCTGATGGTTAGTTCATTATAACTGAGCAGAAGGACTCAGATTACAATAATAATAGAACTTGAATTTGAATAGAATGGATTCTGAGATGAATAGATAGTGAACTTTGAAATATCCTATCATACAGGTAAAATATGGCAGGTTATTGGATTTTATGGCATGACAACCCTTTGTTTGTTTTATTCATTCTTGTTGGTTATCATAATTTTTTAAACATTTTTTAAACTCATTTTTTAATCTATTTAACCCATAGATGGGATCCTAACAGATAATACCACTCCACCTTAGAGTAGATCTGAAAGTAATGGCAATGAAGGGGTACTCCACACAGCCCAGAGCTTCTGAATTAAAACTTCACCACTAGATGCAGTTTAGTGTCATACCCAGGACATTGTTTTTATATATACATCCACCACACAAGGATATGTCTTACTAAACTCAGGCTTAAATAACCAAGTGTCCAAGTTTGTTCAATTACAACTAAAATTGCTAGCAACAGGCTGTGGTTTCCAAACCAACAAACTTATGAAGACAACCTTCACACATCAAAACCATAGCTCACCACATCTACAATATTCATAAGATAAACAAAAAGAGAAAATAACCAAAAACTAACATGTTGTGTAACTTTTATTCTAAGACATTTTTTTTATTGACTATTATTGTCTGATAATAGGAAATAGAATAACTTATCTGAACATAAATGTGTATGTTCTCCCTTTCAATGGGTTATTCTTATTTGGTTTTATTTCCGACAAGCGTCAGATCTTAAATAGTTGCACAAGAAACAATCTTTGATTGATATGGTTTGGCTTAGAAGTTAACTAGTTTATCTTATATCAATTAACAAAAGCTTTAAAGATTAGGCAAAAGGTTCTTGAAATGATTTTCTCCATTCCGTGGTTTGGAATGTAAACATATGATGAAAGATCTAATGGATTCTGTTGATAGTTAACATGCTGGCACCTGAGACTCTGAACTTCTCAAAAGCAAAAGGAAGAAAAAGGAAGAAAAAAATCTGTATGCATAATACAAAAATCTGCCAACAGTAGCCAGTTAAACAACCATTGCCTAAGTAGAAACAGCTGTGGTGAAATTTGGGCAGGGTTGATGGTGTGGGACAGAGCAAGGCCTATATGTATCGCCAGTATCTCTTGTGTTTTGTGTTCTGGCACAGTCCAAAAAGAAGACTTTTGCTGGGAATAGCAATGTTGCAGTTAAGGAAAAGGCAGCTGAAATAAATTAGCTCAAGAAAAAAGAAAAGAAAAAGGTCATGAAGTTGAGACTGATAGATTTGAACAGATAAGAAACAAAAACAAACTATCATAGGCAAATATGAACAGATTTATATAGATATATAAATATTTTGGATATGGTAAATGATTGCAAAAGATGAAAAGGAATTTGTTTTAAATAAAAGTCTATTTAAAATAAGTTTCACTGATACAACTTCATCGAATATAAGGAAAATCTATTTTGTTTAATGACAAATAAACTCTTGTGGGTTATTTTATGTCAAATATTGTTGGGTTTTTTGTATTAGGTTTCAGAATGTTCCTCATTTAAAAATTCCAAAAGATACTGAGGAGATCTCTAAGTTACATTTTAATTTGTAAAATTAATCATTAAATTTGTGAAAATATTCATTAGAAATGGACATCAATATACAAATAGAGACTGATCAATAATATAGAGTGTCATAGATATATATGAATAGACTAGAATAATATTAATATTCTATTTTATTCTAGAGTAAATGTTACACTCACACACACACACTATATATATATATATATATATATATATATATATATATATATAGATAGATAGATACAGACAGACAGACAGAGACAGACAGACAGACGTACAGAGACAGAGATTGATAGCTCAATAGATATTCTATTTTATCTTAAATAGACTAAACATACACATATTTATGTGTGTATGTGTATTCTATTTAGTCTATTTAAGACAAAATAGAAAATCTCAATCTATACATAATGTTTAATCTCATTCTCTTTCATACACATGCACACACATATATATATGTAAATATGTGTGTGTGTGTGTTTATTCTATTAATCTATTTAAAACAAAATAGAATATCTTTATCGAGCTATCAATCTCAATCTATCTATATCTATTGAGCAATCTCGTTCTCTCTTTCTTCTACATATATATATATTATTTACTTATGTTTAGTCTTTTTAATATATAAAAATATACAATCAATATAAAAAGATTAATAATATAGTGTCATAGATATATTGAACAGACTAGAATAATATTAATATTCTATTTTATTTTAGAGTTAATCTTACACACACACACACACACACAGACAAACAAAGACAGTGATTGAGATTGATAGCTCAATAGATATAGATATTCTATTTTCTCTTAAATAGAATAAACATACATACACACATTTATGAGTGTGTGCATATTCTATTTAGTCTATTTAAGACGAAATAGACTATAACTATTGAACTATCAATCTCAATCTATACATAATGATTAATCTCATTATCTTTCAAACACTCACACATGTATGTAAATATGTGTGTGTGTTTTTATACTATTTAGGCTATCAATCTCAATCTCACTTATGTATGTGTTTGTGTATATATATATATATATATATATATTATGTTAAGTCTATTTAAGACAAAATAGAATATCTATATCTACTGAGATATCTCACCCACTCCCTCTTATACACACACGTGTATTTTTTATTCTATTTAAGACAAAATAGAATATCTATTCCCATTGAGCTATCTCATACTTTCTTTGTGTGTGTGTGTGTTTATGTTTATTCTATTTATTCTATTTAATACAAAATAAAATATCTATTGAGATAGATTGAGATTCTGATAGAAATGGATTGATTGATATATTCATTCATATATTCATCAAAACTATGAAACATGACTATTTTTACCAATCATGATGTCAGTTAACCAGGATGATGGTTATTTTGATTTATTGTAAATTTATCAGCTTGTCAGCTGACATATTTCAATACAGTCAAGCAATAAAGAAGATTTGGATATTTGCAAAGCTTCCAAAGTATTTGTCGATAATAAAGCAAAGTGGTGAAAATTGTTTTTGTGCCACTAATGTAAATGTTGCTTTGATTTTTTTTTCTCTTTCAGAAAACTATATATTTTTAAAAAAACTTCAGATCATAAAAGATGTTACCCTATTGAAAAAAGTAAAATATTCTATATAAAAGTAAAAGCAACAAATATCCTATATAACAGCTGCATCAGAATTTAGGAAGAATCCTAAAAGGAAAAATTAAGGGAGATTTTCTTGAGCCTGTCCTGGCCCCAAATGGGGGAGATTTGTAGATCCCAAACTGTATACTGAAGTGCCAATCACCAGGGCTATTAGGGTTTAGGGGGGGGGGGACGGTACTTTTATATACCACAAAATACAGTAAATTTGGTATGATAATACAAAGAATACAAGGGTTTTGAGAACTGGATCCAGAAAACAAAAAAAACATATATTATATATATATATATATATATATATATATATATATACTAGCAAATATATGCACCCTCCGGGTGCAAGTATTTAAGTTTTAATATAATGAAATATCATATTAAATTAGAAAGGCTAATGAAACTGAATAAGAATGCAGATAAAAAGATTTGGAACAGAGGGGGTATGATTGAAAAATAGAACAACTTTGAAACTAAATCTTCCATCATTTTCCATTACTCCCGTCTTTCATTGGTAAATTTTCCTAATTTAACTATTTAGTTAAAATAGGAAGTAAAGAATAATATTACAGTCATTTCTTCTTGTTAAGGGATTTCTTTTAAGATTTTATCCCCGGGATTTTTGCTCATATTCAATAAGATAAAACCAAACAATTAGAAATCAATAATACTAAGCACATATTTATTAAAATCAAATTTCTAATATCAATATTCAAATTAGCCTTCCCATTCACACTGTAAACCGCTATTTTGTTGTATATATAAATACAATTGAATGTTATTAGTATGTAGATATGGTCAACAGTATTTATAATGTAAAACAATTTTATTAATAATTGAGGTTTAAATAAAAATAAAATCATGGAGAATGTAAATAACAAAGGGAGTTGTGACTTGCATAGTAATATAGTTTCGGTTACAGACAGACAAACCCACAATCTCCATTATAATAGATATATATATATATATATATATATATATATATATCAATCATCAAATTTTTTTCCTCACATTTATTTCATTCACAAAATACCTTGATAAAGAGTGAAAGTTACCTGAAATATTTGAAAAAATAAAGCGAACCAGGGACAAAACAGTTAGGTATTGGAACTCTATTTTTGTTCTGATTTTTTTTTTTCACTTATACATTTCCTATGCTTCCTGATATCACAAATAAATTTAAATTATATATATATATATATATATTATATATTATATATATAAACAAGCTTTGTAAAAAAACTGGAAACATTTCCTCTTGATGATTTTCAAGTGTTGTGTTCAAGCCTTCTTGTCATTTTTCTTATATCAGGGTCCAGAAGGTTCCCCATATTTTGTTTGCAAGCGCTTTCAACCACTTGATGATCACCAAGAGGAAATATTCCATGGTTTTTGACAAAACCTGTTTGAATAATAATTTGCTGCCAATATATATATATATATATATATATATTATATATATATATATATATTCCGTACTTCAGTAATTCTGATGGCGGATTTGAAGGGTTTGACCCATTGTCCCTCATCTTCATCTTCATCAAATACATGGCAGTTTCTGTGGAGGAAGAGGAAGAAGGTAGTGAATTTGGAGAAAACTCCAATCTGTCATTTTTTTATGACCGCTGAGTTCCTCTAGGAGTTTAAGAGTGTCATCACCTCTTCAAGTCATATATATATATATTATATATATATATATGCACATTGTACTTTCTCAAAAATTCTACTGGTTAGGTAGCCAAATATTATCAATCATAAAAAAAAACATTTTGATAAGCCAACTCTGGTAAAAAGCATTAAAAATATTTTTCATGGATCAGCATAAGATGTTATATATCTGTACTTTATATTCTTGTTTCTAGCTGTTATGAAAAGTGAGATAAGGCTGTAATAAAATGTAGATTAGACACTGGTTACTTGAATAGTAGTGTGTCTTCCCAGTCTGTACATAGTACAGTATTGGTAGTTCATAGTACCTTTGATACAACTCGAATGCACAAATAATAAAAAATGATATGGTTGTAATAAACTATTTGAAACATAGGTTAGACATTATTTGGTTTGTACCCAGTTAGCACTCTAATATAGTTCTATAGTTCTAGTTACTTGAATAATAATTTGTCTTCACAGTCTTTGTAGATAGTACAATATTGATACCTCAATAGTACCAACTCAACTGTACAAATGTTAAAAAAGAAAAGAAAATGGGTATCATGTTTCAAGCAACCAGAAGTCTTTTGTTACTGCATCAATTGGATACAAATAAATGTATTCCTAGATAAAGAAAAAAAAAGAGGTATTCAGTACAAGACTACTAAAATAACTTTGGAATGCATATATAACAGAAGAACAAAAAGAACGATGCTCAAATATACTAAAAAAAAAAGAATGGGTAAAATTACCATCAGTATTGTGAAAGCACAATCATTAATAACCTACCAGATTCTTTTTCTCTTTGATTGTCACATTTTGTTAACAGTCGCTTTGACACACAAACATATTGATCTGTTAGATTCCAAATTTTGAATTATATATAAGAAGAGTGTAATAATTTCTACTTGGATGTAAAGAGATTGATGTTGAGAACGGAAACAAGAAATTTATTTTCTTTGTTTTTTTTGTTTTTTTTGCCTTTGAAGATGGAAGTGAAGAGAAAGAGTAAAAATAAAAGCTAATTTGTTAATAGTCATTGATTTAAGATGAACTGACATGATTCTCTCCAGGGTATCAGTATTAAAATGGAGAGAAAATTGTGTGGGTGGATAAAATTGATGAGATTATGGTGATAACTTGCATTAAAACCAGGAATAATGATACAACTAAAATCATTTGCAAATTGTTTATGCATATTAATAGAAAAATAATATATATATAATAGTGGTACCTTGACTTATAAGTGCCCCAACATAAGAGTTTTCCGAGTTATGGGTCAATTTCTCACTTTTAGTTGTGAATTAAAATTTGAGGTACCCGAATGCTTCAGATACACTTATGTTAATCAGTTCACTAAAAACGTTTAAATGTTTTACAAATTTATTATCACAAAGAAAAATATTATGTATAAAAAAATAAATAAAACCATATTAGAGCACAAAATTGATTACATCCTATTTTTTTTATACAGTGCTATTTTTCATATTTAAAAAATGTAACAAAAAAAAAACAAGCTGTTGGGAGAGGTGCTGGAATGAATTATTGGTATTTCAATTCATTTCAATGGGGAAAATTGATTTGATATACGAGGGAATTGAGTTACGAGTGGAATGAATTAAATTTTTAAGTCAAGATACCACTATATATATACGTGTGTGTGTGCATACTAAAGGGCATTTCCAGAAAGTATCCAGCCACTTAGTATTAATAAAAAACTAGCCTACCTTTAGCAATGCTGTCTTGGTCTCATCAAAAAAACATACATATTTTAGGGTCCATTAATCTTGTCTATAAAGTATTCTTTCAGGACTACCATCATCTGTCTTATAGAGTTCTTCTTAATCTCACCAGTGCATTTCAATGATAATTTTAGCTTTTGGAAAAGCCAGAAGTCATGGAGTGACAAATCTTTATTATAACTGGGTGATGAAAAGTTTTCTCAAAAAATCTGCAAAAGATTTAAAGAATAGTGAGGTACATTATGATGAATGCAATGGTAACACAATACACAAACTTACTCAATGGCATCTCAATACTAAATGAGTAACCCCTCAGGAGAGTATATGTACTTGTATACACATTATGGTGTACTCTGGTTGCTAAGTTATATCAAGGGAACTGTACAAGGATGCTGCATGCCACCTTGAACAAATCCAGGAAAGCAGCATCTCACAAAAGAGTAGCTGTATTGACACTTGCCTCCTATCACACTAACTATTCAGGTACGACATGCTGGGAACTGTTGGATAAGGAAAGATGAGCTCATAACACTGTTCTCCTGTGGGCAGCCATCAAAAAGCTACATTGATCAGCTTTGTATGGATACTATGCAGAGGACGTTCTAGGTAAGGATGGTGAAGAAGTCATGGAGATATCTGCTGACAGTACAACCTGATGATGATGATGATGAAGGCTGAGTAAGCAGTCTTCAAGATATTCAAAATGGTTAGGTATTTTTTTTTTTTTTTTTTTAGAAATTTATTGTGATTGGGTCTCATTAGATTATTACAAAAAAAATTGAAAGATATTCAGCTGGATCCAATTATAATTGAGAATGATGTTAATGAGAGAGTGTATAAAGCTAAAAATCTTGCTATTACATTTGAAGACATAAATCAGACAAGACATGTAAACCTGTCAACTGCTGAGGCAGATGGAAAGTTAAAAGATGCATTTAGGTTCAAGAATTTCTTAAATGAGTTATCTAAATTGAATTTAATTGAAATCTACATTCTCTCTTAATGGGGATGTCATTTTATAACATCTAACTGAACAATAACACAAAATTCAAAAATTACAAAACAGATCTGTTTGTTTTACCTTCAACTTAGAATAAATGAAGTTCTTTAAAAAATTAAAAATTTAAAATTAAAAAAAAAAAGATTTTGAATATGAATAATAGGAAATTGCTTTACTTTCATCTCTCATATAATAAATAAAAATATCAGAGTATTAGATTTTTCAACTTGATTCCTAGAGGCAAACTGTGAATAAATTTAAAAAAGATGGACCAGACCTGAAATTTTGAATCCCCAAGTTTTAATTACTGAGTATTTTTATGTGATTTTTTGATGAAAACTTGTTTGAAAGATAATTTTCATGTTTAATAAAATGTGATATGTACATGAAAGGCCCAATTAAGAGCCCTCCATGGGAGCTAACTTAATTGCCGCCCAATAGGGCTGCTTTTAAGTGTTTAATATTTTTAAAGCACCCATTTATTTGTGTAACTATATTAGAACTTGTACATGAAATACTGATTATTTCACTAGCACAAGAGGTTATATATATATATATATATATATATATATATATATATATATATATATATATATATATATATATATTACTCTTGCTTTAACAAAATTAAGGGGAAGAATCCTATGCCATTGTGTCTAATGTGCAGAACTGCAGACATTGTAGTATGTAAGCAAAGTCCAGCCATTTTATTATGTTTACTTTAGGACTAATACCTTTGGGAAAGATATGAACCCCACCTCACCCTACCAGATATGGGTTAAATAATACCACTGTTGTTTTTTTTTACAAGGATGACTTTGGCATTAGTTAACCCACAAAAGTTGATATGCCATTGAAACCAAATCTGACCAAACCAAAATATCTGTGTTATTTTATCTCATTTGCCTTAAAGTGCTTAAATTTTGAACAGACATCACACACAGTGTAATATATTGCCTGGTCAATAAGTTCCCACCCAAGAACCAGGTGCAGATGACTGGCACGAGGGCGCAGGAAATGTGCGAGTGTCAATCATGGGCCAGAAAACAAAAACAGGATATTATTAGTTTGAACGCATTGAACTCACCATTGACACCTGGAAAATGCAGGTGTACATTGACACTGCATAGGCACAGAAAATGTGTAGGTGTAGCCCATAACCAATAAAAACAAGCTGCGTGGGCAAGGAGGTGTGTCTACAGGAAAACTGCATTAGTGTCATGATCAAAGAGGTGAAACCTTGTTGAGTTAAAGAATTATGAAAAAAAAAAAAACCTTAGAAATCTGGGTTGAGCAGATTGAGATCAAGATCACTTGCAGTCAGAACTCCCGAAGGCTCCTGTGTATGTGCATCCTCTGACAACGACTCTCACACAATCGAAGAATAAAAATATAACTTATTTTTATACATATATGTGTTCTGTGTTCTTTGTCTGTTCCAGACAATTGCATATTTAATAAATGAACCAAATGTATTAACTAGTTTATTTTTGTCACTTTTCTCATGATGATGATCTACAGTCAAAACTAGTTGATAATAACTACAAAGAAATATTCCTATTTGTCTTATCACTTTTGTACTCCTCTCTCTCTCTAGATATATATATATCAATGATGCTGATAGCTTTTTGATTTAGTGCATACTGAGATGCACATATTTGCTTTGAATGAGATCACTTGATGAGTCCCAACTAAAGTTTCTTAATAAATTGAAAGGTTTTTATTTATGATTTGGGGAAACAACTAGAGTCATCTAACTCCTACCTTATAACCTATCCCATGTAATTCCTTTCTAAGAAAATATTGAAATGATGAGGGAAGAACAATGAAAAACAATGGAATGCATGGATACGATTTTATTGCGCCATTTTAGATTTTTTACACATCAGGGACGCAGGACGAGATCCTATTAGCATCTTTCAATGGGCTGAAATGTACATACAGAGATCGACTTTTTCTCAATTTGTTTACACTTTACATTTAAACCGATATGCATGCCTAATTCATTTAATTATAATTAATTAACAAATTAGGTATGACTTTAATTAAGCATATAATCTCCCCAAAAATTGTTGGCCTTCGCCATTTCAAACACATTGTTTGACCACTTCATATGTATATATATATATATATACCTGTGTATATGTATTTGTATTAAATCTGCTACCTAATGAATGTAACAAAATTTTCATTAAACTTAAAGCAACAGCAAGTGAATCTTTTTAATAATATACATAATATTGATAACAGTTTGCTATATTCATAAGTAAAAAGTACTCAATGTCATTGATATAATATGTATATCTAAGGTTAGCAAAGAAAGGAATTCAACAGAGGTTGGTAAATGACAGTTTCTCAACTATGCAACTTTCAAAGCTGCCAGTTATCAAGCACTGCTGATTTCATGTCTTCACTACCCTAACTTAGACTATATATATATATATATATATATATATATCTATTTTTATTATTTTATTTCATATTTAAAATAATAAATAGAATACAATGTGTACATGAACTAACTCCTGACTGAAACACATGTTGGTAATTCATTAAACTAATTTTATCCATCCAACATTTTCTTTCCTTTATTTATCATTTCTCTCTCTCTCTCTCTCTATATATATATATATATATACTGATATACATAAACATATAATAAATATATTCAATACAGATAAAGTCATTGACTCAAACACTTACCCAGTTTCTTGCTTAACTTGTAGCATGCCAATGATAAGACATTATATCAAAATATCTGGCAATGCTAACGAGTGCAAGATGTGAATTCATAACTTTCCCAAGAGCACTAATGTGAGATTAACAACCTTTGTTAAAACTTGAACTCAGTTTTTCTCATTTTCTTCACTGATAACCAAGACTTCGCTCAACACATTCTTATACAAAAATCTCTATAATGTGGAGGTACGTGGTGTAATGGTCAGAGTCAAGGGAAATGGACTTGTTGACCAGAGTTCAAATCCTGGATGAGGCTGATTAAATTACAATAATTCTGATACCCTTGGGAAAGTACGCACCCAACTACTCTCCCTCCAGCTATGGGTAAATAAGACAGACTGGGCTCTGTAACTTTGGTACATCAACCAGTCTAGGAGAAGGAAAACTGAATTCAAACCTGTTAAAATTGAGTTTGTAAGATATCCTGCTCATGCGGAGGGGTTGGTAAATATATATACACCTCTATATATGTATATGGAGACGTGTGTGTGTGTACATGTAGGATGTGTATGTGTGTGTATTTGTGAAGAGATGTGTGAGCATATATATATATATATATATATATATATATATATATATATTGATAGAATTTATTGATTTTGCCACCATATCGGCATTTATGCTCATTACAAGTGCAAATTGTCTGACATTGTGCAATTAAATTTTGTAAAGAATTTCCATCTGGGAGGAAAAAAGGTCATTGAAAGGACAATTTGGTTTGAGGATATTTTTCACTTTGGCGCTTACCATTTTTTTTATTCAAAAGTACAGACTTTGTAATATTCAATTTACTAGACTCATTTTGGTGTTGGAAATGCAGAATAAAATAAATTAAGATATTCTATCCCAATTTCAATGCAATATGTATGAGGACATTTTCTTACCAATAATTCATTAGTGTTATTTTAATTCTTGCTCAAATAATAGGAGAGAGAGAGTGTAATTGCTAATGTGCTGGACTGCAATATTCTAGTAAGAGAGTTTAAACTCCAGTTACACTATTATGTTCACTTTTGGATTAATTCCTTTGGGAAAGGTATAACCCCCCCCCCCAACTATGGGTTAAATAGTACCACTACTGTTCTTCTACAACAAATGCCTTGGATTTGATTAACTCATTAAGGTTGATATGCCATTAAACAAAAAAAGCAAAGAATCAAACAGTATATAAGAGTTATTTATCATTTTATCAAAAACAAAAATCCTTTAACTTCACTTATTTATATAATATCTATCAATAAGAATAACATTTAGTTTGTCATTTTTTGTGTAATAGCTGTTTAAGTATTTGTGTTTTTTGCACATGGTTTATCAAATATTAATCATTTAAACAGATGTATTTGATCCATAAATGGGACCCTAACACAACTTCTACTCTGCATCAGAGTGAATCTTAGAGTAATATCAATGAAGAGGTATTGACATACTCCCAAGATGTCTAGAACTAGAGCTTCACTATCAGATGCTGGTTAGTAGCATATACAGGACATCCCTTGGGGTGTCTTACCCCTTTGCAGAGGAGTCAGTGTATTCTAAGCCCCACTGACAGGGCAATCATGTGGAAAGAGGACAATATCATAATAAGCATGAACCTACATTGCTAATACCACAGATTTTGAATTTCCAAACTTATTAAAGAAATTAAATCATTTGTCTGTCTAAATCTATTCAGAAAAAGTTTTTAATAAACAATAAAGATAGTAAAATAGTAATTGTCTATACCCATGGTGTAATGGTTATCATCATAGAAAATGGACACCATGTCACAAGTTCAAATCCTGGATGGGGCTGTTTGCATTTTGCATAATACTAATACTATTGGGAAAGGTATAAATCTATTTTTCTTCTAGCTATGGATGAACAGTAGGACAGACTGGAATTTTGAATCTTGGTATGCTAACAAGTCTAAAAAGAAAACTGAATTCATACCTGTTAAACTCGACTTACAAATTGACCATAAAAGGAAAAAAAAAAAAGGAGGGATCGTAAACACATACAAAAATTAAATAAGTAGGATTTTAAAAATATTTTCTCTTAGTCTCAAAATGATTCTTCAATCCACTAACTCAGCACATTAGTAGCACAGTTTGGATGATCTAATCTGTGCAGTAAAGTATCTGGGACTGTAGGTGTGGTGCTCCAGTTCAGAAAAAAAAGTCTCCATTATCTAGTGCTAATGGAAAGGGGATAGACTCCCTCACTGTTCGGCTGATATCAACAATATGCCATTCCACAGACTTTACTATAAATACTTGATCCAAATTTTCATTAACGTAGCATTCCCAGTTGATTTTTTTATTTGGGGTTATTGTTATTTAATCATATTAGTTAAATAGAGCTGTGTAAATGGAGTTCAAAACTGTTTGAATTTATTAAAATATCCCTACTGATTCAAAAGTTATGAGAATTTAAAGCCTGAAAATGGGGGTACAAAAGTGGACATGATTTTGTTAAAAAAATGTCAAATCATGGACCAATCAAAAACAAGAAATTCAGTAATTTCTTCCCCATTTCTTTATTTTTGGAGCAATTATGATAAAACTTGGCATTTTTATGTAAGATTGTTTTTTCTGATTCTGCACTCAAATTGTATGTATCTATATGCTGTAAACAATTATTTAGAGAATAAGAGGTACAGATAGCAATATTTTTTTATTTTTAAAAAGTTTACAAGATTATTCAACATTTTCATTTTAATACTGCATCTATACACACATATAGTATTAATTTAAATATATAACATCACTTTGAACTTAAAATACATTTCTAAATGCTTATGTTGAATTACATACAAGAAATAGAATATCTATTTTACACAAAGCTGGTCAGGCATGTGATGAGTTTTGTTTACATTTCTTGTAATTTTAACTTTTTTTTTTTCCAAAATTAAAAGTTTGACAAAGAAACCCTGATGATTAAGCAACATTCATATGTCACATGTTATATATGAAAATAATTCTGAGACTACCTTCTATAGTGCTTTTTTTTTTTCTGATCTTATACTTTTTTTAAAAAATCTCAACTTTTGTCTATCATATTTTCGCTCCCAAAGATCAAAAAAGAAAAAACAAGTTCCTGCTTGTATTTTAAGTTCAGCTAATTAAGTGTAAAATTTCAAAAAATATTGATAAAGATTAGCCACTTTGATATTATGAAAGAAATCACTGTGTGAATTTTAATCTGGAGAAAAAAACTCATATTACAAATTTCCGGCTGTTCGAAGCAAAATACCATTTTAACTCACCATAAAAAATATTGCAAAGGATAAAAACACAAATATTACATATTTAGAAAGATTATTTCATTTTCTTTCCAACCATCTAAATATTTTTAAGTTTGGATCAGTAATAAGAGAAAAATTGTGATTTAAACCGATTAAGGTTGGAATTTGTCAATGTCTAACACAATCAACGAAACTGCTGGTGTTGCTACTCAAACTAGATCTTTGCTTCAGCAGCTAAGTAAACCTGGCATAGTGGCCTATTGTCGGTATCAACCAAAGAGCGAGGGTGTCTATTCCCTTTTGCTAGTACTAGACCAAGCCAATTGTTCATGCTGAGGTGGAGTGACACACATACATAAGCTCCCCACTTTGCCACACAGATAAGATTACCCAAGCTGTGCTACTGATACGCTGAGTTAGTGTAGGCCAGTATCAAACCCAGAACCTTGCAATTCCTAAGCAGATGCTCTACCAACTGAGCTAAACCAGCCCCAGCAATTAATTATTCTAAATTTTCAGTCAAGTGAACATCACCAGCCTGGTACTTATGATATAATAACTAAGGAAATCCTGGTCATTTGTCCAGTGTTTCTAACCACTGGACTAACTCTGGAAGAGCAAAGTGGACTTCCTGTTATTGCATTAAAAGCAAGCTTAGAGAAGCAGATGTTTAGATTGGATTTAGGCAAATCTACGGAGATTTCCGTGCACAGTTCTAAGTTTTAGTGAATCAAGGGTAGTGACAAGGAATGAGAGAAAGAGAAAGTTGAAGTTAAAAAAAAATCATTGATAAGGTGGAAGGAAAAGAGAAAATATAGAGGGTAGCGGAAAGAGATGGGGGAGTGAGGGAGGCTGCCAGGTGGTTACATGAAAAGGTTACCAAGGAAACAGGACATCTAAAAACAATTGAGTGCTCGCAAGAAGGTATTATATATTTCTCAAAAGATATGAGACAACGAGAATGAGACGGAAAGAAGCATATGATCTTTGTGTTTATGCTATATCCAATGCAGGCTGTCGACCATATATTCACTCTCTGGAAACGGGTTAGTTCATTCGGTTGTCTGGTATTCTTTATAATGCTCTGATTGAGTTAAGGATATCGACAAATCCTGTTATCTTAACTGAGCCAAGTTAAACAAACAGTGTCTGCCATTCTTTTATGCTTTCTTTAAAGGAAGAAGGAGAAGAAGAAAAAAAAATAACAGACTCTTGGCTGCAGTGAAAGTATATCATAGCAATAAAGAAAGACGGTTTTATCTTCAAGATAGCATCTAACATCAGCGAAAATAAGCTTAGTTGCAAGACCCTGCAAGAGCAATTTAACTCTCTCAGGAAGAATTACAAAGACAAAGCCTTCAAAATAAAAGGAAAAAAAAAAAGAAAATATGACGTAAAATTATATAATACAAATGTATATATATAAGATATTGTAAAAGTTCATGATATTCTCATGGAATTTCTCTGAAATTTTGGAGATGAGGCTTGATAGTTTGTATTATTTAGATCATTAGGACTATTGTCCTCATCTTTATTGTTATCTGTAGTACAGATAACAATAAAAATGAGGATAATAGGAAATAATCTAAATAATAAAAATGACTCATGGAATGTGAGTAAATGAGGTTTATTTTTCAATTTAGCCCTCCTTGCGATCCATACACTTCTTTCATCAGTGTTGCAGTGCTTGGATCACATGGATCAAAAAAGTTATCAGCAGTAGATAGGATGTCATCAAGTGAACTTTTCAGTCCACCCTTGGAAAACATCTTATTTGAAATTTTAAAATATCCAAAATTTATTTAGACAATGAAAATTTTGCAGCTGATGTTAGATCACATTATGTTAAGGCATTGTTCCAGTATATACTCTCGGCCATTGGTCTTGGGTTTGTTTGGGGTTTTTTTTCAAACATTGTGGTATGCCAATGATGAGACCTTTTGTACAGATATAAGGAAATTTAATTTAAAAAAAAAAAAAAAAGGAAAATTGGATCCATGCCTTTTTCTAAGGTACTAATTATAATATCTGCAAAATCCTTACTTCATGATATGCAGAATACATATATAGATGTATACTTATATATTTTTGTAGACACAAAACCGACGTAAATATACATATACTATGATTATATATACACATGCACATGTAAATAAACATTCTATTATTATCATCATTAGATACACACACAGGCTATATATATATATATATATATATATATATATATGTGTGTGTGTGTGTGTGTGTGTGTGTGCACACACACACACACACACACACAGATATATATATATATATATCATAAACATATTCTGAAATATACATACATGGATAATGAAACATTTGTATACTTACATATTTACTGTATATATATAAAAATATATGAAAATGTAACAAACTTAGCTATGTTTGTAACTTAAAGAATAGAAATATAACACCAATTATTAAATGGGAAATTTTAAAGAGATCTAACATTTGCCATAGTTTAACTGATCCTTGCTTCTTGTGTTTACAAGAAAAGTTAGCACTAATTAGATTCTTGGACAAGAAAAATCTTTAAAAAAGATGAATTTCTAGGAAAGTGATTTCCATAAAATTCATAAGTCATTACTATATTTTATTAAGATTAACCCCTCCCTTAAGATATATATAAAAAAACACCAACTACAAAAAAATAGATTTACCAGAAGACTTTAATTCCAGCAGTATACACAAATAAAATATAAACAAATGAATTAAGGTAAAAGAACTGAAGTTAGATAACAGATAGAATTATAAATTACTTTTGCCTGAATAAAGGAGACATATAAGTTCATATGAAAAACAAATTTGTGATTTCAAAGACAAAAAGTCTGGACTTAACTAGAATTCATAAAAAACTAATTAAAAGGTGATAAAAATAATTCCAAACCAGACAAGCATATATAAAATGTAGCTACCTATAATCTTTAGTTCTCCTGAAGAAAGTATACCTTGAACACCGAAACTAGGGTAGAGAGATATATATATATATATATATATGTATGTATGTATGTTCTTCATCTTAACAAGAAGGGGATAACTTTTTTTTTAAATCAATTTTGTTTAATTTTTATGTAAGCATTACAGAAATTTTACAAATTATTTGCTAAGAGATATGGAATAAGAACATTTTAACACCACTACATGTGAGTAGATAAATCATTGTCCATAGTCTAATGATAAAAAATGACTTATTTTAGTTTTTGAACATAATCTCCTTCCCAGACTGACCATATAGATTGAACATAATATAGTGAACATCTCCATATCAAGCTTTGGATCAATAAGTGCATTTAAAGCAAAATTTTAATGATATAAGTCCAGATCCTCTGACAATGTTAAAAGGTGTGAGATTTTATTTTAGGAAATCAAGTAAAAATTTGTTTTAGTGCACCAGAATTTTATGCTATATATGGCAGTAAAATGGGAAAAACAAACCAACGGTATGTGAAAAATATAGACAAAATACAAAGTGTTTCAAAAGATGAATATTCATTCTTGATGGTAATGTTGACATTATAACGTTTTGGTTTTTGCAACCTTCTTCAGGATATTGGTGAGATCTTGTGTTCGAGATGTTAAGTCCTTGCTTTTTGGGTATTAAGTTTTTGTTTTGTCTATATTTTAACAAAAGACACACGCACACCATATATGTTATATTATGATATACATATATTCAGAACACGAGATCAGTCTAATTGTTTTTTTTGTTGTTTTTTTTTTTAAGCAGCTGATCCAGGTTCATTCTCTGGCTAATGCAAACATTTTTAAGTCAGGTAAGGGATCATTATTTGATACCGGTAGCCAAAACCTAATAGGTTAGAGGATATAGGGATGATGATACAGATTAGATTATAGAGTGTTTACCACCATACAAATATTGGCATGCTTTTCCTGCAAATCAATTAGCTAGGATAGTAAGTTCTATTTTCATCTGACACCTCACTGTTTTGGCTTGTACAAGTTTAATTTATCAAATTAACTAGACAAGTGAACTTACATGGGCATTTACATAAAATTGTAAGTATTTTTGGCACTATATATATATATATATATATATATATATATACACACACAAATAAAGTTTAGACTTTATTATGGCAAGCTTAGCACCTAACTAGCTAAAAAAAATGAAAAAGAAAAAGAAAAAAATTGATGCAACTTGAAATCAAAGTTTAAAGGTTTTATTTTATTCTGTTTTACTTGTTTGTTTTTTCAAAAAACAATATCATCATCATCATCATCATTAGCAGCAGCAATAAATAAAGATAGAAATAAACAAAACATTTGTTTGGTCCAACATAGTTTTAATTGATTACGAAGTCAAAGACAATTCTACTTTGCAGCTTAAGATCTCCTCACTAATAAGGATTTTACTTGTTCAAAACAGAATCAACTAGAAAAGAAGTGTGTGTGTGTGTGTGTGGAGGGGGAGAGGGGGGAATTTGTTGAGTTTAAAGTTCTCACATTTTCAAAATCAAATGACTTTAGTAGATAATTGCTTTGACCTCTGCCCTGACCTTCAATGAAACTGGCCAAAAAGAGACAGATGAGTGACACTACTGAAACATCCATACAGACAGACTGACAGATCGACTGAAAGATGGCCAACTCAAAAGACAGATTAACAAATGGCTTACTCACAAAATTCAAAATGTCTATGGCATCCAATACGTTACCACTTGGAGGTACTTTGTAGCGTAATAGTTATCACTGTGGGAAATGCATCAGCAATCCGAGTTCAAATCCTCAACAAGGTCAGTTGCATTTCACATATTGCTAACACCTTTAGGAAAGTTGCAAGTCCAACTATTCTACCCCAAGTGATGATTGTTAATTTAAACGGCATGCCACTTGTCTGGGATTATTTATTAGTCGAGCTTAGGGAGTTCAAAACCTAATTGAGGCTAGTAGGATTCAAACCTGAATGAGGCTAGTAGGAGTTAAACTGATGAGGCTAGAGAGTTCAAACCTGAATGAGGCTAGTAGGAGTTCAAAACCTGAATGAGGCTAGTAGGAGTTCAAAACCTGAATGAGGCTAGTAGGAGTTCAAAACCTGAATGAGGCTAGTAGGAGTTCAAAACCTGAATGAGGCTAGTAGGAGTTCAAACCTGAAGAGGTATAGGAGTTCAAAACCTGATTGAGGCTAGTAGAGTTCAAAACCTGAATGAGGCTAGTAGGAGTTCAAAACCTGAATGAGGCTAGTAGGAGTTCAAAACCTGAATGGCTAGTAGGAGTTCAAAACCTGAATGAGGCTAGTAGGATTCAAAACCTGAATGAGGCTAGTAGGAGTTCAAAACCTGAATGAGGCTAGTAGGAGTTCAAAACCTGATGAGGCTAGTAGGAGTTCAAAACCTGAATGAGGGAGTGGAGTTCAAAACCTGAATGAGGCTAGTAGGAGTTCAAAACCTGAATGAGGCTGTAGGAGTTCAAAACCTGAATGAGGCTAGTAGAGAGTTCAAAACCTGAATGAGGCTAGTAGGAGTTTCAAAACTGAATGAGGCTAGTAGGAGTTCAAAACCTGAATGAGGCTAGTAGGAGTTCAAAACCTGAATGAGGCTAGTAGGAGTTCAAAACCTGAATGAGGCTAGTAGGAGTTCAAAACCTGAATGAGGCTAGTAGGAGTTCAAAACCTGAATGAGGCTAGTAGGAGTTCAAAACCTGAATGAGGCTAGTAGGAGTTCACATATCATAAATGTGTATTAGCATCCAATACTTACCACTTGAAGGCACTTGGAGTGTAATGGCTATCACTGAAGGAAATGGAATTGGCAACCGAGTTGGAAAACTGTGAGTTCAACAATTCTCCTTCAATGATTGATAAAGTTTAGCAGTATGCCAACTCTTCTGAGATTATTTATTTGTAGTGTTGGTCAGGGAGTTCAAATCCTGAAAGAAGCTGGTAGCATTTCACGTAGTACAATTTCCCTAGAAAAGGTATGCATTTAACTATTCTCCCTATTCTGGTAAATAATAGGGAAGACTAGGCTCTTTAACCATGGTATGGCAACTCGTCTAGAAGGAAACTTTGAATTTAAACCTGTTAAACTCCACTTAAAAATAGACATTGTGTCATATCCTGCTTGAGTGGCGGGGTTGGTAGATACATACTAGAGGTTAGGGAAGTATGTAACTTTTTTATTTTTAACTTTTTGTAAAGTGTAAGATCTTTTTGCACAAAAGATTTCTAATACAAATGATTTTCAACAGACCTATTTAACCCATAGATGGGACCTTCACATGTACTACCCTCTCCAGGTCAGAGCCCTAGCTATGGGTAAATAGTATGGTTGACTGAGGTCTTGGAGAAAGAAAAACTCTAAATTCAAACCACTTATACTCCACTAAAAATGACCTTGTGTCACATCCTGCTCATGGCTGAGGAGTTGGGTAAATATATACTTAGCACTTTACAACAGAAATAGTTTATGAATAATTCTGATGTTTCAGACTGTTGTCTTCATCTTTATTTGGGTATGTATGAACACAATGTTTCGGCCATTGTATCCTTTGGCCTTCCTCAGGTGTTCCCTGTGTATCCGAGCATAGTAATGACCCACCTGGGAAATCATTTTTTATAGTTTAATTGTTAATCAAACAGGCATTGAAGAACTTTTGAAGATCTCATTCAAATAATGACTTCATTGTTTTTGAATGCCTGTCATTCCAACAATGTCACAAGAAGATCACGATCATTTAGAAAAAAATCTTTATTAGCGTTTCCTGTACAACTCAAGGTGTAAAATCCATTGACAGTGTTTTTTTGTAATTTTTAAAGTTATTTACTTTTAAAAATTGTTTTAGCCTTTGAATGGTTCCCATATTGTGTTCATCTCTATACTCAGTCTACTCAAGAGGTCACTACAACCAACAACATAAAGTTAGTTCTTTGAGACATCTTTTCCAATGCCTTTCTCTATCTATTATTTCAACTTTATCTGACAAGGGTAGATGGTTTCCCTTTTCTTTCATATATGGTCAGCCATACCTGTTTCCCCTCATACCATTTCCGGTGTTCTTCTTTCAGTAGATGTCATGTCTCACCTTTGTAAACTTTGCCACAGCTGAATGGGGAAACATCAACATTATTCACATCAAGTCTCATCTCAAAAATACAAAGATACTTTTCCCAAACATGCTCATACAATGGACAAGAAATCTTCACATGTTGATTGCATCAATTATATATTATTCAATGTTTTACTATTTTTCTGAATTTTTGAGATGAAGCTTGATAATTAGTATTATTCGGACTATTGTCCTCTTCTTCATTGTTATCTGTACAATGTTTTGGCATATGTGCCTCCGGCCTTCTTCAGGTAATTCTTGTCGACCCGAGAACCTTTCAAAATCGGGAACCTTCTTGTCATAATCGGGAGCCATCATGGAACTTTGAACCTAACCCTTTATTCAGTCCACAGGGTATCCTGTTCTTATTTCCGCTAACCATAGCTGGGGTACAGGTATTAAGCTGTGTTAATTATTATTCTATATTACTGCTGCCTCTGACCAGGATTGAACCTGCAGTCTAGAGATAACTGTCACTTAGAACTGTCTTAACCTTACTCCTTTATCACAAGGTTATGTGTCAATTGGATGGCGATATTTTACTTGATAAACGTGAGTAACTATTGTCAAAGTCACTCTTAATGCATCCATTTCCCACCAAATCACAAAAATTAAGAAACGATAAATAAGGTCAGTACTTAGATAACTTTTTATTAAAACCAGGTAACGTAAGCAATCTAATACGTGTTTTCAAACTGAGCAAAGCTACTTTAAGCTGCTCACAGCAGCTCTCCCACACTGTGATCTATCGTAAGCCACACCAAACAAAGTACAAAAACTGATGGTTAGTTCATTATAATTGAGCAGAAGGACACAGTTACAATAATAATAGGACTTTATTTGAATAGAATGAGTTTTGAAGTGAATAGATAGTGAAATATCCCATATAGGTAAAAAAATCTAAGAAATTTGATACAGCTGTGTAGGAAATTTGGCAGGCAAAGAGTTGATAAACAAATAAAAAAAAAGGAAGAGGTTAAGCAACAATTAGCCTGCTCAGTACTTAGATGGGTGACCACTTTGAAACAGTATGTACTAGAAGCAACTGAAACTGTGTGCCAAACTAAGAAAAGAAAGGAAGTGGTTAAGCAATAAATAACCTAATCGGTACTTAGATGGGTGGCCATTTATTAACAGCAGGTGCTGTAAGCAACCTGCCTGACAGACTAAGCAAAGCTTAATAAATAATAGAAAAAGAAAAAAGAAGTTAAGCAATAATTAGCCTACTCAGTAATTAGATGGGTGGCCACTTATTAACAGCAAGCCAACTAGCAAAACTTACATCAATCCGCTCTGTGAAGATTCTGGATGCTGTACAGAGGACCTGCCAGGAACGATGACAATGGGGATGGTTGGCAGGAAGGGTCATGTTTATCTGTGTTGTCAGCATGACCTGAGGATGATGACTGTAAGTAACCTGAGGGCCTGAAGCTTAATGATAAATGAAAAGAAAGGAAGAAGTTAAGCAACAAACTAGCCTGCTCAATACTTAGATGGGTAAACACTTAAGTCAGTAAGAAACCTGAACCTGTATTTCAGACTAAGCCTAGATTAATAATATTAATAGAAAAAGAAAGGAATTAAGCAACAATTAACCTGAACAATACTTAGTAACAATGTAAGAACCTAAGACCTGTGTGCTAGACTAACTGGAAGTTAATAATTAAAAAAGTAAAAAGATGTTAAGCAACAATTAGCTTGCTCAGTAGTTAAATGGGTGACACTCATTAACAGCAGGACTGTAAGCAAATGAGTTTTGTGTGCCAGACTAAGCAAAGCTTAATAAATAAACAGAAAAAAAAGAGGTTAAGCAACAATTTAGCTCTCAGTACTTATATGGTGACACTCAATAGCAGGTACTGTAAGCAACCTGACACCTGTTTACCAGACTGAAGAAAGAAAGGAAGAGGTTAAGCAACCATTAGCCTGCTCAATACTTATATGAGTGACTACTTATTGAAAGCAGGTACTATAAACAACTAATGTTATTGTGCTAGACTGCCTGTGCAAAACTTTAGAATAAAGTGGCATAATGGTTTATCTCAAAAAATGACAGCAACTGGGTTCAATTTCAGCCAAAGTTGTTTGTGTTCGCTTTATATCTCTGGAAAAGGTATAACTACTTCTTTCCTCAGTAATAAGTAAAATAAACTCTCTCTTTGGGTAGGCAACAGAACTTGATGGAGAGTAATTTGAATTCAAAACAAAGAGCTGGAGTCTGATTTCTACCTAGTGGGTTAATTGTGGAGATAGGTTTATAAGCTATTAAATCAACAAGACTGGGGTTATTTTATGCCAAGAGGTTAGGGAATAACATACATTGTGCATCTATATTTATGTTTTGTATAGTTGTTTCTTAAGAGTTTTTATTTCATTTTAATGAAATATCAAGATCCTCTGCGAATGTTATCTAATTATTACTTTTTATGGTATTGATCATATTTACATTTATAATTTTGTGGTATTTTTTTTTTTTCTCAGTAATAAATGCCATCCATGTTGACATTTTCAATAGGTCCTCCATATTATTTACTTAGAAAAATGTCATCTATGAAATCTGATGCTCCAATTTTATGAAGAAATATTTGATATGCTAACACTGTGGTGGTTGTGCTGTTTGAGTTAAAGGATTGCATAAGTTTTGTGTGACTAGTGTGCGATAGTGAGACTTTTTGAAAGCTTCTTTGCATTCACCTACCATGGGTTTCATCAGGAAGAGATCAGAAGAGTGAAAGAGACTATAATCTCAAAACAGACTCCTGATGGGAGTTTTCTCAAGATTTTGTGACTCGTGCGAGTGCTCTTACTTAACTGTGTTAGTATACTGTTGATTTGAACAACAACAAACATAGCACCACTTAGCCAAAGCAGCTGGCATTTATGGCACTCAGGAATACTCTATTCATACATTTGGGGATTCCATTCTTTGAGTCTGATTTGCTGCTTTGTTTCTATGGTGTTATGGTGTTTGATAAATAACCTACCATTCTGCAGTAGGCTTGCAACAATGCAAGATCTGTATGGAGTTATGGCTTGTTTGTTGCCTTGTCAATTTGATGGTAATTGGAATATTGCTTCTACAGTAAGCATGATGTTTATTCTAATGAATCAGTTCAATTGTGAAAATTAAAATAGTGCTAATGGTTTTCTGCACAATCTCTTCCCCTAGAATTTCATCTTTTCTTTTATGCAGTTTCTGAGAAATTTGGGACATTATTATTAATATCAAGACAAGAACAACATTGGTTTCTGGAATGGTTTCTTTGTTTAATGCTATATCAACCTTTGTATTCAATGCCAAAGCCATCCTTGGAGAAGAACAGTAGTGGTACTATTCATACATTTCCCAAATGAAAGTAACAGTACAACTGGAGTTCAAACTTACTATTATGTCACCGTACAACTTGAGTAATCTTACAAACAAAAAATACATAACCCATACTAACATTAATGATACAAATCTTTTAGTGTTTAGCCCTATTATAAGGGATTTTGGTATAATGGTTATTTTCATAGGGAATGGACATGACAAGCTCAGTTCATAGGTTCTTTACATTTCACATACCACTAATACCCTTGAGAAAAAGTATGAATCCAATTCTTTTCCATCCAGTTTGAGTAAATAGTAGAGCAGACTGGGCCTTCTTAACTCTTGCCAACCAAATTTCCACTACAGGTATACCAAATTTATTTGGTATTTTCATTTATTCACCTCAGACACATTCTATTCAAATAACATCTTGTTATGATTGTAATCTGAATGATTTTTCAGTGTAAACAAGTGACATGTGTGAGAGCTACTGTCAGTGGTTTATGGTAGGAATGCAAGTGGGAGAACTGCAGTGAGCATTTTAAGTAGGCAAAGAGTTAACCACTCTAAGAGAAAGAAAAACTCTGTTAAACTCCAATTAAAAATATACTTTTGGTTACATACTACTCGTGCAGTGAGATTGGTAAAACCATAAAGAAACCTCTATTGTCTATTTAAGACATAATCGCTATGAACAGATCAACTAAAATCAACAGACATTGCTAAAAATAGTGTAAGACACACAGAAAAAATTCTTTAAATAATTTC
>CM042137.1:12061883-12207625 GCA_023376005.1 Doryteuthis pealeii
CACCCTTGGAAAACATCTTATTTGAAATTTTAAAATATCCAAAATTTATTTAGACAATGAAAATTTTGCAGCTGATGTTAGATCACATTATGTTAAGGCATTGTTCCAGTATATACTCTCGGCCATTGGTCTTGGGTTTGTTTGGGGTTTTTTTCAAACATTGTGGTATGCCAATGATGAGACCTTTTTTTGTACAGATATAAGGAAATTTAATTTAAAAAAAAAAAAAAAGGAAAATTGGATCCATGCCTTTTTCTAAGGTACTAATTATAACATCTGCAAAATCCTTACTTCATGATATGCAGAATACATATATAGATGTATACTTATATATTTTTGTAGACACAAAACCGACGTAAATATACATATACTATGATATATATACACATGCACATGTAAATAAACATTCTATTATTATCATCATTAGATACACACACAGGCTATATATATATATATATATATATATATATATATATATGTGTGTGTGTGTGTGTGTGTGTGTGTGTGTGCGCGCACACACACACACACAGATATATATATATATATCATAAACATATTCTGAAATATACATACATGGATAATGAAACATTTGTATACTTACATATTTACTGTATATATATAAAAATATATGAAAATGTAACAAACTTAGCTATGTTTGTAACTTAAAGAATAGAAATATAACACCAATTATCAAATGGGAAATTTTAAAGAGATCTAACATTTGCCATAGTTTAACTGATCCTTGCTTCTTGTGTTTACAAGAAAAGTTAGCACTAATTAGATTCTTGGACAAGAAAAATCTTTAAAAAAGATGAATTTCTAGGAAAGTGCCTCCATAAAATTCATAAGTCATTACTATATTTTATTAAGATTAACCCCTCCCTTAAGATATATATAAAAAAAAACACCAACTACAAAAAAATAGATTTACCAGAAGACTTTAATTCCAGCAGTATACACAAATAAAATATAAACAAATGAATTAAGGTAAAAGAATTGAAGTTAGATAACAGATAGAATTATAAATTACTTTTGCCTGAATAAAGGAGACATATAAGTTCATATGAAAAACAAATTTGTGATTTCAAAGACAAAAAGTCTGGACTTAACTAGAATTCATAAAAAACTAATTAAAAGGTGATAAAACTAATTCCAAACCAGACAAGCATATATAAAATGTAGCTACCTATAATCTTTAGTTCTCCTGAAGAAAGTATACCTTGAACACCGAAACCAGGGTAGAGAGAATATATATATATATATATATATATGTATGTTCTTCATCTTAACAAGAAGGGGATAACTTTTTTTTAAATCAATTTTGTTTAATTTTATGTAAGCATTACAGAAATTTTACAAATTATTTGCTAAGAGATATGGAATAAGAACATTTTAACACCACTACATGTGAGTAGATAAATCATTGTCCATAGTCTAATGATAAAAAATTACTTATTTTAGTTTTTGAACATAATCTCCTTCCCAGACTGACCATATAGATTGAACATAATATAGTGAACATCTCCATATCAAGCTTTGGATCAATAAGTGCATTTAAGCAAAATTTTAATGATATAAATCCAGATCCTCTGACAATGTTAAAAGGTGTGAGATTTTATTTTAGGAAATCAAGTAAAAATTTGTTTTAGTGCACCAGAATTTTATGCTATATATGGCAGTATAATGGGAAAAACAACCAACGGTATGTGAAAATATAGACAAAATACAAAGTGTTTCAAAAGATGAATATTCATTCTTGATGGTAATGTTGACATTATAACGTTTTGGTTTTTTGCAACCTTCTTCAGGATATTGGTGAGATCTTGTGTTCGAGATGTTAAGTCCTTGCTTTTTGGGTATTAAGTTTTTTGTTTTGTCTATATTTTACAAAAGACACACGCACACACATATATGTATATATTATATATACATATATATCAGAACACAGAGATCAGTCTTAGTTGTTTTTTTGTTGTTTTTTTTTTTAAGCAGCTGATCCAGGTTCATTCTCTGGCTAATGCAAACATTTCTAAGTCAGGTAAGGGATCATTATTTGATACCGGTAGCCAAAACTTAATAGGTTAGATGATATAGGGATGATGGTACAGGTTAGATTATAGAGTGTTTACCACCATACAAATATTGGCATGCTTTTCCTGCAAATCAATTAGCTAGGATAGTAAGTTCTATTTTCATCTGACACCTCACTGTTTTGGCTTGTACAAGACAAAGTTTAATTTATCAAATTAACTAGACAAGTGAACTTACATGGGCATTTACATAAAATTATAAGTATTTTTGGCACTATATATATATATATATATATATATATATATATACATACACACACAAATAAAGTTTAGACTTTATCATGGCAAGCTTAGCACCTAACTAGCTAAAAAAAATGAAAAAGAAAAGAAAATGCAACTTGAAATCAAAGTTTAAAGATTTTATTTTATTCTGTTTTACTTGTTTGTTTTTTTCAAAAAACAATATCATCATCATCATCATCATCATCATTAGCAGCAGCAATAAATAAAGATAAAAATAAACAAAACATTTGTTTGGTCCAACATAGTTTTAATTGATTACGAAGTTCAAAGACAATTCTACTTTGCAGCTTAAGATCTCCTCACTAATAAGGATTTTACTTGTTCAAAACAGAATCAACTAGAAAAGAAGTGTGTGTGTGTGTGTGTGGAGGGGGAGAGGGGGGTGAATTTGTTGAGTTTAAAGTTCTCACATTTTCAAAATCAAATGACTTTAGTAGATAATTGCTTTGACCTCTGCCCTGACCTTCAATGAAACTGGCCAAAAAGAGACAGATGAGTGACACTACTGAAACATCCATACAGACAGACTGACAGATCGACTGAAAGATGGCCAACTCAAAAGACAGATTAACAAATGGCTTACTCACAAAATTTCAAAATGTCTATTGGCATCCAATACGTTACCACTTGGAGGTACTTTGTAGCGTAATAGTTATCACTGTGGGAAATGCAATCAGCAATCCGAGTTCAAATCCTCAACAAGGTCAGTTGCATTTCACATATTGCTAACACCTTTAGGAAAGTTGCAAGTCCAACTATTCTACCCCAAGTGATGATTGATTAATTTAAACGGCATGCCAACTTGTCTGGGATTATTTTATTAGTCGAGCTTAGGGAGTTCAAAACCTAATTGAGGCTAGTAAACCTGAATGAGGCTAGTAGGAGTTCAAAACCTGAATGAGGCTAGTAGGAGTTCAAAACCTGAATGAGGCTAGTAGGAGTTCAAAACCTGATGAGGCTAGTAGGAGTTCAAAACCCTGAATGAGGCTAGTAGGAGTTCAAAACCTGAATGAGGCTAGTAGGAGTTCAAAACCTGAATGAGGCTAGTAGGAGTTCAAAACCTGAATTGAGGCTAGTAGGAGTTCAAAACCTGAAGAGGCTTAGGAGTTCAAAACCTGAATGAGGCTAGTAGGAGTTCAAAACCTGATGAGGCTGAGGCTGATAGGAGTTTCAAAACCTGAATGAGGCTAGTAGGAGTTCAAAACCTGATTCAAAACCTGAATGAGGCTAGTAGGAGTTCAAAACCTGAATGAGGCTGGTAGGAGTTCAAAACCTGAATGAGGCTAGTAGGAGTTCAAAACCTGAATGAGGCTGGTAGGAGTTCAAAACCTGAATGAGGCTAGTAGGAGTTCAAAACCTGAATGAGGCTGTAGGAGTCAAAACCTGAATGAGGCTAGTAGGAGTTCAAAACCTGAATGAGGCTAGTAGGAGTTCAAAACCTGAATGAGGCTAGTAGGAGTTCAAAACCTGAATGAGGCTAGTAGAGTTCAAAACCTGAATGAGAGCTAGTAGGAGTTCAAAACCTGAATGAGGCTAGTAGGAGTTCACATATCATAAATGTGTATTAGCATCCAATACTTACCACTTGAAGGCACTTTGGAGTGTAATGGCTATCACTGAAGGAAATGGAATTGGCAACCCGAGTTGGAAAACTGTGAGTTCAACAATTCTCCTTCAATGATTGATAAAGTTTAGCAGTATGCCAACTCTTCTGAGATTATTTATTTGTAGTGTTGGTCAGGGAGTTCAAATCCTGAAAGAAGCTGGTAGCATTTCACGTAGTACCAATTTCCCTAGAAAAGGTATGCATTTAACTATTCTCCCTATTCTGGGTAAATAATAGGGAAGACTAGGCTCTTTAACCATGGTATGGCAACTCGTCTAGAAGGAAAACTTTGAATTTAAACCTGTTAAACTCCACTTAAAAATAGACATTGTGTCATATCCTGCTTGAGTGGCGGGGTTGGTAGATACATACTAGAGGTTAGGGAAGTATGTACATTTTTTATTTTTACATTTTTGTAAAGTGTAAGATCTTTTTGCACAAAAAGATTTCTAATACAAATGATTTTCAAACAGACCTATTTAACCCATAGATGGGACCTTCACATGTACTACCTCTCCAGGTCAGAGCCCTAGCTATGGGTAAATAGTATGGTTGACTGAGGTCTTGGAGAAAGAAAAACTCTAAATTCAAACCACTTATACTCCACTAAAAATTGACCTTGTGTCACATCCTGCTCATGGCTGAGGAGTTGGGTAAATATATACTTAGCACTTTACAACAGAAGATAGTTTATGAATAATTCTGATGTTTCAGACTGTTGTCTTCATCTTTATTTGGGTATGTATGAACACAATGTTTCGGCCATTGTATCCTTTGGCCTTCCTCAGGTGTTCCCTGTGTATCCGAGCATAGTAATGACCCAACCTGGGAAATCATTTTTTATAGTTTAATTGTTAATCAAACAGGCATTGAAGAACTTTTGAAGATCTCATTCAAATAATGACTTCATTGTTTTTGAATGCCTGTCATTCCAACATATGTCACAAGAAGAATCACGATCATTTAGAAAAAAATCTTTATTAGCGTTTCCTGTACAACTCAAGGTGTAAAATCCATTGACAGTGTTTTTTGTAATTTTTAAAGTTATTTACTTTTAAAAAAATTGTTTTAGCCTTTTGAATGGTTCCCATATTGTGTTCATCTCTATACTCAGTCTACTCAAGAGGTCACTACAACCCAACAACATACGAGTTAGTTCTTTGAGACATCTTTTCCAATGCCTTTCTCTATCTATTATTTCAACTTTATCTGACAAGGGTAGATGGTTTCCCTTTTCTTTCCATATATGGTCAGCCATACCTGTTTCCCCTCATACCATTTCCGGTGTTCTTCTTTCAGTAGATGTCATGTCTCACCTTTGTAAACTTTGCCACAGCTGAATGGGGAAACATCACAATTATTCACATCAAGTCTCATCTCAAAAATACAAAGATACTTTTCCCACAAACATGCTCATACAATGGACAAGAAATCTTCACATGTTGATTGCATCAATTATATATTATTCAATGTTTTACTATTTTTCTGAATTTTTGAGATGAAGCTTGATAATTAGTATTATTCGGACTATTGTCCTCTTCTTCATTGTTATCTGTACAATGTTTTGGCATATGTGCCCTCCGGCCTTCTTCAGGTAATTCTTGTCGGACCCGAGAACCTTTTCAAAATCGGGAACCTTCTTGTCATAATCGGGAGCCATCATGGAACTTTGAACCTAACCCTTTATTCAGTCCACAGGGGTATCCTGTTCTTATTCCGCTAACCATAGCTGGGGTACAGGTATTAAGCTGTGTTAATTATTATTCTATATTACTGCTGCCTCTGACCAGGATTGAACCTGCAGTCTAGAGATAACTGTCACTTAGAACTGTCTTAACCTTACTCCTTTATCCACAAGGTTATGTGTCCAATTGGATGGCGATATTTTACTTGATAAAACGTGAGTAACTTATTGTCAAAGTCACTCTTAATGCATCCATTCCCACCAAATCACAAAAATTAAGAAACGATAAATAAGGTCAGTACTTAGATAACTTTTTATTAAAACCAGGTAACGTAAGCAATCTAATACCTGTGTTTCAAACTGAGCAAAGCTACTTTAAGCTGCTCACAGCAGCTCTCCCACCACTGTGATCCTATCGTAAGCCACACCCAAACAAAGTACAAAAACTGATGGTTAGTTCATTATAATTGAGCAGAAGGACACAGATTACAATAATAATAGGACTTTATTTGAATAGAATGAGTTTTGAAGTGAATAGATAGTGAAATATCCCATATAGGTAAAAAAATACTAAGAAAATTTGATACAGCTGTGTAGGAAATTTGGCAGGCAAAGAGTTGATAAACAAATAAAAAAATAAAGGAAGAGGTTAAGCAACAATTAGCCTGCTCAGTACTTAGATGGGTGACCACTTTGAAACAGTATGTACTAGAAGCAACCTGAAACCTGTGTGCCAAACTAAGAAAAGAAAGGAAGTGGTTAAGCAATAAATAACCTAATCGGTACTTAGATGGGTGGCCATTTATTAACAGCAGGTGCTGTAAGCAACCTGCCTGACAGACTAAGCAAAGCTTAATAAATAAATAGAAAAAGAAAAAAGAAGTTAAGCAATAATTAGCCTACTCAGTAATTAGATGGGTGGCCACTTATTAACAGCAAGCCAACTAGCAAAAACTTACATCAATCCGCTCTGTGAAGATTCTGGATGCTGTACAGAGGACCTGCCAGGAACGATGATCAATGGGGATGGTTGGCAGGAAGGGTCATGTTTATCTGTGTTGTCAGCATGACCTGAGGATGATGACTGTAAGTAACCTGAGTGCCTGAAGCTTAATGAATAAATAGAAAAGAAAGGAAGAAGTTAAGCAACAACTAGCCTGCTCAATACTTAGATGGGTAAACACTTAAGTTCAGTAAGAAACCTGAGACCTGTATTTCAGACTAAGCCTAGATTAATATATTAATAGAAAAAGAAAGGAAATTAAGCAACAATTAACCTGAACAATACTTAGTAACAATGTAAGAAACCTAAGACCTGTGTGCTAGACTAACTAGAAGTTAATAATTACAAAAAGTAAAAAAGATGTTAAGCAACAATTAGCTTGCTCAGTAGTTAAATGGGTGACACTCATTAACAGCAGGCACTGTAAGCAACATGAGTTTTGTGTGCCAGACTAAGCAAAGCTTAATAAATAAACAGAAAAAGAAAAGAGGTTAAGCAACAATTAGTTTGCTCAGTACTTATATGGGTGATCACTCAATAGCAGGTACTGTAAGCAACCTGACACCTGTTTACCAGACTGAAGAAAGAAAGGAAGAGGTTAAGCAACCATTAGCCTGCTCAATACTTATATGAGTGACTACTTATTGAAAGCAGGTACTATAAACAAACTAATGTTATTGTGCTAGACTGACTGTGCAAAACTTTAGATAAAGTGGCATAATGGTTATCTCAAAAAATGACAGCAACTGGGTTCAAATTTCAGCCAAAGTTGTTTGTGTTCGCTTTATATCTCTGGAAAAGGTATAACTACTTCTTTCCTCAGTAATAAGTAAAATAATGAACTCTCTTTGGGTAGGCAACAGAACTTGATGGAGAGTAATTTTGAATTCAAAACAAAGAGCTGGAGTCTGAATTCTACCTAGTGGGTTAATTGTGGAGATAGGTTTATAAGCTATTAAAATCAAACAGACTGGGGTTATTTTATGCCAAGAGGTTAGGGAATAACATACATTGTGCATCTATATTTATGTTTTTGTATAGTTGTTTCTTAAGAGTTTTTATTTCATTTTAATGAAATATCAAGATCCTCTGCGAATGGTATCTAATTATTACTTTTTATGGTATTGATCATATTTACATTTATAATTTTTGGTATTTTTTTTTTTCTCTCAAGAATAAAATGCCATCCATGTTGACATTTTCAAATAGGTCCTCCATATTATTTACTTAGAAAAATGTCATCTATGAAATCTGATGCTCCACATTTTATGAGAAAATATTTGATATGCTATACACTGTGGTGGTTGTGCTTGTTTGAGTATAAAGGATTGCATAAGTTTTGTGTGACTAGTGTGCAATTGGGTATAGTGAGACTTTTTGAAAGCTTCTTTGCATTCACCTACCATGGGTTTCATCAGGAAGAGATCAGAAGAGTGAAAGAGACTATAAATCTCAAAACAGACTCCTGATGGGAGTTTTCTCAAGATTTTGTGACTCGTGCGAGTGCTCTTCAACTGTGTTAGTATACTGTTGATTTGAACAACAACAAACATAGCACCACTTAGCCCAAAGCAGCTGGCATTTATGGCACTCAGGAATACTCTATTCATACATTTGGGTGATTCCATTCTTTGAGTCCTGATTTGCTGCTTTGTTTCTATGGTGTTATGGTGTTTGATAAATAACCTACCATTCTGCAGTAGGCTTGCAACAATGCAAGATCTGTATGGAGTTATGGCTTGTTTGTTGCCTTGTCAATTTGATGGTAATTGGAATATTGCTTCTACAGTAAGCATGATGTTTATTCTATATGAATCAGTTCAATTGTGAAAATTAAAATAGTGCTAATGGTTTTCTGCACAATCTCTTCCCCTAGAAATTTCATCTTTTCTTTTATGCAGGTTTCTGAGAAATTTGGGACATTATTATTAATATCAAGACAAGAACAACATTGGTTTCTGGAATGGTTTCTTTGTTTAATGCTATATCAACCTTTGTATTCAATGCCAAAGCCATCCTTGGAGAAGAACAGTAGTGGTACTATTCATACATTTCCCAAATGAAAGTAACAGTACAACTGGAGTTCAAACTTACTATTATGTCACCGTACAACATTGAGTAATCTTACAAACCAAAAAATACATAACCCATACTTACATTAATGATACAAATCTTTTAGTGTTTAGCCCTATTATAAGGGATTTGTGGTATAATGGTTATTTTCATAGGGAATGGACATGACAAGCTCAGTTCAGTGTTCTTTACATTTCACATACCACTAATACCCTTGAGAAAAAGTATGAATCCAATTCTTTTCCATCCAGTTCTGAGTAAATAGTAGAGCAGACTGGGCTCTTGAACTCTTTGCCAACCAAATTTCCACTACAGGTATACCAAATTTATTTGGTATTTTCATTTATTCACCTCAGAACACATTCTATTCAAATAACATCTTGTTATGATTGTAATCTGAATGATTTTTCAGTGTAAACAAGTGACATGTGTGAGAGCTACTGTCAGTGGTTTATGGTAGGAATGCAAGTGGGAGAACTGCAGTGAGCAGTTTTAAGTAAGCAAAGAGTTAACCACTCTAAGAGAAGGAAAACTCTGTTAAACTCCAATTAAAAATATACTTTTGGTTACATACTACTCGTGCAGTGAGATTGGGTAAAACCATAAAGAAACCTCTATTGTCTATTTAAGACATAATCGCTATGAACAGATCAACTAAAATCAACAGACCATTGCTAAAAAATAGTGTAAGACACACAGAAAACAATTTCTTTAAATAATTTACTTTGGTACATGTGATCCATTTCTAAGACTTTACCTCCCCATTAAACAACAAGTAGAGTGATAACTGCACTATTCATAAAAATACGATTTTGGAGAATTTCAGTTTAAAAACATTCTATGTTTACACTGTCCCAGTATCTAAATGTCCAGGTTCTTAAATCTTGGTAAGGAGTAGGGAAATCTATGAATTCAAATATGTGGTATTCTAATGCATCATTCTTCTGTTGTAACTTCATCCAAAAATGTGACTGGTCTTAATGCAAACCTTTCAAATTTTGTTGATTTTGGAAGATGCTGTAAAAATTTTGGGGGAGTTTAGGTACTACAAGCAAATTGTGTGTGTTATAGGTAAAATGTGGGTGCTGCAAGAAAAAATTCAGATGGTTTGGGGTTCCAAAATGAGAGTACTGTAAGGGTAATTCCATGTCAAATCATCCAGGCCATGTCACCCACCTACTTCAATTTTTCTGAAATTTTGTACAGGTGTGGACTATGTTAAAGTTAGACATTCCCCAAGATTTGAGCTTCCAATTCCAAGAATTGGCGGAGTTATTTTGATTTTTATCACTCCAAATTTATGGGGGGGTAGTGAAAAATGGCGACTTTTTATAACCTATTTTAGTCTGTAAAATGAGTTCTAGCACTTCCCTACTCCTAAAAATTGGTTTATAAAAAGTCTAAAAGTCAACCAATTTTAAATTATTAATGATTTCTGATTTGCAAAATGTTAACTGATGTTGTAGCTTCGGTTCTGGGCAAACACCAAACTATCTTTTTGGTACAAATTATGTTCAATATATGTGAAATAATAATAGAAAAAGATTTTGTCTTAGATTCAGTGCCACATAGGGATATTCATCTTGCTATGAAAAAAATCAGAAATCATCAATAACTTAAAATTGGTTAACTTTTAGACTTTTTTTTATAGCATTTTCAAATTTATTGGGTAAAAATGCTTTTATAAACCAATTTTTAGGAGTAAGGAAGCTCTAGAACTCACTTTACAGACAAAAATAGATTACAAAAAGTCACCATTTTTTGCGAACCCCACCGAATTTGGAGAGCTAATTTAGAAGCTCAAATTTTGGGGAATGTCTAACTTTAACACAGTCTACACCTATACAAAATTTCAGAAAAATCGAAGGGGATGAGTGACAATTTTACTTTTCTCTGGATGATTTGACATAGAACTGCCACAGAATTTGGTTGCTATAAGTAGAAATTTTGGTGCTGCAGCAAAATTTGTGTGAATTGGGTGGTGCAAGTAAAAGTTGGATGATCTAAGCAATAATTGGGGGGTGCAAGCAGAATTTGGGGGATTTGAGGGATTTGTTGTAACCAAAATTTTGGTCCTGCATGCAAAATGTGAGTGATTTAAATAAATATTTAGGTGTTGCAGCCAAAATTTTAGTGCTGTACTAGAATTTGGGTGATTTAGGTGCTGCAAATAAAATGTGGGTGCTGTAGGCAAAATGTGGGTGCTGCAAGCATAATTTTGGAAATGCAAGGATGATTTGTTTCTAAGTAAAATTAGCATGAAATGGGTGCTATAGGCAAAATTTTTGTGTATCATAATTAGTATCATCAGGAAAAATTGTGATGAATTGTCACACTTCTACTTTATTCCCAGCCATTCAGTGCAATGCATGAAGTGCTGCTAAGAGGTTAGAACCCCAGGACCAGACTCACATTATTTCTTTGCTACATTCTGTCTTAAGACAAGAAAATAACTTAGGGTGATGATCAGGTACTACACTTTAATCGCAGTTCAAAAAGTTTAGGTCTTCCAGTCTGGTTTTCTAAACTTTACTAAACCAAGTTTTGTGAATACTTGAGCAGATTAAAATAAAATAAAATTTTTTTGTTTTTTAAATAAACTCCCATGAGCCTTCACCGGAAGAACCCACCGTGCATTTGTGTCAAAAAGGACCCACTTCTGACCCCAAGGAGAATCTCTTGGCCATTAGAACTTAGGCCTTAACTCGGACAAGACACTAATACTAGCCAGGGAGAAATTCCCTTGCCACTTGGTGGCTATGAGCTGCGAATAAAGCCTAAATCATAAAACAACCCTTTGTCTTTGTTGCTTCCTTTTTGTTCCTTGATTTCCATCCTTTTCAGTGTGACCACTAAATAAGATGGGGTTAAAAGCAAATCTTAGTAACACACACCAAGAATAACCAGCTACCTTTTTAACCTAAAACACAAAACGTCTTGTCACCCCATATACTAACACTTTTCAATTTTGATATATTAATCTTGAATCTGAATGATAACCAGGAATCAGAATCTAAAAAGAACATAATCATTGATGAAAAAAAAAAAAAGAAGAAAAGCTGAACCTAATAAAGAAATTCTTTTTTTTTTCTTTCCAATTTATTGATAACCAAATCACTAACATCATTTTCTAGAACCACGAGACTGGTCGGTTTAGATTGAAAGGACACAATTACAGATGAGTTATTCACTGTAATTGAAGTCACACTGAGCACTCCAACAGCTGCAATACAGACATACATATATGTACAAATGCAACATATCAGCACCTATATATATATATATATATATATATATTATATATATATATATATATTATATATGATCACGTATTTCTGATTTCATATTTTAACAAAAGAAGAAGGGAAAAGAAAAAGAATCTCCCACCCACTACAAATAAAGAAGACAAAATATTAAATTCCTTTGAGTAAAACCAAACCAGCATGAACCAAATAAATATTACACATACATGTACACAATCCCTCTTGGTTTACATCTTATTAAAAGGAAAATGAGAAAAAAAGAAAAGAATTTGTTGATCAAAATGCAAACAGAAAGACACAACTGAATGGAAGTGAGGCGAATGAAATAAGCATTGTGTTTCAGTTAGCTAACCAATTTGTGAGGATTTTGTGCCCGCAAGTTCGACGTTTCATTTCAACCAACCACCACAATATTTGTAGATTAAATGCATCATCCAAAAAATATTTTTCATCAATATTCATGCAGACTTCTTTTTCTCCTTTTTTTTTTTTTAAATAATAGAATATAAGAACAGGCGCAATATACCTGACATAACACGAAACTCTTTGATATAAGGAACAGAGATCTGGGGTAGAATAATAACTTTTCCAATTTTTTTATTTTTTTTATCATGGATTGCCTATGACAGACAAACTTGTTTTTCCTTCCCTACTTTTTTTTCTTTATTTTTTAGTTTCTTCAACATTTCTATACAATCTAGTTGTGATTGGTTCGGATGACATTTTGGGTGTGGTGTGTGGTGTTCTTCAAGAATTTGATTTGATCCCATTTTATTAATGTTTTTGTTGCTTCAGCTCATGCACCAAGGCTGATCTCAAGGATATATATACCCAGATCTGATGTTAAAAATTACTACATCTGTCCCATAATTGTTGTTACATTTGTATATGAATTTTATACACTAAATGTAACAACTACAACAGGACAGAGATTATATACTTTTTAAAATGTTTTGGTGAATAATAATATTGTATTATCTGTTGTCATCAAGTGATATATAGGAGTTTAGTACTAATAAGTCATCAAGGGTGGCCTAAAGTTGGTATCAGCCAATCAGCGAGGGAGTCTATCCCCCTTTTCACTAGTGCTAGACCAAGGAGATTGTTTTTGCCCTCTGAGGTGGAGCGCCACACCTACCATCAGCTCCTTAATTTACCACACATATCCCTGTGCTACTCATACGCTGAGTTGGCAAGGGCATGTATTGAACTAGGAACCTTGTGGTTTTTAGTCGAACGCTCTACCGACTGGGCTAACCTAGCCTTTACCCTTAAGAAAGGTATGAATCCAACTATTCTCCCTTCAACTATGGGTAAATATTTGGGCAGACTGGACTCTTTCACTTTGATATGGCAAACTCACTAATAATGATCTGCTTTCCTAGCTCACTAATCATCATATCACACAGGCTGCTTTTCTGTCTTTTTCTAGAAGAGGCACTCATAGTGTAATGATTACCATTGTAGAAAATAGACACAACAGCCAAAATACAAATCTTGGATGGGGCTGTTTGCATTTCACATAGTGCTAATACCCTTGCAAAAGACATGTATCCAATTATTATTCTTCCAGCTATGGGTGACTAGTAGGGTAGATTAGTCTCTTTAACATTTGTATGGCAACCAGTCTAGGTAAAGAAAAACTCTGAATTCAAACCTTTTAAACACCACTTGAACTTGTGTCACATCCTGCTTGTGTGGAGGTGTTGGATGAATACATATATTTGACTTTAATAAATAAAACTCAAATTCTTTCTGCATAAAAATGTTTATTCCATTCTTTACTCTATTATAGAAAAATTCTTTATAACTAAAATCATGTAGAAAATGATAATTTTTCTACAAGGTGGTGCTGAAAAGCTCTCACTTTAACAAAGTCATGAAAAAACTTACATATTATTCCGAAGTTCAATACACTTAGCACAGTTTCTGGAATTTCTTTTATACTTAAAAATAAAAGAATAAAAAATAAAATGAAATCATTCTTTTCTTGGTTGAGCTAAGATCTATCCTGCACCATCTGATATTGCGCATATGAAATCTGTTTCTTTCATTATTTGTTTTAGTTTTTAGAATTTTAATTAGTTCAGAAGTAGGTATTTACCCAACCCATTCACTATGGAAGGATGTGACACAAGGTAGAAAGTATGGGGCAGCAAGGATCAAACTTGCTATTCAGTAGTAATGGATCTGCGAGAATAGCTTGCTAACCGTTACACCCTAATTAGTTCAGAGGTATTTAACGTAAGTCACTTTATTTTCCTTATGATAGAGTGACAAATTTATGCACTATTAAACTCAAATATATGTATTCATCCATCATTAAAATGGAGGCATATGGTGTAGTGGTTATCACTGTAGAAAATGAACTCGCCGACCAGAGTTCAAATCCTGGACAAAGCTGTTTGCAGTTCACATAGTATCAATACCTATGGGAAAGATATACATCCAACTATTCTCCCTCAAGCTATGTATAAATAGCAGTGCAGTCTTGGCTATTCAACCTTGGTTAGAAAACCAGTCTACAAGAAGAAAAATTCTGAATTCAAACAAGTTAAACTCCACTTCACATCCTACTATCTAATTACTATTTAGGAGGAAGAATTGTTTTGACTAACAAGAGAATGCCTTTGGTTTGAATTCAGTCTTCCTTCTTCTAGAATGGTTGCCATACCAAGGTTAAAGAATCCTGTCTGCCCTACTATTTGCCTATAGGTAGAATTGAATTCATACCTTTCCCAAGGGTATTAGCAACTACATGAAATACAAACAGTCGTATCCAGGATTTTAACACATCTCACCATTCTGTTTCTATTATTATTTATTTTTTAAATTTTTATTTCTTAAGTAGTTCAGAAAGTAGCAAGTATGGGGCAGAGTTACGTTCACCTATCATTTTCAAACGTTTACACGCTGTTCCACCAACCAGAGAGACCAAAGAAGAAACAAGAGGTGCACATGCAAAAATTGGCAATAGAACAACAAGACATATATATATTATTTTATAACATAATTTTATTCAGGAGGTCGAGGTTTGAGCGGAGAACAAAAATGGAAAGTTCACAAGCATATGTATTGATATATATCCACGATGGGGATATTCATCGAGACACCATCTGTTTGGGTTTTAAGTGGGATGACATGACAAAACGCATTATAGCTTCTTTTTTTTTTCAGGGGTCATAGTTGATTCAGACATAGTTATACACATATAAATTGAAGGAATATAAAGGTAACAATTTATATAAAAGTTCCATGACGGAAAGCGGCACTTATCTTTATTGTTGTTGATTCATTTCTTGGTTCAGCTCATATCTGTGTGGATGACCACTATGGGCCTAGTTTCTTCTATTGCATGGATATAGTCAGCGGCCTCCCTCTGCGGGGTCATGAGTGGAACTAACTTTTGAAGTAGAGATCACTACTCCTTCCCCCAAAAAGTAGTGATCTGCATTTCTGTTAATCGCTTTGCCTTCCCTTTCTCCAAAAACGTGCCTACATAACAATGACTGGGCAAAATTCTAGCAGCGATTCGTCCAGTAAAATACGTTATTTCAATGTATTTGTAGTTGGAGTCATTTACTGGGACATGTACCTCAGCTCTGACGTCACGCAATTCTAAGAATATTCTGGGACATTTTCTTTTTAGCTTTCGAATTTTTTTCTATTTTGCCTATATAAATAAATAAATTTACCAACCCCTCCGCACAAGCAGTATGTGACACAAGGTCAATTTCTGAAGCGGAGTTTAACAGGTTTGAATTCAGAGTTTTCCTTCTCCTAGACCGGTTGCCTAACCAAGGTTAAAGAGCCCAGTCTGCCCTACTATTTACCCATAGCTGGAGGGAGAGTAGGATTCATACCTTTCCCAAGGGTATTAGCGCGATGTGAAATGCAATGACCACGTCCAGGATTTGAACTCGGGGCGACGAGTCCATTTCCTATGACTTTAACCATTACACCACGCACTTCCTATTTTGCCTATAATCAATTTCTATTTACTTGTAATACGTAACAGCAGCAAGCATCAAACTCGCTATTCAGTAGTAATGGATCTGCAAGACTAGCTTGTTAACTATTACACCCTATTTACCCAACCTGTTTGCCATGAATAGGATGTGACATAAAGTTGCATCTATCGGGCATCCAGCAAGGACAAAACTTGGTATTCAGTAGTAATGGATCTACAAGACTAGCTTGGTACACCCAAATTAGTTCAGAGGTATTTAACATGTCACTTTATTTTCCTCTTGATAGAGAGACAAATCTATGCACTATTACATCATTAAAGTGGAGGCACATGGTGTAATGTAAAAAATGGATTCAGCGACTAGAGTTCAAATCCTGGACGAAGCTGTTTGCAGTTTACATAGTGGTAATACCAATGTTAAAAGCATGCATCTAAGTATTCTCCCTCAAGCTATGGGTAAATAGTAGGGCAGTCTTGGCTCTTTAACAATTCAAACCAGTTAAAATCCTCTTAAGAAACTGCCCTTGTGTCACATCCTACTATGTATTTACTATTTAGGAGGAAGGAGGAGCTCTCTATGTGAAATGCCACATTCAGGATTTGAACTCATCTCACAATGTCCATTTCCTACAACAATAACCATTACTCCATGCACCTTCCATTTGTGTGTGTGTGGGGGGGTTAAATATGTATTTACATCATTACTATATTATTTTTTATATATAATGACGTTAAAATATCTTCTTAGATTTTTAATATATCACTATATTAATATTATAAAGTGACTTATGTTAAATACCTCAAAACTATTCAAGAATTAAAAATCTATTTAAGACCAAAATATTTTATTGAACTCTTCTGCAAGCAATAGTTTACAACAATGTTATGATTATCTCCAAAAATTTGTGGCCATATTTATGCAGTAAGATGCTTTCTTGTTTTACAATATATTAATGTTGTTCGAAAGCATTCAAATTCATGAAGTTCCATTACAATATTCTCATAAAACTGACATAAAATAAGAAACATTATTTTTAAATGTACTCACTTCTTGGACTAAAGGTCAATGTATAAATAATTTTAAAAGGAAAAAAAAAATGATTTTCTAAACACATTCAAAATTCTATTTCCTTTTAGAAGATCCCAATTCTTTTTCAGTGCTTCCTCTATTATTACAAACTTTTTTTTTTCGTTTTTAAATCTGAATACATTTAAAATTCTGTTCAAAACATGCAAAAGCCTTCTTTATGTCATGACACTACCATATCTTAGGAGTTCATTTTTATAGAGACATTCCTCAATCCCCCTTCCTTCTATCCATAAAGTCTGTGTTTTTTTTTGTTTTTGTTCTTTTTTTTTATTAATTAGCTTGGATAATTCTGTTTCCAAAAAACAAGATAAAACCATACTTTCTTTGAAAGTGAAAGTAGCACATAACAGAAATAGACTGAAGAACTCAATATATATCAATATATAAAGAAAGAAAAAACATTTGAATCATCATTATGACAGTTCTATTAATGATTCATGAGTATTGGTGATCTGCAGGAAATGCAGTACAATGCAATAGTCAGTAGAAATAAAATCAATACCTCTTCAAAGATCTGACACCACAAGTTCCTTACTGGCAGACAGTATCTGATCCTGAGCAATTGAGATAATGCTGTGTTATGAATGAACGACTGAGTCTGCATTAAGCACTTTCCAATCAATTCAACAGCCTAAACAATTTTATTAAATAAATTTTAAACCAACTGAATTATTTAAACATCATTAAAGCAAAATCAGTTATCCTGTCCTGCATGCTGTTATACAAGAGAGTCAGTCATTTTTTTTTTAAATAAAATTTTATACACAGGATTTTTTAAGGCATTTTGAGGAATTGTTGATTGTGTGTCTGGTCCATGTCCAGATTCAGCCCAGAATGTTTTAATTTGCTCACAGAGTTGGCCTGGTTCCAAAATGGTATGATATATTGAGCTACAACCTCTACAATTTGAAAAAATGTGATTCACTGACATTAACATTCATTATTAGAGATGATTATGAATTTTTGTTTGAATAAGCATTTAGCAAAGAAAACAAAATGAAAAATGACTCTACAAAACAGCCTTCAGTTTTATAAATGAAGTATATTGGTCTGGGCTCATGATATGAGCCCAGAAATGTTGTTTTGCACCTGATTTGTTGAAAACTCAAATCAATTACAATCTTTTCATAAATAAAGAATATAGTATTTTTGTCTCCTTTCTTTGCTACCATAATTTAATGGTTTGATTTATTTATTTAATGGCATATAAACTCCTTATGGGTTATTCAAATCCAAAATTTAATTCTTGGAGAACTATTTGGAAGTGCAGAGTGAGCTTGAAAATAAGTAGTTGATGATTTGTATGACAATGTTTAAGGTGTGACTATTCTGAGTGGTTAGCAAGATTGGAGAATGCTGTGTGCTGTCTTGAACAAATCATGGAAGCAGCACTCTACAAGAAAACAGCTATATCACAACTTGCCTATCATAAGAATCATCCAAATGAGATGAACAAGACATGCTGGACACTGATGGAGAAGTAAGGATAAACTCATAAGTGGCATTCTTATATAGAAACACTAGTGTAGGTCAACCAGAAAAAAAATCAGCACTTCTGTGGGTTCTAGATGCCAGGGAGAAGACCTTCCAGGAGCAATGAATGATAGGTACGGTTGGCAAAAAAAGTCATGGGAATCCAATGCTATCAACACAACTTGATGATGATAGTGATTTTGAGTGAAGAGCATCCAATATAATCATTTTCTAAACTTAGATGTGGCACAAGGCAATGGGAATTAAACATTTTTAAAATTCTTTGTTCACTTCATTATATTTTAAATTGCACAAAGTTCTGAACTTTCTCTTAAAAAATGTAATGCATACTGCAAGAATCTAAAGAATTTTAAATTTTAATTCTGAGAACATAGCACTAATTTAATAGTCAAAAGGAAATTGTAATATTATATTGACCATTTCCCATTGCACTTTATTTACTATTTCTCTGAATTTTTGAGATTAGGCAGATGATTACTCCTTTGTCCAATTGGACACATGGCCTAGTGGATAAAGGAGTTAGGTTAAGACAGTTCTAAGTGACAGTTATCTCTGGACTGCAGGTTCAATCCTGGTCAGGGGCAGCAGGAACATAGAATAATAATTAACAAAGCTTAACACCTCTACCCCAGCTATGGTTAGTGGAATGAGAACAAGATACCCCCATAGACTGAATAAAGGGTAAGTTCAAAGTTCCATGATGGCTCCCGATTACGAAAAGAAGGTTCCCAAGTCCAACAAGAAATACCTAAAGAAGGCCGGAAGGCACACAGCTGAAATGAAACTAACAATAAAGATGAGGACAATAGTCTGAATAATATAAAGTATTCTTATTTAATTACACATAAATTATACACAAGTAGAATTTGCTACCCGTCGTTGTCTGGATAGTGGGGTATAATAAAAAGTTAGTCTCGGAGGTCCACTGATTGTTTCGGTCTTACATAATTGATTTGTTTTAATCACGAACGCAACCAATGACTTTCTCTTTTACTATTCAAATCCTAATTTTTAAATATCTTCCCAGATATAAATAAAATCTTCATTATTTATGCACAAAAAGCAAGCTCTGGTGATAGTGAATGTGTACATATATCTACATTGTCATTAATTGTTTTATTTTCATAATTTCCTCTAGACATACACACACAACTGCCTTTTATGTATAAATAGATTATATGGTTTAAAGTACCTATTTCTATTTAATGATAACCATTTATTTGCACAGTTATATAGTTTCAATTAACTATTCATATTCAATAATAACCATTTGATTACACACAGCTTCATAGTTTCAAGTATTTCTATCTAACACTAATAATTTGCAAGCAATTATATGGTTTCAAGTAAATAATAATCTCTTGTAAACAATTATATCTTTGGGTAACTTCTTAATACAAATAATTTGCATACAGTTATATGATTTCAAGTATTCCTGTCTAACAATAATAATGTATTGTTTCCTATAGAGTACTAATGTTTAAACAGATATATATGACTCAGCAATAGGACCCTAACAAGTTCTAGCACTCAGGGTCAGAGTGAACCTAGGTGTAATGAAAACAAAGGAGTACTCCACAGTGTCCAGAACTGAAACCTCACCAGTGAATGTAGTTTAGTGTCATACCCCCAAAACACCATAATTTGATTCTTGTTGACAATGACAGTGTTATCTTTAATGATATTATGTACAAATTTACCTCTGTATGTATATCGGAATATTATCAGTTATATAAATTACAAGTCTTACATATTTCTTTCTATTCATATAGAACATACACATTTTCAGGATTGTTAATTCAGTATATTGTATAGATGTACAAGTTATCTTAATACTGAGATAATAACTATGATAGAATTATCTATACAATGAATTTTTATTAAATTCATTCACTGTCTGGATTAATTCAGTTTACTAGCAACTATATCAGATCAATTTAAATCATTGAACATGTTCCATAAACTATTAAGACATCAGGTTGAAGTACCATGCCACATGCCTTCCTCTCATGGCAACTGCTGGGGCAATGAAGTTACTTGAGATATGCATGGTGTAATGGTTATCATCGTAAGAAATAGATATGGCAACACAAGTTCAAATCCTGGACAAGGCTTGTTGCAGTTCACATAGCACAAATCAAATACCCTTGGGAAAGGTAGGAATCCAATTATTCTCACTCCAGCTATGGGTAAATAGTAGGATAGATGGTATGGAAATGAGTCTCAGAGAAGGGAAACTAAATTCAAATCTGTTAAACTACACTTAAAAATTGACCTTGTGTTATATCCTACTCATGCGGAGGGGTTGGTAAATAGATACCTGATGGTGCCTATCTCTTCTCCAAATAATATGTAACAGGCTGTCTTAGGTTATATGATATGTACCCATGTGATATGATCACTGCTTAAAACATCTAAAAAGATATCTTAATATATACAATCATCATCTATCATATCAACCATAAAAAATGATTGACTGTATCAAAGTCAGATGCTCCATCAGACATCATTTTTTTTTTTAAATATATATACTTAAGAATTATAGACACATAAATAACATCATATTCCCAAAAGGAAATTTATGTATATGCAACATACTTTCATGATAACTTGAAAAAAGTAAAATGATTTATTAATATTAAAAAATATTGTTTGGTTTATATAGTAAAAAAATATATTTTTTAATATTAACTTTACTATTTGGCTAGACATCTTTCACGCAATTTTATAATTCCAAACTCCTAAAACTTTTTATTTCTGTGTGTAAATTATTAGCATTAAATGGGAATCCTTGAAACCATATCACTGTGTACAAATTATTAGTATTAGATAAGAATACTTGAAACCACATAATTGTGTGCAAATTATCAATTTAGATAGGAATATTTTAAAGAATATAACTGTGTACAAATTATTAGTGTTAGATTGGAATATCTAAAACCATATAACTGTGTACACATTTTTAGTATTAGATTGGAATACTTGATAACATATAGCTGTGTACATATTAGTAATATTCAGTCTTTTTGTCATTAAAACTATTATGTAAACATTTAAATAAATAAATGGTAATCCAAAGGAGTAATAACTGGTGAATATGGCAAATGAGTGAAAACTTCCCTTCCAAGCTGTAACAATAAACCCCTCAGCTATGGGTTAAATAGTACAACTACTGATCTTCTACAAGGATGGATTTAGCATTACATAACGAATGAAGGTTTATCTGCCATTAACACTAATAAACCAAACATATTTTGTTCAAATGATATTTAGCACAAATTTAAGCTATTTAATAGTTATTAGATACAAGATTTTCTTATGAATTTTTTATTTAAATATTAATAAGCAAAAATTCCCAAACAATTCATTCTTAGAGATGTTTTGGTCCTTTAACAAATTAACTTAGTTTAGCACATGGAAAAATATATGGGACATAGTGAGATTAGTTGTTTATGCTAGCTTGCTAACTATTACATCACATATTGTAGATTTGGTACTACGCAGCATGTTTGGGTCACCTAGTAAGACTGAAATGTCTACTACTTTCCAAGTTTCCCAACCATTAGACCACAAGGAGATGTTCTCTTAAAAAAGAAAAGTAAGCATTGTTTAGATCTGGCTAAATATCAGATGTATGAATGAGAACCTCATCAGTATAAACCCACAATCAAACCCACTATTAAATAGTATTATAGGTCATAAAAAAAATTATGGTTTTGTGCTATCCTGATGATATATTATATCCTTTCCCTGAATAAATTCCTATTGATACTTTTCATTGATTGTTGGTTTCAATTGGTCTAAATGAGAACAGAAATCATTCAAATCAATTTATCTGTTTCTCAGAGTAGAGGACTCCCTTCTAATCCCTATATAAGTTAAGATAGCATAGACAGAATCAATGGTACTTGGTGACTGTCAATTTCTTGATCATCTACACAATCCTTAGATATATATGCTCTATCAGTGATAGTGAGCACTCTTTATTCAAGAATATAGCAAATCATATTATCAATATGTATGAATATATATATTGGCCTCAGAACCACAAGGTTCTGGTTTTGATACCAGCAAACTCAGCGCATGAGTAGCACAGCTGAAATGTGTGCAGTCAAGTGGGGAACTGATGGTAGTGTGGCACACCATTTCAGATGCAAAAACAATCTCCTTTGTCTAGCACTAGTGAAAAGGAGATATACTCTCTTGCTGTCTGGCTGATACTGACAATAGGCCACTCCACCAAATTTACTTAAAATACAGTTACAAACTTTTTATAAATATTTTTCCAACTCCTGTCATTTATAAAACATCCATCAATTTCTTCACCCCATAATCTATCCTGATGAAGGTTTAAATAAACCGAAACGTTTAAGCGTTGATAAATAAATTCATCTTATATTTGGAACACTTCATTTTTCAAATTTCTTAATATTGTCGGATTTATTTCCATATTTACTCTCATATATCTATGTATATATATATCATATCTATGTATATATAACTTTCTTTGGATGAAGACAAGAATTGCATTTCATATCATATGTTGAAAATATCCACTTTATTGCTTGTCACATTTTTAAAACAGAACATTTAAATACAGTCCAGTTGTTTTCTTAATTTATAGAGAAGCCATTGTAATCAAATGAGAGTTTTTCCCGTCTAGTCCAACACCAAAAAGAATATGGACAAATATACTAAGATTACATTTGGATATATTGAAAGCATATATCAACAATATTCTCATTCATGTGAAACTTAATTTTGCAACATTACAATCAGTAATCACCCATCTTCAAGATTTCATTTTAAAACATTTATGTTTTGCCCTTATAAGTTCATTTGTACTGTAATTTTCTCTTTAGAGAAAACAAACTGTCTTTCTCTTGATGATGAAAAGTTCCTCATCAAACTTTAACTTTCAATTAGAATGAGTATACAGTCTGAACATCTTTTTGCAAAACAATATGTCTGTGGCCAAGCAGTAAAGCATTAAAAAAAAAAAATTACTTTATGATAAACAGTTGTTATTGTTTGCCAATCTATAGATATTTTAATTATTTAGTGCAAATGTCGGTCAGAAAAGTAAGTGGCTTGAAATCCCCAGCCAAGAAAATACAGACACATATATAAAGATCAATTTCAAAGAATAAATACAAATATAAAAATCTATGATTGATATCTAATTTATACAAATTTTATTATCAAATTGTCTATAGCAGAATCTGAGTGATGAGGCTAGATTATTATGAAGACAGTACTTGGCTGAAGTCATTTAAGTTAAGTGATTTTTTGGTTCACAAAAGTGCTAGTTCTTATTAGTCAAGTAATTTAATAAAGTTTTAAAACTAAACTTAACCATCTCTATCAATAGTGGTGACTATAAAAAGCAATTTCTGAAAAAAGAAAAGAACAAAAAAAAAAAAAAAAAAAAAAAATCATGTTTAATAATGAAACCCATTCCATCATGGTGCAATGGTTAGCAAGCTAGTCTCACGGATCCATCACTACCAAAGACTCCCACATTATCTGGTTGATACTTTACTACTACTTATAACATGCTAGAGATAATTTATTACAGCCCTGATTGCATAATATTAATCTATATCTTAACACTCTTGTTCCTTAATCTTCCAACCAGTATCATCTTGCAACACCCTCTGGTTAAAAACATCCAAATCGTCGCAGATGAAATGTAAAAATGTAAATCCTGATTATCTGGTCTCTTATCTGCCGAATTCTTACAAATGTTGTCACCTAAAGTTAACCATCTCAATCAACAGTGGTGACTATGAAAAGCTATTTCTTGAAAAGAAAAAAAAAAGGAAAAGCAACTAATCACGTATAATAATGAACAGTACTTTTTCATGGTGTAATGGTTAGCAAGCTAGTCTCACAGATCCATCACTACTGAATAGCGAGTTCAATTCTCACTGGATGCCTCACATACTTTTGACTTCATGTTAAATCCAACCTATAGTGAACAGGTTGAGTAATTATTTTTTCTCTTTAAGATAATGAATACTGTGTCTTTTTCTTTTATATTTCTTCATTTTCCTTTCTGTAACTTCTAAAGTAACAGTGTAAAATTAACAAATAAATCAACCCAGGTTTGAAGCTCTGACCAAGAAATAAAGAAGCTAAGAGAATAAGAGAAATATCCACCAAGCCAATGTTTTGTTGTTTGAGCAATACACTAAAATTATCTCAGAAATATAAACTTGGGAAAATTGCTCCGTTCTTTGGAAGATGGAAGTGTCAAGCCTTATAGAAATAATCCCATCAATGTCTCTGGACTCTATGCTAGTCTATATATATATATATATATATATATATATATATATATATACACACACACACACACACGCTTTCTATATTTATGTAAAGATAATTTTATTACTATTTAATACTTATTATTTGATACTCATTAATTATTTATGACATCTGTTTCTAAATATTAACAAGTAGCTGTGTAGGCAATAAATGATTCTTTTTTTTTTTAAGTATACATTTATATAACGACACATGCAATATATTCAAAGTAGCAAAAAATGACCAGAACAGGTACAATACTGATCCTAAGCAGAATGTTGAGAGTAACCCTTTTTTTTTCCTGGGCAGAGAGCACAGATACTACACTGATCATAGGAAGAAGTGTATGCATACTTATCTATACATTAATACACTTGTTCCTAAATTTTCCATCTGTTATTATTCTACAACACCTGGTTAAAATTGAGACTGTCCAAATCATCCAAGATGACATATAAAAATATAGATCCTGGAGTTGCATATCCACAGAATTCTTATTTCTTAAAAATGTTGTCACTTAAGCTAAATAATCAACTATTCCATTTTTATCATAAAGAAAGAAAGAGAAGAAAAAGGACATACTAAACAGAAAAATATAAGAAGAAGAAAAGAGTGAAAGAGAGTAAGGGTGAGGGGGTAAGCATAGCTAAAGAACCCAGTCATTCCTACAATTTACTTTTGACTGTGAGGAGAACAGATGAGTTCATGCCTTTCCAAGGAAATAAGCCTGAAGTGAAATACAAACAGCCTCCTTTAAAATTTGAACTGTAAATTAATTTTTTGTAGCAGCTCTGTGCAATATTTTTGGTCTTAAAATATTCCTAAATAAAATCAAATTGAAGTTTTAGATAAAGAAAAAAGAAAGACCAAGACCAAATAAAATAGAAAATAGCAAATGAGCTTGAGCCGAAGAAGAGGTAGCACACTCGTTTCTAGTCTTAAATCAAAAGGTTCTTAAGTTCATATAAAGGTCACGTTTTAAATGTCCAATATTTTGGTAAAAAACTATTCCAAATTTCATGCACACAGAATATAGAAAGGCATACACCCACAAACCAATTTTTTTTTAAATAAATGAATAAAGCAATATTTTCTGATTGCATATCTATTCATATCTTGCAAGACAAAGATAACAACTGGTACTCTAAAAACAAACGTTCATCATCAATTCCCAAAAACATATCAGCATTTCAAAAATTTCCCATCACTCTGGTTAAAGCTTATTGTACTGACTAACCTATTGCAAATAGATATATAATGAATGGGTTGTGACTACATTATATTAGTCAATTGAAATAGAATTTTTTAAAGTAAAAAATGTAGAGAAGATTCTTCTTGTTATTTCACTAAGTCATTAATCTATACTTGAGGGACCAATCGTATGATAATTTGACTGTTACATTTGATATGTATACTTAAGAGCTATTGCAAATAGTTCAATATGTATAAAGTATAATAATATAGATATAGCATGGTATGATAATATACTGTTACTACGTTTGATATGTATACTTAAAAGTTATTGCTAAATAGTTCAATATGTAAAAAGCATAATAATCTTGATTGAACTCTCTCTTCCACCTTTCTTTTTTTTCCTTCTGTCCATTCCATCAAAAAAGATGATACACATCTGTTTCCTTTTCTTTTTTTTATTATATTTTCTTTCTGATGTGGAGCATATTCTTTCTTCCCTTTCTTTCCTCACAATCAAGATGGAATGGTCCATTATTTATTTGAGGTGATGACAGGGCATGACACATGGAGGTACAAGCATATAAATATATAGATTACTGAGAATACAACATTTGACAAATTCAGAAATATTCAGTATTTTATACATTCTTAATTATAAACTACAAACTTTGGATGTTTGTTTTTTTAGTGTGTGTCTCATCTCTATACATAATAGTCAACAGCATGCATATTGATGTTATAAAATATGAGGATAGGTCATTTACACTTTATTTAAAAAAGCAATAAACTTTTGCATGACAATAACAAGAAAGCTAACATACTGATAATAAATGACCATAACCTTTTAAAGTTTATTCTTTTTAATTCTATCATAAAAACAGAAAATATTATATACATAATAAGATCATAAATACTGCAAACAAACAAGTAACATTGTTATCTTGAAGGAATAAGGTGATCATAAAAAGCAATGTATGGCTTGAACAATGTTAGTAAAAGACTAAAGGAGAGTGGTCTTGATTCAAATTTGAATAGTACTAAGAGTCTATTCTTTAGGAATAAATTAGCAGATTTTATACTTCAAATGCGTCCCTTGAGAACAGTGGGCTAAAATCCAAAATAATACATGACCAAATCTTTAACTAAAGCCAATACTTGAATTGTATCAATATTTGTAAAATATTGAGGTGCTGGTTATGTAATGGTTATCATTGTAAGATATGGACATGGTGACCTGAGTTCAAATGCAAACGAGGCCGTTTGCATTTCAAATTGCACTAATACTCTTTGGTAAGGTATGCATTCAACTTTTCTCCCTAAAGATATGAGCAAATTGTAGGGGCAGCCTAAATTTGGTATAGCAACCAATTTAGGAGAAGGGAAATTCAAGCCTGTTAAACTCTGCACAAAAATTGACCTTGTGTCAGATCCTGCTCATGCAGAGGAGTTTGGTAAATGCATACAATAAATATTTTATAATTATGGACATGTAGTGATACTAAAGGCACACAAAATACACAACTCAGATTAGTACTAGCAGAAGTACCAGTTTATGATGGGTAAAAAACCAAGATTAGAATTGCAGTTAGTTATAAAAACAGTAAAACTATTCCTTAATAATGGTGAACTACCATGTGTTGTTTCCATTAGAGTCAAGTTATATCAAATTGATGGATATATATATATATATATATATATACAAATCCAATTGCTGCTTTAACTTGGCCATTGCAGTAGCATTAGTAATTTATCCAAGAATGCTCAATATATCATAAACATAGAGCTAAAATAGTAGTAAAAAAGTTATAGGTCTACCACTATTTTGATCTATATGATCTTTTAAAGACCCTAACTTATATTTGTCTAAGTTGAAGTAATGACTTCAATTTAGTCAAATATAAGTATATAATCTCCACAACCTGTATGAAAATGAAAACTTACCATATATTTGTGTGTGTGTGTGTGTGTGTATATATATATATATATATGGCATTTATGATTTTGTTTTCATGTCAGTTTATTCAAACACATATCTGTGGAGGTAACATTTTTAGAGACAATGAAAAAGCCTAATAGACGTTGTAAATTGTACCTGTACCTCTTAATTAAAACGGATATAACTTTTTAATTTTTTTATAAAAGTTATACACAAAACTACACACACACACATACATATGAGTGTGTATGCTAAAATAATTATAAATGAATAACACAGCACAATTATTTATCAAACATGCTTTTTAAAATTGTTATGTAAATTAGATATCCCATGACAGTGATAAATGCCATTTGTACATGTAATATATATTGCATTTTAATCATGCATTTTACTCATTTAACATAATGTAGGTCATCTTGATGTAAGCATGGATGTAAAATACACCAAGAGATTTGGGTGTATATGTGTATATATATATATATATATATATATTTACTAGGAGCCATAAAAATCTGCTCAAGTGAAACTAGATATTTAATAATTTTAAGTTGGTTTCCATCCTATTAGATGACTATTGGTCACTCTCTCTGTCTGTCTGTCTCTCTCTCTCCTTGATAGAGTGCATCATTTTGGGGCTGGTTGATGACTAAATTGATCAGCAGTGAGTCATAGGAACAATTCAAGGGTTATGTAATTTTGAAATTGTTGCATAAACATGTCCCAAAAGTCCAATCATAATTTTCGATTTACAGAATTTTTATTGATATGAATGAATATTTTGCATGCAAAAATATCAAATGGAGATAGAGGCCTGCTGAGGTTGGCAATGTGCACAGTATCAACTATTATTTCTTATTTGTTTTTCTTTTTGTTTGTTTTTATCCATTTGAACAGACACCTAATGCTTTTAAATTTTTTTTTACAATGATTTTTTTTCTGTTTACTGCTAAAGTGAAAGATGAACGATAACAAGGCAAAGATGAAATTGTGGGCAAATGCAATACAAAAAAATGCAAAGAAATACTTAATGCTTTATTTCAAAAAGGAAATGTTGAAAAATAATAATTTTTAGCACAGTAAACACTTTCAATATAAATGGACATTGTGGAGAAGAGATTCTCATCTCTAAATATAAAAAAAAATTAAACTCTCGAAAGTTACAATTAAAACACTGTCATTGAACTGCAAACATATACAACCCATTATCTGTACATAATTTTCTCCCTCTTGTAATAAGAAATCATTATTCAAGTTCACATTATGACTTTTATATAATAAACCTTTGCAATCATCATAAAAATAAATGCAATTACTCACACAATCTTTGTGTTCTTATAATTCTTATTAGCTTGTTTAAATTACTCTTGGTTAGAATACAGGATTGAAAACTATTGGCCATTGTAAATTCTGGTCTTCTCCAAATGAACTGAAAATGATGGAATGATCCATCAAAATTCAGGTCTATCAAACATAACAAAAAAGTATCCTTTATCTGAATATACTGCAGCTACTAATTTTTAGTAATTAGTTCAGGTTAAAAGAGCAGTTAGGGTAACCCAAAGCCAAACTTTCCAATGCATATTCATTTATGAATAAGAAAAGGGACCTGTGAACAAAAAAATGTTCTCATTCTCTAATGATACCTTGATATATATATACCACCAGATGTAGTCAAGACCCTTTTTGCTAGACCAGGGAATTTTTTTTTGCTGAGGTGGAACAGTACACCTACCATCAGCTCCCCAATTTACCGCACAGATCAGATTACCCAATCTGTGATACTCATGCACTGAGTTGGCGAGGACTGATATTGATCGGGAGCCTTGCAATTCCTAGTCTGGTGCTCTACCGACTGAGCTAATTGGAAAAAAAAAATTTTTGGATTTGGTTACTTTTCACTAAATGCTATTATGTTTTTTTTTTTTGGCTTTTTCTAAGTATGCGATTTTATTTTACATTACCATTTTGGTTAGGCTGAGGTCTTTTCAGCACCACATGCAACTTTATTTTAAATCAACATCGTTTTTCAAGTAGAAACCTAACAGTGCAACCTCTATTATCTCCAAATGGATATAACATGATAAAATCACAACAGATTGAAGTTTTACAGGTCTAAGTAGTCTTTCCTGTTGAGTTTAAGAATCAATAAAGTCTGGAAAGTTTCTTCAGACTTGTCTATTCACCTTTGATGTACTTTATATAAATTATTACAACATTCTGATCAATAATTTTTCATGTCCATTTGGTGTTCTCAACAACTTATCAAGACTTTTATGAACACAAATCAAAATCATATTTAAAACTCATGAATAGAATCATTTCAAGATGATTTTCAGATTAATTTCATGGCGCTTTATAAGTGAAGTAATCCAAGTTTTCCTAGTGATTGTTTCCTTTTTTGTTCCAAAAAATGCTGTCAGCGTATTCTAAGCCCCGCCAACAGTAGAAAAAACTATCTCTGATTATAATCATTTATATTTTCAATGTTTCATTCCAATCATTTATTTTAATCACACTACTTTTATTTGCCTATAACAATTTGCAAAAGATAAAAATAAAACAGAAAAGCATTTAGTGAAAGTGTGGTATAATGGTTTAGAGTCGTGGGTAATTCCATGTTATATCATCCAGGCCATATCACCCATCCATTTCAATTTTTCTGAAATGTTGTCCAAGTGTGGATTATGTTAAAGTTAGACAATCCCCAAAATTTGAGCTTTCAATTACTAAAATTGGCAGAGTTATGTTGATTTTCAGTTCTCCAAATTTAAGGGGGTGGGGTTCGTGAAAAATGTCGACGTAACCTATTTTGTCTGTAATATGAGTTCTAGAGCTTCCCTACTCCTAAAAATTGATTTATAAAAGTATTTTTACCCAAGAAATCCGTAAATGCTATCGCAAAAGTCTAAAATTCCACCAATTTTAAGTTATTGATGAATTTTTTCTTAGCAAGATCAATATCCTGATGTGGCACTGTATCTATGACAAAATTTTTTTCTATTATTATTTCACACATATTGAACATTATTTGTATCAAAAATCAGAACCGGCTACAAAATTTTGCAAACATTTCTTAAAATATATCCAATTCAATTTTTCTGAAATTTTGTCCAAGTGTGGATTATGTTAAAGTCTTAAATTTAACTAATTTTAAGTTATTAATGATTTCTGATTTGCAAAATTTTAACTGATGTTGTTTGACCTTGTGTTGCATCCTGCTCATGTGAAAGGGGATGGTAAATATATATAACAATCATTTGTTTGCACACAGTTATATGGTAGGATTGGTTGGTTGTTTTATGGCATATCAAGCCTTCTTGAGTCATTTAATCCCAAAGTCATTTTGATATGTGGTTACTTACTGTATTTGCTGTTGCTTAAATGGTCACCCATCTAAGTATTGAACAGGCTCATCACTGCTTAACTTCAGTGATCTAGTAAGAACCAGTGCTTTCAATGTGACTTGACCATAAGCTATATGGTATGAAATATTCCTACTAATACTAATAATTTTTAAACAGATCTATTTGACACTGAGATATTTATCATGACATAATTTTTGATGATAGTAGATTATTTTTTAAATTGTTGAGAGAATGATATAAAATAGACACAAAGGCCTTACCTCTCTTCAGAGAATGCAGGTGGTTATTCTAAAACCAACTTACAGGGTAGAGAAAACTCTGGTATCTTTGTTATACAAGTTTCAGTAATAAAAAATATGATTTCAAAAGATATTTACTGCCCTGTCAGCAGAGCTTAGAATACACTGACTGTATCACCTGCAAAGGGGTAAGACCCTTCCCCCACCTGGGTGTTTTGGGTATGATACTAAACTGCATCTGATGGAGAAGCTCCAAATCTAGAGAGTGTGGAGTACCCCTTCATTGCCATTATCCCCAGTTCCACTCCAAATTGGTGGTACCTGTAATGTTTCATCTATGAGTCAAATAGATCTGTTTAAAAATTTTCATATTTGATACCATATAACACTGAATTATTTGTATTAAGAATAGTTACCTAAGCTGAAATTGTTTACTTAAGATTATTATGAGTTATATAAAACCATATAACTGTATTCAAACAAATGACTAAAATTATTAAATCAAAATATTTGAAATAATCATTAGTATTGGATAGGAATACTTGAAACTGGGTGTAAATTATTTGTATAAGATTGGAATATGTGATATAACTACGTGCAAAAAAAAAAAAAACTTGAGAAACAGCTACTCAAATATAAGCATATAATAAATGCGATTCCCTGACCTGTAGGTATAAATTAGCCCTAGACAGGTTGACATGCCTTTAAAATCAAAAGCCAAAGAAATCAGAAAGTTAACCATCTTTACAGGAAAATACAGCAGAAAGATTATTTTTAAAACAGTTGAGACAGTGATATAAAAATCGACCTAAAAGTTATATTTCACTCTATCCAATGTCCAAAGGTTATACAAGTCTTTTTATTGATTCAATCTAAATAACTTATTCACAAAGAAATTTTGTATGAAAGAAAATATATAAATGATCTATTGAGAACTCTTTGCATTAAAACAAAGTGGAGGTCATGGAAAAATCTTTGTCACATGAAAGGTGTTGTCTTCAAAGAAAGTAAAGTTATATCTTTGACTATTAATTATAGGCAATTTACTACAATTTTTTGTCACTTAGAGAAATGCTTCAATGCAGTTTTTTTTTTTCTTATGTTCAAAACATTGTTGAAGATGTTTAAATAATTTTAAAGAATCATTAGATAAAGTAAAAGAAACATTACATCTTAAATAAAAACTGAACAATTTTTACTTTTTAGTTTATCTTAATCTAGAAACAAAGTACCCTCCAGGCAGTGTAAAAATTATTTTTGAAAGATGTTGCCTGAGGTGGGAAGTTAAAATTAAATGTCAGTGGGTTTGTACCATAAATAAGTAAAATAATCAAATTTATTAAATGAGTAAAAGAAATAATTAATTTGAAATAGAAACTTAGTTATGTTCCCCTGAAATAAAATGTTGCATGCATCTATTAATTATTAATTAAATAACTATTTTGAATATTTAACACGTAAATCGTAAGTATTTATTTATTTGTAAAATTTTAGTTAACTTGTAACTGAAAACTATAGGACCGGGTTAGCTCAGTCGGTAGAGCATTCGGCTAGAAACCACAAGGTTCCTAGTTCGATACCAGCCCTCACCAACTCAGTGTATGAGTAGCACAGGGATCTGTACGGTAAAGTAAGGAGCTGACAGTAGGTGTGGCGCTCCACCTAAGATGCTAAAACAAACTCCTTGGTCTAGTGCTAGTGAAAAGGGGATAGACTCCTCACTGATTGGCTGATACCGACTTTAGGCCACCCCGACGACTTTTTATAAGTGAAAAAAGGGCGAGAGTAAAAAAATAAATTTTAAAAATTGATGACAAATTTTGCAAATAATTTTTTCCATTTAAAGTAATGGTACAATTTTTAATATATATAGTTCATTTATTTAAATGATATATAATTTATTCTTTCAAATTGTCACTATTACAATATAAAAAATTTAAAATTGATCTATAAGGAACAGCTTTTATCAATTTTATTAATATTAATTGTTCTTTACTGTGTTGATGATTTTGGATATTGTGACATAAGCAGTGACATAGTTTTGGTTACAGACAAATAGAGACCCTATCTCCATTGTTAATAGATAAAAACTGAACAATCTTTATTCTTAATTCTTTCTACTTATTAATATTTCATTTAAAAAAAAAAAAAAAAAAAAAAAAAAAACAAATTTGTATGTGTCAGATACAGTTGGCAATAAAGAGAAAAATAATGGATGGTATGAATTAATGCTATCAGTGTAGACTCAGTTTTCAAAAGAAGATGACAAAGCTCTGCTGTAAATATGTTTATGAAAAATGATCAAACTTTTTTGCTTTGTCTAGAATTTATGTAAATCCAAAACAAACATCATATACTTAACCTAATAGATAATGAAAAAGTAATCAGCACATTTGTTTATATAATCGACTATGACAATTTCTGATTGTTTCTTTTGTACACACCTATTGGTAATGCACCAAACACAAATCCTAGACTAACTGCTAATCCTATAATAGATTGTAAATCATCTGTTTATATAAGAACAGTCTGACCTTTTCTGTTATTTCTTTGTCCATCAATAAATTCTGCTAGGATTAGAGTGTATTATCTGTGCACACTGCCTCATGAATGTTTGTCTCTTTGTACCTCAGCCAACAAAGGAGAGAGAATCAAGAAAACTGTCATCTTATACTGGAGGTTCAGAGAGTACCCCATCCCAACTTCCTCCTCATGTGGGTGACATTGTCCTGCCAGCCCTGGTCATCACTTAGATGGCCGATCTCTAGTGAGTTCTGCAAGACCTTATTCAGGGTGCTAGATCAAGCATATCTTGTTACACCTAGCTCACTGAATGAGATGTTAAACTTTGTGTACAAAACTTTTTTGATTTTTGATAACTACCATTCAACATATGAGCTGCTTCTTTGAGATGTCTTTTTCTCCCATGTTCTTCCCTATCTATTATCTCAACTTCATCCCATAAGGGCAGATGGCTTCCTTTTTCATTCCATATATGGTCAGCCATTCCTGACTTTTTTATTTCCCCTTGCACCACTGCTTTTCGGTATTCCTCTAGTCTTACAGTCAGAGAATGGCATGTTTCACCTTTGTATATTTTGCCACAGCTGCATACCAGCCCTTGTCTTCACTTAGATAGCAGATCATTAGTAAGCTCTGCAAGACCTGATTCAAGGTGGTAGATCAAGCATATCTTGTTACACCAAGCTCACTGAATGAGATATACAATTGTTTACTTGCCCCCACCCCCTTTTTTTGGATAACTTATCTATTCTAGAATGTATCATTTGCTTACAATGTTACATTCTAATTCAAGCCAAAAGAGCCAATTAATACATTAATAATCCCATTGTGGTGTAATGGTTAGCAAGATAGTCTTACAGTTTAATCCTCACTAGATACTCCATACTTGTGACTGTGTTATATTCTACCCATGGAGAATAGGTTGGATATGATAACTACTTGGTTGATGTCATTTTGGGCATCCCATCATGGTATAATTGTTAGCAAGCTAGTCTTGCAGATTTATTATTATTGAATAGCAAGTTCAATCCTCACTGGATGCCCCATACTTGTGAACTTGTGTCACATTCTATCTGTGGCAAATGGGTTGGGTAAATACCTAGTCAACTATTCTGCTGTGAGCAAGATGCAACACAGTCATTTTTTTAAGCAGAGTAAAGCTGGTTTTAATTCAGAGTTTTCTTTCTCCTAGATTGGTTGTCCAGTTTGCCATACTATTTATCAATAGCTGATGGGAGAATAGATGGATTTATACCTGTCCCAAGTACATTAGGGCAAAATGTAATACAGTTTTGTTTAGGATTTGAACTTGGGTCACCTATTCCATTCCAACAACCATTACACAAGAGCACCTACAATAAACAAACTACAAGTCCCTGAAGGAACAAGTAGCTGCATGGGTCTTGGATATATTCATATAGCAAGCATGATCCCTCCAAAAAAATGGTAGGATTATTTATGTATTAAGTATTTATCCAACCCATTTCCCATGGGTAGTATGTGACACAAAGTCACAAGTATGGAGCATCCAGCAAAGATCAAACCTGGTATTCAATAGTAAAAAATCTCCAAGAATATTCAGAACTAATGGATCTATGAGACTAGCTTGCTAAAATACATATTTGTTCCTGCTATATAACATTTGTACTTTCTCTCTTGTGTTTTACTAAGAAAAGAAAACATTGTTAATGCTAAGATCATGATTTCATCAAAAATATCCCAAATCATCAAGACAGCTTGATTAGTGGGTACAGTACAAGAGAGTTTGGTACTAACATCAAAACCTTTCATTTGATCAGTCGTGTATAAAATTGATTATATATATATATATATATATATATATATATATATATATATAATCTGAATAATTTTAGCTTCTATAACTCCACACCTTCCATGTGTATATCACAATCCTCAGACAGGAGAATAGTAAAAAGTGGTTAATCAAGCATTTGTATTCTACAAATGCTTGATTAACCACTTTTTTTATATTTTTGCTTCTGAAGATTGTGTCATACACATGGAACTTAAAGTAACAGAAATATCATATCCACAATTTATATATATATATATATATATATATATATATATATGTTGTGTATTTTGGGAGCAAGTTATTTTTCAGGCATGTGTTATTGAATAACACAGAGTACTTTTTCTTCATTTTTTGGATCTGTATTTTTTCCAGTCGTCTGGCGATCTTTCTGGTGTTTGGATCCAATATATATATATATATATATATATATATATATATATACTATCAATCCTATTCAGCTGTATCTTTCATTCCAGATGTTATAATGCTGAATACAAGTATCAAGATTCTGGCAAATTTGAGGCTCTATTTTAAACTGGGTTCCAAAGCTACTGAAGCTGTTCACAGAATTTACAGAATGGAAGGAAGTAAAACAATATCTTACTGTACTGTCCTGAATGGTTTTAAACATTTTAAAAGTGGTGACTTGTTCCTCATAACAAAGCTGAGAAGTAGACAACCATTAGGTGTTAATATGGATGATTTAAAACACCATGATAAAAGAGAATCTGACCACCAGCACTTGAAAAGAAAAAAAAAAAAGAAAACGAGAAAACACTTTTAGAAGAGCTAACATCATCTAAAAATACCATGTGTTGAACATTACATCAGGTTAAGAAATATATTGCAGCTCTTGAGGTTCACCAAAAACACAGAGTTGATTAAAAAACAAAAATACTTTTGATACACCCCACCCCCATAATACTTTATAGATATCTATTGATGTCATTCCTATGTCAGAGTCTGCTTAATATCAATAAAAGTTACCTGCAAGGTATACAGATATAAAACCATTCAACAAAAAGTGTTGGTAAAAACAAAAGCTATTCTTATATGCAAATATAAAGATAAAAAAAGAAGAGCCGCAAAGTAAATAGTAAGATGATGATTTTAAAAGGCAATGTCATGGGATAATTTATAAACTGGTAGCAACCTGCTAGCCCCAATGTTGGCTCTTCATCAAACTTAATAATTGAAGTGAAGAGAAACTCTCTATAAACTGTAATAAACTTAGAGAGACAAAAGACAAAATTAAAGGAGTGAATGCTGAAAATATTACATTTATTATACCCCAATTATAGAAAGGTATATTAAGTTAGTAACATGTAATTTGGTTTGAACTTAAGAACGCTACAGCAGAGGAGAATCTTGAAGGCAATCTCTAAAGAGGAAAACAAAAAAAGCCCAAACTTTCATGCAGCAAGAGTGAACAATGGAAACAACTGTGTTCTCTTTGATTAGTTTTCTTTTCTTTTTCTTCTCTATATGTAAATGTACTGAATCATTATATCCGTTGATAGCTCAGAGGTAACTCAATACTATTTTTGAGAGATGTGTCACATGATCAGATGGCAAGGTTTCATTGGATAGGACTTTGTTCTATGTGAATGTAAGTAAAAACAACAAGAAACAAGTGACAAAATTGTAAGCTTGTAGTGTGAATATTAACAGCCAGCAATGACAGCTTGTTGCTGCTTGTAACCATATTCTTTTTTTGTGTGTGTGTGTGTGTGTGTGCATGTTCCTTTACCTTTATAAAGATGAGTACATAGATAAGTTAACTAACTGGAGGTGAGAGAAACATGTTGAAGTGATATCATCACTTATAAGGAGATAATAATCAAGATAAAAGGATACATTTATAAAGCCATATATAAATGCAAAATAAAAAACAAATGTGTAAACATATATAAAGATGGCAAATGAAACTGCTACCTCATTAGTTTCATACAAATAGACAGGATACATTTATATAGTGGTTGATAGTAGTTAAAACTGTATAAAGCCACATATAAAAATATTGAACCATATCTAAAAAAAAACTATATACATAAAGCTAATCTAAGATGGTAAAGATTTTTTTCATAGAATGAGAGAATGATACATTTATATAGTGGTTGATAGATAGTAGCTAAAAAAGTATATATTTATAAAGCCATATATAAAAATATTGAACCATATCTAAGAAAGATTATATGCATAAAGCTAATCTAAGATAACAAATGAAATTTTCATAGAAAGAGAGAATGATACATTTATATAGTTGTAAATAGATAGTAGCTAAAAAAGTATATATTTATAAAGCCAGATGTAAAAATATTGACCAATATATAAAAGAAATGAAAAACAAATAATATTGGAATAAACCTATACTAAGATGAATGAAATGAGAGAAGGATATATCTATATAGTAATGGTAGCCTGTGATATCATAGCAAGTTTGAAATCAAGTCATGCTATTGAGTTCACTTCCAGACTAATACCATTGGGAAAGGTATGAATGCTCTCATCCATCCTGCAATAGATTACATTCTTCCACAAGGATGGCTTTAGCATTAAATAACCCATGAAGGTTGATCTGCCATTCAACAAAGAAACCTAACTAAATAAAATGTAATAGTATCACTATCTTCTAATCTTGTATCATATGCTTATAAAATCCTTATTTGAAGGGTATTAATTGAAATGTTTTGTTTTTTTTAACTCTGCCAACCAAATTTCCCCCGTGGCTGTACCAAATTTTCTTGGTATTTTTTACCTGTACAATGGGATATTTCAAAGTTCACTATCTAATCACCTCAAAACTCTATTTAAATAAAATCCTATTACTATTGTAATCTGAGTCATTCTGCTCAATTATAATGAACTAACCATAAGTGGCTTGTGGTGGGAGAGCCCCTGTGAGCAGTCTAAAGTAGGCAAAGAGTTAATAGCTAGTGACAAAACTAGTAAATTATGACAGTAAATTTCCAAAAGATAAACTATTTATTTACTTTTTGTACATTCCTATACAAGACCATTCCTTGCTATATCTCCTTTTCTCTATTTCTTTTTTTATTACAGAAGGAACTTTCTGAAAGATAGAGGATGGTCTACTCAGGTCTCAGCACTAATGGAGCCTTTTGTCCAGACTGTCTTTTGAGTTAGCTTCTAAACTCAAATAAATAAACTTGGCACATGTGTTAACTCTTATATCTGTTGATGTTTCCACCACTACATCTATTGGTCAGGCAACAGTGACTGGCTTTTGAAGTGTTTTTAACACACAGCAGATGACCATCCCACCAAGGGTCAAGCTCATATCATATATAAAGCCATTTACTTTGTGTAAGTCAGTGTGGTGTTGAGACATCATAGTAATAGACATTTTGTGACAGTTCTTTTGAAGTATTGGCTCCAAGAAATTCTTGATTCTTTTTCTTCTATTTAACTTCACTTCTTTTTTTTTTCTTTTAATCCCAGCATCATTTATATTAATCATGTATAATTTACATTTGGTTGATTTTCTATCAAATCAACAACTGACCAAATTAATATGACAATAGAGATAATCACATACACAGGAATGTATTTCAAAATACATTATATAATATAATATATATATATATATATATATATATATTGGAGGATATGTGCTTAATTGAAATCATACCTAATTTTTGAAAATTAATTAGTTAATAATTAATGAATTTAGGCGGGCATATATGTTCAAATGTAAGGCTAAACAAATCGAGAAAATAATAGGTTGAAATGTACATTCAGATTGACATTTTCTCGATTTGTTTAGCCTTACATTTGAACATATATGCCGCCTAAATTCATTAATTATTAACTAATTAATTTTCAAAAATTAGGTATGACTTCAATTAAGCACATGTCCTCCAAAAATTGTCGGCTAAAAGCCATATCAAATAAACACAGTTTTATTTACGTACTCCCATATATATATATATATTTACCAACTCCTCTGCACAAGTAGGATGCAACACAAGGTCAATTTCTTAAGTGGAGTTTGATAGGTTTAAATTCAGAGTTTTCACTCTCCTAGACTGGTTATCTAGCCATGGTTAAAGAGCTCAGTCTGCCCTGCTATTTACCCATAGCGGGAGGGAGAATTGAATTCATACCTTTCCCAAGGATATTAGCACTATGTGAAATGCAAACTGCTTCATCCAGGAATTGAACTCAGGTCAGAGTCCATTTCCCATGACTCTAGCTATTAGACTATGTGACTCTAGGGTAGGTATTAGCTCAGTCGGGAGAGCGTCCGGTAAATGCAAGGTTGGTTGGTTGATTGCTTGTTTATTTAGTTTTATGGCATGTCAACTTTTGTTGGATTATTTGATATAGAAATCAGTCTGATATTTAAGTAAATTTCGTAGTGTAAAACATACACACACGTGTGTGTGTATAGGTGTATGTATGTTTATATGTGGTGCCCTGCCTCAGGTTCCTGGTTCGATACCAGCCCTCGCAAACTCAGTATATGATTAGCACAGGGATTTGTGCGGTAAAGTGAGGAGCTGATGGTAGGTGTGGCACCCCTTTCTCAGATGTCAAAACAATGTCCTTGGTCTAATACTAGTGAAAAGGAGATAGACTCCCTCGCTGTCTGGCTGATACCAACAAGTCTTCCCTGATGAAATATTATGTAGGTAATGTTACATAATCCTCTGCTTATTGTGTTTCTTCATCTTAAATTCTTTTAACTTCTATCAGTTGTCTGCTCCTTTGTATCAGAGTTTTTGGTTTTTTTTGAGTTGGAGGATCTTCTTCATATTGAATTGTACATCTGCCATCAATGGTGTCCATTTCAGTGTTCCATTCTTTGATCATCGAAACACAGAGACTTATTTTTGTGTATATAATTTTTAATTCCCTGACTCCCTAGTACATTCTTTATCATGCATATAACAAAAGCAGACACAGAAATACACACCTGTCTAGAAGGGCTCTCAGGTCCCAACTCCCTAGATTCTAATCCTACTTCCCCAGTAGCATCATGTGGCTTTCTAAGCTAATGAGATCCCTGCTCCAGATACCTCTAGGTTCAAGGCTGTTGCCAATCAAACTCTATGAACTTACATACTTTTCTGAGAGATGCTTTCTTTTCAGAGTACAGAATTTTTCAACATATTTAGGATTTTTTTATTGTTTATAAATAACTTAATATTAAATAAACTACTAAAACACTGCATTTTTTATTTCTGTAATAAACACTAAAATCACTGTTATTACCCACTAATTTACTGAGGGCCTTATTGACCTGAATATGATGTTAAACTATCTGATGGTGAAATTCTAGAGCTCTGGGGTATGTGGGGTACCCCTTCATCAACATTGCTTCCAGGTCCACTCTGACCCGGAGTGGTAGTACCTGTTAGGGTCTGATCTATGAGTTAAATAAAAACAAAATAGGTTCTAAAAAATGTGTTTAAAAATAATTGAGTACCCATCAAGAATAAATATAAAGAAAAATGGTAGTGGCATAAAATGACCCAATGGGTTGACATGCCATAAAAACCAATCAACCAACCCATGGATATATTGCTAAATATTTACCTAGGCTAAATATTTATGTCAATGACAGTTATCAAAAAACAGTATGGAACCCCATAATGTTTAAATTACCTATGGAATTCTCTGAGAGATGCTTTTTTTCAGGTTACTGAATTTTTTCGACATATTTAGGGTATTTTTATTGTTTATAAATAACTTAATATTAAATAAACTACTAAAACACTGCATTTTTACTTCTTTAATAAACACTAAAATAAAATAACTGTTAGAAAAGAAAAGAAAAAAATCATAAGTGTATCATTCTGAATGACAACAATGGTAATTCAATAACAAAAATAATCTATATTCATTATCATAACCAATTGTATGAAGTGTTACTTAAATGTTTGGAGACTTTAAACAGATCAATCAATCTGTTTAATTACAGCGTTGCTATGTCCTGCTAAACATTTCCCATCATCTCAGTATCACTTGACCAGAAACATTAAATGAAAAGCAATAAACGTGCATCTATTAAGTTACACAGTATATGTATAAAAAAAAATTGTATATAAAATGTAATTCATCATCATCATGTTGCACTGACAGCATAGATTCTCCTGACTCTCTTACCACTCATCCCTATTGGTCATCACTCCTGGCAAATTCTCCTCACTTGTATCATCTAGTATCTGCACAAAGCTGATCAATGTTTTTGCTGGTTGGCCTATTTGAGTGTATTCATATGCAGGTGTCTACAGAAAAAGGTCACTTATGAGTTCATCCTTACTTCTCCAGCAGTGTCCAGCATGTCTTGTTTGTCTTAGGAGGTAAGTGGCCATGCAGTTCCTGTTTTGTGGGGTGCTGAAGAGAGTATTTTACACACCATACAAACATCTAGCACCAGAGCCATGGATAGCAGCATGGTGGATGTAAAGCAAAGTGGATGAGCCCAAAAGCAGCTCAACAGGACGCTACACAAGTTGGTGGGCTAGTGAAACTCATGGGTCAATGGCCAGGATCAAACTATTCAATCAGAAAACTACTGCTACTCATCTCTAAAAGTGGCATCTATTGATGAGTTAACGAAAGAGCTAATGAAAAATATCCATGACCAAAACATATATATATATAATATATATATATATATATATATTATATATATTGTAGAATCGAGATATGATACTCACCTTCATAAGAAGGTTACAAGTTATCCAGTTTGCAGAAAAATGCAGGCAGGCTGTAACCAAATACAGATTCTGTACCAACACAGTCATGGGTATATATTGATCAAAGTATCCACACCATAACCAGAAGCCAATCAGAACCCAGAGAATAAGCTTGCCATACTTGTGTGATGGAACATCCCAGCCTGCTATATAAAGCACCTACCAACTCACTCTGGTATTCTTTGCTTTTAATCAAATACACTGGCATTACCAAAATTTTATCTCCATTTTAAAAAATATCTCATGCTAGGGTGTTCTTTTAAGAAATGCAAAAGGCTTCCAAACATTTTACCCCGTAGTGTGTTTTGTATATATATATATATATATATATATATATATATATATATAAAGGCTACAAATCAATATTGCTTCATAATAGTAGTTCTCTATTCAAACAGATCTTGGCTGGTGTTAGCCAACTTCCTGAATTTCCATCTTAAGGGAGAAATAAAACCAAAGAAACTTTAAAGGTAAAAATAGAGCAATTGACAAGATTAAATTTCAATTATAAACCACCCTGAAATATTCTATGAAATAATGCACAACACTTTTGACCTTTCAGCCTTAGCAACACTTTCATATCTGACCAGTTAGCACCACTTAGGCTAAGTAGTAGGCACCACTGACAAATTGCTTGGTCAAGTCAGACTTAAGAGCTCAAAGTTACTCGAGAATCAAAAGATCTTCTGACCCTTAATTGTGCCGATTGGTTTTAAATTACTGAGATTCAACAATGGGTTTTCAGTAACACTACTTTACCTGATTTCAGAACAATTCCGCCTCCACTCAATTTGATATTAAATTTGGGGTTTATTTTTATTTTTTTTACTTGACTCATATTACAAATCCACTTTTTAAAAATCTCTTAGCCATTTTTAAAAAAATATTTTTCAGACATAAAAAAGGTAAATACAAAAAATATATATTATTTTTAAATGGAGGCATGTGGTGTAATGGTTATCATCACAGGAAATGGACAGAACAACCCGAGTTGAAATCCTGGACGAGACTGTATGCTTTTCACATAGTGCTAAAACCTTGGGAAAGGTATGCATTTAACTATTCTCCCTCCAGCTGTGGGTAAATAGAGTAAACTGGGCTTTTTAACCCTGGTTAAATAATCAGTCTAGAAGGAAAACTTTGAATTCCAACCTGTTAATGTAATTGACTTAGCGTCACATCCTTCTTGTATGAAGGGGTTGGTAAATATCTATAATTTTTAGAATAAAAATCCTTTTTTATATGTTTTTCGAATAATAATATTATGTTATCTGTTGTCATCAAGTGATATACGTGTTTAGTGCTAATACCCTTGGGAAAGGTATGAATCCAACTTTTCAGTTTTTGGTGAGGGTCTTACCCCGTCCCCCTTCAGGGGATACAATCATCATATTCTAAGCGCCACTGACAGAGCATTGTCCCAGAAAAGGCTTTAGCAATTTGCCAAAGATTTTGACTTCCAATTGTGGCCAACACAACAGTTAAATAACTGAAGCTTAATCTGCTGAGAAGATTGCACAACATTTCATTATTAAGTGGTGCATGTTCTGAGCTTTTTAAATTTTTCAAGTGACAATATTTTCCCATCAAGAAAATGAAATTTCTAGCTAGGTCTTTTTTTTTTTCTTCTCTATACATAAATTTCATGTTCCCCCAAAATCTTACAAGTAAACATCAATCACCATTTGATATAGTTGTAGGAATCAACAGCCTTCCTACTGCCAGCAAATATTCATGAAGTAATTGATATTCACTTCCAAACCATGGATCATGGATCACAGATCCTGGTGAAAAAGTTCCACTCTCTGGTCTCTTTTAACTGAGTGAGATGGACATTCCAAGAACAGTTCTTGCCATAGAGAATTGTCTCTGGCACCCAAACTCGTTTAGCATTTAAAGAATCACATTATCATCATGTAGCTAAGTGATCTTTAATTATTGGCCAGACTCAGCGAGTAGATAACGTTACTTCGCTTTTCAGGTCATGTCTTGTTGGATTATTCTGTATATAAGGTATGATACAATACACTACTTAATTTATAGACAAAACATGGTCACGTCGTTTAAACTTCAGCCAATCAACAGCCTGAATGCGTGGCTGGTTGACTACTTAATCACTGATACAGAGAGGCGTCCATTTGCAATCATTGACGAAGGACTTGCAATACTGAGGAGCACCAAGGAACAACCAAAGGATCAGCAAATTTTCTTATTCAAGTTACATACATTAGAATAATGTTGGGTGATAATATTTGTTTAAATAATAAATCCTTGCTCACAACTTGTCTTTATTTCACTGGAATTTGTCCATTGAAGATGTAAAGCTTTTCAGATCATATACAACTTAGTGCCCATGGTGTAATGGTTGTCACCAAAGGTAATAGACACGGCAATATGAGTTCAAGTCCTGGACAAGGATGGTTGCATTTCATATGGCACTAATACCCTTGGGAAAGGTATGAATCCAATTATTCTCCCTCCAACTATTGTTAAATAGTAGCATAGACTAGGCTCTTCAAACTTTGTATAACAACTGGTCTAGGAGAAGGAAAACAGAATTCAAACCTCGTAAACTCCACTTAAAAATTGACCTTGTGTCACATCCTACTCATGCGGAGGAGTTGATAAATACATATTATACTTAATTTACTGATCACTGTCTCCATATAAATCTATCACTCAAATATGTTCTCACTCATAGATAAATAAATCAAATAACTTTTACAGCATTAGTTTCCAATATTCTAATTTTGAGCAGTTTGTTGTCTAAAACTGAAATAAAGTTACTTAGTTACTAAAATCTGAAAAGTACAGATAAGAAATGTTTTCATGAATATAAAAAATAAATAAATAACTAGCAATGAATATTTAGTCTATGACTGAATACACAATAGGACAAATATTTTTATCTATCTCTCTCTCTCTATATATATACATATTTATTTTCAAGTATAAAATAAGATAATAATGGTGATGTGATAATCTCATATACTTGATAGTAAAGAATAAAACATTATCTTTGATATTTGATTGAAAACTGATTTTTTTTAAATTCAATGTTTATGCAAAATCATCATTGAAATATCTTCTTTTTTTATTTAATTATCAATATGGGTTAGATACAAATTTTCCTTTAGAATTGTCTTTTTATCATTTTTTAATAAATCTTTTTTCTTGATTTTTTTTAAATGATGCTATATTTATCTTCATTTCTCTCCTCATAAAAAAATTAACCTGAATTAATTCCTTAAAAAAAAAAAACCCAAAAAAAACCTTATTTTTGTTGTCATTCTATAAACATCCTTGAGCTTCTATCTCATGACCTTTAATATTACATTTGTTTCATATGAACTCATTCTTTATTAACTTTAAAAAAAATTAAAAAACAAACAATGCAAAAAAAAAAAAATTTCTCTTTACCTTTTAGACAATGTTCCCTTGTCCTTTTAATAACTGAAGCATCTCTCATTTATTTATTTTTATGAATCTAGAAAACACAAAACATCCGGTTTATTTTTGCTGTTTGCTTCTGGACTGACCAATAAATTACTTAATATTGCATTTTGTACAAGTGCAACGTGATGTTTTCTTTATGAGAAAATAGAGCACGCTTGCCATTTTCTTATAATCCAGAATGGTAATCTTAAGAGGATATGAGCAGGTTCCACAAAGAGGATTCATAGTATTAAACACAGAAGAGAATATAACTTCAGTAAGAAGGTTGCAACAGTTCTTGTTTTTAAAAAAATACACAAAACAAAGTATATAACTAGTTCAGGGCACTGTGCTTGTAAGAAGCCTGTTTATACCTTAAGCAAGTATTTTCAAACATTATACAGCCATGTTTCCTATTGATTTTTGTCTTTTCTTCTTGCCCAGTGGGAAAATATATCTCAGCTGGTTATCTTTTTGGCCCACTGATGGAAATGGGTTTCAAGAACATGATACAAAATTGAGGGGGGTGGTGGGGTAATCTGTACACATGTATAGTCAAATAGACGCACAATTGAAATAAAAAATTTCAGTTAACCCAGTAAAATTATATACACATATATATAACACAGCTTGCTGCACTCGTCCCAAGAGAAGGCTTATAGTTTATGAAATGGACTTAATGACATAGAATCTAGGTTCAATTCCCTATATCATTCAATTTGCTTTACAAATGCTAAGTCATATGAGAGAACAAACATTTTATTATCAAACTTTTTTTTTAAAGTCACCCACTCACTTCAATCATTCTTTTGAAAAAATAAATAAATGCATAAAATTTAAAAAATAAAAAAAAAAGATTTTTAAAAAGCATCTTAAAATTTTTTTTTTTTTTTGTAAATGATGAAGTTTGGTTTGCTTTCTTTATTTAATGGACTATCAACTTTTGTGGGTTATTTAATGTCAAAGCCATCCTTGAGGTAGAAGAATAGTTGTAGCACTATCTAACCCATAGCTAGGGAGGATGAAGAGGTTCATACCATTCCCAAGGGTATTAGCCTGAATAGTGAAAATGGAGTTCAAACTCTCTTAATACAATGTCATCTCATTGTTACAGTACAGTAGGTTTGGTTTGGTTTGTTTTACGGCATATCAACCTCGGTGGGTCATTTAATGCCGACAAACTTGTGAAATAAATTCATTCTTAATGCATAATACAATTTTGTTTATAAACTCATGTTTTTCTATTTAACCCATAGATGGGACCCTAACAGGTACTACCTCTCCAGGTCAGAGTGGACCAGGGAGCAATGGTGATGAAGAGGTGCTCCACATTCCCCAAACCTCCAAAACTGGAACCTCACCATCAGATAGAGTTTAACGTCATTCCCAGTACATGTAGACCCTCAATCACCGCCTTCTAGCACCCATATGATAAAAAGGGGTTGGGGCTTGCCATAAGGGCAATAAGAGTACAGTAGGAATTTATAAATAACAGTAACTGAGTTCACAGGGGTTTAAACTTTCACTGTCCTCTGATTGGTCAGTTTGGTCATGGAAGCAGGAAGTAAACTTGGAATTTTTCTTTTTATTTATTTCTACAGTTATAGTTTAGATTTTTAAAGAGAAAGAAGTGTCTCTATCATGGTTATTTCTTCTGGGCGTTTGTGGTTAACATGGGTTTAATAAAAGACATCTGAAAATTCCAAATCTTTGTGTTTTTACTAAAAGCTAACTAACACAGATAAAGAGGTCCTAACGGAACAGAATAGAGGAATGCAGAATCAGCCCAGACACATACAGAGAAAATACAACTAAATTCAAACCTAGTAGCAGATAGATACAATAGGATAAGATGGTGAAAAAAAAAAGGCCCATGTAACACTAATCACCTGCACATTGCTTCTTGCTAGGCATCTATTTTTTTTCTTTTTGTTTGTGGAGGATTGAGATGAAAAATGGATTCACAATGATAATCCCAAGTATCAAAAATCATGGTTGGATTCAAAATAGCCTGCAACATAGGAAAACCATACCTTTATACATATAAAAATGTTATTGTTTTATATATGAGGAAGACAAAAATTATCCACACTTTCATCATAACATATCTTTAGTCACACTGCATTCTGTGCATGCATGCTTATAGATAGCACTGTTGTGATCATATGATCAAAGTTTGAGTGAGCATGCCATTTTGCTTGCTGTCTTTACAGTGGAAACATGATTGCCCCCACAAGCAGTATGCTCCAAGGAAATCACCCAATTTGTCAGGTCAAAAGGAGATTCAGGGTCTGAAATTCATTAGAGGCACAATACAAAGACAGTGCACTACCACATAGAAGTTTAAAAGGGACAGACAAGAGTGAAGAGGGAGCAGGATGGACATCAACCAGTCTAGGAGAAGGAAAAATCTAAATTTTCATGTCAACAGTACTTTGAGAGCTCCTCCACCCCCTTAAAAATCCTAAATGAAGCTGTTTATATTTCACTTTGCACTCATCACTTGGGAAACATGAATCCCTTCTCATCTCCCCTACCCACCCACTGAACTATCAATAAAAGAGCGGACCTGGTAGTAATGGCAGGGAGTACTTCACACTCCTCAGATTATCAGTACTGGAGACTATCAGATGCAGTTTAGTGTCATACCTAGGGCACCCCTTATTTTGAGGGTAAGTGTTTTATCCCTCTGCAGAGGATACAGTCAATGTATTCCACCCCACCACCTACTAAAATCTAAGGATAGACCAACTTAAAACAGTTATATGTAAAGACATAAAATGTTGAAATCTAGTGAAAAACATGTTGACTATGTCAGTAGATAAGTATTTTTCCAGTTGGACATAAATCGCAATGGCTATAGGGGCTGATTTAATACAGTCCTAAGTGACAATCATCTGAAAGTTGCAGGTTCAATCCTGACTAAATGCAAAACTAACTGAGAATGCATAACACAGCTTAACACTTGTACTCAGTCATGGTTAACAGAATGAAAACAATCTAATCCAATAGATCAAATGAAGGGTTCCGTTCGAAGTTCCATAAAGGCTCTCAAATATGACAGGAAGGCTCTGGAGTTTGACAAAAAGCTTCCGCAGTTCAACAAGAAACATCTAAAGAAGACCAGCGGGCAGATCTGGTTAATACAAATTATAAAGCTTATCAAAAAAAATAAAAATTCAGACAAATAATACTTTTCCCATGTTAAGGATTCATATAAGAAATAAAACCCAACACAAAGAGATACCAGCTGATGCAGCCGAAGATAAAAAGCAGAACTTAAGAAGAACGTTAAAAGACAAAGCAGAGAACTTAAGAATGACTATTTATATATAACTAGAAGTGGCTACCAGGTGTCGCTTAGGTAGAGCGAGGCAAAAAAAGTTAATCTCACAGATCCATTATCACTAAATCGTAAGTTGAATCCTCACAGGATGTCCTATCAAAATCCCTACATAAAAAAAGACCTTGCATTGATCCAGCCTGATAGAGCACCAGAAAAAAAGTGCACAGACACTCTAGAAAAAAACAAAATGTCCCCAACTTAAAATATTAAAGGCAAAAAAAAAAATCCCTGCTGTTACTATTTTATTTTAATTTTTTAATTATCTTCAAGAATATAAATCAAATCTTCATTATTTTTGCTCAAAAAGCAAGATCTGATAATGTGTATATATATTTACTATGTCATTAATTGTTTTATTTTCATAGTTTCCTCTGACATACATACACACAATTGCCCTTTATATATGTATAGATTACCAACCCCTCCACATGAGCAAGATGAAACACAAGGTGAATTTCTTAAGCAGAGTTTAACAGGTTTGAATTCAAAGTTTTCTTTCTCCTAGACTGGCTACCTAGCCAAGGTTAACAAACCCAACTGCCCTACTATTTACACTGAGCTGGAGAGAGGTAATTGGATGTATACCTTTTCCAAGAGAATTAGCACTATGTGAAATGTGGCTTCGTCCAGGATTAGAACTTGGGTCGACAAGTCCATTTCGTACAACTCTAACCATTACACCATGCACCTCCATGCCTAATGATTAAGACAGCCAGCACATTCCAAGCCCCCCCCTCCCAATACGATGTACAATCTATAAAGGATAGACAAACAAACTTTTTAATTAGTAATATAGATATATGGATAACTAAAATAATTATATAAATGTAAAGACTCAAAATGTTGGAATCTAAAACAATATTAATCTATCATTAGTGCCAAATTAATTTATTATTAAAATCAAAAACTGGTACTACTGCACAATAGTGTGCAAGAGATGATATAATTAGATTACATACTACTTAGGGATTTTCCGTAATCTAATGTTATTTATACGTAAAATGTGATTCTAATTTATTATCTCTTACACGCTATTCTGCATTTGTATCCTAAAACTACTTTAATATAAAAAAAAATGTATTTTGTTTGTTAATCATAACATGAACTATTTATTCAATTTATCTTAAGTTCAATATCTCCATAAACTTCTGATTAAAATCATCTGTTAGTTTGTTTACAAATATTTCGAAGCAGAAGTTACCTGTGATAAGTTAAAATATGAACCTTTGAATAGCTTGATGATTTGGAGTGCCTATCGAAGACTTGCATATTCTAAGCCACTCCAACAGGGCATAAAATATATAAAGGATAGACAAACAAACTTCTTAATTAGTAATATAGACATATAGATAATAACTAAAACAATTATATAAATGTAAAGATACAAAATGTTGGAAATAAAATAATAAAATAAATTGAAAAACATGTTGAATACGTCAGTAGATAAGTACTTTTCCCACATCAAGGATTCATCTACTTTCCAACAAATTAATTGAATGTTTTATTTTTCCTTTTGCCATGTCTGTGCGATTTGGAGACGTGAGAGACATTCAGTCAAGATTGGCTAGTGAGAATAAATTTGAGTAGAATTTAAAGAAACTAGACAACAAGAAAAGAAAAAGAAAAGGAAAAGAAAAAAAGACAAAACAAAAACAAGAAAGTTGAAACTTGGCTCAATAGATGGAACTCCAAGTAATTTAATTTCCAGTGCAACAATGGTCCAGTGGAAAGTCGTCAATTAAATGGTGATCAACAATCAAGTGAAACTGAAATTCACTGGCTGAGAATAAAAGGAAAAATCAAATAAAGTTTTTACTTTCACTTTCATTTTTTAGTTTTTACTTTTGAAAGCAAATATCAAACAGAAAGTGTCGAAGACAAAAATAAAAACCCAGGAGGAAAATCAATGTGACTACATTCATTGCTTTTATCACTTTGCTAAGCCAATGGATTTTAGGTGTTTAGTAAAAAAAGAATTAAAAAAAAAAAAAACTAAAAAAAAAATAACATGACCAAATTCATTATTTCTGTCATATCCTCATTAATTTTGAGGTAAGCCAACAGGGTGGCAGATAAAACTGACATAATTGGAATAAGCACTTCTTTTGTCTTGTCATTAATTTAAAGATAAACTGGAGAGGGGGATGTCTCCAGACCAAGGAAAAATTCAATCATTTACCATAGTTAGATTTATTTAGAAAATGTACTAGGTGGTCCGAAAGTATTGTCACTCCTACATATTGTTTTAATTTTCAGTATTTTTTTTGTTTGAATAATATATACATATTTAATAACCCCTCCACATGGGTAGGATGTGACACAAGTTCAATTTCTAAAGAAGAGTTAAAACAGGTTTAATTCAGAGTTTTCCTTCTCCTAGACTGGTTGTCTAACCAAGGTTAATGAGCCTACCCTATTATTTACACATAGCTGGAGAGTGTAGCTGGATGCATATCTTTCCCAAGGAAAGCACGATATGAAATGCAAACAGCCTCATCCAAAATTTGAAGTCTGGTCACCAAGTCCATTTCCAATGACAATAACCATTACATCACATGCCTCAACAATAATATAATATATAAGCTATGTAATTATTTCACCTAAAAGAATTTTTAAAAATGAAATTATTTTCTAGAATTTCCAGTTGTATTATAAAATTATTTTACCTCTATAAAATGTATAAGTGGTGACAAATTTTCCAACCACCCTATACTGTGTGTCAGTTTGTAACCTCCATGATTATTCATGGGTTTGGTTTCTTTCTTTTAATGGCATATCAGCATTCATGGTTTATTTAATACCAAAGCCACCCATGTAAAAACAATAGTGTTACGATTTAACCCATTGCTAGGGAATGAGAAGGTACATACCTTTCCCAAGAGTATTAGTCTGAAAGTAAACAATAGTGTGACTGAAGTTTGAAATTGCTTACTACAATGTCACAGTTTTTCCTTCTCCTAGACTGGTGGACTAACCAAGATTAAAGAACCTAGTCTGCTTAAATATTTACCCATAACTGGGGAGGAGAAGGGATGGATTCATGTCTTTCCCAAGGGCATTAGCACAAAGTGATACACCAATGTCTGGACTTTTGAAATGAAGCTTGATATGTATCATTTTGATTTTTTGGAATGATGTCCTCATCTTTATCATGATATATAAAAACACACAACATTTCAGTCATCCTAATCTCTGACCTTCTTCAGGTGTACATTGTTCATCCAAGCATAGCAATGATTTCATCTGGGAAATCATTTTGAATAGTTTGTCTGTTGAGGTTACAATGGCTGATAACTTAGTTCAAAGCAAACGAAAAATCTGGGAAAAAACCAGCTGGTGTAATGGTTAGAACACCCGCCTGTCAGCCTGACAGTCAGGGTTCGAATCACACAGAAAGCAGTCTTCCTGTCTATAGCTCTGCTGATGAGGCCTAATGGGCTGAAATGTACATACAGAGATTGACTTTTTCTCAATTTGTTTAGCCTTACATTGGAACAGGTATGCCCGCCTAATTCATTAATTATCAATTAATTAATTTTCAAAAATTAGGTATGACTTCAATTAAACACATATTCTCCCAAAAAATATCAAGATAAGGATGACAAGAATCCGAAAAATCAAAATAATACCAATACATTTGTTCAGGATTTCCAAGACCTGTTGTCACATCAAGATTTAAGAACCTGGTTGCCCATCTATTACACAACTGAAACAAGAACAAATGGGTTCATGCCTTTTCCAATGACATTAGTGCAACCTCAAACATAATTAGCATTGTACACCCTTGTTTAAATATTTTTTAATATTTCTCTTAATTTCTGGAATAACTACAAGATATTTTATGATATTACATGAAATAACATGAGAAATAGGAAGTGAGAGGAGGTTGAAATCATGTGCATTTTAACTGTCTCCATACTTCTAAAAGAGTGTCTAATATAGTTTGAAAGTTACTTCCGACTTAAATTACCTCCTTTCATTCTGAAAAACCACAGTTTACTCTGAACCTATGTTCTTGAATGTATTACTGGGTCAAGAAAGGAAGTATTGATGTGTCATCATTAGTAGAGAAATATCAGCAATCATAATTAAATTATCTTCATAAAGCATTTTGTTGTTTTTCATCTTTTCATTCATTTGGCTTTTACCTAATAAATTCCTCACTTTCTTGCTTCATTTCATATTAAATGGAAGACTTAATTTTGTTTCTCATCATGTGACAATGGTTTTGTTAATATTATGACAAGGTTGTTTTTCATTCTTTCTTTTTTTCTTTTATTCAGAAATGATATACTCTCAATGTAATGCAATTACCTGGTAATTTTCTATGAAACCTTAGTTTCAAGGGAAAGGAAAGACAAGGAATCTACCACAATCTTTTTCTATGATCATCAGTAAACCTGAGTTTTAAATTTCTTGATATTACTATCAATTCTAGTTAGTTAATTGGTCATTAATGAAGTATGCTCAATAATGAAATTTAGACAGGAAATATAATAAAGATAATGATTCTAATACAGTGGTACCCTCACTTACAAGTTTAATTTGTTCTGCTCATAACTCAATTTCCACATATATCAAATCAATTTTCCCCATTGAAATAAATTGAAATGCCATTAATCCATTCCAGCTGCCCACCAAAACATCCTCATTTTTTGTTACATTTTTTTAGATAAAAAAATAGCACTATTGTTTGCCCAACATCTCCATCATTGGCAGGATATGACAAATTTTAGTAGACTACAGCTCATTTGAATTCAAAGTTTTCTTTCTATTAGACAAGTTACCATACAACGGTCAAAGAGCCCAGTCTTCCCTTCTATCTAGAAACATCTGGAAAGAAGGAATAAGACAAGGGATGGATTTATGTCTTTTCAAGATCATTAGCTTGAATTGAAACACAAACAGCTTCATCCAAGGTTTGAACTCTGTTTCCTAAGACAACCATTATGCCACCTGCCAACAGCAATTTACAATCTGTAACATACATACTAAAATTGAATTAGATTGGTTGATTGGTTTTAACAGCATATCAACCCGTCAGGGGTTATGCCATGCCTAACAGTTAAGAAGTAATATATGTTGTGTATTTATGTTTATCTTTTGTAGTAATTGGTTTTAACAATGTATTAGCACCATTGGGGATCATGTTGTATGGTACTGATTAAGTTCATGTCTATATTCTATGGTATAATTTTATTTCCCTCAAAAAGGATAGAATGTCCTCCATGTTGACATTTTCAAATAAATCTTTGCATTAAAATAATGGCTGCTGATGGGAGCAAAAAACCAGCATTCCATGAATAAGTGTTTGACATGTTTCACACTGTGGTTGTTGTTCTTGTTTGAGTATATAGGAGTGCGTTAGTTTTGTGACCAATGCATAATCGAGACACAATGACTTATTCCTTTCTAGACTTTCTTAAAACTGGTATCCAGTCTCCCAAAGTAGGTTTGATTAGGAAGAGTTTATTGCGGATGTTGTTATTCCAGCGTTGTTGCCATTTTCTATGAAGGAATCTATTATCATTATTAATTATTATATTATTATAATTATTATTATCTATTAATTATTAAAAATTGAATTAGTTTTTATGAATATTTACTCAATATTTACTACAAGTTTATAATGGCTTTCAAGGTGTGTTCACAAAGTCTCAAGACAGAAATGAACAATGAATGAATGAGAAAATTCCCTTTGTAATAAGCTAAACTCCAAAGATATTAAAAATTTCAAGTTAGGTTTATTTGTACCAAACCCAAACTAGCAGGCATCAAGTGTTAAATGTTATTTTAATATACAACCCCAAGCGAAAATTATGGAACGAGCCAATGTTCACGTTAGAAAATGTTCACCTTGATTTTTTAATTTAGTATTAAATAAACTAATAACAGATAAGATGCAAAACATTTTTTATTTAAAAGCAGAACATTCTGGCCTTATAAAATATGAACAGAGCTACCAGGTGTAGCCTGGGATTTAAAAAGTTAAAAATAAATCTTATATTCATAAATAGATTACTACATTTTTTTTCAAATATTTGTTTTATTATCTTTTATTCTTTATTTTATATATATATATATATATATATATATATATATATATATATATATATGTGTGTGTGTGTGTATTTAATTTGTTTATTTTTATTATTATTCTTGTTTGTATTATCTTTTATTTGCTTTTTATTATGTTTTATTAATTTGTTTTATTTTTTCATATATTCATGTACATCATTGATATTATATTTTTTTATTTAGCTTTTCTTGTGAAAAATGAAGGGTATGCATTTTTTTTATCTCTATCAGACAAAAAAGAATATACGCTCAGTCAAAAACTTGGCACTGTTAAACACTTAATCATAGAATGTGGGGTTTTTGCTCTCATTAGAAACTGTTTTTTTAATGCAAATAATATGAGAGATCTATTTTTTTTTAAGTCAACATAGATGACATTCTATGCTTTTTGAGAGAAACAAAATTATACCAAAAAATATAAACATAAACCTGATCAATACCATACAAAAGTAACCACTCAACACAATCCCCAATGATGTTAACTTTTTAAAACTGTTAGTTTAAATATGGATATACAATATATATTATTTCCTAGCATCTAAGCATCAAATATCCCCAGATGGGTTGAAATACCATTTTATATATATATATATATATATATATATATATATTTCTAAACTCTACCGGTGTGAGATGATTTTTAAATGAGGCTTGACGATTTGTATTATTTAGATTTTTTGGACTGTTGTCCTCATCCTAATTCTTATATACCCAACATTTTGGCTAATGTACCCTCCTGCCTTCTTCAGGTGTTTCTTAATGAACCCAAGAACCTTCTAGTCAAACTCAGGAGCCTTCGGGGAACTTCAAACCAAACCCTTCATTTAATCCATTGGGGAATATTGTTCTCATTCTGTTAACCCTGACCGGGTACAATCAATAAAGAGTTTGGTTTTAAGTTCTACAATGGCCCCAATTACATGAAGGCTCCCAAGTTTGACGAGCAACACCTGAAGAAGGCTAAGGGGCACATCAGATGGAATGTTGTGTATATAACAATCAAGGTGAGGACAACAGTGAAAAAAAAATCTAAATAATAGAAATTGCTTTATTCTCCAAGTAAAAGCATTGTATTATTTAGATTCTTTTGACTGTTATCGTCATCATCTATGATTATACTAAAGCTGAGCAAATCAACTTTTGCCACCTAAAGGCTTTTTTCTATATAGTTTTATGTCACAAAACACATCTCAAAATATAATTTAATCCTAAATCTAATTATTGTTTGAAAAAATTCCATTTCATTTGGTTCTAATTAGTCGTAATTTGCAATTAAATAAAAAATCCACCATTCCCTGTCTTTACTTCCTACCTATTTCTTTCCACCCACCCTCTCAATATATTTAAAATACATATTCATGTATACTTTCTCTAATTGCTCCCTGTGTGTGAGAGAATAAGTTTCTTTTCAAACAAGCAATGAGAATTAACTGGCTGATTGCTGCTGAGTGACTCCGACTCACTGTTTCACACTCTATCTCCATTTTTTTTTTTTTTTTTTTTTACAGAGCTCTACTTAAAATTTATCGAAGGAAGGTAAACATAAGATAATTGTTTGATTTCTAAAAAAATGTAAATAAGATTTGTACACACAAAATAAATAAATTAATAAATAAAATTGATGTCGTGTTTTAAAGTAGATTTTTAAAAAATTACTTTAATTATTAATTTTTAAAATTTATAGGGTCAAAGGACTAAAAATAATAAAATAACTGAGTAAAAATTTAATAAGAGGCTATTGTTAAAACAAAACTCCTTTTATGCTTATTTTACCGGCCCTGTAAATATTATTATAAATGCAGGTAATATTAAAATAACAACACAGATTTAATACAAAAGTTTATTTATATTCATTTATATTTATATTTTGTGAAAGATAAAAGATACAAAAAATTATCTTAAATGAAAAATATTAGGCACTGGCAAAGTTGCCGTAAAATCTTTATTTTGCAAAACAAATTTAACCCACTCCTCCAACTGAAAAAAAATTTACCAAAAATCAGGGAATTATCGGATTTTAATGAAATTTTCAGTGGTGATTAATCAATGAATGAATTTTATAATGCACCAGTTATTTTATTTTAAAACTTTCTGAATTTCTTCAGGTCACTTAACGTTGACCGCCTCACATGTTTTTCTTTGGTGGGGGGGCAAAATATCGGGCGGTTACATAAAGTTGAAACTAATTACAGTATAAATAGACTGAAGGTGTAAATAGAATAAAAAAATCTAAGGGAGCTATCCTGGTAGAAAATAAGTACCGAAAATCAGAAAATAAAATGTAAAATGAAAACTAAAAAAAATAAATTTTGTAAATCTTTTTTTACACTTTTTTATTTAATTGGCTATTATCTTATAAAAGAAAAATGCACATTGATATTTGTTTTGTTTAAAAGGAGTGGGGCCTAAATTTTCAATAGAGTGTTTCTACAAAAATTATTAGATAACAATAATAAACTAAAGTAGTTATTAAATAAATATTTGTTTTTAGAATCTAAAAATATGAAATTTGAAACTTAAAATTAGGCATTTCATATTTAAGATGAGTTATATATTTTGATTTACCATAGCAGAAATGCAGTATTAAATTAATTTATTGATAAATCAACACTGAAAATTTCATTAAAATTGGAAAATTCCCTGATTTTCGGTAATTTTTTTCAATCGGGTGGTGGTGCGTAGGCATAAATTTATTTTGAAAATACAGATTTTACATCATCTTAGACAGCGTTGATAGCCATGTTTACGATAGATTTGAGCAAAATTGACCGAAAAATAGTTTAAAATGTATTAAAAATAAATTACATTGTGATTTTTTTAAACAATCTAACCTGAGCTCAATGAGTGACCCGTTGGGTCACATCTTTTCTAGTATATATATTATATACACATTTAAAAATGTATTTTTGAAATAAAATTCTTGATATCATATGGTGTTCTTGCTGGGCTACAGTTATATATATATATATATATATATATATATATATTTGTTTTTATCTATCTGTTTTAGAATTTTAGTTATATATAAATAATCAGAGTAATCATAATAGCTAAAGGAAGAGCATTTTAAATGTATTGTTCAAATAAAATTATTTGTATAATGTGTTTTTTTTGCTGGGATGCAGTTATATATATATATATATATAGTTTTTATCTGCTTTAGAATTTTAGTAATAGATATTCAGAGTAATAATGATAACTACAGCAAGTGGTCATATTTTCATTATTTTCCCATTTCCATTCTCCATGTTCTTCCTATTAATTAACAATGGGACTTTTCAATATTCTTCCCCCACCCCTCATCAATTTTATTGTGGCAAACCTATTTAAGCTGACTATTTTATTTTCCAGGATAGAATTCATTTTTATTTATATCCTGTCTTTGTGTCTCAAACACTGTAATTTTCCCCCCATTTTTTTTATTATTTGTATCTGCATCAGTGCCAGGGTGGGGGGAGTATCGAAGGGGGGTTAGGAATAACTGAATGAGACAAAATTGCTAAATGATATAACTCAGCAACCATATATTAATGATTGACGTTAATGTTGGTGAAAATTCTGAATTAAATCTGAGAGGAAGTTGAAGTATTTGTGTTTTTACCAGGTAAATTATCTTTGTTGAACATTCTTTGTAAATAAGAACTCTCCTCTTTCTTGTCATTCTCACTTTTCACTGTAATTTAACAATTTCGCTTTTTGGGAGTTTTTTTTATGGTCTAACAAGGTATGTAAGTTTGTATATATCAATGATGGCCGTTTTTAATCGAGAAAAGAGTAACTGCACACAGATTGGTAGAGAAAGAGTAGAGAAAAGGATAAAAGAGAGAGAGGGTAAAAAGGAGTAAGAGAGAGATAGAAGGAAGATGAGAGAGGAAGATGAGAGAGTTTGAAAAAGAGAAAGAAATCAGTAAAGAATTAGATTTAAAAAAAAGAAAGCAAGGAATTTGAAAGAGATTGATGATATAACAGAGAGCAAGACATGATTAATAGAGGAGAGGTGTTAATTTCTTAGTTTGTATTTTTCCATGTTAGCTGTTTTTAGTCAAGAACAGAGTAACTGCAAGCAGATTGGTAGAAAAAGAGTAGACAAAGGGATAAAAGTGAGAGAGAGAGGGTAGAAAGGGATATGGATAGAGAGAGATAGACAAGAAGAGGGGATAATTTGAAAAAAGAAAAAGAAATCAGGAAAGAAATTAGATAAAAAAAGAAAGCAAGTAATATAGAAAGAGGGTGATGATTAGACAGAGTAAGACATAATTGGAGAGGGGTCAATTTCATTGCAGATAGATTGATAGGAGAGAGAGAGGGATAGAAATCAAGAAAATAAAAACATTTTTCTTTAAAAGTAAAAAAGCAAAGATTTTCTAACTTTAAAATAGGAGGTAAAGTAATTATATATATATATATATATATATATATATATGTTGTTTGGTTTGGTTTCTTTGTTTTAATGGCATATCAACCTTTGGAGGGTGATTTATTGCTAAGCAACTCTTGTAAAAGAACAGTAGTGATACTATTCAACCTTTTAAGTGTTTTAGTTTGAAAATGAATATGATAGTATGACTGGAGTTTAAACTCAGTTACTAAAATGTTGCAGTCCAGCACATTAACCACTACACCATGGAGACTCTCCTCTATCAGTTTTGTCAATGTACATACATTTTGAGGTTCATATAAACATACAGAAGAATATATGAAATAAGTCTTCTGATTATGGTACAAAAACTGTATCCAGAGGTGAGACTCAGTTCTGGAGCTCAGAGAATTTTACAATCACCCCTTTGTTGCCATTACTTCCAGGTCCACTGATTCAGAGTGATAGTACCTTTTTAGGGCCCAAAATATCAGTCAAATAGATCTGTTTGTAAATTATTTATATTAGATAGGAATACTTGAAACCATGTAACTGTGAAAACAACTTATTTTAATTGTTATCAATAAGAACATAATAATAATAGATGAAACTGTATATTATGTCATCCATAAACTAAGTTGAATCAAACTACACGGGTTATTTGTTTATGGTGGTGAAGCCTATGGCAAAGCACTTTTTGGATGAGTTGATAACAAAAGAATGGAGTATCAATTTGCCACAGATTTGCTGAACAACACTTCTGAAGTTGTTATATTATATATATATATATATATAGGTGTGTTAAAAAAGTATTGAGATATTCGGTACTTTTTGACACACCTTGTATTCTGAAAAATTAACGTTCCATTCATTCTTCATTTCTATCTTGGTAAATACAGCTTTAAAACCTGTACTTTTTGACACAGCTAGTATTCTGAAAAAAATTAACATTACATTTATTGTTCATTCCTGTCTTGATAAATAGCTTCAATCTCGATACTTTTTTGGCACATCTTGTATGTATATATATATATATATATATATATATATATATATACACACACACACACACACACACACATTACCAACCTAAAAAAGTTTCAGATCACTCTGAATTGTTTTTCTAAGTTCATAAAAATACTAATTTTGCATATTTGGAAAAATAAATTCCCCTATGTACATGCAAACACTCATTTAAATTCAAACAAATTTTTCTAATGGCATTGTAAATCCATTTTCATAAGCTTTCAAAATGTTGTTGCAATCTGATACCTTTTCAAAACCATAGAGTAGAAATTTACAAATATTTCCACTCCACTGGTTGGTAGAGGTTCAATTCAATCTAGATTAATGTGTGATTGAAATTAATTTTCACAAACCGTGATCGTAAATGGTAACCTTTACCAAATAAAGAGTTCATTTAATTATCTATATATTTGTGTGTTGACTTTTTCAATTTCTAACTTCCCATTACTTCTGTAATTGTTTCACTGTGATAGTATTTTAGTGCAAAAACAAATACTAGACATTTATTTCAATGCTTGCTTAGTTTGTTGTTCTTTGAAACATAAATAATTCAAGTGAAGCAAGTAGAATCAATTTACAGCAATAGAAAACAATATAATACAATAAATAGAAAAGAATATAAAAGAATAACAATCCTCCAAACTGCACATTCCAAACTTTATTTTTATAATTGATTAGGTTTGCTCTGAGAGGAAACTTCCCACTCCTAAAGAACAAACATTTATTGAGTGGTGGACAAAGTTGATGATCAATGCTTACGATGCACTAATAAATTATGTAGAAATACTTATGAACTACTAGGTGACCTGCAAACCTGTTGGGGTTACCATTGTTACAGCATTGACTGAGTGATACTTCTATTTAGAAAAGAGTGAAGGAATCTAATTAGCATTTCAGAAATATCTGGTTATATCAAGAATTAAAAAATGTTGGTCAGTGCAAACATAGACCCAAAAACATTATTATTGATTTACAACTAAATAATATTTACTTCTCTGAATTTTTGAGATGAGGCTTGATAATTAGTATTATTTGTATCATTTGGACTATTGTCCTCATCTTTGTTATCTGTACAACGTTTCGGTCAATGTGTCCTCCGGCCTTCTGCAGCTATTTCTTGTCAGACTTGGGAACCTTCTTTTTGAACTTGGGAACCATCTTGTCATAATTGGGAGCCATCAAGGAACTTTGAACCTAACTCTGAAGAAGTCTAAAGGTCACATCGGCTGAAACATTGTACAGATAACAATGAAGATGAGGACAATAGTCCAAATAATACTAATAATATTTAGTTGTAAATCAGACTGGAAATTCCTTCATTGTGCAAATAAAAATATTACTGTTGCCCTTTTTGCTGACTTATGGTTTTATTGGGATAGTATGAATAGACAAATGTTAGAAATCAGTTTCCTTCATTATGTTCAATAAAAAAAAAGTTATTTACGCAGGTTTTGTTAAAAATCACAGAATATTACTTGTTTATGATTTTCAAGTGTGGATGTTCAAGTTTAGTGTTTTCTGTAAATTAGGATACATATTGTAGAGAAAGTGTTTCATATTTTTATCCAAGGCTTTCTAGCTTGTCACTGGTTGTCCTCAGGGGAGATTATTGGTTGTAGTGGTTGTTTGGTGTGAATTTTGTTTGTTTGAAAGTGTTAATTGTGGGATTTTTCTTTTTGGTGGTTGTTGGTTTATTCAGTTAGGAGGGTTTATTGAAGGTAGGAGCACTAAGGTTAGTGCATTAGTTATTAAAGATAAACACACACACCAAAAAAAACAAAAACTCTTTCAAATGAATAAAACTCACATCAAACCACTGCAAGAAAAATTCCATGGTCTTTAACAAAACCTGCTTAAATAATAACCTGTAGCTAAAATACTATATATATATATATATATATATATATATATATATATAAACAATACTTAAAAGGAGAAGAGAAGACAACTATCTTATATATATGTTACATAATTCATAAGCAGTTTATGAATTATGTATGTACCTGTAGTAAGAATATTTGAATCAGGGTCTGTTAGATTCAGAATAACGGGAGTTCAGTGGAAAGTTATCATGGACAATGATTGACAACTGGTGAAATTCCGTCTTGAACTCACCGTGTGGTTGAATCCTTGTTTAAAAAAACCTTTCCAAGAAAAATAACAAGTCTTGTTGTTTAAGTTATTTAAACAAGAAATGACCAGCCAAAGAAATAAAGAAGAACCAACTCCAGAAGAAGCCCAACTGCAAAGCCCAACGGCAAAGCCCTTAAGAAGATGGCGCCTGAATTAGCAGCAGACATTAAGCGGATGAGTAAACAAGGAAGACCCATCATCCCATCTATATTCTCCATTATAGATCTGAGATATGGGTATACCATATATATATATATGGTGAATAATACATATATGTAAAGGGTTGGGGTGCTTGCAATAAGGTTAGGACAATCATATAGGTGCTAGGGCTTGATGTGACCAGCCGATTGATCGGAAAGGGGCTCTCCGACTGCCCACCTAGCCTAAGACTGCAGCATCATAATAAATAAGTTCAAATACCAGTTGTGCTATTACACTTCCAATCAGATTAATATCCTTGGGAAAGGTATGAACCCCTTGTCCCCATCTCTGGGTTAAATAGTACCACTATTGATCTTTATGATATGCCTTTAAACAAAGAAACCATTCAATTTGCAGAGAAAGAAACAATATAATTAGTTTATCTAAGTCAAAATAAAACTTTAAAGAAACACATATTTTGCCACTAAACTAAAATTTGTAGCTTTGTGATATCACTTGACTACAAATTTCATTTTTTCTTTTGTCACTTTAGCTGTTGAAGTCAAATATGGAAGCTCTTTCCACTCAAGGCGATAACTTTTGGTGACATGACCTCCTGATACTTCTCTTACATTAAACTATTTGTTCTAACATTCAATTTAACTTACATTAAACTATAAACATTTATAGAACATTTGTTCTAACATCAAATTTAGCAAACAATAACAATATGAATAGTTTCAAAATACTGTAGTAAACAAGTATCATTGTTGCTCACACAAAACATGATTCTTAAAAGTTACTCTTGGTTCAGCTTCTAATTTTCACTATGGATACAATTTTAACATCAAAGAAGAGTATTAATTTACAACTCAAGGCAATAATGTCTTTTTCCATGGAAAATCAAAATCCTTGAAACAGCAAGTAGTACAAATGCAATGAATAATAATCAAATACTGTGTAAGAACCAATGAACAATACAACAAATAATCCTAAGGCTGACACACAGGAAACATTAAATGGCCCATTTATTGGTTACTGCATTCACTTGGTTCAGACAGGCAACGTCTTAAATTAAGAGCTACATGCAAGTTACTAATTATTTAAAACATTTTTTGCCTGAGGATACCCATTAAACATTTAATGGAAGTGTGCAGGTGATTCTCTCATTGTTGTTGATCTGAAAGCTTTACATTTTTTATATAATCATTTCTTCCTTGGTTTCTAATCCCCAAGTTCACCTTCAATCTTCTTTTCGGGAGGAATTATTCAAGTATTGCTTGTCTGACGGTCTTAGTATGGTACAAGTATAGAATATAAACTAAGGATTAAACTTATTTCCATAGTAAGAATCTGTGAAAGTTGCTAACCAATAATCCACAGCAAGGCATTGTCAACTATACAAAGTGGAGTACAGTTTGTTTGAATTTAGGATTTTCCTACTCCTAGACTGGTTGTTGTTGGGTTATTCTTGGTATAGGCCATAAACAGCTTCCTTTTTATTCAGTTGAAATAAATCTGTGAGACTAGCTTGCTAACCATTATACCATGGTGGGATGCCCAAGGTAGGTATTTACCCAACCCATTCTCCATGGGTAGGATTTAACACAAGGTTGCAAGTATGGAGCAACCAGCAAGGATAGAACTTGTTATTTATTGGTAACAAGTCTGTGATACTAGCTTGTTAACCATTACACCAAAATGTGATACCCAAGGTAGTTGTTTACTCAACCCTGTTCATCATGGGTAGGATGAGACACTAGATTGCAATGAAGCACCTAGCGAGGATCAAACTTGCTATTTAATAGTAATGGATCTGCAAGACTAGTTTGCTAACCATTACACTATGATGGTTGCTGGAAGGAATCTAGTTGATATATTAGCTGCAAATTTCTGTCATCTTTTCCCGTAAAAATTATCAATGTTGTTGAGGAATGATCAACACTTTCCTCAAGCCAAAATCATCTGGTCTTGTGCCACATTTTTATAAATTGCTTTTCTTCTTTGAAAGATTTCATGAAAATAAATGATGTTTTTTTTAAAAGGTTTGTGGAGGGAAAGAGAACGCTCTCTTCCTTAATAGATTATACACTTAAAGAAGCCGGCAGAAGGGATTGGCTGAAATGTTATGATCACAACATCAGAAACACAAAGAATGAGTTCAGTTGTCCAAACAAATCTTAGAATACAAAAGCATTAACGTCAAGCCTAAGATTCAGACCTTCAGTCTCATTATATCTCTAATGTAAACCAATTCCTAATCTTGTACAGGATACAACTTAGTCAAAATTCTAATGCAGTTAACCAATAGAATCTATTGTTATTAAAACACAATAACACAAATATTAAGTGCCTCAGAGATTGGGATAGTCTTGTATAGAAATGCTTTTATGTGACAGTATATATTGGTTTAGAAAACTATTTTAAATTTGAGAAAAAAAATTTAATAGGTTAATAAAACTTGATACATATATTACAATTTGGAGATAAAAAATTTTAATCAGAAACATGAAAAATTAAAGATTTAAAAATAAAAATTAAATTTTAAGAATATTGTTAAATGCTATTGTAACATTTATGTTTTAACCAATAAAATTAAGATTAAAAATCATTCCATTAAAATTTTTCTCTAAATCCCAGAAACTATAATATAATCTAAATTTTTAAGATGAGATGGACTTAATAATAGACAATTATCCATTAAAATCATTTTTGTTTTTTTTCCTGTCTTTATCACAAGTCATTATTATACATTGATTCATTCAGAACAGTTTCATTGTTTTGAACACTGTACTTTCCATTTGTGACTGAATTTCTGAGATGCAGTGTTGTTACTATTATACTAAAGTTAGCAGAGTCAGGTAGTCTATCCAATTTTTGCAAGCACTAGACCAGAGAGATTGTTTTTTGCTGAGGTGGAGCACCTCACCTACCATCAATTCCCCACTTTATTACACAGATCAGATTACCCAATCTGTGCTACTCATGCACTGAATTGGCAAGGACCAGTATCGAACTTGGTATTTTGTAATTCCAAAGCAAATGATAAAAGTTTTAGTAAATAGGCCAGGCTTTGGTGCTTATACCAAAAGTTTTCTTGTTTCATAATAATACCTGCATTGGAAAAATAAGGTCTAAAAAGTTTCGCATTTGGGTTAACCTTTCACCTGTACTAACAAAGATGAAAGAAAAGGTCCACCAAAAAATATCAATATTTAATAATACAAATAAACAACATTTCTAAGATAATTATTTTGTTTTTACAGATGCCTTTTTTTTTAATTCCAACTCTTTATTTGTTTCATGTTTGGTTTTGTTTTGTTTTTTTAACTTATCTTATTTTAACATTAACAGTGAATATGCTACATTTTGTATGTTTTTAATTCTGAGTTTTTCCTCTACTTCTATACTTGTTATCATACAGAGGAGTCCCCATGGTGTATAGGACTCCGACATCAAAGTAATCCTTTGAATAAAACATGGTGATGAGGTATTAAGATAAGTGCTGGACCATTGAGAAAAAAATAGAGTATTATTGGTTTCTTATAAAATCCACTAGTTTTAATAGGAATGTGAATATCATACTATACAATACTAGTTAGTTAACAAGCTAGTCTACAGACCAATGCTATTATACAGTGAGGTTAGTCCTTATTTAGTATTCAACAATTAAACTTGTGATAGGTTAACCTTAGTACATACCCATACAACTACTAGTAATAATGAAGATGACTATATGACTATAATAATCCAGCAAAAAATGTATATGAGTGAGTCCTTGTAGCATAGTGGCTAATGTGTGGGACTGCAACATCATAGTAAGCAAGTTTGAACACCGGTTGCACACTTATGTTCACTTTTGGCTAATACTCATGGGAAAGGTTAAAAAAACACTTTATCCAACTATGAGTTAAATAGTACAACTACTCTTTTTCTATAAGGACGGCTTGAGTATTAAATAACCCACAGAGGTTGATATGCTATCAAAAAAGTAACAAAACCATGAAATCACAGCAGAATTGATACAGTAAAAAAGATACTGTAGCAATATTGGACATGTAATTTGCATATATATATATATATATATATATATATATATATGGTGTGTCATGCTACTAGGAGAAAGGTGTATATACAAAAAGAGGACACTGAAACGAAATAACTTAGTAACAGATATTAAATGGAGAGTACACGTGGTGTAGTGGCCAATGTGCTGGTCTACAACACTGTAGTAAATGAGTTCTAACTCCAGTTGCACTTTTATGTTCACTTTCAGATTAATACCCTTGGGAAAGGTATGACACCTTTTATCCCTCCAACAATGGATTAAAACAAGCACTGATGTTCTTCTATAATTATGGGTTTAGCATTAAATAACCCACATGCTATTAAACAAAAGGAACAAGCCATGCGATCACATACTAAAATTCGTTGGTTGGATTTTATGGCATGTCAACCCTTGTTGGGTCATTTCATGCCGATCATGTTTTGTTTATTCATTCTTAATGTGTATTCAATTTTTTTTTTTCAACTTTTTTTTTGTATTTAACTCATAGATGGAACCTTAACAGCTTAACAACTACGGATCAAAGTGGACCACCCCAGAGCACCAAAATTGGAACTTTATCATTAGATGCAGTTTAACATCAATACCCAGGATACACACCAGAATTGATACAGTACAAAGATCTTGGAAATGTATGTAATTTGCATTGATATTTCGTCATGTTAATAGGAGATAGGGGAGGAGATACAAAAAGAGGACACTGAACTTGAAATAAAACTTAGTAATAGATATAAAAAAGATATAAAAAATATTTTACCCAATTTCTTAATTTCAATTTTTTTTTAAATTATTTATTCTTTACTATTTTCATGCTTCATTTGTTGTTTTCCCCTCCATTTTAATTCTTCCATTATTTTTTTCATTCATTTATTAATTATCAATTCAGCTCAATTATTTCAATATTTTCTTTGATTTTAAATTTATTTCTTTATTGAACTCTTTTCTCTTTTGATGTATTTTCCATTATTTCTTCATTATTAAATTTATTTTCTTCTTTAAATGAAAGTTACAACTATCTAAAAATACATGATGAAAAACAAGGTCACTGTTACTATTCATGTGGCCATTTCCGGGCTGTAGTTGAATGCATATTCTTTGTGGCATTATATCTGATCCTGTCTTGAAGTAGAAAGATGTATCAGTTTTAATCCTTGTCTATTGATCTTGTCTTTAAAGTAGAAAATTGTACCAGAGTGATATTGTTGGTCATTCCTTTAAGCAAGTAATTTTAGGGCAATTTATCAATGCAGTTAAACAGTAAATTAAATACACGTTTGGGCATTTTTTTAATTGGTTAATTCAGCACCTGCTGTTTTGGAACAGTTTATAAATATAAGTTGCAGTCTTCCCACACCTTATACCTTAAAATAATCCAACAGTCAGTCATATAAATCTATCCTATATTTATGATCCACACACATGGTGTAATGATTATCATTGTAGGAAATGGACTCAGTGATGTTTAATTAAGTTTAGTTCAAGTTGACAGGCTGTAACCTCTTGTCTGACAACTAGACACTAGTTGCAGCCTTCCTGTGAAGATGAGTATGATATGTTGATTCTACAGGCAACACAAGTTTAATCTTGGACACATTGTCTTAATAACTTGTGAAAGGTATGCATCCAACTATTCTCCAGTCCTGTCGGCTAGTGCTTTAGAATACACTGCCTGTACTTCTGCAGAGGGGTAAGACTCCACTAATAGGGCCACCTGTTGGCCATGGGTGGCGACCCATGATGCTTAAGGACGGAATCCTGGTGGATGAGCAGTCCATGACATGCAACACTCCACTTAGACCCTTACTTTGGCTAGATGGATGGGCCCCCTCTGATCAATCGGCTGGTCACGTCAAGCCCTAGCACCTATATGATTACTCCAACCATATTGCCCCTATGGCAAGCTCCAACCCTTTTTATATGGGTGCTAGAAGGTAGTGGCTGAGGATCTTCATGTCTTGGGTATGACGTTAAACTCTGATGGTGAGGTTCCAATTCTGGAGGTTTGGAGAATGTAGGGTACCCCTGCATCGCCATTGCTCTCAGGTCCACTCTGATCCGGAGGGGTAGTACCTGTTAGGGTCCCATCTATGGGTTAAATAGAAAAACCCGAGTTTATAAAAAAATTGAGTATCCATAAAGAATGAATTTATTTCAAAACTTAGTCGGCATTAAATGACCCACTGAGGTTGATATGCCATAAAACAAACCAAACCAACTATTCTCCTTCCAGCTATGAGTAAAGAGTAGAGCAGACTGGGCTTTTTAATCTTGATTAGGCAACCAGTCTCGGAGAAGGAAAACTCAATTGAAACATGTTAAATTCCACTAAAGAAATTGACTGTGTCACATCCTGCTCATATGGAGAGGTTGATAAATACAAGGGACAGTAAAAAAAATTACCCACACTCTTGCCATAATATATCTTTCTTATTGTCACACTGTACTCTATACATACAGGCGTATAGTTGGCACTGTTATGGTCATATGATTGAAGGTTGAGCCTGATCATGCCATTTTGCTTGCTGTCTTTACAATGTAAACATGGCTGCTCCACTAGCAATATGCACCAAGGAAATGACCAGATTTCTCTCAACAAAAGGAGTGCCAGGGGCAGAAATTAATTGAAAGCTTTTAGCACAATATGAGGACAGTGCCCTACAGCATTTAAGTGTGTATGAGAGGACAGATAAGTTTAAAAGTGTCCAGACAAGTGTGACACATGAAGAGCGAGCAGGATGCCCATTAACCTCCACCACCAATGAGAAGATTCAGCAAACTCAAAGATGATATGGCGAACCAGCAAGTTACCATCAATGAGGTAGCTTGTTCTCTGCAGATTAGTTATGGTTCTGCCTATTAAATCATCCATGATAAGTTCAGCTTCCATAAAACAAGAGTGTGGATAGTTTTGGAATTTCTTTTTGATTCAGTATAATTTTCAGTATATCTATAATCTATTCTGGACCAAGTAACTAATGAGGACCCCAGCTGGGAGCTGTTTTGAAAGGAACACCTTTTGCTTTTCACAGTAAACTCCGGTTGTTTGTTTACAAACAGAATTTTTTGGGCATTAGAATTTCACTGTAAGATTTTTCTTAATGTTTTTTATGTATATTTACAACCCAAAGGCATGTTTTTATACTAAAATAGTTTTCAACTTTAATAAAAAATTTTAAAAAAATTAGTTATTTCATGTTGTTGTTAATTAAATAGGAATTTTTTTTAAAGTTTTAAAAACACATTTTTATATTAAAATAGTTTATATTTAATCAGAAGAGAAATGCAGATATATTTATTTAAATGAAAATAGTTTTTTTTTAAAAAAATATTTTTATGTTTATTTAAATAAAAGAATGTTGAGTCCAAGTAACCAATAAATAACTTTTTTTTTATTAAAAAAAATATTTTAATATAAAAAAATGCCTTTGGGTTGTAAATATACAAAAAAGAAAGTTTTAAAAAATCTTACAGTGATATTCTAAAGCAAAAAAATCGTCTGTTGTTTGTTAACAAACAATCGGGAGTTTATTATGAAAAGCAAAAGGTGTTCCTTTCAAAACAGCTCTCACCTGGGGTGCTTATTGGTTACTTGGTCCTCTATCCTTCTATTCCTAATCTGCCTAGATAGCATACTATGAACATTAATACTTACACTGCCCCCCAAGGGCCTTTGTCCAGTGGCTTTAGTCGTTTCCCCAGATCATAAATAAAAACCCTTCAATTTAATAAGAAACTTTAGTTGGGACCCATCAAATTTCCCGGGGACTCATTCAAAGCAAATATGTGCATCCCAGGATGCACTAAAAAAAAAAGCTATCAGCATCACTGCATTTATAATATTTCCTATTTATAATCTGCCTAGATTACGTATTATGAACATCAATATATCTAATAAAGAAAATGGTTTCACACTAAAAAACAAAAACAGAAAAGCTAAGAAGTAGACAATATCCCACAGAAATTATTATGGATGCAGACTACACAGGATCTAATACAAAGCCAATGTCTTCTTCATAGCCTGGAGTTGGTAGCAAGAGGCATTCGTCTCTACATGAAATCATATGATTCAATATATTTCACTGAGTTAACCATTTTTGAAAATACCACTGAAAACTTTAGGTATTAATAATAACATGAACTAAGCTTCAACAATGCAAATAAGAAAACTTGTAACATTTGTTAGATCTACTTTTTGTGATGGCTTTCTCCTAATTTTACAAAGCCCAAGGCTTAGGGTAAGAGCATTCCTTACATGTACACCTAATGCATAATTCAGATCTGACAAATAAATTCAGTATGAAGTTGCAAGTACTGAAATCAGGTTATTTTAATGCATTCTAAGAGATCATTGCATTAAAATGTAACTAGACTAAGATTGCCAGTGACAGGTTTAAAGTGACAAGGGAGATAATTTCAGACAAAGTTTGTGATTCATTGCAATTCTAATTTAGTAGCCAAAAGCCAACAGAAAAAAAAAAGTTTCAATACAAGACATAAAACATTGTCCACACTTAATGCAGATTTCAAGATTTCAGGTGACACATTCCATTTTGTTCATTATATAATATGCTTTCTTGTTATTTATACAGTCAGAAAAAAAAACCTATGGATCTGTCAGGAGAAAATTTACATTCAGTAGAGTGAAAACATTGTTTGAAAAGGTACATTGCCTTAAAAGTACTTAAAGCATTTTAGGAGGGAAAAAACAAAACAAATAAGAAACAGTGTTATTCTAATTAAAGAATAAATGGCAAAGGCAATATACTATTACAAAAAAATACTTTTTCCTTTTTTAAATAGATGAATAAAAAAATGGATTTAAGAGAAGATGACTTTTTTCACAAGAATATTTTTGTTTTATTTCTTTAGAAGCTGCCCTATCGAGAGGCAAAATACTGTTTCCTTTTTTTTTGTTTTAAATAATGAATAAAAAAAACTTAACTCAGGATGATTTTTCACAAGAATATCTTTGCATTTTATTTGATAAAAGTTGCCGTATAAAATAAACTTAACCAAAGGTAACTTTTTCTGCAAAAATATCTTTATCTTTTACTAGATTAAAAGCCAACCTATCAGGAAGCATTTAAGCTAGCTCCTGCAGAAGGCTCTCGATTTCACAATTTTAATTATTCCCAAATTTATTTCCCATTTATAAAAATTGTTATCATACAAAAAATTTGTTGCAAAATTCACATTAAAAAATACTGAAAACAATCGCAGTAATTAAAATTTGAAAATCCAAATTTCAGGATTGCACGTCCAGATTTGTCCCGGTATATTTTTTTAACTTGCTCACAAAATTGGCCTGATTCCAAAATGATATATGTTGGGGTACAGCCTATAGGAGTAAAGTTGAAAAATGTGACACACTGACATTCACATTTATTATTAGAATTACAAAACTAACAAAATACCTTTAAAAAAAATGATGGAATTATTTACTCTTATCTTGGATTGTTATCACTTCCAACACTTCTACTTTTACTATCAGAGTATTGTATCTTTTTCATCTGCCAAAAGTGTTACAAAAAAGAAAACATATCTACTAATATATAAAATATAAAGTGACTTTATAGATATTTATCGGTTAAGCAATCTAGTCTAACTACAAAGCAATCAGAAATTCTATTGTTATGATATTCCAAGACATTACACAGGCAAACAGAAAAAGAAATTATATACTTATATATAAAATACAAAATGACTTTATATAAAAAAAATAAGTCTAGTTTGATTTTGTTGTATTTTTGAGTGTTCACTTTTTGAATTTTTATTTTTCATGCATCAAAGAAATCCAGTCCATTTATTTTTATATAATTTTGTCTTTTGATACTTGAAGCATATGCCAAATCCTCAAATTTTAAAATGTGACTTTATAGATATTCATCAGTTAATCAAAGTAATAAGAAATTCTATTGTTATGCTATTCCAAAACATTAAAAAAAAAAAAAAAAAACAGAAGAAAGAAATGATACACTCATTATAATGGAGATTGTGTGTTTGTCTGTAACTGAAACTACATTACTACTCCAGTCACAATTCCCTTAGTCATTTACTTCACATTCTCCATGATTTTATTTTTATTTAACCCTCAGTTATTAATAAAATTGTTTTACATCATTAATACTACTGACCATATCTACTTACTAATAACATGCAATTGTATTTATATATACAACAAAATAGCAATTTACAGTGTAAATGGGAAGGCTAATTTGTAGATTGATATTAAAAATGTTTTTCTAATAAATATGTGCTTAGTATTATTGATTTCTAATTGTTTAGTTTTATTCTAATAAATATGAGCAAAAATCTTTCAATATATTTTAAAAGAAATCCATTAACAAGAAGAAATAACTTAATTTTATTCTTTACTTCTTATTTTAACTGAATAGTTAAATTAGGAAAATTTAGCAATGAAAGATAGGAGTGATGGAAGAGTAAGTTTCAGTGGTTCTATCTTTCCATTATACCACTCTGTTTCAAATCATTTTATCTGCATGCTTAATTAGATTCATTAGCCTTTAATTTAATATATTATTACATTAAAACTTAATACTTGCACCCAGAGGGTGTATATATTTGCTAGTATATATATATATATATATATATATATATATGACTTATTTCTCTTAATTTTTTAGATGAGGTTTGATAATTTGTACTAATTGGACTATTGTTCTCATCTTTATTGTTATCTACATTAGAGGGATTCCTGAGTTAGAGAAGGTTCCCGAGTCCAACAAGAAATACCTGAAAAGGGCAGGAGGGTACATCGTCCAAAACACTGTGCAGATAACAATAAATATGAGGACAATAGTCCGAATAATCCAAATAATACACAAAATGACTTCATAGATATTTATCAGTTATGCAACCTGATCTCACTACAGAATAAGAAATTCTACTATTATACAAGTGTCAGCTGAAAAGTTCATAGGCTGACTAAGATCCTATCATGTGATTAAATGAGGTTTATTTATCAACATAGTGCTCCTTGCAGTTCACACACTTATGCCAATGATTACAAAGACTACTTACCCTGTATTATTTCCAAACATCAAATATTGAAGCCTCTGAAATATCAAAAAGTAAATGTGAGTTCATGAGGAACTAATATAAAAGTTATCAATCTAAGGGTTTAGAATTGTTGGAATATTAGCTATTTTATGGTTCATGTCATTTCAATAAGACATAGACACAAGATATATGTATATGAATTACCAATTATTAACACAGCATTATTACACTATAAGAATTGAATGAACATATACAATGATCGGATAAAAAAGTCATAGGCTAACCAAGATACTCTCATGGAATGTGACTAATTGAGGTTTATTTTCAACACAGTCCACTTTGCAGTCCATGCAAGTCTTTCCTCAGTGTTGCAGAGCTTGGATTCCATTGGTCAAAAAAGTTATTAACAGCAGATATGATGTCATCATATGAACTTTTCAGCCCCTTCCTGACCCTCACAGTAACACAAGGAATTTATATTATATATATATATATATATATATATATATATATATATACACACACACACACACACACACATATACATACATAAATAAATAAATAATTCAATCTATTTAGCTTTTCTTTTCGAAGATTATGGGTAAAAAGTTTTTTAACCCACTCTCGGAAAAAAGTACAATGTGGATTTTATTGAGCTTTGGTCTTTGCTGGTCCTCATCAATTTTCCTTTATAAAAGGATGTGTACTCAGTCATTGTACAGACATAAAGAATCTTATATATATATATTCATTTATATAATCTTATATATATATATTCATTTTAACACCTTCTTACACACCTCAAATGCATCTTATTAGAACACACATTTCCAACAACGCAATCTAGAAAACAATCAGAAACTAAATGGATTCTAAAATTACAAACGCACGTGAAGGGATTAAAAGCAGATATTGGAATTCTCCGTTATTACAAATATTTCACAGACGCTGCCACTGTCGATAACAACAGAGACAAAGAAACCGTTAAACAGTAATAACATTTGACAAAGGGTATCTAACGAACCTGAAAATTCATGAGAAAAAATAATTAAAAAATAAGTGAATCCAATACTCTATAATATCGAGTTCATTCATTTATACATTTTTAATGCTTCATAATAACGCCCAATTTAAAAAAAAAACATTTTTAAATATATATATACACACACACACACATAGGGTTTGAACATGTGTATTAATTTGATAACTATTTTAATGATTCTAGAAGCAAGAAAATACTCTATCAAAAGAGTGACATAACAAAAGATACTTTGTATATATAAAGAAAGATGCTGTATGTCTGTATGTTTGCTTGTTAAATGACCGAGCACACATCATATGTAATAAAAATGTTAATGTATTTTATTTTTCATTTTATCAAATAATTATAACAATAATAATGACATTTTAGTTGAAAAATATAATATACATATTTACTAACCCCCCTGTAAAAGTAAGATGTGACACAAAGTCAATATCTGAAGCAGAGTTTAACAAGATAGAATTGAGAGTTTTTTCTTCTAGACTTGTTGCCTAATGAAGGTTAAAGAGCCCAGTCTGTCCTACTGTTTACTCATAGCTGGAGAGAGAATAGTTTGATGTATACCTTTACCAAGGGTATTAGCACTATGTGAAATGCAAACTACCTCATTTAGGATTTGAACCTGTTTCAGTGTGTCCATTTCCTAAAATGGTAACTATTACAGTATGTGCCTCAACATATGAAAAAATAATATAGCTTATCTGGTCATATAACATCATCAAAAATAACAGATTTAATTATCATTTTGTTATTACTAAAAGTGTAATATTCAAACAAAAAGGGAAGGTTGGAACAATGACAGTATATTATTGACTGTTATTATGTGACCTGATTCAGGTTTGGAAGATAGAAAAAGAAAGAAAGAAAAAAAATCGGAAGTTAAAATCTTCCGATAGAATTACATCGAAATATGACCTGATCTAGGTTCCTCGCTGGCCGACTTCAGCCGTAGATCCAAAAACAGATGGGCGATCCGAAAATGACCTCGACCGGGTAGGTCGACTCCTTTCTTAGACGAGTCTCCAGACAGTCCCCCATTCTAACGGTTGCTCGTTGATTACCCTTCTCACATGGAAAGACATAGGCAGATGAGGCAAACGGGCAGATGCGCTCAGCTGACAAGATTAACAATACTGCTGAGCTAAGACCACTTAGTCAACTTACGAACTGAGCAGAAGACAGAAGTGGGCACACTCGTTATACTCGGAAATCAGTTTCTATAGCAGATTTCTAGTCGTTTGAATCTTAGCACAACGTGGGGCATTCGGCTAGATTTCCAGCAGATATAGATACAATCATGCAGAAAATCGATCTTGACGGCCAATTTCGGAGATTCTGTGAGCCCTTCAGCAGTGACCGACCCCTTAGCTTAGTCTTGTTGATGTACAGTCATCTGGTGAGACTGCAAGACATGCAGGACACTGCTGGAGGGATGAACTCATAAGCGACGTTCTCCTGTGGAAGCCAACACATGGACATGCAAGTGTGGGATGCCAGCAAGGACCTACATTGACTAGCTATGTGAGGATGCTGGTTGCTCAACAGAGGAGCTCCCAGGTGCAATGAATGATAGGGAAGGTTGGCAAAAGATTGTCATGGATACCCATGCTGTATGCGCGACATGATGATGATAAGCTTTTAACACTATTGCATTAATAAGAATATTGCTATGATATACCATTATTGCTGTTATATCAATATATAAATTTCTGAGTACGAGTGTCTTTTAGAATACATACAAGGATGTTTGATATATACATATAAGTATAGTTATAAGAACTAGCAAAGCAACAATCAGCAACAATTATGAATGTAGAAAAAAAAAAAACTATTCTAAACAATAGTGAGATATTTTTTCATCCTCTTAACATATAGTTTGTTTGATCTCTGTATATAGTCCAATCTGTACAAAATCCATTTTGATAAAAAGTATTTGATTATACATATATGAAATGCCCTCTTCAAAACACAGAAAATAAAATACTAAGAAATAACTTTAATAAATAATATAACAAAATTTCAGTCTTAATTTCCCAGATGATGTCCAAAAGGCTAATGACCTAGTGAATGTAAATATTGGTTGCAGGTTGGTTAGATTTTATGGCATGTTAACCCTTGTTAGGTTATTTTATGCTGAAGATGTGTTTTTATTTTTTTAAATAAAAAAAGTATTTAAAAAGAAAATTGCAAACTGGGAGTAATGTTGATGCAGGAGTATTCCACACTTCCCAGAACTGTTAAGTGTTGTAGTTTACCTTGTAATTATTATATATTAGCCACTATGCTATGGGGACTTCCCCACTTACATGGTTAGTTCTGGTTTTGTATCATGATGATTTTCTGATGATTTCAATGTCCTTTCATTTGTAAGAGTCCTTAACTTCCTCAGTCACCTGCCAGATGTTAGGGCCCCAAGTTTTATATTCTATATCGCAATCCTTGCTGGTGTCAGTTTTCCTACTTTGTTGGTACATACAGGGTACAAATGTTAAGTTATTTTAAGTATTCTGCTATTTTCGCCTATAGTTAGGATTGAACTTGAAACCTCCAGATAATTGTGACTTAGAACTGTATTAACTCAACACTTATATCATTTTTTTCCCATGTGTCCAAGTCAAAATCTACTCCAAAAGATTAAATAAAGGGTTTGGTTCAAAGTTCAGGCTCCAGATTATTATACATTATTATTATCATAATTAGGAGTTCAATACTTAGGCCAGCCAATGGAACACATATCCTCTCTTTCAGCAAAATGGATGGAAGGATAAAATTATTGAAGAGTTAAATAATACCAGACATCTCCTATAGGGTATCTCATCATGGTGCAACAGCAAACTCATCTTGTAGATCAATTACTACTAAATAGCAAGTTTGATCCTCACTAGATGCCCCATATTTTTGATCTTGAAACATCCTATGGTGAAATCAGTTTTGAAACAATTTAACCTACAAACTGAAAAAAAAAAAAAATTTGATTTAATATTTTAATAAAGTTCCTAAATACAATAGACACCTCAAGAAGGAGCGAGATCAGAACCGGTGAAACATTTGAACCATCTCAAGCAATGAGAAGCCAACAGTTGAGATAAATCTGGAAATAACAGTGAAATTTACTTAATTATTCTCTCTGCTATTCCTAATGTTAGGCCTTTTGGACAATAAAGTCAATATCCTATAATGTTAATCCTTTTTATAAATAGGATATGAAAAAGGTATTTATATAAAAGTCTTTTCTTGTTTACATTTTCTTCAATAGATTAAAATTCTAAAGAATCAATTCCCAATTCATTCAGAAGAAAATTTATTAAACATTATGGAAACCTTGGTAACAGCCATAACATCCATGTCTACAATATTATTTAACATTATAGAAACCTTTCTTGGTAACAGCCATAACATCCATATGTACAATATTTATTTAACATTATAGAAACCTTTTCTTGGTAACAGCCATAACATCCATGGGTAACAGCCATAACATCCATATGTCTACAATATTTATTTAACATTATAAAACCTTTTCTTGGTAACAGCCATAACATCCATGAAACCTTTTCTTGTAACAGCCATAACATCCATATACAATATTATTTAACATTATAAAACCTTTTCTTGGTAACAGCCATAACATCTATATGTTTACAATATTTATTTAACATTATAGAAACTTTTCTTGGTAACAGCCATAACATCCATATGTTTACAATATTTATTTAGCATTATGGAAACCTTTCTTGTAACAGCCATAACATCCATATGTTTACAATATTTATTTAACATTATAGAAACCTTTTCTTGTAACAGCCATAACATCCATATGTCTACAATATTTATTTAACATTATAGAAACCTTTTCTTGGTAACAGCCATAACATCCATATGTTTACAATATTTATTTAACATTATAGAAACCTTTTCTTGGTAACAGCCATATCATCTATATGTTTACAATATTTATTTAACATTATGAAACCTTTTCTTGGTAACAGCCATAACATCCATGTCTACAATATTTATTTAACATTATAGAAACCTTTTCTTGGTAACAGCCATAACATCCATGTTACAATATTTATTTACATTATAGAAACCTTTTCTTGGTAACAGCCATAACATCCATGTTACAATATTTATTTACATTATAGAAACCTTTTCTTGTAACAGCCATAACATCCATATGTTTACAATATTTATTTAACATTATAGAAACCTTTTGGTAACAGCCATAACATCCATGTCTACAATATTTATTTAACATTATAGAAACCTTTTCTTGGTAACAGCCATAACATCCATATGTTTACAATATTTATTTAACATTATAGAAACCTTTTCTTGGTAACAGCCATAACATCCATGTCTACAATATTTATTTAACATTATAGAAACCTTTTCTTGGTAACAGCCATAACATCCATATGTTTACAATATTTATTTAACATTATAGAAACCTTTTCTTGGTAACAGCCATAACATCCATGTCTACAATATTTATTTAACATTATAGAAACCTTTTCTTGGTAACAGCCATAACATCCATATGTTTACAATATTTATTTAACATTATAGAAACCTTTTCTTGGTAACAGCCATAACATGTTACAATATTTACATTATAGAAACCTTTTCTTGGTAACAGCCATAACATCCATGTTTACAATATTTATTTAACATTATAGAAACCTTTTCTTGGTAACAGCCATAACATCCATGTTTACAATATTTATTTAACATTATAGAAACCTTTTCTTGGTAACAGCCATAACATCCATGTTTACAATATTTATTTAACATTATAGAAACCTTTTCTTGGTAACAGCCATAACATCCATATGTTACAATATTTATTTAACATTATAGAAACCTTTTCTTGGTAACAGCCATAACATCCATGTCTACAATATTTATTTAAATTATAGAAACCTTTTCTTGTAACAGCCATAACATCCATGTTACAATATTTATTTAACATTATAGAAACCTTTCTTGGTAACAGCCATAACATGAAACCTTTTCTTGGTAACAGCCATAACATCCATATGTTACAATATTTATTTAACATTATAGAAACCTTTTCTTGTAACAGCCATAACATCCATGTCTACAATATTTATTTAACATTATAGAAACCTTTTCTGGTAACAGCCATAACATCCATGTTACAATATTATTTAACATTATAGAAACCTTTTTGGTAACAGCCATAACATCCATATGTTTACAATATTTATTTAACATTATAGAAACCTTTTCTTGGTAACAGCCATAACATCCATATGTTTACAATATTTATTTAACATTATAGAAAACTTTTCTTGGTAACAGCCATAACATCCATGTTACAATATTTATTGAAACCTTTTCTTGGTAACAGCCATAACATCCATGTTTACAATATTTATTTAACATTATAGAAACCTTTTCTTGGTAACAGCCATAACATCCATGTTACAATATTTATTTAACATTATAGAAACCTTTTCTTGGTAACAGCCATAACATCCATGTTACAATATTTATTTAACATTATAGAAACCTTTTCTTGGTAACAGCCATAACATCCATATGTTTACAATATTTATTTAACATTATAGAAACCTTTTCTTGGTAACAGCCATAACATCCATGTTACAATATTTATTTAACATTATAGAAACCTTTTCTTGGTAACAGCCATAACATCCATATGTTTACAATATTTATTTAACATTATAGAAACCTTTTCTTGGTAACAGCCATAACATCCATGTTTACAATATTTATTTAACATTATAGAAACCTTTTCTTGGTAACAGCCATAACATCCATGTCTACAATATTTATTTAACATTATAGAAACCTTTTCTTGGTAACAGCCATAACATCCATGTCTACAATATTTATTTACATTATAGAAACCTTTTCTTGGTAACAGCCATAACATCCATATGTTTACAATATTTATTTAACATTATAGAAAACAGCCATAACATCCATGTCTACAATATTATTTAACATTATAGAAACCTTTTCTTGGTAACAGCATAACATCCATGTCTACAATATTTATTTAACATCCTTTTCTTGGTAACAGCCATAACATCCATATGTTTACAATATTTATTTAACATTATAGAAACTTTTCTTGGTAACAGCCATAACATCCATGTCTACAATATTTATTTAACATTATAGAAACCTTTTCTGGTAACAGCCATAACATCCATATGTTTACAATATTTATTTAACATTATAGAAACTTTTCTTGTAACAGCCATAACATCCATCAATACATTATAGAAACCTTTTCTTGGTAACAGCCATAACATCCATCATTATAGAAACCTTTTCTTGTAACAGCCATAACATCCATGTACAATATTTATTTAACATATAGAAACCTTTTCTTGGTAACAGCCATAACATCCATATGTTTACAATATTTATTTAGCATTATGGAAACCTTTTCTTGGTAACATCTATAACTTCCTTATGTCTACAATTATTACAATTTTGTGAATCTCCAATACAAAATATTAACCCTACCAAAGAAAAGAAAATATTTATAAAAAAAGAAATCATTTTTTTTATCTCAGAATATTAATAGTAATAATATTAATAATGATTCTTGAAAACGGCATTATCTTATTTGCACTACAATAAACAAAACAGCCTATGGATTCAATGTAGCCATACAGTCCCGAGTCTATGAAATAATCATTATATTATTGTACAAAATAACCAAAAGAGCCATGCAAAAAACATGCCAATGCCCAAAAACCAAATATTCCAATAACATACAATCAATGCCTCTTAATGATATTTACATATGCATGTATTTTTCCAGCCTTAAGATGGTTGAAGGTTGTTCATGTTTCTTGCAGTAAAAATCTAATACAATGGGCAGTCAATTGAGTGAATACATGAATAAGGATGTATAAAAATATTCTATGAGGCCATTTTATTCATTGGCTACACTATTTAAAAAAGAGGGAATTTCATTATATATATGTATGTATGTATATTAAGTGCATTTGTGAATGAATTTCTATAACTTTATCAAGTGGTTTCTTAAAAATAAAAATACTGTAGATGTAAAACAAATTATCTTTTATTATAACTTAATACTTTATTAAATTATTCTTAATCATTTTCCAAGGAATATTCTTCTTATGTTGGTTTAATCCTTTTCCATCTTTTTAAACATTAGTTTTTGTTTTGATTTGTTTAAATACATTATTTGCTATTTTTTCCCCTCTCTTTTCCATGTGTACAATTCTACTTTATTTCTTCTTAGAGGCATCAATTTTGCACCAATTATCATCCTTTTCTTTATTTCCTTTTGAATCTTTATTATGTTAGTCTGTCTTGAAACCTTCTTTGATTTATATGACTTCCTTCTTCCTTGAACTGAAATTGTTCTTCTTTGTTTTATATAGTTTCCCTTTTCTTTATTCCCACATCATTCTGGTCGTTTTCTTTATTGTACAATTCATTCATTCTCTTAGCATTCTACTTACATTCAATTCTGTTATCATTAATATGTAAAGAAACATCTTGCCATGCTGTAATAGCTAGTTAATCTCACAATACTGAAAATTGAGTTCAATCCTCACTGGGTGACCCATATTTGCAGCCTTGTGCCTGCGCCCTCACTGGGTGCCCATATTACTGCCTTGTGCCAAATCTAAGCTATGATTTTCAACTTTAGGGATATTTTCTGTCCATACATGCATATATTAGTTGGTTAATTGTCAACTTGGGAAGTGTTTTTGCACCAGTTAGACTTCAGATCAACTGCAAAGTAAAGCAACTTAAAATTGCTACAGAGTTTGTCAGCAAATAAAGTTACTCTTTTACTCCTTTCAATTTTTTTTTTTTTTAGTAAAGGTCTTTCTTTGGCTATATTTTATTTTAAATAGTCAAAAAGAACAAATAATTGAAACAAGATTTTTAAATAGAATTTTAAATTTACCCTGTGTATGATACAGACTGAAATTTACAAGATTGTAATTTATTTGGAAGAGGCTACTTCACTGTTTCTGGTCAAATAGACAAACCTGCTTTTAGGCTTATTTAGCGCCGGTCCTGGTCAAATAGACAAACTTGCTTTTAGGCTTATTTAGCCGGTCCTGGTCAAATAGACAAACTTGCTTTTAGGCTTATTTAGCCGGTCCTGGTCAAATAGACAAACTTGCTTTTTAGGCTTATTTAGCCGGTCCTGGTCAAATAGACAAACCTACTTTTAGGCTTATTTTACTGTCGCTGTAAATATTTTTATTATGAATGCAAGTAATGTTAAAAATAACAGATTTAACACAAAAGTTTTATATTCATTTATATTTTGTGAAGAATAAAGATACAAAAAATTATTTTAAATGAAAAATATAGATACCATTAATGACTGTGATCAAACATGTTTTTTTTTTTAAGTGAATCCAGTCATAGAAAGCTTGTCTTTTAGATCAATTGTTACTGAATAGTGAATTTTGTCCTCACTGGGTGCCCCCACACTTACTGTCTTGTGCCAAATGAATAGTAAGCTTGATCCTCATTTACTTGCAGCCTTGTGCCAAATCTAAGTTATGCAGGGTTTTTTTAAGGCTATCTTATCATAGTAAAGCTCATCTGGTAGATCCATTGTAACTGTCTATTTGGTCCTCATTGGGTGCCCTCTACTCACAGCCTTGTGTCAAGTCTGGGGAATGCTTTTCTTTTTCCTTTAATGATGTCTCGCATCTTGTAATGGTTATCAAGCTAGACTAGCAGACCATTGTTAATGAGTTCTATTCTCTCACTGTGGCCCACATTTCTGGCCATATTCCCAACTCTTCATATTCTATCCATTTATTCTCTTCATTTTTCTTTTCAACAGTTTTTCTTCTTTCCGTTCCTTTATTTTACATTTCTTCTTTCATTTATCCATTGAAAATCTTGTTTTTAATCTTTTTTTTTTCATCTTTATCTTCTTCTCAAATCCTTTTATTTCCTTCATTTCTGTAACTATTTTTCCTTTTTTGAGCTACTTTTTCTTCTTTGATTATTTCTTTCCTAACTTTATTTTATTCAATACCAATTTTCCTTCCTGTTTCAATCATCTTTTTCTTTCCTATTCCCTTTTCCCTGTGTTCCATTACCTTTCTCAAATTTTACCAATTCCTATTTCTTTGTATTTTGTTTTTCCATTTTTTCAAACCTTAAATTCAATGTTTTTTAAACTATCTAAAATTTTCTTAGGATAGCAGAAAAACATCCCAACATTAACAAATAACAAGAATTATTTGTATAAATTAACAACCTATTTTCTTGACAGTTGGTTGGATTTTACGGCTTGTCAACTCTTGTTGGTTTATTTTATGCTGAAGACATTTGTTTTATTCATTCTTGTTGGGTATTCAAAATTTTTTCTAAAACATTGTTTAAACTCTTTTTTCGATCTATCTAACTCATAGATGGGGCCCTAACAGGTACTACCACTACAGGTTAGAGTGGACATGAGAGTAATGCCAATGAAGGGGTACTCCACTACCCAGAACTGGAAACTCACCACTGGATGCCATTTAATGCTTTCTTGGCAATATATCTCATTAATGGTTAACAAATATAGAGCATTGACTCCCTTTGGCAAGGTCTTGTTTGAAGTAGTAAAGATAGTACATTTTCACATAATTGTAGCCAGCTCACCTTACCAACAATGAACATGTAAATTCTTGTAATATGGTGACACATACAATGAAGTAATTCAGGTAGAAATTCTTTATTCATATCTATTTTTTAATACTTTGATTAATTTTAAATCGCTGATATCAAAATGTTTACTATTAACAGGCAAAGTCAATTTTTCAGTAGAGTAGAGCTGTTTTGAATTCAGAGTTTTCCTTCTCCTAGACAGATTGTCTTACCAATGCTAAAGAATCCACTCTTCACTACTATTTCACCCATAGCTGAGGGAAGACCAGATGTATCCATTCTTTTCCTAAGGGCAATAGCACAAATGAAAATAAATAGCCTTGTACAGGATTTGAAATAAGATTGCCGATTCCATTTACTATGACAATAACCATTACGCTAAGCATGCATGTCTATAAGAGTATGCATGTATTTAGGTTTAGCATATATGTAGATATATGGATGATTGGTTGGATTTTATGGCATGTCAACCCTTCTTGGTTTATCTTATGCCAAAGACATTTTGTGTGATTCATTCTTGATGGGTACTTAATTTTTTTCTTTTTAAACTTTATTTTTTTTAAACTAATTTTTTCTATTTAACCCATAGAAGGGACCCTAACAGTAACAACCACTCTGGGTCAGAGTGGACCTGGGAGTAATGTTCATGAAGGGGTACTCCACACTCTCCAAAGCTCCAAATTGAAACTTCACCATTAGATGCAATTTAACATCATACCCAGAACATGTAGATATATGCATGTAGGTGTTAGCATATATATGGATATAGGTACTGTATATTTATGTATATGGAGTTATATGCATCATAGTATCAAAAGGATAGCTAAATAATTTAGGGAGCTTGACAGATTTAAATAGAAAAGAAAGAGTAGGATTTTTTGATGGGGATGAACTGATAAACTGAAATATCAACAACTCGTATTCCACATATCTATCCAGCATTTCTTAAGTTTCTTTAACCCTTAAAAAAAATTATCAAGAAAGTTTGTATTATTTACATTTTTTTCAACTGTTCTCCTCATTTTTATTGTTATATACACAATGTTTTTGGCAATGAGGACAACAGTCCAAAAAATCTACAAAATACAAATTATCAAGCCTCATCTCAAAAATTAAAATAAAAAATAAAGTAATTCCCATCTTGAAAACACTTTGTGCTAAATAATTTTTAACTTTCCAAATAAATTTTAAAGAGTGGTAAAAAGCAGGAAAAAAAAAGTTTCAAAAATCAAAATCTTTCAGAAGTGTTAATATTTGATGTTCATACTGACCTTTGACATTGGATCAGAATGTCAAAGAAGGGAGGTAACCCATCAATATAAAGACTAAAAGAAAAAGGAAGAAAACAATGATGATGATGACAATTATGATGATAACCACAGTCATTATTGACAGAGATAAGTACTTTTTATCCTTTATTTCTTGTGTAACCATCTAGCGAAGAAGAAGAAAAAGAAGAAGAAGAATCCATCTTTGAAAGTTCATCAGAAACTACAGTTACATTCTTTCTGCTGGAAGCAATGAATCCTCTCTGTTAAGCATAGCACTTCATTAGGCTTGATTTATTCACTTGTGAGATAAATGTCTAATTGGGAGGTGGACAGATCTGCCAATGCTGATGATGATGATGATGCAGCTCACCACCTGACAATGAACACAGAATCTCTTGTAACATTGTGTCACATAAAAGACAATAAAGTCAGGTAAAACTTTATTAATCACAAGAGTAACTAGTCTTTTTTTAAGAATCTTTTTATTATCAATATTGTTTGGCTTATTCTAATAATATCTCAATTCTGTTTTTTTTGTATTTTTTTTTTTTTCATAGATTTGTATTTACGTGTGTGTATGTTTATACACAGAAATTTAATGCATACATACAATTGGAATATATAGAGAAATTATTAATTTTTATATTCTTTTTACAATATACAAGTGAGAAATATGCTTATTTACATTCTAAATATATATGTGTGTGTGTGTGTGTGTGTGTGTATATATATATATATATATATATGTATGTGTGTGTGTGTGTGTGTGTGTACATGCATATACAGGGTTCCAGATAAATTTGACATATTTATACTTGGTTATTTTTCTCCATAGGTTGGAGGTAATGACACACACTATGCATCATTTAAAAGCTTGGACCCTTCTTCATTCATATATGGGATAACAGATAGAATGGATGACTGGAACCCACCTGAAGCATGGAAGAGAATAACTTGTATCATGATGATCTGCATTGGCCCTCAAAATAAGGACATTATGGCTGCTGCCCAATGTTCCCTGAACACTGTAAAAACAATCAGGCATGAACTGGAAAATTGCAATGGAGACTACGAGGCTGTCGCTAGAAGAAAGCAACATAACAGATGATCTGATTACGTTCATACAGCAGAATTCCTCGAAAATCTGCAGAAAAAAGTGTTGGAGGACACTCTGATGCCTACGTGGAGTTGCTAAACACTGTAGTCAAGCCCTGGATAACAAGGGTAGACAATGGTAGGCCATATGTATGGTAGCAGGATTCAGCCCCCTGCCACATCTCTGGGAAAAGTCAAAAAGTTTTTTACAACTACACCAGTCCCAATGTTTGGTCTCCGAACTCCCCATATCTTAACCCCATGGATTATTATGTATGTGGCACTGTTGAGAAAGACACCAATCGCCATGCCAGTACTACAAAAGCCCAGTTAATCAACAGAATTAAGTTAGTTTTTGAGATCCTTTCAAGGGAAACTAACATCAGCCTGTTCAAGGTTCCAGAGCAGGATTGAGGCTGTGATCGATGCTAATGGCGGTTATTTTGAGTGAAACTTGACAGTAGTGTAATTTCCATGCCTGTTGAATTTTCTTAGAATCATTTAATTTTGTAGTTACCAAGCACTTTTTCTAACACCATATTATATATATATATATATATATATATATATATATAGAGAGAGAGAGAGAGAGAGAGAGAGAGAGATAAAAGGTGGCTTACCGGTGAATATGGGCACAATCGTTGGGTTAGGTCAGCGATAAAACAAATACAAAGTGCTCAATACAAGGTAGAGCAAATTTATTAAAGAAATGGATACAATAGAAACATACTCAAGTTTCACCATAAGGATCTTCAGTGAAATCCACTGAATCGAGGTACCAATTAATTGCAGCCTAACTCCCTCAGAACTCTAGACCTGTAGCCTCATCACCAGATTCAGTTTGATATCATACCCAGGCTACCCCTTTGGTAAAGGTGGAGTTTTAATCCTCTGCAAGGGATGAAGTTGGTGTATTCTAAGCTCCACAGACAGGGCTATCAGATATTTGAAGTCTACATACATATCTACGTATTCTTGTATTGATATGAATTATATGTTATAGTTAGATCTATATGTGCACTACTGCATATTTACAACTAAGTGTCATTATGCACAAATGTAATTAAAAAGTAACATTTCATTTTTAGTGCATTTTACTTGGAGATATTAATAGTATTCACTTTAAACTTATAATAATAATAATTATAACAACTAGCACGACCTGTGGATATACCATAGCATGATAATTTAATTATTATGTTTGATATGTTTACTTAAGGGCTATTGCTAAATAGTTCAATGTGTAAAAAGTATAATAATTTTTATTTAAATCTTTCCTTTTTTCCTTTCTATCCTTCTTTTTATCTTTATTATGTTCAATTGAAACAGATCAGCATTACTGCTTCCATTCACTCATCCCTTTCTTTCTTGTATTTTTCTGTGTAACATGTCCTTTTTCTTCACTTTCTTTCATTCTAATAAAAACAGAATGGTCCATTATTTAGCTGAGGTGACAACATTCATAAGAAATAATAACTCGGCGAATAAGCAACATCAGATTATTTGGATTTACATCTTTACATTTCATCTTGGATGATCTCATTTTTACCCAGAAGGTGTTGCAAGATAATAAAAGTATTATTATATAGATAATAGTAAAGGTCGTACAATTGTAGTTGGTATTCAAGAAATGATCCCCAAGGATTTGGGAAAAGTTGGGATGAATTGAAAATCACAGGAAGAATCAAGATCATCCAAACAACATCATTCAGATCAGCTAAAATACTCAGAAGAGTCCTGGAAACCTGGAGTGAAAAACTATCAGCTAAAGCGAGTGTGAAAAACTCTCAAGGAGTGAAATAATAATAATAGTGATAAGACCAGAGTTTTAAATAATTCATCCATTTTTGTCTTCATTTTCAAAATCTTTTAGAAATTCTTTATACGTCACACAAAAATTCTATCCTTTAAACATACAAATCAAAATATCTAAAAAATAAGAAAAAGTAGAGGTTAGAAAGAGAGGAAAAAAATGGAGAAAAGTGAAAGAAATAAGAGAGAGAGAGATATGATGAATAGAAAGAAATCGAGATTAAATGTGAACAGAGAAGAAGAATATAAAGATAAACTGTAATGGGAAAAGAAAGAAAGAAAAAATAAGGAAATAATAAGATATGATAGAAAGAGAGAAAGAATGGAGAAAAGAGAAAAAAAAGACATGATGAATTGAAAAAAATCAAGATGAAATGGAAACAGAGAAGAAAGAATATAAAGATAAACTGTATTGGAAAAAGAAAGATAAAAGGAAATTATAAGATAGATAGAAATAGAGAAAGAATGGAGAAAACAGAAAGAAAAAAGAAAGAGGCATGATGAATTGAAAAAAAATCAAGATGAAATGGAAACAGAGAAGAAAGGATAAACTGTATTGGGAAAAGAAAGAAACTATAAGATAAGATAGAAATAGAGAAAGAATGGAGAAAAGAGAAAACTTAACAGAAAGTAAAAAACGGCAAAAGTTAAAAGAAATAAAAGATAGAAAAAATGGGATTGGTATAAATATTATAAGCACTAATATTTACACGTTCTAAACACCAGGTATTTTCAATAATCTATACATATATAAAAGGCAGTTGTGTGTGTATATATATATATAGAATGCATATGAACAAGACGTGGATAATATATCATCCGAGTGATATCATATAAGCCAGCACATGGACAAGCCAGCGTGGGCCGACCAGCAAAATGTACGTTGATCAGCATACAGGATGCTGCATAGAGGACCTCCTGAGAATGATGAGCGATAGGGACGGATGGAGCATGGATATCCACGCTGAAAGCGCAACATGATGATATATATATATATATATATATATATATATATACACACACACACATTCACTATCACCGGATCTTGCTTTTTGAGCAAAAATAATAAAGATTTGATTTATATTCATTACGATAATTAAACAAGAGAATTTAAAGAGTAACAGCATGGATTTTCTTCTGCATTTGATGTTTTAAATAATAACATTCACTTTTCTTTTCAGAATATCTGTGCACTTTTTTTCTGATGCCCCACCTGGCCAAATCAATGTAAGGTCTTTTTTTACATAGAGATTTTAATGGAGCATCCTGCGAGGATCTGACTCGTGTTTTAGTAATAATGGATCTGCGAGACTAACTATTTTGCCTCTCCACTCTATCCAGGCAACGCCAGGTAGCAGCTTCTAGTTTATCAATAAGAGAGATAGCTAGGATTAATCTGGATGTTTCTAGTCACCTTTGGAAGGTAACCAGCTTTGAAAATGACCATTCAAAATCCAAAACCAAATCATTCAAAGACTCAAATACAGAAAGTCAACACTACTGTTTCATCCCCAAAGATTTCTCATCAATACAACTGAGTTAGAAAAAAAGAAAGTAGCTATGAATAATGATATGAAAATAAGTCTATTTCATCATGAGTGAAATTGCTGAATACATGTAGATATAAACATGAGAAGATTATATGTGTTCCAATAAGATGTGCTAGACAATTTACATGGTGATTTTTAAACTCTCTAAAAGCCACATACATATTCTCTCACATACATATTTCACCATATCCACACACAGAGATGATGCATTAAAAAAAAAAAATGACACGTGCGCATCCACATATATCAGGTATATATATTTGTTGTAGGCAATTTACTTATTGATTTTTCAACTGTCAATGTAGACAGAAACTGTAGTGACAGTTGCAACACAGTTTACCTGCTATAGAAGATTCTCAAGAAATGTTCTTCCTAAAATATATCAGCTGTCATCATCATATTTGCATTAGCAAAACATTAAATATGAAGAAAGCAGATTAGCTAATAATGCACAGTAAGTAGAATTTGGATACACTCATGGTGTAATGGTTATCATCATAGGAAATGGACACAGCGACACTAGTTCAAATCCTGGATGAGGCTGTGTGCATTTCACATAGTGTTAATACCTTGGGAATGGTAGGTATTCACCACAAGTAGGATGTGACACAAGGTTGCAAGTATGGGGCATTCAGTGAGGATCGAACTTGCTGGATGAGGCTGTGTGCATTTCACATAGTGCTAATACCTTGGGAAAGATATTCACCATGACTAAGATGCGACACAAGGTTGCAAGTATGGAGCATTCATCGAGGATCAAACTTGCTATATTAATGGATCTACAAGACTAACTTGATCATGATTACACCACAATGGGATGCCTTACTCTTGGGAAAGGTATGCATCCAACTATTCTCCCTTTGGTTATGGGAAAGTAGTAGGGCAGACTGGGCTCTTTAACCTGGGTATGTCAACTGATCTAAAAGAAAAACTCTGAATTGAAACCTGTTAATCTCTGTTTATAAGTTTACCTTGTGTTACATCCTACTTGTGTGGAGGGGTTGGGTAGATACATATAATGATGAGGAAACCTTGTATAATGTGATGTAGAATCAGCACATAATACTCACCTTCACAAAAAGGTTTCAACTAAAGTCCAATTGACAGACAAGGCTGACAGCCTGTAACCAAATACAGACCCTGTACTAACTCCCATAACAGTAATATATTGGATATATATTGACCAATATACAAAATTCTATATGTGGGAATACACCTGCTCTGCCAGTGCATGGTTGTGTAGATTCATGGCAGCAACTGGTTCGAGACGGGGTCACAGGAGAAAATAAAATCCATAAAAAAGAACAGAGGGTGAAATCAAACAGATGGGAAGTGTCTATGATTCTCAGCATAACTGCTCTGCACAATTTCACATTCTCTTTCAGCTCTTGGCTTAACTACAGTGCACAGGGGGACCCCCAATGGGGCCCAGTCTTCCACTCAATCAATCTCCCCGACTACTATCTGACTAAATTCTCCCAATTGGCACTTGGCTCTCACTCCCTTTGATTGACTATTTACCAAACTTCTAATCTTGAGTCCAAAGTGAATCATATATACATTGTCATCCACCCCCTGCTCTTTACTTACAGGCGCAGACCACCCAAAAATTATATAACTAATATATAGTAAAAGACCTGACAGAAGATGTAGAGATGGGATAGTGGAGTTTGCTGGCAAAACATGGCAAAGGTTAGTACGAAGTTGTTATGGAAAAAATCAAGAAAGGATTTTGTTCTGTAGGGATTTAAAAATGGCTATAAATTATATTTCAGAAAATACAAAAATGATCTTCTACAGGAATGAAGGATTCACAAATTTATCATTCAGTTGCAAATTGGATTGGAAATTGCTTTATTCCCTAGCTAGATGTTAAATTATATAATAAATTTGTGAGCCGATTTCTCTTAAAAAGTTTTAACAAAAATTATTCTCAGTCAGTATGTCTTCAATTAGATTTTAGTCATTTTCAAATTTGGGTAAATTCAGATATTATGATTTTCCTAACTTTTCTTGATTGAACACAACACCCTCTACCTATACATACAAATGTATGCACATACACAAATATATTCTAGTTTTTCTTTCAAATGCCAAGTGTACATATACATACTCTTTGTTGGGCCACACACACATCTGTTTTTTTAATGATTTTCCAAGCAGCACATAAGATTCATATGCACACAATTTCTATTAGCATAACAGCATTAAAAGTAATAATAATATACAATATGAAATTTGTCTTTGCCAATAATTTCTTAACTAGTAAATACTAATTATAGAGTACTTCCTCTTATTTATTTGCAATTAATTATAATATAAATTCCATATGTAAAATAGGACTCAAAATCAAGCCTAATGGCCACCAAAGGCGATCTTTAAGTAAATCATTAATTTGAAATAAGAATTAATGACCATTAATATAAATGATCAAGTTAATTCGTTAAATTGAACTTAACAGACCTAAAACCCACCATCATATGTCACCCTACCAAAAGAAAGAAAAAAATACCAAAAATCAGGGAATAAACTGAATTTAATGAAATTGTCAGTGTTGATATATTAATGAATAAAAGATACACCAGTTATTTTATTTAAAAACTTACTTTTTTTCAGGTCAGTTAACTTTGAACCACATATCTTCAAGAATCTGTGTTACCCTTCAGAGATATGTGGTTTATAGTTAACTGACCTGAAAAAATGTAAAAGTTTTTAAATAAAATAACTGGTGCATTATATCCTTTATTTATCAATATATCAACACTGAAAATTTTATTAAATTCGGTTAATTTCCTGATTTTTGGGATTTTTTTTCTTTCGGAGTGGTGACATACGATAGTGGACTTTAGGTCTGTTAAGTTTGATTTAACCAGTTAACCTATATAATTAATTGGCTTACCAAAAAGCTTTTACAGAATGTTCTCTTATAGAGAAATGGTTTACCGATTAACCTCAAAACCCATTACTCCCGTATTAGATCATTACTGAGAACCCAAAAGTGATTGGTATTATTTTTGATTTTTAATAATATTACTAGCTTATCTTATTTATTTGATTTTATCATAACATCCATTTACAACTGCTAGAAGAAACAGCACAAAAAAACAGAAATGAAGAAGATTTAGATTGATTGATTGATTGATTTTAATGGCATGTGAATCCATCTAGGGTTATTTAATGCCTTGAGGTTATGGAATCACGTTAATTTAAATGTTTTGTGGTTTTTTTTGTTTTTTTGTTTTTAGGGGTGTTTTTTGCACAGATCTTATTAAATAGGAATAATTTTAATAATAATTAAATAACAGATCTATTTGACCCATAAATGGAGCCCTAACAGGTACTACCACTCCTAGTTAGAGGGACTTGGAGTGATGCTGATGAAGGGGTAATCCACATTCCCTATAGCTCCAGAATTGGAACTTCACTATCAGATAAAGCTCAACATCATACACAGGACATTAAGAATCTCAGCCACTGCCTTCTAGCACATATATGATAAAAAAGGTTGATGCTTGCTATAAGGGCAATAGGATTGGGACTATTATATAGGTGCTAGGGCTTGATGTGACCAGCTTAATAATAGTATTCTGAAATTTTTTAATTAGTTGGTGAAGTGGACTATTATCAGTATCAGCCAGACAGCAAGATAGTCTATTCCTCTTTCACTAACACAAGACCAGGAAGATTTTTTTGCATCTGAGGTGGAGCACTACACCTACCATCAGCTCCCCACTTTACCACACAGATCCAAGCTCTGCTACTCATGTATCAAGTTGGCAAGGGCCCGTATCGAACCTGGAACTTTGTGGTTCGTAAGTGGTTGCTCTACCGACTGAGCTAAATTGGCTAGTTTCATTAAAAATAATGAGTTGAAAACATTTAAGTTGAATCAGGAGGAGAAAGGTGCTTAATAACTAAAAAGATTCATGTTTGGTCAGAATTTCATACATTTTTTCTATCACAATTTTATTTGACTTCTTTTTTGTTTGTACTTGGGTATAACATTTTAATATTTGTCTTTTTCAGAAATGTAATTTAAATTTAAAGATAAAATTCACCAATAGTTTTATGATGAGCCACAGTTAATTCTAAATATTCTCACATCTTCAATAAAAGAAAAGAACTACAACATTTCATAAAATCATTTTTCTTCCTTTTTTCTTTTCTCTTAAATCATATCATAATTTACAAAAACTACAGTGAAACCATTATTATTTTTGCAGCCTTAATTATCCTTGCAATTAGTATTCTTTTGATTAGGACAATTATATGAATTATTATGAATTATTAATATACTTATTAATGTAATTATCCAAAACAAAGTTACAATAATTACAACTCTAACTTCAGTTAGGTTTATTTAAAGTACAACTATAAAAGGAGATGAGGATAGCTTAATAATAAGTATGTATTTACACAATCCCTCTGCAAGAACAAGATGTGATAAGGCCAATTTTTAAGCAGAGTTTAACAGGTATAAATTCAGATTTTTCCTTCTCCCAGACCAGTTGCCACAAGGTTTAACAGGTTTGAATTCAGATTTTCCTTCTTGTTGTATACTGGATCATACAGTATTTCAGTATCCTAGTACATTCAAAGTACAGTTTGCGCTAGACATATAGTAACTCACAACAGAGAGTTAAAGCAACAATCTTTGCATAATGGTTCAGGAATCTTCACAGTCTCAGTAATCACTCCAATACTCTAAAACAGCAGTATATAAATACTCCTGAACAAGCGCATTCACTCTCTATGAAAGGTAATTTAGGCTAGTCCACAACACTTCTAGAACAGTTACCATACCAATGTTAAGAAGCAAAGTCTGCCATTAATCTACCCATAGCTGGAGGGAATAGTTGGATGCATATCTTTCACAAGAGCACTAGTTCTATATGAAATGCAAACAGCTTTGTCCAGGATTTGAACTCGCTTCACCATGTCCATTTCCAACCAGCACCTAATAAGTAGCATTAAAAATGAATTCAACAATGCTATTACTGTTCACTTTGCGTGTATATCTTTAGGAAAGGATAAACATCAATCTATCTATGGATTGAATTGTACTTCCACTGGAATCAAAACTTATGGAATTAGCATGATTAGAGAATGTTCACTTAAGTTTTTATTTTTATTTAGCAGTAAATAAACTAACAAGAGATAAGCACCAAATTATTTTAATTAATGGTATAATTTTTTTTTTCAAGCCATGCATAAGAAAATAATAAGGAATAACCAAATATTTAGAAAAAATATATAATTCATTGACAAAAAGAAATAAAAATTCATACTCAGTTGCTCCTCCTCAAACTTTTATGACAGCCTAAGCTATTTCAGGCATGGATTTCACTAATCTAAAACAATATTCAAACCAAGTATCCAATAGGCACCCCAGCTGAGAGCTGTTTTGAAAGGAACACCTTTTGCTTTTCACCATACACTTCCGGTTGCGGTACGAGAAACGCATGGAAAATAAACTTTATAAATTGTGTAATACCATTTCCAAAAAACATCCTTTTATTTAAATAAACAAAAAATATTTTGTAAATAAAAACTATTTTCATTTAAATAAACATATCTGCATTTCTCTTCTGATTAAATAAAAACTATTTTAATATAAAAATGTGTCTTTAATATAAAAACACGTCTTTCGTTTAAAGTAATTTATAATTTAAAATAATTTCCTATTGAATTAACAACATGAAATAACTATTTTTTTTAATTAAAATCAAAAACTATTTTAGTATAAAAACATGCCTTTAGGTTGTAAATATACATGAATAAACTTTCAAAAAATCTTACAGTGAAATTCTAATGCAAAAAAATTGTCTATTGTTTGTAAACAACCAGGAGTTTACAGTGAAAAGCAAAAGGTGTTCTTTTCAAAACTACTCCCAGCTGGGGTGCCTATTGGATACTTGGTTGCAATATTTTTTACCAAAGTGTTTCCAACTTATCTGAATGACAGTTTATAATATACTTTGGTGGATGGAGCCTCAACAAGAACCATTTTTTTTAATACTTCCACCATAAATTAACTCTGTCTACCAAATTTCCCCCATGTCTGTATTAAATTTTCTTGGTATTTTTACCTGTATGATGGGATATTTCAAAATTAACTATCTATTCACCTCAGAACTCATTCTATTCAAATAAAGTCCTATTATTCTTTTAACTGAAGTCCTTCTGTTCAATTATAATGAACCAACCATAAGTTTTTGTACTTTGCTTGGGTGTGGTATAAAAGCTGTTGTGAGCGGTTTAAAGTAGGCAAAGAGTTAAAGCATCCCATCATGGTATAATGGTTAACAAGTTAGTCTTGCAGATCCATTACTAATGAATAGTGAGTTGATCCTTGCTGGTATCCCCATACTTGTGACATTATGTCATATCCTACCTGTGGTGAATGGGTAAGGTAAAATACCTACTTCCACCATGAATTTTCAATTGGATTTAGATCTGGACCATTCACAGGCCATGACCTTGATTTTATATACCTTTCTTGAAGAAAAGCTTTAATCCCCTTTGCTCATTGACAAGATACATTATCTCAAAAAATCATTTCATCACCAAACCAATTTTATATTGATGGATTTCCCTATATATATATATATGTGCATGATATTTCCTCTACAAGGCTTCCTTTCCTTATTATATATATATATATATATATATAATATATATATATATATATATGTCATCCACAGACACCGTGTTTCGATGTTTCACATCTCAATGTGGCTAGACACAACAACTAAGTCTGACCAGGAGCGAAACTCAACCCATTTGAACTCTTAGTTTCACTATTTGTTCATACTTTTAAAAAAAGCAAAAAAATGAGTACATTTACTTTTTATAACCTTGACATCAAATATGTGAAGCATATGCAAAAACCCTTACAATTTAAAAAGAATCTTTTACACATATATATATATATATATATATATATATATATATATATATAGCTGCTGTGCTTGTCAGTCAGTCCTAAGTTTTAGTTAAAATCATGTCACCAAAACATCTGTTTCTTCCTGTCTCAAACAACTTTTGAGCAACCTGCTCTCTAACTTGACACAGGTAGTAATTTTTTTCCAATGAGCTGAACTAATTTGAATACTTTGGTTTAAAATTGATCATATAAAAAAGATAACAGGTTACTAGGAAAAAATGGTTGCTTTATTATTCATTTTCAGTCTTATCTTTTAATAACTTTTCATTTTTTTTTTAATATCTTTTATAATTTTATTTTGGTTGCACTCATGTTGCCATCAATGTTGACCTTGTAAAGCAGAAATGTTAACTTCATTGTAAATTGAACCACCTACTTCAAGAGTTATCTAAATTTTCCACAAAAATAAGGTAAATATATTTACCTATAAAATAAAGTTTGGTTTTGTAAAGGAAATAGCATGAGCTACTTCCTTCACAAAAACAGATCTTTAGTTAACATTCAATTTTTCTTTTTTAATTATCATAAGGTTATATTTCATTTATTTGTGTTATGTGTTTATATATTGATATGCTTGTGTTTCATGCCCTGTCACCACCTCAGATAAATAATGGACCATTCCATTTTGATTGGGAGGAAAGAATGGGAATAAAAATAAAAGAGAGAGGGAAAGAGAGGGAACGAGATCGAGGGGAAAAGAGGAGAAAGATCAAGAGGAGAGTGATAGATAGAGACAGGGAAAAGAGAAGATTGAGAAATGGACTATTCCATTATGATTGCAGTGGAAGAAAGGGAAGAAAAGAACAAGCTACACACCAGAAAGAAAATATAATAAGTCAGAAAGAAAAATAACAGAGGAAGGGGGGAACAAGAGTGCAGATGTGTATAATGTTTCAATAGAAAGGAGAAAGAGAAAGATAGGTAAAGATTATTATAATTTTTACAGATTTAACTATTTTGCAATAATTTTTAAGTACAGATATCAAATGTTGTAATAGTTAAATCATCACACCATGGTATACCCACAGGTTTCATTTGTGCATTATTAACTCTTTGCCTACTTTAAGTCACTCACAGCAGCTCTCCTACCACTGTGATCCTACCATAAACTGCTGGCAGTATCTCTTGCGCATGTCATTTGTTTACACAGAAAAGACTATGATAGGAGTTTATTTGAATAGAATGAGTTCTGAGGTGGATAGATAGTGAACATTGAAATATCCCATCAGACAGGTAAAAAATACCAAGAAAATTTGGTACAGCCATGGGGGAATTTGGTAGGCAAAGAGTTGAGTTTCCAAATTTCAAAATAGAAATAAGAAAATTAGCAATGTTTTATCACAGAATGTTATTTATAGTTAATATTCATGCAATTATTATGCATGTATTCCATGAAATTTCAACAGGTACAGATCAGAGTTATTGATTATTAAATCAGATTTAATTGTTATTTGCATTATTAATATTATTCTACTCCTGCAACTAATGTGGCTTCTATAATTATAGCTGCATTTCATTTATACTATTTATAAAAATCATTTTTTCATATAGTGTCAGGGTCGGCACGTACTACTTCTGAACTCTCTGACCGGGGGCCCAAAACTACTTGTGGTTTTATATATTTTCTATGAATACTACTTTTAGAAAATTGACATACAGAGTATATCTGTTTAAAAATCATTATTTATTATATATTTTATATTTATTTATTATATATTTTTTCTATGATTATTTTTTAATGAAAATTGACATATAGAGTATATCTGTTTAAAAATCATTATATTTTCATATATTTATTATATATTTTATATTTATTTATTATATATTTTTTTCTATGATTATTTTTTAATAAAAATTGACATATAGAGTAGAATTGATCTGTTTAAAAATTATTTTTTTTTTTTATTATGTTTATATATATTATATATATTCCTTTTTTCTACAAATACTATTTTATGAAAATTGACATATCGAGTACAGTAGATCTGTTTAAAAACTATACATATTCAATAGGAATACTTAATGCCATATACTAGATCAACTGAGGTTGATATACCATAAAACAAACTGTCAGTTAAATTGTTCTATTTTCTAACTCGCACACCGTGGCCTAGTGTTAGTTTATCTTGTTCTATTTTTCTAACTAGCATACCATGACTGCTGACAGAAAGATTGGGATGCAAACTGATAAAAAGGTAATTCATTTTATTTATTTATTTTTTTTTTTTTTTTTAACTGTTCTGGCAATAAAACCAAATGAATCTTCTATCAACTGGTAATAACAGCAAATAAAGTCTGATGTATTGTGATGGATCAATATTTGCAGCATTATTATAATTGGTGAAAATATTCCTAGAAGCATGATTTTGAGTAATGAAAATATGATTAACAAACAAGATAAAATACATTCTGAAGCATTATCCACAGCTTTCTCAGCATTAAAACCTCTCTGTTCACACTTTCTCGTTAATCTAATTTTTATCACCCATAAGCATATTTCTTAGATTAATTTTTATTCTATACATTTTTAGTTAATTATCATAATTATTCAATATATTTTCAGTTCATTATCATCATTATTCTAACATTAGGATTATTACATGTGTCTTCAGACAAGCATCTTTACTGTTATTCTGCTTATTTGAATGTAAATGTAATGTTATACTTTTTTTTTAAGATTGTATCACAGAGTAATATCATCCAAAACTGGTTTGGTTTAGTTTGGTTTCTTTGTTTAATGGCGTATCAAGTTTTGTGGGTTATTTAATGACAAAACTATCCTTATAGAAGAACAGTAGTTTTACTATTTAACCCAGAGCTGGTTATTAGTCCAAAAGTAAATGCAATAGCAGGACTGAAGTTAAAACTCACTTATTACAATGACATAGTCCAATATGTTAGCCACTATTCTGTGGGTACTCTGCACAGGGTTTCTGAACAATAAAACTACATAATATACTAAGAGGAAAGAAATTTCAGTTTGGTTTGGTGGATTTTTATGGCATGCTAACCCCTTGTTGGGTTATTTTATGCCAAAGACGTTTTCTTCTATTCATGCTTGATGGGTATCAACATTTTTTTTAATCTCATTGTTTCCTATTCAACCCATAGATGGAACCCTAAAAGGTACTATCACTAGGGGTCAGAGTGGACCTGGAAGTAATGGCAATGAAGGGGTATTCCATACTCCCCAAACCTCAATAATTTGAGCCAACCATTAGATGCAGTTTAGTGTCATGTCCAAGACACAAAGATTGAAGGGGTTATGGGCAAAAAAGAGGTGATATAAGCAAAGAGTAAAAGAAGAGCAATGGTGTAAGATAACGGCTAATCATCATTATTAACAACCATGGAATTTCCACAGATCCAGTTTAGCCATATTTCCAGTTCATTATCATAATTATTTTGACATTATCATTCTGTTAGATTTCATAAACCCATTATCATAATTATTTTAATGTTAAATGTTATGTACATTTTCAGCCATTATTATAATTATCCAAACGTCTTGATTATTCGACTATTATAAACTGGGGTAATATGATTAAAGGGGTAAAGGATTTCATATAAAATAGACATGACAAGACAAGTTCAAATCCTGGACAACGCTCGTTGCATTTCACAATGCTAATACTCTGGGGAAAGGTATACAACCAACTATTCTCCCGCCAGCTATAGGTAAATATTAGAGCAGATTGGGCTCTTTAACATTGGTATGGCTACCGGTATAGGAGAAAGAAAATTGAACTGAAACCTGTTAAACTCCACTTAAGACTGACCTTGTGTCACATCCTGTTCGTCCGGAGGGGTCAGTAAATACAAGTGCTTAGCATGTCTTGTTCATCTTACTTGGTGTGTGTGTATATATAACTGCTAAAATAAGTATATCATCAACATAGCAAACATAGATAGGTGTTTTTTTATGTCATTGAATATTTTGTTTTCTACATTAGACATGTAAAAATTGCTACAACTGAGGTTCCTTTTTATAACCACAATGGTGAAATATAGATACAAATTGATGGTGTTTCTATCGGTTAAGATTTGGGCCCTACATTTAGTAATTTTCACATGTCTAATCTAGAAATTAGCTCAGTCGGTAGAGCGCTCGGCTAGAAGCCACAAGGTTTCTAGTTCGATACCCGCCCTCGCCAACTCAGCATTATGAGTAGGACAGGGATCTGTGCGGTAAAGTAAGGAGCTGATGGTAGGTGTGGCACTCCACCATAGACGCTAAAATAATCTCCTTGGTCTAGCGCTAGTGAAAAGGGGATATACTCCCTCGCTGCATGGCTGATACTGACATTAGGCCGCCCCGACGACTTTACTTTTTTACTTATATATATATATATATATATATTATATATATATATATATATATAGTCATCCACAGACACAGTTTTGATGTTTACTAGACTTAACAGTTACTTCTAGCCGGGAATGAAGCCTGATTTAATTTTCGTCAGTCCAGCTCCTTACTGTCTCGTCCATCAGTAACTATCAGTAAGAGGCAAACATTTAACTTAACCATACTTCCATAGATGTATGTATACAATCCCCAGAGAACTAAAGTCTGTAAACAACAGATGAGTAATGCCTTATGCTAAGCAGTGACAGTTCAATTATTATATATATATATATATATATATATATATATATACACATATACACATATTATATATAATATAGAATTATCAAAAATTATTATTTCTTTATTATATATATATATATATATATATATATATTTAGAGGGAAAAAATATATGCTATTACTGTGCTTTCTCCTCATTTGTAAATTGATGTCATTTCACTAATCCAAATAGTATTTTACTCTTACTTTGAAGAAGAAACAAAAAGTTACAAAGAAAATCATTGGTTAATCATTAGTAGATTGCTGTATACTGCAACTAGAGTCTTTCATTTGTATGCAGTGTTGACACACAGCGGGATAAATTTGAGAATGAGATGCAGAAAAGTGAGGGTGTGTGTGTGTGTGTAAGGGAGAGGGTAACTGCAATGAGTGCATTCTTTACTGACAAGCAGATTTACTCTATATTCATAATGATTATACCCTCAACATTTCCAGGAGGGATGCAGGTGTGTTACATCTAATGATAAAACTGGATAAGATAAGTAAAGAACAGCCGGGTGAAAATTAAAAATATATCAGGCAAAATATGACTAATCCGACCCTCAGGATCTGTTCAAACTGATTTCCGGATTGTCATTGATTTTATCATTATGTTTCACCTGACATATTCTCTGACCACCGTTAGGTAACATTCTTAATATGAGAAGCCTACTGAATACTGTTAGCTAAGCTGATTTCAAAGATAAATGCATATGTTACATTTGCAAGCGAAACAAAATCTATTCAATTAAATATTAGGCTGAATTTTAAATACAAATCTGTCTCCACTATAAGATCATCATAATATTTAGAAAATGCGTCTGGCATAATGGTTACCAGAACTGGAGCCTCACTAACAGATACAGTTTAATGTCATAAGCAGGACATGATCTGAGGAAGAGCACAGATACTACTCTGATCCTTGATAGAATTGCTATGCAATTAATCCAATAATTTTCATGGGTACTATGCTTGTAATTCACATAATAGTAAATCACAATTGGCAGTGGTCTATTGTCAGTATCATCCAGACAGCAAGGGAGTCTATCCCCTTTTTGCTAACACTAGACCAGGAAGATTGTTTTAGAGTCTGAGGTGGTTCACCATTCCAACCATCAGCTCTCCAACTTTACCACACAGATCCAAGCTGTACTACTCTTGCACTGAGTTGGTGAGGGCTGGTATCGAACCCGGAACCTTGTGGCTCCTAGGCAGATGCTCTACCAACTGGGCAAAACTGGCTCCTAAGATACATCAATTTACATTATCTTCTCTGGTCTGCTCTTCTGGGCCAGAATGTAGTGGTCTGTTTGTATCTCAAATTCCCAGAGAATTTTGTGTCTCATTTTCTGGAACAGTATATAGTTTGAGCATATAGGAAGAGCACAGATACTACACTCTGATCCTTGAATTGCTATGTAAATAATCCAATAATTTTCATGAGTAATATGCTTGTTACTCACATAATATATATGTATATATAGTTTACAGTGCTTTGCTTAGACTGACATGCAAGTTTCAGATGATGTTCCCCAAGAGCTCCTTCTACCTCACCCATTTCTAAATAGTGAAGTAAATTCTACAGGCAGTGAATTTTCTTGGCTAAAGAAATTGAGAATACTCTTTTGATTCTCATTCAATTATAAATGCTTCCAAAGAAATGAATAGACACAAACATATTTCAAAAGCACAGCAAAAAAGTTTTTTGTTTTGTTTTTTTTCTTCTCAATTTACCATGACCTGAAGACTTGCAAAATCTGCAGGTCTCACCTTCATTCTCCACATTTGAAATCTGATAGACAATGAAGAACCAAATGACTTTAAAATGATGGAAATCAACATTATCTCAGGATTCAAGTCATTGAATGAAGACAGATAAACATGTATAAAGATAAATAGATATATAATAACCTTTTTCAGCTCTGTATTTACTGTATTGGTACAGGTAAAATGATCAGATTTCAAATGCTAATTCTATAGGTTTGTAGATTCATCACCTACATTGATACAGTGTGTGCATATTTATTTTTCCTAATAAACTACTTCCTTTTCAAGGCAATTTAGTGGTAAATATTAATCAATTGAAGATTATACAGAGAAAATTAGTGAAGGCACCTCTGGTGTAATGGTTATCATCACTGGAAATGGATACAGCGAAAATTCAAATTCTGGATTAGACTGGATCTATTTAACCTATATATGGGACCCTTATAGTTACTACTAGCATTTCCAGTTGATTTTTTTTTATATGAAGTTATTGTTATTTAATTAGATTCATATACAGTTTTGTAAATAGAGTTCAGAACTCTTTGAATTATGCAAATATTCCTAGTGGTTCAAAAGTTATGAGAATTTAAAGCCCCAAAATTGGGGGTACAAAAGTGGACATGATTTAGTTAAAAAAAATATGTCAAATCACAGACCAATTCAAAACAAGAAATTCAGTAATTTCTTTATTTTTGGAGCAATTTTGATATAACTTTGCATTTTCATCTAAGATTGTATGTTCTTTCCAATCCTGCACTCAAATTCTATGTATCTTTATGCTGGAATACATTATTTGGGGAATGAGAAGTAGAGATATCAATGTTAATTTTTTTTTTTTTTTTTTAGTTTACCACAAAATTATTCAACATTCTTATTTTAATGCAGCATATATACACATATATAATATTAATTAATATGAATAACATCACTTTGGACTTAATAATACCTTTTTAAATACCTGCTATGTTGTTTTACATACAAGAAATAGAATAGCTCTTTAAATAATCTTATTTAACAAAGCCTGTCCTGCTTATGCAGCTTTGTTTATGTAAGTTCGTTTTTTCCAATATTGAAAGTTTAACAAAATCTCTGACGGTATACCATCATTAAAATTTCACATATTATTTATGAAAATAATAGAGACTATCTTCTAATTATATTGTGATGTTTTTTTTTTTTTTTCCTTATATTTTTTGAAGAAATCTGTCAAATTTGGGCTGTTGTGGTTTCACTTCCAAAGGTAGGAAAAGGAAAAAACACATTTCTGCTTGTAGCTTAAAGTGTCTTCTAAATAAGTGTAAAATTTCAAGAATATTAATAAAGCTTAGCCACTTTGATTTTCTAAAAATAAAAATAAAAATCTAACATGTTAAATTCAGCCACAGAAAAAAAAATTGTATAACAGATTTTTGGTTGTTCAAAGACAATTGCCATTTTAACTCGCTGTACAAAATAATTCAATGGATAAAAACACATAAATTACATATTTACAAAGATTATTTTATTTCATTTCCAACCATATAAGTATTTAAGATTGGAACAAATTACTATTTAAACTGATAAGGTCCGAATTACAATGCCTGTTGAGAGATTGTTTATGACCAAAAATCGAGTAAATTTGATGGTTTTCTTTTCAAAATTGAATCTTTGGCAAAAAACCTTAATGATAAACAATCATTAAAATTTCACACATCATATACAAAAATAATTCTGAGACTGTCTTCTATTAGTGATATAGTGCTTCTTTTTTTTCTCTTTTTTCTTATCTGATTTTTTTTTTTAAAGAAATCTCCATCAACTTAGGTCTGTTGTCATTCCACTTCCAAAGGTCGCAAAAGAAAAAAATAAGTTTCTGCTTGTAGTTTAAAGTTATTTTCTTTTCTTTCCAACATTATAAATATTTTTAAGATTGGACTAGAAATATGTGAGAAATTGTGATTTGAACAGAATAAGGTGCAAATTTTACAATGTCAACCAATTTCACAAAAATGATGTTAATGCTATTACTACCACACCAAGTCAAAGTGAATCTGAGAGAAATGGCAATGAAGGGGTACTCCACATTCTCCAGATATCCACTAAATTCTTTTTAACATTATACACAGGATACTTTTGAAAATGTTGCTTTCTTTTTGAACATACATTAAAATAATTTTTATTAAGATTTGTTTTGTTTTTTTTGTTTTTTCATTTTTAAATATATTCAATGACTGCTAAAATTTATGAATCATTCCAGCTTTACTTTCTTGAATATATCACAATCATACTTCTATTTTCTTGCTTATTTTTCTCAGGTTATTCTTTCAAAAATAAATGAATAAATAAATCCTTCATTTTGCTCTTGAGAGTTCAGGGTGTACCATTATCAGGGTAGGGACTTTGAGATTGCTGATTAAAAGCTACTAGCAGTTAATTCTAAATGGGCACTTACCAAGAGAATATTTAACATGAAATAACAGTCAAAACAAACCGTTTCCCCTCCCCAAGTTCCCACCCACTCAGTCAGTCAATCTTCCTAAATCTTATACATTTCATCAGCCAAACTTTTATGGTAGAGAGAAACTTTAAGAAAGTTGTTATAACATATGTTCTAATATCGCACACCAGTCAGTCTGAGTTACTATCAACACTTCCAATAGATAATCTTAAATAAGAGAAGAATCTTTTTTTTCTCTCCTTCATAATTTGGACCTGCTTAGCATTATGCTGAATTTTAAGAGGAAACTTGAATACAATGTCTAATAATGTACAAAATATCTGACAAAATCAAAAACTTTATCACAAAAGCCATGAAAATCTATGAAGTAGAATTAACAGCAGAAGGAGAAATCCTAGCAGAAGTGAAAATCCAGGGAGACTCACATGCACTACCGCTATTTGTTATAGTTATGATGCTACTCAGTTATATACTTATAAAATGCACAAGGAGCTGCAGTTTTACAAAATCACAGGAAAAATATATTACCTTATATATATGTATATATATGAGAGAGAGATAGAGAGAAAGAAAGAGATGATAAAGATATTTGTCAAAAATTAGGAGGAAAAAAACCTAATACAAAATATAAGAATATACAGCCAAGATATAGAAAGTGAATTTGAGATTGAAAAATGTACCATGCTCATAGTGAAAAAGCAGAAGAGAGAAACAATGAAAGGATTGTAATTTCCAAATCAGGAAAGCATCAGAACATTGAGAAAAAGGGAATATTGGAATCGGACACCATCGAAAAAAGAAATTAAAGAAAAAGTAAGAACAAGTATGTCAGAAGAACAAGAGACCTTCTCAAAATCGAACAATACAGAAATCTAATCAAAGAACTAAACACCTAGGAAGATTTTCTTTCAGAGATAAAATTTCATCCATTCAAGTTTTGAATAATAACAGGAATTACTCAATTATGACAACAAATAAATAATTCTAAGAAAATGAAATTTTTTGATAGTGTTTTTTGTTTGTTTGTTTGTTTGTTTGTTTTTTCCCCAAATTTTTTTACATTATTACATGTATTGATTTAATTTGATTATAATTTATTTCTTAGGATTATCTCTTACAAAATAGAATTCTATCCTAAATATAAATGATAAATGTAAATTAATGTAATCCATGTCAGCTTATAATTATGCTTTTAAAATATTAAGAAAAATAAATAGATGAATAAAAAAATTAATTTTCCTAAAATCCTGGAAACATTAAAATCTCATCAATAAATTTGGTCTTCAGATATTTTCTTTTTCTTTAATCTTTTTGGTGTGTAGATCAACTCAAGACACCCACATATACTGAATACATGAAAGCAAATTACAACTTTAGTTCATATTACTTGAACATTTTATATATATATATATATATATATATATATATATATATATATATATATATACACACCCCATCTATGTGCTTCATGTTTCATATACCCTTACCCTAAAAAAAATTTTTTTTTTAATTTTTTAAAGATATTTTATTACTTCTAAAACTTTAGTAAAACAGTAGTTCTCAGAAGTATCAGTGATTAAAAACTTATCTTATAAACACACTTGTGCAATATACCACCTAATTCCATTAGTGTATTGTAATTGTGAAACTATTTATTTGCAAGCTTTTTAATTTTATGGCCAAAAGTGCATTACAGCCATTCAAAAAATAAACAAACTCATTCCCTTTCAATGTTTCCTTGTACCTGTCAATTATAATTCATTTATATCAATTTCTATAGACTCCTACACATGGATTAATCAGTATTGACCAACCAGCAAAACTTACATCAGCTCTATTTGGACATTCAATGCCATCTGTGCTAATTCAGAGCGTGTTTTAGACTTCATGACTTTATTATATGTTGCTCATCACAGAAACTTTAAGATTAAAAGAAAAAGCTTCAGTCTCAATTCTTTCTGAGCAAACCTAGTATTTCTAATACTCTGTGCTAATACTATTAGCACAGAAAATTTGAATGTGGTAAATGACAAGTATATTTTTAATGTGAGTTTCTGTTTGATTTTATTTGTTATAACTCCTTGGGAACCACCACCTTTTTTACAATCTTCTCACAAACATTTTTAAAAATCTTTGCACTGAACATTTACAATCTAATATAATACTAAAGCTGAGTGAATCAATCTGTCTCCTAAAGGCTTTTTTACTGTTTAGTTTAATTCCACCTAAGTTATACTAAAAATTCCTTAGTTTTAGGATAAAGTTATGTTTGAACAAAAATTCCATTTTAATTGGTTCTAATGAGTCGTAATGTGCAATTAAGTCAAAAACCGACCCCGTCTCTGGACATTCTGCCTGTCACTTTCACCCTCACTATGTATATCTTCATTACCACCTCGTTATATATATTAGTTTCTTAGTGAGTGTAGAGAGAGATATTGGAGAGTTATGAAATGTATTTGTATGTTGCATTTCAAAAACAGCCAGCCAGGCCAACATCTTGGTTCTTAATAAATTCAACCTAGGTCAAACATTCCCTTTCTTAGATATCTTACAAAATGATTTTAATGTTCTTGTTTAATTCTCTGGTCGTATATATATATATATATATATATATATATATATATATATAATCCAAAATATATATATATATATAATAATCCAAAAGTCCAGAGAAGAAATCTTCCTTACGACACCAGAGTTTTATTTAAAAAAACCTGTTGCAGTTTGAGAGCTCAATGTGTGCTCTTAATGTTAGAGTCACAGTCAAATATATAAGTAAAGAAATAACAAAAGACTTAGAGATCTAAGCTCCCTGAAATAGACTATAATGCTAAATCTCTAAGTCTTTTGTTATTTCTTTACTTTATATATATATATATATAATATATATATATTAATTCGCTTTGAAAACTCACTTTTCCCTAATCACAATTATCTATCCAGGGCTCAATGGGTGACCCAATGGGTCATGTTTTGTCTAGTATTAATACAATATCTATATACAAATCAAATTCTGTTAAGTAATTCATCTGATAGTTACCCAAAATGCACTCTTAATTATTATTTTTCTTACCATTATTTCTAAAATCATCCAATTTAATCTTTACTTTTTTTTTTCACACTTTTGCTGTTAGAATATCAATAATTGATATTCTATTGATTCAATCATAGTAAGCATTCAAGTTAATGATCTGAAAGTTTACTTAAAATTTTCTTTTCCTGAAAGCAATGAAAGTGTTTATTGTACTAATATAAAATTGTAGAGAATCTCTCATTTCTTAACTCTATTGTATTCTGAGATAATTTTGTTATGTTAACATTAATTTACGTAAACACATATAGGAGTAATCTGCGATAATCACTTTTTCACCTTTCCATGGTTTGACATAGGATATATGCTTAGGATAATGCTAATTTCCCCACAAGGTTTCTCGTTTCTTTTTGGTTTGGGTAATTAACTAGAGACTGGCGCTCACTTTATTTGGATAACTGTTATGATATTACTTTTCTATCAGCAAATAATTGTTAATTAACAAACTGATGAAAAAAAAATTTAGGTGATCCAAGAAAACTGTTTGCTAATGATTTCAACTTTGACCTAGCTTCCATGGCATTTTCTGTTTTATCTGACCTTTTGCTATTTCTTTTATTTTTTTCAATACTTGGTTCATCTACAGTTTAAGGTTCATCATAAAGACTTGACATTCCAAGTAAGAAAACAGTAAACAAAAAAATGAATAAATGAATAGTAATATGAGGGTCATTCAATAAATAGGAGGAATTATTTTGAAAAAAAGCAAAATTAATTTTTTCAGAATTTTTTTTCCATAAATGTAAATTCTGCATTGTTGCATTATTTAAAATTGGTTTATAGCAAAAACTATTTTAATTTCACAAAAATATTTCTTTTGAGGCTATTCAAAATAATGGCAAATCAGCGCTCTGGACTTGAACAAAGGTCTGTCATCAAATTTTTGCTGACTGAAAAGGGTAAACCATGTGAAATAATACAGAAGAATGTGTGATATGTATGGGGAGGCATGTCTTAGTCAATGTTTACAAATGGGCCAAACATGGACTTACCATAAAATGCCCGAGTGGAAAAAGAGTCCATGGAGTGGAAATGTACTGACTCTCCACAAAAGAAAAAGTTCCTGCTATAGGTTGAACAATCCTATATATATATATATATATATATATATACACACACACACACACACACTAATCCTATTAGCAAATACTTGCAATAAAGAAAAATCCTGGCAAATAATTTGTCAGTAAAAATATACTACAAAAAATTGGCTGGGAAAAAAGAAAAGACCAAGAGAGTCACCCCAACCAAAAATAATCGATTAACACTATATCACTTGGGCCAAAGAAAAAAATATATAAGCCGCTAGATGTGTCTAAGGCTAAAATGTAAAGAGTAATCAATACCTAAGCAGAGCAAATAGTAACATTAATCCTAATAAGTCAGGTCTAACAGTTTCGCTCATCAGGGCTAGAATCCGACTAAAAAGACTTGGAGCAACAGTACTTTTATCAGTAAAACCAGTCATACCATGGTCCAAACAAATTAGCATAACAAAGAATATATATACATATATATATATATATATATAAACAATATATAAAAATTTCCAGGCACAGCAATCAATAAATAAGGTCATCCTGAAAGTCTTCTAGAAGCTGATAAAACCCATTGATTTCCTTGAAAAAAGGTGCAACTGTAAACAATAATTCCAATTGCCAACTCTTTAGACAAAATTAACCTTATATATTGAATTACCTTTATGATATTTGTTTGAAAAAATAGGTAAAATACTTAAAATGTTTGGTACTTTAGTGCACCTAAGAATATTGAAAATAACCCTCTACCAAGTTCATTGCTTGGAAAGGCAACACAAATAGATCTTCAAAGGAAACACTAAGAATTCACTTTCTTCCTGATTTAAAATATTTTTATTTTAGCTCAAAGCTGAAAGAAGTTCATATTTGAAATACAATAAGATCTGTCTATACTTAACTCTGTTTTCCTTTTATTACTACACACTTAGATGTGTGGGGAAATGCACGTGGCTTTCTTACATCAAAGCACTGCTGAGGTCTCTTTGTCAAAAATATTTTTCAGTCAGCAAAACATGAAGGTTATTCAGTTCTGAGATTTCAATTTAGTGTAAACAACTTGTATTTTACTTATACGATAGGTACACAAACAATTTTATAGACATGTTCAATGAAACTCAGTCAAATTCAGCAACTAAATCTTTTTATTATTTTTTTTTTTTACTGTAATCTGTTGATGTAAATTAACTAACCTAACTTTCGATCTTATTTTTCCAATGCAGGTATCATTGGGGAATGAGAAAAGCTTTAGCAAAAAATATTTAATTAATTGTCTATTTATTTTAATACTTATGAAAAGTGCTATATACCAGGTATATATCATGAATAATCAATTACCAGGATAGGCTGTATGTCAACACTTAGTAAATAGATTTTTAAAAAAAGCTATGTCACATAACCCAAAATCGTCAATACATAGAATAAAGAACAACCTTGTTTTAATTAATTTGATTTTAACTGTGAGAAACTTGATTTTATTAGAAAGAAAACATTTATTTGAATTTTATTAGGAAAACTATTTTTTATGTGTATTATTAAAAAAACAAAATTTCAAAGATCTGCTTACATTTTTTACGAAAGAGTGTGGCAAAAATCCTTTTACATACTTTTGGATGTCGATAAAATCAAGATGAAATTTGTAAAAAAAAAATTTTTTCACACTAAAATTTAAATATTAATTTAATTTAATAAATTCTCGTAGAATTATGTAAAATTGAGAGTTTTCTTAAAAAAACGTTGTCTGTCCTAAAACAAAAACTCCCATCCCCTTTGGCAATATCTTTCAAAAATTCATTTTTACATCACCCGGAGTGCTGTTTTTTTGCTAGTTTTTATAACCGACCTTTATAAATTTAAGCAAAACCTTTCCTGCCAAAATGAGACATCCATGACGCACACATAGATACATGTACAGACACCAAAATAAATAAGCCAACTGTCTTTGAGTGTTGGTGTTTGTATATTTAAATAGTTTCAGACATGCAATTGAAAAGTTCTTGGCAACAGAAAGATATATCAAATGAATAAATGTCATTAAAATTCTAATCATTTCTAAGTTTTGGCAGATTATCTTAATTAAAATCAACAAAATATTAGCTTCTGTTGATTATCAAAACAAACAAACAAAAAAGAAGTTTAATACATGTTCCCTTTCTCATATGCATCGGTTCCCAGTTGGATAAATAGTAAAAAAAAAAAAAGTCAAGAAAAGTTTAAGTTTATGTACAATTAAATTAATTGCAATGTCAACTTCTAAATTGGAAAGAGAACTTCATATTCAAATATACTTAATGAAAAGAGTTGCCATTGTACATGTTAATTTACATCTGACTTTTTACTTTTCTCTTCATTATTTTTCATTTATATCAATATCTTTTTAAGCTGCTTATCTTTTTCTTTTTAAAGAATTTACTTTATTATTATCAGTTTATTAATTTCCTTATCTGATTTTAAGTTCTTTGTAGAATAATTTTGGATTTCCAATGACAACTAAATGACTTTCAATATATTTATATAAAATAATCAAAAGTAGTTTGAATCCATCAATACATTGTGCTTATTCTATCAATTCTATCACTTTTTTTTTCTAAAAATGTGTATTGTGAACTCACATTAAGAATTTTAAATTATATGAATTAATTTTTTTTTTTTATTTCTAGTTTAGAGTAATGAATATCTCAAAAAACATTATACATTATGTAGGGATAGAATGAGTACACATTTCTTAAATATAAATAAGATTTTTTTAAATTTTGCAACATGATTAAAAGTTCCATCATTGCAGAAAAGATAAATGCAAACAATCTTTCCATTACATTCAGAGCATTTTTATCAAACTTTCCTTGTCACATAGATTTGCAGAAAATCTTTATCATATATATAAAGCATAAATGGACAGATAATAAAATGTATTGCTGTTTCTCTCTCATATATACACCACACACACTATATATATATATATATATATATATATATATATATATACTAAGCTCTTTAATCTGTTAGGCAACCAATCTAGGAAAGGAAAACTGAATTCAAACCTATTAAAATCCACTAAAGAAATTGATCTTGTGTCACTTCCTGCTCATGCAGGAGTTTATATATATATATATATATATATATATATATATATATATATATATATATATATATATATATAGAGAGAGAGAGAGAGAGAGAGAGAGAGAGACACACACAGAGAGAGACAGACAGACAAACATATCAGAAATGACAACAAAAATCATACATATATACATGTAAGTACTAGATGACGAGAGGGAGACAGGAAGCAGATCAAAGGAATCCACCAAAATAAACACAAACTACTATACTGGATATGGAATAGTACCTATAGTGTATATTCTAGAAAGTGTATGGTGTAAGGGTTATCATAGGAAATGGACATGAGCTGCATTTAAATCCTGGACAAGGCTGTTTGCATTTCACATAGTGCTAATACCATTGGGAAAAATTTACATCCAACTATTCTCACTCCAGCTATGAGTAAATAGTAGGGCAGACTGGGTTCTTTGTAACATAATAGGGAGTGAGAGAGAACAGAAAGAGCCAGGAATATAAGAATTATGTGTAGATTAACATGAAAAGTTATTAGTATGAGTCAGTACAATGCCACAGGGCATTTTTCTACTGGTTGAAAGACATGACATGGTGAAGTGCGGAAGAGTAGGGGTGTCTCTCACGCAGGGCAGTTTGACTGGGACGAAAAATGAAAATCTAATGAGATCAAAAATCAGTAACCTTGTGTTATTACTAAAAAACTATAAATGGCACAAGGCAAGATATCCTCCAGCATCCCAAGTTGGTTCCAAACACAAAACAACAAAGAATTTCCAACCCACTCAACAACAGATCCAACAGCCAGATTCAAGCTTCTCCAAGTAGCACAGAAAATGAGATAAGTATACAACAATTATTTTTATATGACACATCACAAAATTTCAAATGAGGGTCACTACGCAACATCTTTAACCATGGCATGGCAATCAGTCTAAAAGAAAGAAAACTGAATTAAATTCTGTAAGAATCTGCTTAAGAAATTGAGCTTGTGTCTAGGGCTTGGTAATTATGAGAATATATACTATATATTCTCACAAAGAAAAGATAAAAGTCTCTGGAGACTAAATAAGTTTTTGCCAGCTACCTTTTAACTAGCAACTCTTTACTCTTCTCACTCTTGAGACTTATATATGCAATTCTTTCGTTCCAGTTGTTTATTTGCAATATGGTTTTTCAGCTTTTATAGCATCTTAAAGGTTTCTTTAGTACCACCCACAAGAAAGTTTTAATAATATCCACTTACAAATTTCAGTCATCCATCAACAGTTTCCACCTCTTGTAGATATTTTCTGAAAACCACCAGGGAGATAATAAATGTGATGAGTTACATTTCTTTTTTTTCTTTCTTTTTTTTTTTACATTTAAAATTTTAGAAAAGTGTGAGATCTTAAGTTATGAGTTTGAAAAATGAAAGACTAACTTTCTTTTTTCTTTTTTTAACAAAGCTGAAACCGTGAAACAATATCTTGAAAATTTTGGCAGCATTATAGATTAATAACAAGCATTGCATCTAAGAAAATCCACTGAGATTAATTTGAAGTTTAAAAACAAAAATATATAAGCATTTACATAAACAATAAATCATGTGCAAATTAACATCAACACAATACATTTTCTTTTAGTATAATAATATTTATAAATTTGTTGAATGCATGTGTGCATACAAATGGGGAGGGCTGAAAGTTTATCAGCTCCAGAAAGAGGGTTTTTAAATCTTTTAATTTTTTTCTAATTTTTTTTTTTTTTTTCATGGGTTAAAGATAAATGATATGCCAAGTGTGTTGAAATGCTGAATGTGGAATTGCATATGAATTTGTGTCATTTCTTGGTAAAACATTTCAGCACTTGTTTATATATATTATTTAAATATCTGAATTAAGATTCTTGGTAATCTTCTGTCACTAACTTGGTTTCTTAAACTGGCTCTTCGTGTAGGTATCGAGCACTTTCCAATATTTATAATTTCGATTCATCCATCTTGTTTCTTTTTCAGACACTCAAAACTGTGACTCATTCTATTTTTCTTTCTATTCTATTGAAGTTCCCTCCTAAAACTACTAAAATAAAAATTTTCGTATATATTTATATATATACTGGGACTCACAGATTTGATTTGAACGAGTTCTGGGAAATTAGATGGTTCATAACTAAAGTTTCTTAATAAATTGTAGGGTTTTTCTTTATGAACTCAGGAAAGGGAACAGGGAAAGTTTTAAGGAAACAACTAAAGCCATTTAATCTACCTGTATCTGAATGCAATGTAATTCATTTTAAGAAAATATTGAAATTTATTTACAATTAGTTTGAAATGGTGGGGGAAGAAAAAAGAAAAACATTACAAAATACAAAATAAAGAAACAGTAGTATTTACAGCAAGATTGAGCAATACCAGATTACAGGTCAGAAATTATCATGAGGTTGGCAGTAGAAATTTCCTGTTAAAAATAATAAAGCTACTTTCTGCCAATTAGAGGAGAACCCACAATTTATTAAGAACCTTTAGTTATGAACCATTTAATTTATCTGAACTGTTATGGGTTGGTTGTGTGCAATTTTTTAATGGAAAAATTGTATCCCTAGATGCATAGCTATCAGTATCTATCTCTCTCATATATATATATATAAGTTTGGGTAGCATGGACATGAAGTCAGTGGCATTTGGCTACAGAGTTTCTTGCCTATGCATTTCTGAACCAATATTTGTGTGTGTGTATATATATATATATATATGAGAGAGAGAGAGAGAGAGAGAGAGAGAGAGAGAGAGATTTAAATGTGTAAGAGAAAGAGAAAAATAAATAGATCAATATTTGAATATCTAAGAGTAATAAAAAAAATTTTAAAAAGATGGACATGACAGCCATAAATAGATAGCATTTTCAAGAAAAGTCATTAAATGTCCCAAATAATTTCAAGAATATTCCATTATGTAATTTCAAATTTGGTAGACTTGCTATGAGAAGATTTTAAGTTTTACTCTTTCAAGCATAAAATTTATCAGATCTCCTATCCTGTGGGATACCCACCCAGTCGACCATTGAAAATAAGCAAATCCTCTTTTTCAAAAGTCTTTATAGATATTTTCTTCATTTCACAATATAAAATAACTGACATATTCAACAGGATTCCTATCAGATGAGTTGCTTAATTGCTTTTGGCACCTGCCATTCTTTAGGTTTTTGTCTGTATAGAGTATTTATGTGCCATAGAATGGTTACTGCTTTGTCAAAATAACCATCAGTGAAAATTGGGAAAGTTTCCTCCTGTGGAATGCTATTTTTTTTTGATAAATTGATATTTCCATGTATTCCAGGAACTTTGAATGGTCTCTGTAGTAAATTAATACATTGCATTATCATAAGTAATGGATGGTTCTATATTTGAGACAAGATGTGTTTTTGTGTTTTTCCTCAGCTACTAGATGATTAGTCATCATCATGATCATCAATATAATCATCGGTAAGTTGTTGTTTTTTCTCAGCCACTAGACACATTGTAGTCACTGGTGACAATTCCACAGAACCTTCCAAATGGCTACAGGGTTGACATGCTGTAAAATCTAACCAACCAAATTGCTATCCACATTATCATTAACAATGGAAAACACAAATCGCCTCAAATATAGCATTTGAGGCAATTTGTGTTTTCCCTCAGCCACGAGACATTCAATTATCATCATGATCAACACAGTCACTGGTGATAACTCCACACAACCTTCCAAATTGCCACCCACATTATCATTTCATCATGATCAACAAAGTAATCACTGGTGATAACTCCACACAAAATTCCAAATTGCTCTTGATATCATCACTAAAAGATAGTTATGTCTAACAGTGAACTGCAAGCAATTTTTTAAAAATTCTTGTTCATTGTTTGAAAATAAATTAAATGATAACTCATATTAAAAGGTGGCCTTATGCCAACATTTTAATGATCTGTCCATCATCTCAACTGGCTTCTTTCTCTACTAGATATTGGAATTCATCAGCCCAATATTTCTGGCTGCATGTTCTAATTTTCAATAAACTAGATATTTTCAGCACAGGAAAATCCTATCTAATACTAATAAAACATTTAAAGTCAAGCTCACTCCCATGTTTTTTTTTTTGTTTTTTTTTTGTGGTATTTTTTGTAAATTTTCTGAGCACAGGTATAGGTTATCTACAACAAAGTGGCTCAGAATTTCACCTCTGTCAAAATAACACATAAAGATAACATACCATCATTTTAGAACTGATGTGGATACACTTTGCCATATATGCAAAAGGTTTGTTTTAATTTCCTGTCTCATCACATCATGACAATTTTATAGATAAAATTATTCTTTTTATTCCTTAATGGAGTTCATTATTTAACCAATTTGACATTGAAATGAAAGCCTATGTGGAATAAGTCATTAAAAATCTAACAATATCTCAAATCCTGGAGTAAAATCTCTTGACAAGTGATTGTTCAACTATTTCTCCTGCATTTGTATAATCAACAGAATAACTGTTAATGAGTATAGTGTTATATATTACTAATATGGTACATCATAGCCTGATTTTCATTAGAGCAATACAATCAAAATGTTCTAACTTAGAGAATAAAGTAATTTCCAGTCCAATTTCCACCTGGATGATAATTTTATGTGGTCTGTGAACACACTTAAAATTGTTATTATCTTTAATCTTTATATTTTTAAAGCATGTCTTTTTTTTACATATTTGAATATCAACAAAAGCTGACATATACCAAAAACAAACTTTTGTTCACTAATAATTTATTTTTCTTTAAGCAAATGAAGGCCCTGACGAAGGTTTGTTAAAAAAACAAAAAATACTGCAATATCAGCTTATTAACCATGTCTATGTATATATTGAAGGCCGGGTTAGCTCAGTCGGTAGAGTGTTCGGCTAGAAACCACAAGGTTCCTAGTTCAATACCGGTCCCCGCCAACTCAGCGTATGAGTAACACAGGGATCTGTGCGGTAAAGTAAGGAGCTGATGGTAGGTGTGGTGCTCCACCTCAGACGCCAAAACAATCTCCTTGGTCTAGCGCTATTGAAAAGGGGATAGACTCCCTCGAAGACTGGCTGATACCAACTTTAGGCCGCCCCGATGACTTTTACTTATGTATATATTACTAGAATTCCTATTATGCTTGTATGCAGCCATAACCCAGAAAAGATGGCACATAATAGTGAAGTTTTTCTTATTGAAGAACTTAAAATATTCTTAGAATAAATCCTCTCCCAGTACAATTTGCAATTCAATGATAATTCTGTAGACTCAGCATTTGAGCAAAATGTTATTTTTCAATCATCTAAATTCTTGATATAAGAGATAACTATGAAATGTTTATTAAAATCCTTCACTCCTTATTAAATAGAAGAATGGATTGTGGTTACAATGGGAATATAAAAGCTTTAGATTTTATCTAATCTTTATTAAATATCAAAATCTAAAGAAAAATAAATGGTGCCTATTTATATCACAAATAGGATGTGACACAACATCACAAGTGCAGGGCAAACTTGCTATTCAGGAGGAATGAATGTGCAAGACTAGCTTGCTGTAGTATATATATTCATATAACTCTAAAACATCAGTTGTATTAACACACAGATCACTTGAAGAAATTCACATGATTATAAATTAGTTTCTGTTTATATTATATATTTGCATCTATGGGGATAGATCAATTAACAGCTGAATTTCAATCTAAAAATTTGTTTTTTCTATATAATCTTCAATCCCCTGATCCCTGAAGAAACATTAGATCAAGTGTAAAGAAAGAAAATTATTATCATTTGGATAATATAAAGGCTTTTTTTTATAATGGTCTTATTTATTTACCAATATATCTATTAAAAATAGTACATATTGATAAATATGAATATATATGAGGTACATAAAATAGAAATGTCCATCTCTGATCTATGAGAAACACTAAATCAAGTGTACCAGTAAAGAAAATTATTATTGTTGGGATAATATAAAGGCTTTTTTATTATGGACTTAATTATTTACCAATATATTTATTAAAAAAATAATACTAATAAATATAAATGCATAGAGGCACTTAATATAGAGAAATAGTATGGTAATGCCACAGATATACACTAAATTAGTGAGTTAGATAAATCATCACTAATTACTGGACTGAACTATGCTATATATATATATATATATATATATATATATATATATATATATATATACATACATATATGAATAATAAAAATTTATTGAAGGGACAAAAACACCCTGAGTGAGATCACCTGGCAAACTAATCCCATGTCATAAAGGAGAAGAACTAATTTAGGATTTCCCAGAAAAATTGTATATAATTGTATATAAAGCCTCATGAATTTTCTGTTTACCATTTACTGGTCTGATGATACTAATAGGTATACTCTGATATCTAAGGGTAGAAATAGATCTATAACTACAACATGACCAATTTTTAAGCTTTTTCTTTACCATATATATATATATATATATATATATATATACACACACACACACACACAGTGTTATACACAGACACACACAAATATAGTACTTCCCCTAAGGTTGGGAATTGAAACAGATTTATCAATCTGTTCATCTGCCAAGTGTCCAAGTGTTTCTCTTGTCTCAGACATTTCACACTTCTCTTGAAATCACTCAACCAGAAAATAACAAAACTCATTTTTTCTTCTTTTCAGTAAATTGTTTCATAATTTCAGTTTCTCTAAGTTTGGCTTAGCCCATCACACACACACATATGTGTGTGTGTGTGTGTGTGTGTGTGTGTGTGTGTGTGTGTGTGTGTGTGTGTCTATCTGTCAGTGTCCTACATAAATTTCATGAAAACAACAGTGTCTTCCAGCCTCAAACGATATTTACCTAATCCCTCTATCAAAGGCATAAGTTCAAATCCTGGATGAGGGTTGGTAGCAGTTCATATATCTTTTATAATTATTCTTGGCTACAATAGTATTATCATTAACCTTGACCTTTTCCAGCTCTGGGTTAAATATTGGTCTTCTGTCTTCTACAAGGATAGCTTTGTCATTAATAAATAACCCATAAAAGGTTGATATACCATTAAACAAATGACCCCCAAAACCATAAACAGGCAATGTTAGCCTTATTGTAAATCAAACCACCCAACTAAAGGAAAGGAAAAACAAAAACAAAAAAAAGGAACTCGAGTTTTCTCAAAAATAAGATAGATATATTTACCTACAAATGTGAGCTACTTACTTCAAAGATGAATCATTTTTTCCATTGTTATTGTAAGGTTATGTTACATTAGTTTTTTTTTGTACATTATTTTTTAGGGTTTTGTTTATTTATAGTTGTTGCTGCTTTCACACAGGTATTTCTTTCTTTCTTTCGTTTTTTTCTTTCTTTTTTCACCAAATTTTAAAAACGGAAATCCACTGATTTATCTTAGAATGTTATTTAGAGTTTAAATTAATGGTGCTGGCTTAGCTCAGTCGGTAGAGCATCTGCCCAGAAACTACAAAGTTCTGGGTTTGATACCGGCCCTCGACAACTCATCATATGAGTAGCACAGCTTGAAACTGTGCAGTAAAGTGGAGAGCTGATGTTAGGTGTGGCGTTCAACTTCCAACATAAAAACAACTTCCTAGTCAAATGCTAGTGGTTGATACAGACAAACTATTATTATGCATTTATTCCATAGGTACAACTCATTTATATAATATCTGAAAGTATTTTGGTACAAGTTTTTTATCTTAAATATTTATTGAATCTAAATTACCTGAAGTGAATAATCCTTTTCTTGTATTTCCAGAATAAATACCCGCTAAAAATTACATGCAGCAAGTAAGTAAGTATTTACCTTTTACCAACAACTATTGTAAATACCAATATCAAATAGGGATTACATTCACATGAAGTAACTGTAGATTATTTAGATCAACACAACAGGGCTATTATCATTATCATTATTTTACTCCTTGCAATTTTTTCACAGAGGTCTGAGTGGACAGCAAGTCTCCTCATGTGTCGTTGACTCTTCTAAATATTCTAGCTGATTTTAGTAATGCTATGGTCTGAATATTCTCGATTTTTCCTAGATCCGAAGTTCCTCCACTCTTTTTTCTAGCCCTTTGGAGACTGTTCCAAGGACACCAACTACAATTTCTATCACTGTCACCTTCATGTTCCATAACCTGATCAGCTCTCTGGTACATACTCCTAATATTTTGAGTGTCAGAAAACTAGCATTTCTTAAGAAACTGCCTTTTTTGGTCCACAAAACATTGGCTCGTATTAAACTTAGCAGATGAGTACAACTCCTGAATGCAGCTGTTTGCATTTCACATTGAGAAAGGTATGAATCCAACTCTTCTTCCGCCATCTATGGGTAAATAGGACAGATTGGGCTCTTTAACCTTGGTTGGGCAACCAGTCTAGGAGAAAGAAAACTGAATTCAAACCATGGGGGCTTTCTTCTCATTTGTCAAAACAAAGCTCCTTCTTCCTCCCTCCAAAAATGTGATGATTTGTTTTCTATAACCTCATTTAAATAAATTCACTATGAATAAACATTTTTAAATAATTTTTACTACCAATTAAAACCTTTTTCCCCCCCTAACGATTAACTATTTTCATACTTAAACCATCAATTCCTGTTTAAGATTTTTATGACCACAGAAAGAAAAAATTGTCAGCATGATATGACAATATATTAAACCACTTATTTACCATAAAACCATTTATTTTTGCCTTTAAAGTTTGTATATATGAGAGCCTATCTGAACTGACAAGTGAATGGTCGTTTCCTTGTAATAATCTCTAAAGAATCACATGCAGCAGGTAAGTATACTTATTTAACTTATACCAATAACTATTACAAGCATATAAGTCAAATATAAATAATCTTTGTATCGATTAACTGTATACCTCATTTACATCAACCTAACCATAATATTTTATAAAAAAAATTAACACCATATTTTCACTATGTATAACCATTTTGAAATTCTTTTTCTACTACAAATTAAAACCTCTTTTTTCATCAAGATAAAATTAAATCAGTATTTTATTTGAAATTATCTTTATACTTAAACCATCAATATATGTTTAAGATTATGACCACAGAAAAACAATCTTCAGCACAATATGACCAATACATTGGAGTGAATGCATCATAAAACTACTTATTTTTGTATTAAAACTTTGTATATATTACAGCCTATATGGGAAAATATCCTGTGGATCAATAAAGCAAATAATTATGATCATAATTCTCTACATATATTAAGGTATGAGTGTGTGGAGGTGAAAAAGAGAAAGACAGCAATATTCCAATTCCTAATAATTTGTATTTATACTTAAGTAGAGTGTACTCCTCTGTGTGTGTATTTTTATACAACTCAACTGAACAAATTTTAAAAGACCTTTAAGTATACGTGTGTGGGAGGAGCCAAGAGTTATCTTTCCTTGAAGTTAGCCAGTTCATCTGTTGATAGAATTCTCAAGTATTATCAGGTGAAACCTCATTTACTTGTCACAAACACTTGCACATTTAGGGAAGCTACTTGACTTAGCTGAGCTTTGACAAACACAGACAGCAGGGGGGCGGAATAGGAAATGGGTGAGGGTGGGGGCCAAGCCACACACAAGCTGAAATCTTTTAAAGCCTTATGAGTGCATTCCAAGAAAGCAATCCATTTATCGACCATAATCAGCAGATGAACGAGGACTTTGAATTTGTATGACATATAAGGTAGTCTAATACCGAGATTGAATCTTAAGTTGTTAGTCTTGAGCCAGAATGGAGAAGAGCCCTGCCATAGTCTGGGGATTAACTCAACAGATGTTGAACTCATCACCAGAGGATTAACCATGCTGCTGCTATTGGTTTGGGTTGGGTCTCCTAAGGAATAATAATGACAAAAGACTACATCTCTGGAATGGTTACGATGCAAGAAAGCACCATTGAGGTGTGGTTCAAGCTACCACTGCGACTGTTCAATGGATGTTTGAGCTGGCAAGAAAGTTAAACCTTGATCAGGACATGAATGTTTAGTAGAGACAAAGGGATAACTGACAGAGAGGATATGGAGATTAAGCAGTCATTAATCTCGGTGACACTTGAGAATTTAATTCTTGATCTTCAATGGCCAGGGGAATGCATTAGTAAATCTGGGATCAAATCTAGGATCAACAAAGATGATAATGCAAACAGAATATCAAAAGTAAATTATACTAAGTATCCATTTGAGAATACCAGAAACTCTAAGTAAAAGTAGAATCCTTTTTGGTCTGGACCATTATGAGAGACCCATTACCATTGATTAAGTACTGTTGAGTTAGGAATATCAGAAAATCACATATGTATTAACAACAGTATTAAAGATTTATTACAAAGGTTGTATTCTCTTCTGAGATAGTTAAAAGCACTTCAAAGTAAAAATTAGAGATGGAGTAAAATATTAGCAATAGATAGATGACAGATATTTATATAAAAGTTTACAATCCATGACACCACGGAGACAGTTTTTTTTTTTAACACATGCTTTGATATTATAGCTTTGAATGAGTGGAAGGGGAGTATTGTACTTTGAGTATAAGAGTTAGCAGAGAAATAATAGGAAGAAACAATGAGTATTAAGAATAGGGAAAAAGGTTTACTAAGCAAAGATACAAAGTGAACAGAGTATTTAGCATTTGCTGGATCAAATTAACAAGCCCCATAAGATCTCATTGTTTCTCTCTTAAGAGGTTTTATCAGACATTAATTATAGAAAAACAGACAATTCAATTCTTATTATTTACATACTATATGAGAGTGAAAAAAATATATATTATGTGCAAAAGAAATATTTCAAAGACCTCTATTCAATGATATAATGGACTTAAACTAGCAGTAAAAACTGTTAATACATATGGCAGCTAAATCTGAGGGAAGCTGATATTTAATTGGCTTAGTTTAGTCAGGACCATAATCATAGGGTACTCAATCAAGATACAGACTTCACTATTGTTAGATAAATTTATTATTTAAAATTAAATGAATAGAGAAATATATTCTATAATTAGCATAATTTTGATCACAATTTATTATAATGATCTGATTTTTTTTACATTTGCTTATGTAAAACAATCAGATCATTATAATAAATTGTGTTTAAAACCTTAAGACTGAATTGTTAATCTGTTTTTTTTTCAATTTTAATCTGAGTAACTTACATAATAAAGTGTGTGTGTGTGTGTGTGTGTGTGTGTATATATATATATATCAGTGCCAATTTGAAAAAAGAAACAAAACATAACTGTCAATACCTTGAAACTAGCTGTTCTTGTTGAAAGGATTGTGGTTGGTTGTTTTATTTTACGGCATATCAACCATTTTCAAGTTATTTAATGCCGAATCAAGTCATTTTGATATATGTTGCTTGCAGTACCTGCTATTGCTTAAATGGTCACCAATCTAAGTATTGAACAGGTGCATTGTTGCTTAACTTAGGTTATCTAGCAGGAACCAGTTTTTTCAATGTGACTTGATCATAATCAGAAAAGGATTGTGGAAGTGCAGCAACCTCTCGACTTGTCAGAACTAGATGGAAGCACTCATGTGTAATGGTTATTGTCATGAACAGGGATGTTTGAATTTCACATAGCTTTAATATCATTGGGAAAGGTGTGCATCTATTCCCCCTTCACCTTTGGGTAAATAGTGGGATAGCCTGGGCTCTTTAATCTTGGTGAAGCAATCAGTCTAGGAGAAGGAAAACTAAATTCAAACTCCACTTAAGTAGGATGGACACAGGATCAATTTTTTATGAGGAGGGGTTGGTGTGTGTGTGTGTGTGTGTGTCTCTCTCTCTCTCTCTCTCTCATATATATATATATATATATATATATATATATACACACACACACATTCACTCGTCAAACCTATATCATGCAACCTTTTATGGGTGTCAAAACTCAAAATTACATTTTCACGACTAAAATGGTATTAAAAGAAACATAAGAGTGAAACTTTGCCCCATTAAAAGAAACATAAGAGTGAAACTTTGCACCATATCGAAATAATTTCAGTTATTTCAATCACTGGAAAACTCACTGGAATAACTTGAACTTGAATTACACAGGGGACTATTTTGAAGAAAATTAACCTTTTATACATTGTTCATTTCTGTCTCAGTAAATACAGCTTCAATCCAATACTTTTTTAACACACCTTGTATATGTTTATATATGGAAGAGAGAATAAGTTTATTTAACCGACTTCAATTAACTCAAATAAATTCTAATGATATTTCAGTTCATGATTAACATGGTATCTACAGGTCTCTATTCTTTGTTGACCATAATTCTAAATGTCTTAAACATAAGATTACATAGAACAATAATCTTTATTTTAATACTGATAAGTATACAATAATTTTTGTAAGGCATCCCATCATGGTGTGATGGTTATCAAGCTATTCTTGCAGATTCATTACTCATGAATTGCAAGTTCAATCCTTGCTGGATGCTCCATACTTGCAAACCTTGTGTCAAATCCTACCCATGGCAAATGACTACTTGACTACCACTGATCCATAATTTTATGGGGATGAAAAAAAAATTCTTTGCTTTACAATGTTAAAAATGTTATATAATGCCCCAAACCAAAAATCATCATCATAGTAGCAGTAATTGAACTTATGAAGAATAAGTGAACTTGAAAGATGAATGCACTCAATAAATCTAATTGTAATAATATTTGTAATTTGTAATTATGGGATGAGAAATTATGAATCAGCAATTTCTCAAGGCTATCAATTTCATATTCATTGTTTTTTATTTCATAGTTTCAAAAGTGAATAAAAAGTTTTAGTTTTTCCTTTTTCAGTCATGCCTTGTTGAAGTTATAAATTTAATCACATGGTTCTCTTCTTGTTAAAAGAAAGAAAAAAAAACAAACCAACAATGTTGTTTATTGAATTCTTGAATGCACAATACAGCTAAAATGTGATTATGCAACTATATTAGAGCAGAACTAAAACTTAAAATACACAAATCATGTACTAATAAAGTCCATTTCTTGAAGTTTAATGTGCACCAAACAATCATCAGACAAAAATAAGAGATAAAACAGCTAATTGACCCTATTTATGAATTTGTCACGTGGCAAATATATATATATATATATATATATATATATATATAACACACACACACACACACACATTGAATTCAGATTTTTCCTTCTAGACTTGATACCTAGCCAATGTTAAAGAGCCTAGTCTGCCCTACTATTTACCCATAGCTGGAGGGAGAGTCGTTGGATGCATACCTTTCCCAAGTATATTAGCACTATGTGAAATGCAAATAACCTTGTCTAGGATTTGAACTCGGGCTAACAAGTCCATTTCCTATGACTAACCATTACACCACACACCTGTGTGCGTGTGTATATATATGTGTGTGGTTGTGTGTGTGTGTATATATATATATATGTGTGTGTGTGTGTGTATGCAGGGAGTGTACAATTTTAACAGATTTTGAATACTTAACCAAAATGTTAATTTTCAAATGTTTTCCCTGTACTTTATTCATCACATAAAAAAAAAAACAAATTGATTTCTCTTTCTAATGAAAGTCAGTCCAATAGATTAGAATATTAATTAATCTATAATGAAAAATAGATATTCATTTGACTGAGCTGCTATATTGTTCAAACAAGTAGACTCACTTTTTTTTATCAATTCTCTTATCTCTGGGCAAAAATAATTGAAGAGTTCCATTCTAACTTAAAAGTTACGAAAAGTGAGTCACTATAGTAGATAGAAACTTAGAGTTATTTCTAAATTCAGTTTTGAAAAAAAAAAAAAGAATAATTGAATTAAGATAATATCATCATAGCATAAGCTCTAAACCTTATCTGAATCCACAGGTGTTTTATCTTAAGTTATAGGTAAAGTAAGGTAAGGCAAATTTCCTTTAAGATAGCATCAATTCCATAATTCTACTAAAAAGTTTGGGGTTTTTTTTTGTTGTTTTTTTTTTATGCTGAACTTCATCTATTTTTGTTTACTTATCAAGACTAAATAACTGAAATTGCACCAAATAAAATTTGCCCAATGAATGTGGATAGAATTCGTTAGTAATAGAATAAAGTAGATTCTATTTCTTAAAAGGAAATAATCAAATCAACAAGAACTTCTGATTGGAAGTTTTTCAAGATTTGTGCAATCAGTTTTAATGAATTCTTTGAATTTATATCTTTCCTTTCATTTCTAATATTCCACTGCTACAAAGTAAATGTACTGTATTTGATTGCACAGAAAAGCCTTACTCCCACTCCTTCAAATTAAATGACTGAAAATATTCCTATTTATCTAGGGGAAGAAGTCTTATATGCATCAGATAGCCTATACAATGATATATAAGATATAAACTATGTAGAAGTACTAACAGTCTACATAATATAGGAAACATTCCTATTTATCTAGGGAAGAAGTCTTATATGCCGTCAGATAGCCTATATCAATGATATATAAGATATAAACTATGTAGAAGTACTAACAGTCTACATAATATAGGAAACACTAACTTATGATACTTTGTTTATAAGAACCAGCATATTTTTTTAGGGGAGAAGAGAATCTTATATGCCATCCTGTGTTTTGCTAGAATCATTTAATATTGCAGTATCTTCTAAAGTAAAACAAGATTTGGTTAGGTTTCTTTGTTTTATGGCATATCAACCTTCATGGGTTATTTGCTGTCAAAGCCATATTTGTAGAATAACAATAGTGGTACTATTAAACCCATAGATAAAGTATAAGAGGTTAATATTATTCCCAAGTGTATTAGTCTGAGGTGAACGTAATAGCATGACTGGAGTTTGAGTTTTGTTTAACGGTATATCAACCTCTGTGAGTCATTTAATGCCAAAAAGGGTTAAATAGAATTTGTTTTTCCTATGGGTTTCGGGCTTTAAGGTTTTTATGATAATATTTAGTTATGTTTGGTCAGATCTTGATGAAAAGTTTGCTTTTCTTCTTCAGAAAAGCACGACTGGAGTTCAAAATTGCATACTACAATGCTGCAGTATTTGATTGCATAGAAAAACCTGGTTCCTCCCAGCTCTCCAAAATAAATGACTGCAAAATATTATTTTCTGTAAAATTGCAATATCTTTTAAGGTAATACTAGAGCGAGTCAAAAGTTATCCAATATTTGGTAGCATGAGGCAAAATTCTGCAGCTCCAGATACCTTTGAATCAGTCATGAAAGTGACAAACCACACTGAACTGTAAGTTGCTCAGCTTAAGAGATGCTAAGAAAACTATACAAATGTAAATATGAACCTACAATGAATGCAATTCTCTAACCTCTAGGTATTAAATAATCCTACACAGGTTGCCATACTATTAAAATCAATAAATCAATATAACATTATTATAACTTATCACTTTAACAAAGTATATTTACTGCCAAATTGCTTTCTTACTTTTATGAATTAATACATTGCTAAATATTTTAGTTGCCTAATTTGCCCCAGTTGCCAGTCATCACAAAAAACAAGATCCTTTAAGTTTTGTATCCAGAAATCTTAAATTTTTAAAATCATTTTCTCTGGCAACAATACAAGACTTTATATTATGGCTTTTAATCATAAACCAAGAAAAAGAAATGAATTATAAAAAATATTATGACAGGGTATTTGCATTCTATTGTTGAAACTAGAAGCTAAAAACAATTCAATGTAATACTTATCATCAAATATTTGACTAGATTTTCTTGTCAATATATTCACTCTTATACAAATTATCTAAATTGTTAGTAGTCTTTTGTAAACATGGTAACAAAAAGAATTCTGCAAGTATACGGCTGAATTAATAGATACCTTTTCACCCTAAGATCAGGTAAAAAAAAAAAAAATTTTTTTTTTTTTTAAAACAAAGATTTTTTTAAAGGAAACTTGTGTAAGTGTTCAGTAGGAATTCAAACATACTATTATCTACATCATCTTGTCATGTTAAGATATCCTTTAAGTCTACTAGATTTATTCTTTTTGTGCAATTCAAATAGGTCAGGCTATGAATTCTTAATAAAATTATTTAAGCAAGAAGGAAGGGATCAAAGCCCAAATCTTTTCCAGATAAATATGAGAATGTTTAGTTCAATGACAAAAAAAAAAGAAGAAAAAGAGAGAAAAAAAAATTCCCTCCCACCTTAGAAAAAGACCGGAAGAAACATAAAAACAAAATATAAAAAACCAAAACTTCCATCTCATTGGTTTCTTATCTCAAAGAAATAGCTAGAATAATGATTGCAAATCTGACCCATTGTAATCAGAAGATTTTTGGGGGACTTAAATATCAAATAATCAAGAAGTAGAAAAAAATCCAACAATAAGCAACAGACTTTCGTTTGAGATCTTAAGTTTTTAATGTGATTATTTGTAAAATTATACAAAACACAAATACATATATATTTACCAACACCTCCACATGAGCAGGATGTGGCACAAGGTCAATTTCATTGGTTTAATTCAGGGTTTTTCTTCTCCTTGACCGATTGCTATATCAAGTGTAAAGATCCAGTCTGCCCTACTATTTACCCATAGCTGGAGAGAGAATAGCATCCCAAAGGATATTAGTGTAATGTTAAATACAAACAGCCTCATCCAGGATTTGAATGAGGGTCAGCGGCCATTTCCTACAATAATAACCATTATACCATACACCTCCACAAACTTAGTGTGTCTTTGCTGAGATGCTTTCTTTAGATTTAAGTAAACTTGGTTATTGGATCTTTATTTTTTAAGGTAAAGGCTTGAGGATTAAGGTAAAGAATTTTCCCAAGTTCTGTTGGTTATTTCAACAAGTTAAGATTTTTTTTATAGATTATTTAACATATAACTATATGTCAGGAACAGGACTTATTGTGTCCCGGTCCTGACATATCGATGGTGCCACTAATAAAAAAAGCATATAATTTTTATAGTACTAACTTTCAAATGGCATGTGTCAAAATTTGAGCCCAATCGAATTATTGGTTTACAAATTATAGTTATTTAACATTATATCATATATAAACTTTAAATATCTGTGAAGTGGATTAAAAAGATTTAAGTTAAATCTTTATTTCAATTGTAACATTCCCCCCCCGATTAATCTGATTGTCACTTAAATTTGTCATGTGCAAGATTTTTATATGAACAGATATTTTCATCAGAATTAAAGAAAAAAATGTGTTTGTTAGTTTCCCAGAAATAGTAACTGGTCAATTTGGGTTTGTTTTTGGTTTTTAAATCCTTACTGTATCATGATCATTCAAAATACAAAGTTTAAGAAAAAAAAAATTATGGTGACATAACAAAATGAATTATAAGATAAGCAATAATTATTTCGCAAAAAAAAAACAAATGCAAAGATGTCTCAAGAATTTCCTTCAGTGTTTTTGTTTAGGAAAAACCATCTGTTGGAATGATGATATATTACCAGCAATAGAACACAAAGATAAAAATAAATAAGTTACCTATATCATAAAGAATGAATATATATATATATATACTGTAGTGACAATTAAAATCCAAAAAAGTAGATAAAGATAAAAACTTAAATACTTTGGGATTTTTAGAACTAAAAATGTGTGAAAGTGCTCAATAAAAACACACCCGCCTCACTATAAATGGGAACAACCCACCTCTGTATTGTAGAATGATAAAGGACCAAAAAGGACACTAAAGATTTGTGATCCATGTGAAACTCTTGTTGGTCTGTCTTAAACCATTCGCTTTTAATCATATATATATATATATATACACACACACATACACACGGTGTGTCATAAAAGTATCGAGATTCAAGCTGTATTTACCAAGATAGAAATGAACAATGAATCAAACATTAATTTTTCAGAATACAAGGTGCGTCTAAAAGTACAAAAAATCTCGATACCTTTTTTGACACATTATATATATATATATATATATATATATATTCTTTATAATATAGGAAACCTATTTATTTTCTCTAACTGTGTATTCTATTGTTGATAATATATCATTCCATCAGATACTTTTTACCACTTATATATATATATATATATATATATATATATATATATATATATTATATATATTATATTATATGCACTAGCTTAGTTTCTGACATTATTCCTGGGATTATTTATATAAGGATCAACACTTAATCTCTCTCATGCTTTCATTTTCTTTTTAAATCTCCTCTCTCACTCTCTGTTCCCTCCTTTCTTTTGTCCACTTCATTTATGTTCTAACTCTTTTTCTCTTTCTAATTTATTATCCTTCCTCACTTTATTCAGTTCACTTGAATAATATCTTGTATTACCGTACAAGGTTACTTACAATACGTGCTGTTGCTTAAATGGTCACCCATCTAAGTATCCATCCTTAACCATCACGGGTACCCAATGGGGAGAGGGCTTACAGTCAGTATATTCTAAAGTCCCAGCCAACAGGGAGTTGGTTGGGACTTTAGAATACACTTTGTGAAGTTCAAATTCTGAAGCTCTGGAGAATGTAGAGTACCCATTCATCCCCATTACTTCCAGGTCCACTCTGAATTGGAGTTAGAAAGATAAATAAATTCTCAATACTCTGTAGTGATACTAGATTTTGTGTCAGAAATATTCAAAGTCACATTGCATTTTATATACAAATAGATATTTCGTCTCTCACACACATAATTAATAACAGTACAATTAGATTTTTTTTTTAAATAGAATGAAACAAAATATTATATATATATATATATATATATATATATATATATATGTGTGTGTGTGTGTGTGTGTGTGTGTGTGCGCGCACAAAATCTATGTATATATGAATTGATTAATGTACAAAAGAGAAGACAGAAATTGTTTTCTTGTGACTATGATAAAAATGTTTTCATAATCCCAAATATATTACTTGAAAAAATTCTATATTTCCCTTAATATTTTATCATTAAGATTTCTAAGACATTCATCAAATTTGTATCTTTGCCCCTTTCTCATCTTTTTTGCTTTGTTACAAGCAGTCAACCCATGACAACAAATTGGGGTAGAGAAATGCACGTCTCGATATAACACTTAATAATCAATGATATTCTCAAAAAAAAAATGGTTCTTTTGGCTTAATGTAAATGGATATGAAATGTTTGCAACTGCAAAACAAAATATTTTGAATTAAGTTTCAAATAAGCTATAAAATTAACAAATAAAACAAGATAAAACAATTGTAAGAATGAAGTGAAACCAATCTTGAGTTTAATAAAAAGAAACTAATACAAGTTTAATGCATATTAAAGAGACATGGAGAGGAGAAAGAAGAGATTTGAAATGTTTATATTTTGAATAGATAACTGTAAATGTCTACCTTTGTTTTATTTATTTATTTTTTCCAATGCAATATAATAAGCTTCTTAAGAAGCCTTAATAGCATTAAAGTCCTACAAAAACAATCCATTGTTATAAACATTGTTTTCGTTGACTTGTCCCAGCCCTCAAATCAACAGATATTGATTTCATTGTCTGTTTCCTCTTAAATAAAAGAAATTCAATAAACTGTTATACATTTTTAATAAAGTTATTTCTACAATCAAACATCAATATTATTTGTCAGTTTGTTATTGATACCATCAATGCTTTAACTCTAACTAACATTACCCCTGCTTTTATTCATTGGTATAGCTGTTTCATAGATTACTAAGAAATAGCCTTGCTATATAGAAAAGTGAATTACAATAAATTTTAACAAAATTCAGACAAGAATAGTTTTGCATTATTATCTAAGACAGTAAGGGATGAAGCAACTGTTTAAATTGAGAACAGATCCCGAAAGGATTATTTGGTTGATACTGGAGTTCCCTGAGCCATCTTTTGTACCATGTTAGGAAAATATTAGAAGTGCCTATCAAGTTCATTCAGCTATCTACAACTTGTACAATCAATCTGCTAAAATACACTATAAGCCTTTTAACATTCAGAAGCTGGGAAAAAAGAATTTCATGGTAATTCATAAAAAACAAAAATCCTCTCTTCTCAACTCTGAAAAATCTTTTAGAAGATAATCAACAATGATTAAAATTAATCTATTATGAGAATAAAAAAATAAGGCAATCATATCTAGATCCATGAAAGCTATATATATATATATATATATATATACTAGCTAAAGTACCCGGTCCATGACCGGACTAAAAAAAAAAAAAAAAAAGAGAAAAAAGTGGTGACTTAATTTGGCGGACCTGAACTTTTGGAACCCCACGCCCTCTAAAATTTTCGTTTTTAATTATTTTTTTTTCAACGGATTATTATCGATTGCAAACCAATCTATCCGATTGTAAAAAAAAAAAAACTAAAAAAAGTTATTTATTTTTCGAGTTTTCAGGGGTGCTCATTTCCCGTATAAGTTTATAGTAAATCGAACCCCATATCGAAACCGCTCTATCTTAACAGTTGGGCTGAATTTGCACTAAGGTATCAAAATTAAGGTGACACAGAAAAAACAGAACCCACAAATTTTGTAATAAAACTGTTAAATTCAAGTAGGGGGGTTAGGATTTGGGGTTAGGGTTAGGGTTAGGGGTTGGTGTTGGGGTTGGTGTTTAAGGTAAGTTTAATGGGAAAATAAATAAATAATTTGGGTTCTGTTTTTTCTGGGCCACCCTAACTTTGACACATTTGCGCCAGTTTCCTTTCGAGCAGTTCCGATATGGGGGTTCGATTTACTATAAACTTATACGGGGAAATGAGCACCCCTGAAAACTCAAAAAATAAAGAACTTTCAAGAATTTTTAAAAAATCTGATTGATTGGTGTGTAATCGATAATAATCCATTGAAGGAAAAATAAATATTTAAATAAAATTTTCTTTTTAGCGGTTCCGATAAGGGGGTTCAATTTACGATAAACTTATACGGGAAACTGAGCACCCCTGAAAACTCGAAAAATAAATAACTTTTTTGAATTTTTTTTTACAGTCTGATAGATTGGTGTGCAATCGATAATAATCCATTGAAAGAAGAAAAAAAAATTAAAAACAAAAATTTTAGAGGGGTGTTCCAAAAGTTCAGGTCCGCCCTTAATTTTAAAAAAAAATCTGCCTATTTATTTATCATTAGAATTATGATAAATTAAAGAACACATTTTCTCATTCAAGTTACGTACATTAAAATCATTTTTATTTTATGTTTAAGGTAAGAACATATCATACACTGTTTTGTTTATATACGAAATGTTAACTACATCGTATTTTTATTATAATTTTTGTTTTATTTTTATTACAATACGAATACAACTATGTTTACTTAGTTACGAAATAAGTAGTTATAATTTAACTTCCTATTTTTGTAAAAGGCTTTTCTTTCTAAAATTCTTTTGTTTTTAATTTTTTCGTATATATACAAAGTTGAGTTATATTATATTTATTAAATAAACGAAATAAAATTATTAAACAATAATAAGCGCTTATTATTTATTTAATAAATAATAAGCGCTTATTATTGTTTTTTTACTTCGCTCTTTCTTACCAAATAAATTTTGTAAGATAGATTATTTCATTTCATTTCTAACTAAATTAATATTTTAAAGACAGGAATAAAAAGATTGCGATATGAATAAGATTTGATTTTTCGTTAAAACATACTTTTGCTGTCCGAAGCAAAATAATTTTTTTCTAACTCGCTATAAAAAATAATTCAATTGATAAAGACTCGTACAAATTATAAATTGAGCAAGATTATTTTCTCTTCTTTTCACGAAAAGTTTCACTGAAACTCCAGTTTGAAAATAATAATAGTATTTGGGGACAATTTTAAATTCAGTTTTTAATTGCTTGATAAGTTAGAAATAGATTGTAATTTATTTCTTTGAATTTTTTCTACATGACAATTCAAATCTAGTTCTTAACGATAAAGAGAATGCAATATCTATTTTTGCTTACATTTTAAAACGTTTTCATTAGTTCTCTAAACTATTAAGACTTTTTTTAAAACCATTAGTATTAATTACAAAACAACTCGTTTTATCATTTTTTTTTATTTACATTTATACAACCCTATACTGGTGACTGATTTTTATTGACATTTAAAATCTTATTTAAAAAAAATGTAACCGTAAACTTGTGTTTTGAAACAATTTTCATTTTTCTACAATTTTTTGTGCATGACAACAATTTAAATTAAGTGTGTGTACATTGTACAATAAAAGTTAGTTTCAAAAACATACGATAAATATAAATAAATATTTAGAAAGATTATAAAAAAACGAATTTATTTTACGTTAAAATTTAGTTTGTCGCTAACATTTTCATTGTTTCTTTCTTTCTTTCTTTCTTTCTACTGCTAAAACAGCCAGGCGAGTCGCTAACATTTTCGTTGTTTCTTTCTTTCTGCTGATAAACAGTCAGGCGAGCCTCCGCTGATAGACCAAGTATTAGCAGCAGCAGCAGCTATGCTATGGCTTTCGAAAAATCGTTTGATTTTTGTTTGATTAATCGATTAAATCCCTTAATCAGTAAAAATCAATAACCAAATTTGGAATTTTTCTTAGTTAGAACGATATCAATGTGTATGCAAGATTTTGAATCTGAGTGACCTCCCGTTTTTTTGTTATACGTCGACACGTACATACCAAAATCTCTGTTTTATATATTAGATATATATATATATATATATATATATATATATTATATAATCATATGATATATATATATCCCGTATAATACTTTGAGGTGAAAGGATACGCTATATGGATAGGGTTTTCAATTGAATGGCCAAAAATAATTGTGATAACCCCCTGGAAAATTCAAATCTCAGGTCACATTTGCAAATGAAAAATTATTGGGGATTTCAAGCAATACACCATAGAATTTGCATTGTTATATATATATATATATACTTTAGACGTGAAATTCAATGGAATTGATGGTTGAAAAATGAGTTACATATTGGAAAATGCTGCTGAATTGCTGATCTATTTTCATTTATATATATATATATATATATATATATATATATATATCTAATATATAAAACAGAGATTTTGGTATGTACGTGTCGACGTATAACTCAAAAACGGGAGGTCACTGAGATTTAAAATCTTGCATACACATTGATATCGTTCTAACTAAGAAAAATTCCAAATTTGGTTATTGATTTTTACTGATTAAGGGATTTAATCGATTAATCAAACAAAAATCAAACGATTTTTCGAAAGCCATAGCATAGCTGCTGCTGCTGCTAATGCTTGGTCTATCAGCGGATGCTCGCCTGACTGTTTATCAGCAGAAAGAAAGAAACAACGAAAATGTTAGCGACTCGCCTGGCTGTTTTAGCAGTAGAAAGAAAGAAAGAAAGAAAGAAACAATGAAAATGTTAGCGACAAACTAAATTTTAACGTAAAATAAATTCGTTTTTTTATAATCTTTCTAAATATTTATTTATATTTATCGTATGTTTTTGAAACTAACTTTTATTGTACAATGTACACTCACTTAATTTAAATTGTTGTCATGCACAAAAAATTGTAGAAAAATGAAAATTGTTTCAAAACACAAGTTTACGGTTACATTTTTTTTAAATAAGATTTTAAATGTCAATAAAAATCAGTCACCAGTATAGGGTTGTATAAATGTAAATAAAAAAAAATGATAAAACGAGTTGTTTTGTAATTAATACTAATGGTTTTTAAAAAAAGTCTTAATAGTTTAGAGAACTAATGAAAACGTTTTAAAATGTAAGCAAAAATAGATATTGCATTCTCTTTATCGTTAAGAACTAGATTTGAATTGTCATGTAGAAAAAATTCAAAGAAATAAATTACAATCTATTTCTAACTTATCAAGCAATTAAAAACTGAATTTAAAATTGTCCCCAAATACTATTATTATTTTCAAACTGGAGTTTCAGTGAAACTTTTCGTGAAAAGAAGAGAAAATAATCTTGCTCAATTTATAATTTGTACGAGTCTTTATCAATTGAATTATTTTTTATAGCGAGTTAGAAAAAATTATTTTGCTTCGGACAGCAAAAGTATGTTTTAACGAAAAATCAAATCTTATTCATATCGCAATCTTTTTATTCCTGTCTTTAAAATATTAATTTAGTAGAAAAGAAATGAAATAATCTATCTTACAAATATTTATTTGGTAAGAAAGAGCGAAGTAAAAAAACAATAATAAGCGCTTATTATTTATTAAATAAATAATAAGCGCTTATTATTGTTTAATACATTTTATTTCGTTTATTTAATAAATATAATATAACTCAACTTTGTATATATACGAAAAAATTAAAAACAAAAGAATTTTTAGAAAGAAAAGCCTTTTACAAAAATAGGAAGTTAAATTATAACTACTTATTTCGTAACTAAGTAAACATAGTTGTATTCGTATTGTAATAAAAATAAAACAAAAATTATAATAAAAATACGATGTAGTTAACATTTCGTATATAAACAAAACAGTGTATGATATGTTCTTACCTTAAACATAAAATAAAAATGATTTTAATGTACGTAACTTGAATGAGAAAATGTGTTCTTTAATTTATCATAATTCTAATGATAAATAAATAGGCAGATTTTTTTTAAAATTAAGGGCGGACCTGAACTTTTGGAACACCCCTCTAAAATTTTTGTTTTTAATTTTTTTTTCTTCTTTCAATGGATTATTATCGATTGCACACCAATCTATCAGACTGTAAAAAAAAATTCAAAAAAGTTATTTATTTTTCGAGTTTTCAGGGGTGCTCAGTTTCCCGTATAAGTTTATCGTAAATTGAACCCCCTTATCGGAACCGCTAAAAAGAAAATTTTATTTAAATATTTATTTTTCCTTCAATGGATTATTATCGATTACACACCAATCAATCAGATTTTTTAAAAAATTCTTGAAAGTTCTTTATTTTTTGAGTTTTCAGGGGTGCTCATTTCCCCGTATAAGTTTATAGTAAATCGAACCCCCATATCGGAACTGCTCGAAAGGAAACTGGCGCAAATGTGTCAAAGTTAGGGTGGCCCAGAAAAAACAGAACCCAAATTATTTATTTATTTTCCCATTAAACTTACCTTAAACACCAACCCCAACACCAACCCCTAACCCTAACCCTAACCCCAAATCCTAACCCCCCTACTTGAATTTAACAGTTTTATTACAAAATTTGTGGGTTCTGTTTTTTCTGTGTCACCTTAATTTTGATACCTTAGTGCAAATTCAGCCCAACTGTTAAGATAGAGCGGTTTCGATATGGGGGTTCGATTTACTATAAACTTATACGGGGAAATGAGCACCCCTGAAAACTCGAAAAATAAATAACTTTTTTTAGTTTTTTTTTTTTTACAATCGGATAGATTGGTTTGCAATCGATAATAATCCGTTGAAAAAAAAATAATTAAAAACGAAAATTTTAGAGGGCGTGGGGTTCCAAAAGTTCAGGTCCGCCAAATTAAGTCACCACTTTTTTCTCTTTTTTTTTTTTTTTTTTAGTCCGGTCATGGACCGGGTACTTTAGCTAGTATATATATATATATATATATATAGCTTTCATGGATCTAGATATGATTGCCTATTTTTTTATTCTCATAATAGATTAATTTTAATCATTGTTGATTATCTTCTAAAGATTTTTCAGAGTTGAGAGAGAGGATTTTTGTTTTTATGAATTACCATGAAATTCTTTTTTCCCAGCTTCTGAATGTTAAAAGGCTTATAGTGTATTTTAGCAGATTGATTGTACAAGTTGTAGATAGCTGAATGAACTTGATAGGCACTTCTAATATTTTCCTAACATGGTACAAAAGATGGCTCAGGGAACTCCAGTATCAACCAAATAATCCTTTCGGGATCTGTTCTCAATTTAAACAGTTGCTTCATCCCTTACTGTCTTAGATAATAATGCAAAACTATTCTTGTCTGAATTTTGTTAAAATTTATTGTAATTCACTTTTCTATATAGCAAGGCTATTTCTTAGTAATCTATGAAACAGCTATACCAATGAATAAAAGCAGGGGTAATGTTAGTTAGAGTTAAAGCATTGATGGTATCAATAACAAACTGACAAATAATATTGATGTTTGATTGTAGAAATAACTTTATTAAAAATGTATAACAGTTTATTGAATTTCTTTTTATTTAAGAGGAAACAGACAATGAAATCAATATCTGTTGATTTGAGGGCTGGGACAAGTCAACGAAAACAATGTTTATAACAATGGATTGTTTTTGTAGGACTTTAATGCTATTAAGGCTTCTTAAGAAGCTTATTATATTGCATTGGAAAAAAAAACAAAAACAAAAGGTAGACATTTACAGTTATCTATTCAAAATATAAACATTTCAAATCTCTTCTTTCTCCTCTCCATGTCTCTTTTAATATGCATTAAACTTGTATTAGTTTCTTTTTATTAAACTCAAGATTGGTTTCACTTCATTCTTACAATTGTTTTATCTTGTTTTATTTGTTAATTTTATAGCTTATTTGAAACTTAATTCAAAATATTTTGTTTTGCAGTTGCAAACATTTCATATCCATTTACATTAAGCCAAAAGAACCATTTTTCTTTTTTGAGAATATCATTGATTATTAAGTGTTATATCGAGACGTGCATTTCTCTACCCCAATTTGTTGTCATGGGTTGACTGCTTGTAACAAAGCAAAAAAGATGAGAAAGGGGCAAAGATACAAATTTGATGAATGTCTTAGAAATCTTAATGATAAAATATTAAGGGAAATATAGAATTTTTTCAAGTAATATATTTGGGATTATGAAAACATTTTTATCATAGTCACAAGAAAACAATTTCTGTCTTCTCTTTGTTACATTAATCAATTCATATATACATAGATTTTGTGCGCGCACACACACACACACACACACACACACACACATATATATATATATATATATATATATATATATATATAATATTTTGTTTCATTCTATTTAAAAAAAAAAATCTAATTGTACTGTTATTAATTATGTGTGTGAGAGACGAAATATCTATTTGTATATAAAATGCAATGTGACTTTGAATATTTCTGACACAAAATCTAGTATCACTACAGAGTATTGAGAATTTATTTATCTTTCTAACTCCAATTCAGAGTGGACCTGGAAGTAATGGGGATGAATGGGTACTCTACATTCTCCAGAGCTTCAGAATTTGAACTTCACAAAGTGTATTCTAAAGTCCCAACCAACTCCCCTGTTGGCTGGGACTTTAGAACTGACTGTAAGCCCTCTCCCCATTGGGTACCCGTGATGGTTAAGGATGGATACTTAGATGGGTGACCATTTAAGCAACAGCACGTATTGTAAGTAACCTTGTACGGTAATACAAGATATTATTCAAGTGAACTGAATAAAGTGAGGAAGGATAATAAATTAGAAAGAGAAAAAGAGTTAGAACATAAATGAAGTGGACAAAAGAAAGGAGGGAACAGAGAGTGAGAGAGGAGATTTAAAAAGAAAATGAAAGCATGAGAGAGATTAAGTGTTGATCCTTATATAAATAATCCCAGGAATAATGTCAGAAACTAAGCTAGTGCATATAATATAATATATTATAATATATATATATATATATATATATATATATATATATATATATATAGTGGTAAAAAGTATCTGATGGAATGATATATTATCAACAATAGAATACACAGTTAGAGAAAATAAATAGGTTTCCTATATTATAAAGAATATATATATATATATATATATATATATAATGTGTCAAAAAAGGTATCGAGATTTTTTGTACTTTTAGACGCACCTTGTATTCTGAAAAATTAATGTTTGATTCATTGTTCATTTCTATCTTGGTAAATACAGCTTGAATCTCGATACTTTTATGACACACCGTGTGTATGTGTGTGTATATATATATATATATATGATTAAAAGCGAATGGTTTAAGACAGACCAACAAGAGTTTCACATGGATCACAAATCTTTAGTGTCCTTTTTGGTCCTTTATCATTCTACAATACAGAGGTGGGTTGTTCCCATTTATAGTGAGGCGGGTGTGTTTTTATTGAGCACTTTCACACATTTTTAGTTCTAAAAATCCCAAAGTATTTAAGTTTTTATCTTTATCTACTTTTTTGGGATTTTAATTGTCACTACAGTATATATATATATATATTCATTCTTTATGATATAGGTAACTTATTTATTTTTATCTTTGTGTTCTATTGCTGGTAATATATCATCATTCCAACAGATGGTTTTTCCTAAACAAAAAACACTGAAGGAAATTCTTGAGACATCTTTGCATTTGTTTTTTTTTTTTGCGAAATAATTATTGCTTATCTTATAATTCATTTTGTTATGTCACCATAATTTTTTTTTTCTTAAACTTTGTATTTTGAATGATCATGATACAGTAAGGGATTTAAAAACCAAAAACAAACCCAAATTGACGCAGTTACTATTCTGGGAAACTAACAAACACATTTTTTTTCTTTAATTCTGATGAAAATATCTGTTCATATAAAAATCTTGCACATGACAAATTTAAGTGACAATCAGATTTAATCGGGGTGGGGGAATGTTACAATTGAAATAAAGATTTAACTTAAATCTTTTTAATCCACTTCACAGATATTTAAAGTTTATATATGATATAATGTTAAATAACTATAATTTGTAAACCAATAATTCGATTGGGCTCAAATTTTGACACATGCCATTTGAAAGTTAGTACTATAAAAATTATATGCTTTTTTTATTAGTGGCACCATCGATATGTCAGGACCGGGACACAATAAGTCCTGTTCCTGACATATAGTTATATGTTAAATAATCTATAAAAAAAATCTTAACTTGTTGAAATAACCAACAGAACTTGGGAAAATTCTTTACCTTAATCCTCAAGCCTTTACCTTAAAAAATAAAGATCCAATAACCAAGTTTACTTAAATCTAAAGAAAGCATCTCAGCAAAGACACACTAAGTTTGTGGAGGTGTATGGTATAATGGTTATTATTGTAGGAAATGGCCGCTGACCCTCATTCAAATCCTGGATGAGGCTGTTTGTATTTAACATTACACTAATATCCTTTGGGATGCTATTCTCTCTCCAGCTATGGGTAAATAGTAGGGCAGACTGGATCTTTACACTTGATATAGCAATCGGTCAAGGAGAAGAAAAACCTGAATTAAACCAATGAAATTGACCTTGTGCCACATCCTGCTCATGTGGAGGTGTTGGTAAATATATATGTATTTGTGTTTTTGTATAATTTTACAAATAATCACATTAAAAACTTAAGATCTCAAACGAAAGTCTGTTGCTTATTGTTGGATTTTTTTCTACTTCTTGATTATTTGATATTTAAGTCCCCCAAAAATCTTCTGATTACAATGGGTCAGATTTGCAATCATTATTCTAGCTATTTCTTTGAGATAAGAAACCAATGAGATGGAAGTTTTGTTTTTTATATTTTGTTTTTATGTTTCTTCCGGTCTTTTTCTAAGGTGGAGGGAATTTTTTTTTCTTCTTTTTTCTTCTTTTTTTTGTCATTGAACTAAACATTCTCATATTTATCTGGAAAAGATTTGGGCTTTGATCCCTTCCTTCTTGCTTAAATAATTTTATATAAGAATTCATAGCCTGACCTATTTGAATTGCACAAAAAGAATAAATCTAGTAGACTTAAAGGATATCTTAACATGACAAGATGATGTAGATAATAGTATGTTTGAATTCCTACTGAACACTTACACAAGTTTCCTTTAAAAAAATCTTTGTTTTTAAAAAAAAAAAATTTTTTTTTTTTTTAACCTGATCTTAGGGTGAAAAGGTATCTATTAATTCAGCCGTATACTTGCAGAATTCTTTTTGTTACATGTTTACAAAAGACTACTAACAATTTAGATAATTTGTATAAGAGTGAATATATTGACAAGAAAATCTAGTCAAATATTTGATGATAGTATTACATTGAATTGTTTTTAGCTCTAGTTTCAACAATAGAATGCAAATACCTGTCATAAATATTTTTTATAATTCATTTCTTTTTCTTGGTTTATGATTAAAAGCCATAATATAAAGTCTTGTATTGTTGCCAGAGAAATGATTTTAAAAATTTAAGATTTCTGGATACAAAACTTAAAGGATCTTGTTTTTTGTGATGACTGGCAACTGGGGCAAATTAGGCAACTAAAATATTTAGCAATGTATTAATTCATAAAAGTAAGAAAGCAATTTGGCAGTAAATATACTTTGTTAAAGTGATAAGTTATAATAATGTTATATTGATTTATTGATTTTTAATAGTATGGCAACCTGTGTAGGATTATTTAATACCTAGAGGTTAGAGAATTGCATTCATTGTAGGTTCATATTTACATTTGTATAGTTGTTTCTTAGCATCTCTTAAGCTGAGCAACTTACAGTTCAGTGTGGTTTGTCACTTTCATGACTGATTCAAAGGTATCTGGAGCTGCAGAATTTTGCCTCATGCTACCAAAATATTGGATAACTTTGACTCGCTCTAGTATTACCTTAAAAGATATTGCATTTTACAGAAAATAATATTTTGCAGTCATTTATTTTGGAGAGCTGGGAGGAACCAGGTTTTTCTATGCAATCAAATACTGCAGCATTGTAGTATGCAATTTTGAACTCCAGTCGTGCTTTTCTGAAGGAAGAAAAGCAAACTTTTCATCAAGATCTGACCAAACATAACTAAATATTATCATAAAAACCTTAAAGCCCGAAACCCATAGGAAAAACAAATTCTATTTAACCTTTTTGGCATTAAATGACTCACAGAGGTTGATATACCGTTAAACAAAACTCAACTCCAGTCATGCTATTACGTTCACTCAGACTAATACACTTGGGAATAATATTAACCTTTATACTTTATCTATGGGTTTAATAGTACCACTATTGTTATTCTACAAATATGGCTTTGGCAGCAAATAACCCATGAAGGGTTGATATGCCATAAAACAAAGAACCTAACCAAATCTTGTTTTACTTTAGAAGATACTGCAATATTAAATGATTCTAGCAAAACACAGGATGGCATATAAGATTCTCTTCTCCCCTAAAAAAATATGCTGGTTCTTATAAACAAAGTATCATAAGTTAGTGTTTCCTATATTATGTAGACTGTTTAGTACTTCTACATAGTTATATCTTATATATCATTGATATAGGCTATCTGACGGCATATAAGACTTCTTCCCCTAGATAAATAGGAATGTTTCCTATATTATGTAGACTGTTAGTACTTCTACATAGTTTATATCTATATATCATTGATATAGGCTATCTGAAGCATATAAGACTTCTTCCCCTAGATAAATAGGAATATTTTTCAGTCATTTAATTTGAAGGAGTGGGAGTAAGGCTTTTCTGTGCAATCAAATACAGTACATTTACTTTGTAGCAGTGGAATATTAGAAATGAAAGGAAAGATATAAATTCAAAGAATTCATTAAAACTGATTGCACAAATCTTGAAAAACTTCCAATCAGAAGTTCTTGTTGATTTGATTATTTCCTTTTAAGAAATAGAATCTACTTTATTCTATTACTAACGAATTCTATCCACATTCATTGGGCAAATTTTATTTGGTGCAATTTCAGTTATTTATGTCTTGAATAGTAAACAAAAATAGATGAAGTTCAGCATAAAAAAAAAACAAAAAAAAACCCCAACTTTTAGTAGAATTATGGAATTGATGCTATCTTAAAGGAAATTTGCCTTACCTTACTTTACCTATAACTTAAGATAAAACACCTGTGGATTCAGATAAGGTTAGAGCTTATGCTATGATGATATTATCTTAATTCAATTATTCTTTTTTTTTTTTTCAAAACTGAATTTCGAGAATAACTCTAAGTTTCTATCTACTATAGTGACTCACTTTTCGTAACTTTTAAGTTAGAATGGAACTCTTCAATTATTTTTTGCCAGAGATAAGAGAATTGATAAAAAAAGTGAGTCTACTTGTTTGAACAATATAGCAGCTCAGTCAAATGAATATCTATTTTTCATTATAGATTAATTAATATCTAATCTATTGGACTGACTTTCATTAGAAAGAGAAATCAATTTGTTTTTTTTTTTATGTGATGAATAAAGT
>CM042137.1:12207635-12227821 GCA_023376005.1 Doryteuthis pealeii
GTTAATAGAAAATTTGTTTACAAAAAAAGAATTGATTTAAAAAAAGATTCCCCAAATTACCCACTGTAGTTGATATGCCATAAAAACAACAAAAAACAATGAATTTACCTATGATGATTTTACAACATGATGAATTTACCAACAATGAATTTACCACACACTCCTAAGCTCTGTTTACCTTTTACCCATAGATGGGACCCTAACAGGTACTACAACTCCAGGTCACAGTGGACCTGGGAGCAATAGTGTTGATGGGGGTGCTCCAAAATCCCCATACCTCCAGAACTGGAACCTCACCATCAGATAGATTAATGTCATTCCCAGGACATGAAGACTCTCAGCCTTCTAGCACATATATGATAAAAAGGGTTGGGGATTGCCATAAGAGCAATAGGGTTGGGACAATCATATAGGTGCTAGAGCTTGACATGATTGATCATAAGGTGCGTCTCCGACAGCCCGTCTAGCCTAAATAAGGGTCAAAGTGGAGTGTTGCATGTCATAGACTGCTCAAGCACAAGGATTCCTTCCTTGAGAATCATAGGTCACCACCCACGGCCAACAGGTGGTACCATTGGTGGGTTCTTACCCCTCTGCAGAGATGCAGTCAGTGTATTCTAATGCCCATAACTGACAGGGCTTAGATTTATTATCAGTAACTTCATTGTGGATAAATTCATCATGTAAATTCATTCATGGCTATATTCAGAATATAATCATTGCTTTTGAGAATTTAATAAGAGTTAAGGTAGCAGTGTCCTGAATATCTTGTTTGTCTTACTTGGATAGTTTGTATGATGATAGGCAAATGGCCGTACAGCTTCTTTTTTGTGGTGCGCTGCTTCCAAGATTTGTTCAAGACAACATGAAGAATTCATGTACAGTTCCCATATAGGAAGAGTTAAGTGCTTCCTGATATCCACTTGTAGTAGAATAAGAACAAACCTCTCCTGTGGATTGTTCCTAGAATAAGAACTTCAAGAAGGCTGGATGGTACTATAGCTGAAACAGTGTGTGTGTATATATGTTTATAGGTAGTAATGAAATATGGCATGCTCATCATTCAAAGCCAGGTTAAAAGGGCAGTAACGATAACCCAAACGCAAACTTTTTTAGACCTTATTTTCCCGATGCAGATTGGCTTAGTTTCATTATTTAATGGCATAACAATCTTATGGATTATTTAATGCTAAAGCCATCCTTGAAGAACAAAAGTAATGGTACTATTTAACCCATAGCTGAGGAGATAAGGGGTTCATACCTTTCCCAAGTGTATTAGTCCAAAAGTAAATGTAATTGTAACTTGAGTTTGAACTTGTTTATTACAATATTGCTGCCCAGCAGGTTAGCCTCTGTCACAGGGACTATCCCCCTCCCGTGAAACTGTTTATCAAAACTTTTCTCATTACCCAATGATATCTGAAACAAAAGTAGGATTTAAAAAAGATTGTCTTTGGGTTATCCTTACCATGCAATTAACCTGAAGTATTAGTGTTGCATTTGTGTATAGATTTCATATACTAAATATAGTTTCTACCAATCAGCCACACTTCTATGCACAATCACTTATCACCTAATTTATTCTACCTTCCTTAAAGACACCAAGACTGATGACCACCCTTCCTACACCCCTTGATCTTTCAATCCTTATCTCACCTGAACATACGTACAACCTACATCTAAGACAACCCTGTCTCCCTCTTCCTCCCTTCTCCACCTCCCTCTTTTGTCTTTTCCTCATTTATATACCAGTCTGTTATGAAATTATAAATTCATTCTTATGAAGGCTCTAAAATCAACAGATGAAATATTAATTGAATTTGAATTGTTTTTGTTTGTTATACACCTTTCCTATATATTTCCTCACATATTAAATATAACTATTATGGTAGGTCAGGGTTAGCTCAGTCGGTAGAGTGTCTTTGTGGGAACCACAAAATTCCTGGTTCGATATCAGCCCTCGCCAACTTAGCATATGAGTCGCAAAGGGATCTGTGCGGTAAAATGAGCTGATGGTAGGTTTGGCACTCCACCTCAGATGCTAAAAAAAATCTCCTTGGTCTAGTGCTTATGAAAAGGGTGATAGACTCCCTTGCTGTCTGGCTCATACCGACATTAGGCCACCTTACAACTTAGTATAAGTAATTAAAATTAAAGTTATCGGGGTGGCCTAAAGTCGGTATCAGCCAGTCAGCAAGGGAGTCTATCCCCTTTTCAATAGCGCTAGACCAAGGAGATTGTTTTGGCATCTGAGGTGGAGTGCCACATCTACCATCAGCTCCTTACTTTACCGAACAGATCCCTGTGCTACTCATACGCTGAGTTGGCGAGGACCGTATTGAACTAGGAACCTTCTGGTTTCTAACCGAACGCTCTACCAACTGAGCTAAAAAAAACGAATGAGTCAAAATTTTGACAGTTGGAAAAAGAAACTGAATGAATTGGGATAAAAAATGATAGAAAGTGTTTTGAATATTTTTTTTAATAAATTCTTTATATCTTGTACCTATTTGATACTTATTTCAACCAATATTCTTTTTCTTTCTCCTTTTTATATAAAACATACAACCAAGATTAGGACATTAGTCTGAATAGATTAATATATAACATAAGCAACATTTTTGTTAATGCTAAATCCTAATCTACCAATAACATTGTTCATGGCATATCTTAACAGTCTGCTGAGAAAAATCAGATAACAGGAAAGATTTTCTCACAGTGATTATTTTCTATGTGTATGAGTCCATTACTGATGTTCATATGTTGCGGTTATATTACAATGGGCTTATTATAAAATTCAAAATAATCATTAGTTGAAAATGACCATTTAGGCTTCCTTGCATAAATGGGCCGGTTTAGCTCAGTCGATAGACTGTCCACCTGGGAACCACAAGGTTTGCCAACTCAGCGTATGAATAGCACAGGGATCTGTGTGATAAAGTGAGGAGCTGATGGTAGGTGTGACGCTCCACCTCAGACACAAAAACAAAACAATGTCCTTGGTCTAGTGCAAGTGAAAAGGGAATAGGCTCCCTTGCTGTCTGGCTGATACCAACTTTAAGCCACCTCAACGACTTTACTTTTACTTACATAAATTGTCTAATCTTATCATAATGGAGATTATCTGTCTGTAACTGAAACTGTCTCCACCGACATTACAATTCCTTAGTTATTTAGGCTTTATTCTAAATGATTATTAAATGATAATTATTTAATCTTAAATCTTTACCTACCAAATTTCCCCCATGGTTGTACCAATTTTTTTGCTATTTTTTACCTGTATTTACAAAGTTCACTATCTATTCCTCTCAGAGCAGGGGTGTTCATGTAGTATTTTTTCAGTCTAAACAAGTGACACGTATGAGAGCTGCTGCTAGTGGTTTATGGTAGGATTGCAGTGGTGGGAGATCCGCTATGAGTGGCTTAATGTAGGCAAAGTTCATTAGCATCTTGATTATTAGTGATGTCTATATTAAGTTGGAGTTATATTTGCCACAAAACTGCCCATGTTATTAATGTGTTTAAAATTCTGCAATGTGTGTTATATATCACTAAGAAATAAAGGTTTACATAGTATATGGTGTGGATAATTTGCATAGTTTTAACAAATAATTACTTGCTATTATTATCACACTCTATAGCAAACTTTCTACTGGCCATCGTGACAGAAGAGCACTAAATAATTGATACAATGACAACTTGAAAAATACCCTCAGTGCCTGTCACATCAAACATTGGTCTGCCCGAGCTGAGAACCATGGCATATAACCATTTACCATGCATTCTCCTCCTTTGAAAACACCTGCAGGGCCATCCTTAACGACAAAACGCATAGGAAGAACCATAACACAATACCATCAAATACTGACTAGACCTTCAGCTGCAGTCACTGTGACCATATCAGCCCATCCAGCATCGGCCTTACCAGCTATGAACATGCCTTAAATCAAAATGCCCCCCCCCCCTCATCTTCATTTATGAAGTCTAGCCATGATGATGACTTAGTTTTATGGATTTCTAATATTGTTTTGTATTATTTGTATATTGTCCTCATTTGTATTATTATCTGCACAACATTTCAGCTGATGTGCCCTCCAGCCCTTTTCAGGTTTTTCTTCTCAGACTCAATTCAATCCATGGGAGTAGACTGTTCTCATTCTGTTAACCATGACCGGGTACAAGTGTTAAGCTGTATAAATTATTCTGTTACTTTTGCCCTTGTGCAAGATTGAACCTGCAGCCCAGAGATGACTGTCACTTAGAATTGTATTATCTCAACGCCTATATCCGTTGCGCCAGGTGTCCAACACAATAATACAAATTATCAAGCCTCATCACAAAAATTCAGAGAAATAATATTGTTTTATTCTTAAACATATTAAAAGCAATATTATGTATAATTTTATATAGAAATTAAGATAAAATAACAATAAGTTTAATTTTTTTTATGCATTCTTTCTTAGGTTTGTTAATCTTTCTACTTATGGAATAAAATTATATTAATTTTATTCCATTAATAATTAAATACTTGCACTTAGAGAGCGCATATTTTTGCTAGTATCAATAAGGATCATAAAATACTCTCCAGCTTTTGGCAGTGTTGCAGTTGTTCATTTATATATTGTAGTTGGCTAAATGAGATTACTATTTTTGTGTTAGATTCATACAATTTATTTTAATTTCTTTCTTCGGAAGTATGTTAATTGTTACAGAAAACTAAACAAAGCAATTTCTTTTCTATTTTCCATCAGCTGCCTTCATTTATCTTCCCTTAAGGAGATTTAATTCTAATTACACTCATTAACAAATTTATGTACTCAAAATAAATGTTAGCAACAATTTCTTATATGCAATAATAATGAGTGAATTTTATATGGGCTTCTTTGTTTCTCTGTCCATAGATTCTGTCACACTAACATGAACAATAAATTAATAAAATTAACCATTGAATCCTGTTGTGGTTTGAATGTCCAACTAAAAGGTAAAAAAGGGAAGGGACATATTCACTGAGATAGCATTTTTTAGCTTGAATAGCTGAATAAAATTGGTAATACTAAACTAGTACACCAGTAATATACTAGATTCTGGTCCTTGACAATTCATGTAGATAGTAGATTCTGATCATTGGCAATTCATTTAGTTACTAGACGGAAGTGCTTATCCCATAATTTTTTATGAGTACTAAGGAAGTTAATTATAAAAGCTGATATTTTTTTATCATTAATCTTATTGTGGAATTTGTCATTGTTAACTAGGGAGAGTGGTTTATCATAGTGTTCATTCATTTGCTTTTTTTTTTTTTTTTTTCAATTAATCATTATGATACACCAGTTAACAGAATATTGTAGAGATCAATAAATTCATACCTTTCCCAAGAGTATTACTATGATATGAATATAAGCAGGCTCAGTTGGAATTGAAGCACACTTCACCAATTCTATTTCTTTGTGCTATAAATTCTAATTTAACTTTAATTCAACTTGTTTGTGTATTTGGTTGCAACAAAATTATTCTTTAAATTAGGCTTTTAATTTGCAAAAAAAAAAAGACTTTGATTGATTTCTGTTTCAGACTTATGTATTAAAAATAGTTAAATTCATAATTGTTTAAAGATTAATTGCTTGAAATTAAGTACCTGTGTAAATTATTTGTATTATATAGGAATAGTGAAAACTTTATTGTACAAATAAACAATTAAGATTAAATAGAAAGTTACTTGAAACTTTGATTGTGTATAGATTATTAGATAGGAGTAAGGGCCAGTTTAGCTCAGTCAGTAGAGCACTTGCCTAGTTATCGCCAGGTTCCTGTTCATACTGGCCCACACTCACTCAGCATATGAGTAGCACAGGGATCTGTGCAGTAAAGTGAGGTGGTGGTGGTAGGTGTGGTGGTCCACCTCAGATGCAAAAACAGTCTCCTTGGTCTAGTGCTAGTGAAAAGGGGATAGATTCCCTTGCTATCTGGCTGATACCGACTTTAGGCTGCCCCGATGACTTTACTTTTTACTTACTTGGAACTATAGAAATGTATGCAAATTATTCCTGATAGATAGGAATAGTTGATATCGTATAACTGTGCAAACAAAAACATTTAGACAAAGAAAAGAATGCAATAGAATATTGAAAATATAGTTATGATTGTAATCAATCATTGAGAAATAAATCAAATTTCAGCATTAAATAACCCATAAAAAAGGGATATGCTATTACACATAAACCAAATCATGCACAGAAATTCATATTTATTCATATATATATAATCGCTACTGAAGGGAAAAAAAATTCTGTTGATCATTGTTACTGAATCAATATTTTCTGGGCTTACCTTATCAGAAAATATTATGGTCAAATCACGCTGAAAGCACTGGTTCCTGTGAGATCACCAAAGTTAAGCAGTGATGAACCTGTTCAATACTTAGATGGGTGACCACTTAAGCAACAACAGTTAGTTCTTTGTGTATTCAAAAATGACTAAATTCAGCATTAAATGGCCCAAAGAGGGTTGATATGCTGTAAAACAAAACAAACAACCATAGCAGAACATAACACCAAAAGTATGGGACCCCATTAAAGATCTTATGGTCAAGTCATGTTGAAAGCACCAGTTCCCGTTAGATCACCAAAGTTAAGCAGTGATGAGCCTGTTCAATACTTAGATCGGTGACCATTTAAGCAACAGCAGGTATTGTAAATAAACTGAATATTAAAATTAGTTGATTCGGCATTAAATGACCTGGAAAGGGTGATATGCCGTAAAAAAATCAACCAACCCTATTAAAGAACAAACACATTAGGCTAGTATGTATTTACTCAACTCCTCTTCTATAGACAGTATATGATATAAGTTCACTTTTTAAGGGGAGTAAAGCTGGTTTGAATTAAGTTTCTTTTCCAAGACCAGTTTCCATACCAAAAGAACTCTGTCTGCCCTACTATATACTTATAGCAAAGGGAAGAACAAATGGATTCATATACATTATCATGGAGGCACTTGTAGTGTAATGGTTATTGGTCTAGGAAATGGATACAGCAGCCGAGTCCTTGACAAAAGCTGTTTTCATTTCACACTGTTAATACCCTTGGGAAGGTATGTATTCAACAATTCTCCCTCCAGCTATGGGTAAATAGTATTCTTTATACTTGATATGGCAACCAATCTAGGAGAAGGAAAACTGGATTCAAACCTGCTAAACTCCACTTAAGGAATCAACCTTGTGTCACATCCTGCTCATGTGGAGGGTTTGGTAAGACAGGGTTTTCCAAAATAATCTCTCTTTTATCTTCTGTAAAGGTAAATCCTGCCATGGTGTAATGGTTTGCAAATAAGTCTTGCAGATCTGTTACTAGTGAAATATGAGTTTGATCCTCACTGGATGCTCCATACTTGTAATCTTGTCAAATCCCACCAGTTGGGTAAATGATTGGGCACCTTGCAAGAGCATTGGCCATGTCTGGAACTTGGCTTGTCAAGTGTATTTCCTATGATGATAACCATTATGCCTCATTAGGATAGTAATAGTCTGAGAGACAAACTTGTAAACAACTCTTTCAAAGCAAATTAGCCAAATCAGTATTACTTTAATCATTAAAATGTTGAAACTCTCTTCTTGCAAAGAATTGGTCAGTTTCATCGAATAACATATTGGCCAGCATTTGCTAATATATTGGTTTTATATATATATATATATATATATATATATATATATATATATATATACACATACACCAACCCCTCCAAATGAACAGGATGTGACATATGGTCAATTTCTTAAGCGGAGTTCAACAAGTTTGAATTCAGAGTTTTCCTTCTTCTAGACCGGTTGCCTAACCAAGGTTAAAGAGCCCAGTATACCCTACTATTTATCCATAGCTGGAGGGAGAGTAGGATTCATACCTTTCCCAAGGGTATTAGCGCTAAGTGAAATGCAATTACCACATCCAGGATTTGAACTCGGGGCGACGAGTCCATGACTTTGACCATTACGCCAAGTGCTATAATTAATAAAATTATATATTAATACTAGCTAAAGTACCCGGTCCATGACCGGACTAAAAAATAAATAGGAACACCAAAGAGTGCGTGGGGAAAAAATAAAAGAAAAGTATACCCAATTTCAGTTCATTTTTTTAATATCTCATAAAATAAAATAAAATAGGTAATGGGGGGAAAATGAAATTTTTTTCAATATATTAATTTTCATGCAAGTTTCATTGTGTTAAATATAGGGGGGGGGAATTCACAGGGAAAATTGGTGGTAACTAATAAGAGATAATTATTTATCAAATTTTTTAAAAAAATCAACAAGAATTGTCTAATGAATAAACATTCGAAATAGATGTTATATTCAAGATGACATTAATATGAATGAATTAAAGTAACTTCTTAAGTTTTAAAAAAATGTTAATAAATGATTAAAAGAAATCTTGAGATAAGGGCTGAACTTGAAAAACGGTCAGGAAATTGGGGTGAGCCCCCCCCCCCAAAAAAAAAACAGAACCCAAATTATCTTATTTTCCCATTAAACTAACCCTAAACCCCAACCATAACCCTAACATTACCCCCATCTGTCATTCAAAAATGAGTAAACAAACCCTTTTTTTATTTTTCATATTAGCCATTGTTTAGAAAATAATTGCGTTACTTTATTTATTTTAACAATAACAATTACAATACAAATAAAATGCATTACATTTTACAGAAATCTTGAAACCTTTGAGACACTCGAATAAGGGTAATGATTTGGGTTTGACGTAATATTAGGTTACTTCAAGAGTTTCCGTAATCTAATGTTATGTATTCGTAAAATTCTATTTAAAAAAGTATGTTTGATATTTGATTTTTTTTTTTTTTTGCATTTTTTTTTCTTTTCGTAATGTATTCAATTCAGTGCATTTTTCGATATAAAAGATAATATGCCATAATAGTTTGATTTTCGATTGGCTACTGTTTGAATTAATAATGTTATTTTTTAAGATTATTTATTAATTTTATTGCAAAAAAAAATTAGGATAATAAAGAATTGTTTTTTCTCCTCTACCCAGGCGAACATATATATAAAGGGCCGCTGGAGTGTATGTATATATGTCCGGGTGAAACTATGAAAATAAAACAATTAATGACAAAGTAAATATATATACACATTAAATATCACCAGTCCTTGAATTTTGTGCAAAAAATTACGAAGATTTGATTTATATTTGGAAAGATATCTAAACATTAAAATAACACAATAATAATGGATTTGTAAGATCGGCCTATTTTTATACTTAGATGTATTTTAAAACGATCAACGTAATATTCTAACACAAAAACTTAATTATAAAAATCTACTGCACATGTTTTTAAGAGAATTTTAGCTAATAATCTTTTCCTTTTTATTTTAACAAACTTAAAACAAGTCATTTTTTAAATCATTCCATAAAAAAAGAAAAATTGAAAAATAAATAAAATGTTTTGTGTTTTCTACACATTGTAGTAGGTACCACCAATTTGACCCTGTGCAATTTACCCCCCCTACATTTAACACAATGAAACTTGCAGAAAAAATAATATTTTCTTGAAAAGATTTTTTCCATTCGAAAGAAAAAACATTAAACAAACTCCTGATCATTTTTTAAATTTTTTATCAGCTTACGAAAATAATGAAAATTATGATTGAAAAACAATGTTTTCATTTTTGCCCTGTTAAATCAACTGAAATTTAACGTAGCTAAAAACAAGTTACGATAAGAGGATTTTTTTAAAAATTCTATGAAAAATCAATTAATAATCTGATTTTCCCGAAAATTTCCATAAATGTTTACCATTGGATGTAAATACATCTGAAATAGTTTTTTTCTAAAATATATTAGGGGAAATATTTTTTACGAGGTCTATTCCCCCCCATTTTATTTTGTCGGATGTAAAAAGTGGCCGAATAAATTGTCCTTTATTATTAAAATGATATCACCCCAAAATTCCATTTTTTTTTCGCGCATAAGTTTATTGCCGCAAGAATTAATAAAATAAGTTTTAAGTGATTAAAATACGTATAGAACGAAAATAGCTCCGAATTCAATTAGCCAATGAGATTACAGATTTTATCTGGAATGTAAACATCAGCTGGTGTTCTGTGTTTATGAAATAAAAAAATGACCCTCAAAACACCCCCCAAAATTCCTAATAATATGCTTTAGTAACTAAAGCAAACAATAATAATGCTTTAGTAACTAAAGTAAACAATTTTTTCTTCAGGAAAAATTTCAAAATATAATTTTCAATTAAAGAACTGGCTTTTTAGAAAAATTTTTTAATTTTTTAATGAACCTAAAAAGCGTATGACTTTAGCCCCCCTACAGAAAATAATTTACCAAAAATCAGGGAATTATCGGATTTAATGAAACTTTCAGTGTTTATTTATCAATGAACGATATTTATAATGCATTATTTATTTTATTTCAAAACTTTCTCATTTTTTTTCAGGTCACTTAATTTTGACCCCACCTTATGTTGGGGGCGTAAATTGTTTGGTCATTTTCGATACTAATTACAGTATAAATAAAGAGATAAAAGACCGAACTTATGAATAGAAACAACAACAATTTACGCGATATGCGAAATACTATTATTTTTTTATTTTTTCTAAAAAGCAAATTCGCTTATTACTCATTTTATTTACGTGACTTGTTGTCACATGATGCGAAATACTTTTTTTTTTCTTCTAAAAAGCAAATTCGCTTATTACTTATTTTATTTACGTGACTTGTTGTCACATGATGCGAAATACTATTATTTTTTCTAAAAAGCAAATTCGCTTATTACTCATTTTATTTACGTGATTTGTTGTCACATGATGAGTCCACGTTTTCTTAGAAAATTTTATGCTTTTTGGAAGGTAAAATGCACATAAAACATTTTTTGTCGCTAACAACTGTTGCTTCTTCTTCGCTTGGAGGTGGCCATTTTTACTTATTTATATTCCGAACACACGATTCTCATTCGCTTATTCCGTTTTCGGAGCTACTCCATTTTGCTTCGTATTTTTTTACAAAGTAGTCCGTTTAAATTTTACTTTTCGCATAATATCAAGATATGCCACCGATTGCGAAAACTTTTTATTAACCTTTTTTGATTTTTAATTAATAATTACGCTAAAATTATTACCGCTAATTGTTGAGCATCGTAACTCGAAAACTAAGCCCTTTTTGACGCCTGGGACTGTAGCCTATTAGTGAGTGCACTTCAAATATCAAGTCTGTACCTATGGGTGGGCTGGGAGTTTTTTTAAAAAAGTTTTAGAACTGTCTTTTTTGTTACAGTTAGGAATTGTGTTGACACTATTTCAAAGCTCACATTGTGGAGAAGAGATGGGTGGGTGTGTCAGCTTAATGTTAGTTTTTGTTTTTTGAAATAAACATTCATATTTTCTTTCATACAGCGCTGGAGTCTTCTGACTGGGAAGTTCAAAGCTAAACTCGTGTTGACTTGAGTAGGATCGGGGTGGAGGGTGTGTGTACTGTATTTTTTAATTTTTTGTCAATTGAATTGCTTAAATATTAATGATCAAACCCCAAATTTTCAGTGTTTCTTGGTTATAAGCATTTCAAGTAGTATGCAAGATTTCAAATCTGAATGAGCTCTAGTTTGTGATTTATAAGTCAACACGTACATACCAAACTTCCTTTTATATATATAGATAGGCGTGTGCAAATCATGAGCTTTCAAAATGTCCGCATAATTATTAAAAATATTTTAAAACGTAAATAAAAAATGGAAAATTAACTTTTTAATGTTTTCTTTTACGTTTAATATAAAGAACAATTCCAAGTTTATGTGTTATAAAAAAGAAAAAACAAATTTCTCTTACATAAAACCTAAATTTTTGCATTTTAAAGTAAATTGCCGTAAATTCCCAATCTTTGTTGACAGTTATCGCATCTTGACGTGTGCCCCTTTTCTTAGTATGGAGGATTATACGTATAAAAAATTATTTTCTGAAGCAAAAACAAATTACTAATTTAGCATTTCGTTGATGCCTCACGATTTAACTCTTAATATTATTGAAAAAGAGAGTTGGGAAAATCAAAATTAGAATGTTAGAAATTATTTATGATAAAATTCTATCAAAGTTAACTTAGCTTTAGAATTTTAACTGAACAGTAATATCTGCTTTCTGGATATAAACGGGAGAATTATTTGTTTCCAAATAAAATAATAAATTTCTTCAAACACTGTTTGAGTTTTCTTTTACAGAGTATAATTATACACTCGTCACGGATTTGAACCAATTAACTTATGTACCCAGAACACATCAGTGAAAACAACAACAGTTTTCCCCAAAACCCAGAGTTTTTATTTCTCTTAGATCCATCTGTAATAAGAATGAAGACAATTTTTAATTCAAACATTAATTTCAAAAATTTATAAAATAAAAACTGACATATATTATGTCATTATTTTTAGCGAGATATTTTTTTATACAATATTTTCTTTGATTAAATAAATACAATTTTGCTGTACATTAAACAAGAGTATTTATTTTACATTTCATAAAATTTTAAAAATCCCTGAAAAATGAAATAAAAATGTAGACAATAGGAACTTTTAATATAAAATTCTTTAGAAAATAATCTAAGAATTTAGAAAAAAAAAAAAAATATTTTTTTTTACTTACAAGATTTAAGATTCCCTATTTCCAAAACCGATTTAGTAGCGAATTATCTTTTTTTTTTTAATACATGTTCCGTCATTAAATTGTCTTTCCAAAAATGTAAAATTTATTTATGTACAAAAAAAAACAAAAACAAAAAAAAAAACATCTTTGTACGGAGGATCAATGTGCGAAACAAAAACTAACGAAAAAAAATATTAGCCTTTTCAATTTAGTAAACATTTCCAATAAAAGTTTGTCTTTTATTACTTCATATACCGAAAGTTTTATTAAAATCGGATAGTTAGTTTATTTTATATGATTTTTAGAAGAATCTCCTGTGATCACCCTTTTATAGAGCCAGCAATTATTTGCACATCCCTATATATATAGACTAGCAAAATTACCCAGTCCATGACCGGACGAAAAGATTTTTAGGAACCAAAAACCAGGGGATTTTTAAATATAAAATTTTAAAAAAATCACCGAAAATTTATGTATTACAGTGTTTATTTCAGGGAAATTTTTTTTTTTAAACATTGAAAAAAAAATTTTTTTTTTTTAAATGTAATCCTGAATTTTTGTGTGTTGAAATAATTTTATGTCATAATATTGACATTTTTTTAGGTAGAATTCAGAATTCATGCTTTTTTTTTTTACCAAAAAAAAAAAAAAAAAAAATCCCGTATAGAAACTTCTAAAAATCTTTTGATATAATTTTTCAGACTATAATCTTTATAGAAAAAAAAAAAAAAATTAAAAATTGTTTTTTATCTTTTTTTTTTTTTTTTTTTTTTTTTTTTTCCAGATTTTTCAGATAGTGGTGCGGAAAGACCTTGTAAAAAATATTTCAGCTAAACTTGCTAATCGGTCGGAAAATTAAAACCTATTTCTGGGTGACCCAGATAAACAGAACCCAAATTATTTATTTATTTTCCCATTAAACTAACCCTAAACCCAACCCTAACCCTAAACCCCCCTAGTTAAAATTAAGTTTTATTACAAAATTTGTGGGTTCTGTTTTTTGGGGGGTTACCCTAATTTTCCGACCGATTTGCAAGTTTAGCCAATATTTCCCCTAACATATTTTAAGGAAAAAAACTATTTTAAACAATGTCAAACATATTTTCATTTTTCATAGAATTTGTTAAAAAACCAGATAGTCATAACTTGTTTTTGTTTACTTTAAATTTCAGTTGATTTAACTAGGCATGTGCATTTTCTCGCTGGCTCTAAAAAAGGGTGATCACAGGAAATTTTTCTAAAGATCATATAAAATAAACTATCTAATTTTAATTAAACTTTCGGTATATGAAGTAATAAAAGACAAACTTTTATTGTAAATAAATGTTTACTAAATTGAAAAGCTGATAATTTTTTTCGTTAGTTTTTGTTTCGCGCATTGATCCCCCATACAAAGATCTTAGTAATTTTTTTTTTTTTGGGGGGGGGGATATAAATAATTTATACATTTTTGGAAAGATAATTTAATGACAGAACATATGTAAAAAAACAATTCAAGAATGAATAAAACAAAACTGTCTTTGGCATGAAATAAGCCAAGGGTTGACATGCCATAAAATCCAGCCAACCAAATGATGGTTCAAACCAGTTTGAAACGAGCGGTAACCACCTTAGATTAGAGAGGAACAACTGCATTATCATTAGTATAATAAATTTGTTTATATAAGAGTAAACTTTACTGCTTTAGTTGCTATGATTTGAAACCGCTTTGTCAACATGACCTGATAAAGATTTTCAGAGTAATATTCAAATAAGGAAAAAACTTTTTGTCTAATGTGCATGCAACTCTGTTCATCATTAAATCAAACACTCTAGGTGTTTGCAAATCATTATCACTGACATCTTCTCACCTGAATAAGTAACCTTCATCCTTGCATTGTAGCTTTTTAATTTTCTATTCTTACAGGTTTCTACAGCATCATTGAGTTTATATTCAATTATTGCTTCACTTTATCCTAAATTGCATTATTCTGTTTAACACATTCGTTTATGATCAGATTTTCCTACACATGTGGATAGTTAACCCATTGTGCACAAGAAGCACCTTAAATCATTTCTCTGCTGGTAGTTCCCAGAATACTTTTAAGTGTTTCTTTAAAAAAAAATTGTACAGTAAGAAGAAAATTAAAGAATATAATTCTGATTTTTTGGTCTGTTGTCCATACGTCCATTGTGGCATATAAAAACAATGATTTGGTCACTGTATCCTCCAGCCTGTTGAAGTGAATTAGTATATTGTTGGCTTTGGGTGATTTAATTCCTTGAGTCCTGAATGGCTGCTTGGTTTCTGTGGTGTTGATAAATAACCTACCATTATGCAGTAGGCATGTGAGATCCATATTGAATTATGTCTTCCTTGTTGCATTGTCTGCCAATTGGAATTCTTCTACACAGCCTTTTTCAGATGTTCCCTGTCCATCCATGCATAGCAATGGCCCAACCTGGGAAATTATTTGGAATAGTTTGACTGTTGATCAAACAAGGTGATGAACTTTTGAAGATCTCATTTAAATAATGATGTCATTGTTTTTGTATGCCTATCAATCTGAGAAGCGTCACAATCATTTAAAAAAAAAAATTCAGACAAATAGAATTAAAAAGCTTAAAGAAAATTTTAAATTGGACAATTATTTTCCTATAGTAAAAAAGAAGTCGCAGAGTAGCCTATTGTCAGTTTAAGCCAAACAGCGAGGGAGTCTATCCCCTTTTCACTAGCACTAGACCAGGGAAATTCGTAGGAATATATTCTACCAACTGAACTAAACCAGCTCCTTAGTGAAAATCACTTTCCATAAATTTATTTTGAATATAAGAAATTCTTTAACATTCACCATGGGTAGGATGTGACACAAAGTCGCAAGTATGGGGCATCCAGCGAGGATATATAAAATTAAATAAATCTTTGCCATAATTTACATATCCAATCTGAGCAGAGGAAAATGTTGTATTCCTTAAGCCACTTTACTAGTGTTTGAATATATGATGAAATTAAAAATACTGAGTGTAATATAGAGGCTATTTCTCACTGTGACTGACAAGGTTAATCATGAGAAGTCTGGCTGTAGCTGCAGGAGATGCTCACATGTGGGAGTTGGGGATTTTTGTAAAGAATCAAATTAATTACCAGGAGAGTCACAAGTAATGACCTAAATTATGGGAGTGGGCTACAATTTGATAGATCTTTCCTTGATCAACTTGAAACTAACATTTCATGTTTTGAAACTGGTCCAGAGGGGAGGTGTAACATCAGAAATAAAGTGAGTGGAATTTTTCTGTGACCACATGTCTGATTGTTACTTTCCTGTTATAAACAACCTCATCTCATCTTTTCTCTTCATCTCTGCCAACTTTCAAGATGCCTGCAATGCTACAAGAGTTTTTATGCTTGTAATTACTTAAATTAGTAATTCATATTTTTTCAAAAGATATTAACTCATTTAAAACTTAATTTAACATTCCCTTTAAAGTTTTATTAAATTTACGCAAGACAGCTGTTGCTTTCAAGTTGAAAAGCTATCATCACTTTATCTTTTTTTCTTCTTTTAAGTAATAGATGATTTCATTTGGAATGTTAATTTAATAGAATAGAATTAAAATGTAATATATTCTTTTCTATAGATCGAATGAATATAGTCATTGGATAATGTAGGTTTGTTCCTTCCATGATCTCCATTTAGTTATGACCAACGATATGTAACACTGTTTGGATCAAAGAATCAGGAGGGAGTCTCCGTAGTGTAGTGGCTAACATGCTGGACTACAACATTGTAGTAAGCCAGTCTAAATTCCAGTCACACTATTATGTTCACTTTTGGACTAATACCCTTGGGAAAGGTATGAAACGCTGTCATCCCACCATCTATGGGTTAAATAGTACTTTTGTTATATACCCACTCATCTGCTGGGTATGTAATAGGCAGGAAGGTTCTATTTTGCCGACTAACCATCTTCTTTTGGCTTGATTTCCTTAGTCTCTTCCTCTGGTTGATACGGGCTTCTTTCTTAAATGATGAATGCAAGACTTAGTTTATTTTTCTCAAACATCTTTATTACATGAAAGCCCAAAAGGTTCAACCACACGGTCAGAAGATGGCTTACTTGGGAACAGGTGACTATTGCATCCACTCATATCGATGAACCACCAAATTCTCACTACTCTCAGTTCCCTTCATACGCTTTGCCTTTAGCCAATGAGAAATCAATGACTAGGTCAGTGAAAGGTGAACTGCTGTCAATCACTTCTATAATCGTCATGCTAGGATTCAATGGTAACTTTCCATTTACAAATACTGTTATTTAAATTTTACTACACTACAGTACATAATTCATAGGCAATCCATGAATTATGTGACACTTTTACAAGGATTAGATAACCCGTAAAGGTTGATATGCCATTAAAACAAAGAAACCAAACTAAAGAATCAGACTAGAAAGTACAGATGGAAATATGAAGGTCAAGGTGAATTTAGATAATACTGCTTCACTGGAGTTTATAACTGTGGTTCAATTAACATCATGAAAGAGTCTGTTGTCAGAATGTCTGATTTGGTGCCTTTATATTTCCCCATAGCCCAGATTAAAAGTGCAGTAAGGATAACCCCAAAGCCAAACTATTTTTTTTTCTTAATGCAGATATCATTGGAGAATGGGAAAAGTTTTGTAAACAGTCCACCCTGACCCATTTATATATTTATCAATCCCTCCGTAAAGAGCCCAGTCCGCCCTACTATCTACCATAGCTAGAGGGAGAATATTGTAATTCATACCTTTCCCAAAGTTATTAATACTCTGTGAAATGCTGCCAGCCTCATCCAGGATTTGAACTCTTACTGCCATTTCCATTTACTGCTATGATAACCATTACACCATATGGGTCTAATTCATTTACAAAACTTTCGTTATTCCCCAGTGATACCTGCATCAGAAAAATAAGGTATAAAAAAGTTTGGCTGTACCTTAGCACTGGTGATGACTTACACTCAATGCAGAAATCTGTCTGTTTATATCGAGTTGAGAAACATCAGTAATTTCATTATAAAAAACAAGAATCATTTATATAATCTTTTTCATCAACAGGGTTTGGCCACTTCATTGATAGCCAGCAGTTCATCTTGCCTTTTACTTTCACTACAGGGGGAAATTAAGTGATTGATTGATTTTTAATGTCAACCCATCCAGGGTTATTTTATGCAAGCGGTGAGTTGTGAGGGATGGTCAAATTTGTCTTTTTCAAGTATTTTTCTTGATTTTGACTGTAGGTTGTTTGCAGTTGTAGTTTTCTTATTGTATTTTTGTAGAAAAACAATTTGAAGAAAGGATCTAGTTTCTTATATTTTTGTAGAAGAACAGTTTGGAGAAAGGATCTAGTTTTGTTATCGTATTTTTGTAGAAGAACAGTTTGGAGAAAGGATCTAGTTTTGTTATCGTATTTTTGTAGAAGAACAGTTTGGAGAAAGGATCTAGTTTTGTTATCGTATTTTGTAGAAGAACAGTTTGGAGAAAGGATCGTTTTCGTATTTTTGTAGAAGAACAGTTTGGAGAAAGGATCTAGTTTTGTTATCGTAGAAGAACAGTTTGGAGAAATGATCTAGTTTTGTTATCGTATTTTTGTAGAAGAACAGTTGGAGAAAGGATCTAGTTTGTTATCGTTATTAGAAGAACAGTTTGGAGAAAGATCTAGTTTTTTATCGTATTTCTGTAGAAGAACAGTTTGGAGAAAGGATCTAGTTTTGTTATCGTATTTCTGTAGAAGAACAGTTTGGAGAAAGGATCTAGTTTTGTTATCGTATTTCTGTAGAAGAACAGTTTGGAGAAAGGATCTAGTTTTTTATGGCATATCAAACCTTGGTGATTCATTTAATACTGGCAAAATTTTGAAAGATTTAGCAATAGTTTGGTAGAAAATTATTTAAACTCGATTTTTTTTTAATGAATAAATTTTCTATTCAACCCAGAAGGACATTAAGATAGAGAAAGACCGATCATACCTAAAGATAAGTCTAAAACAGATCTCTAAATATAGTTTAAAACTTTTCCAGATATGACCCAAACAATTTCTGAAAGTTTGATTGAAATTAGGCTCAAAATGGCAGACACAGATGTTTGGTGAATTATCAGAAGTGACTATCTTCATGATAATTCTCTTTTTCTTGAAATAAATTGAGAAACTATGCATTATTGTAAGATTATATAATTTCTTTATTTACTTCAAATAAAAACAAAGAAAGAAAGAAAAAACTGATTATCAAAATCACTTTTTAGTAATATTTAATTAAAAATGGCTAATTTAGAATTGGGCTATCTGATAAACTAAGCACATTTTAAGTCCGTGTTATGTGAAATTCTGGAAAGTGTTTTTGTCCCAATATTATTCATTTCTCTGAATTTTTGAGATGCAGCTTGATAATTTGTATTCAGAAATTGCCCTCATCTTTATTATGGGGTGAAACGTTGTGCAGATAACAATAAAGATGAGAATAATAGTGCAAATAATAATACAAATAGTTTATATTATTGATTAATCTCATGAGTATCCTCATTTTTGTTGTTTTAGTTACTAGGTTTCTGCTAATGTATTCTGTACTTTCCTCGAATGCATAAGTAAATGTATATTTGTTGACTCAGCTATATAGTACCTGGCTTTGGCATTAAATAACCTACAAAGTGTGATATACTATTAAACAAAGAAACTAAACAAAACTTTGTTGTTTAGATATCTGGTTTGTTTTCATTTGAGTGGTGATTTATTTTCTTTGTTTTAATGGCTTATCAACTATAAAATGTTTCATTCTGGGTGTCAAAGGTCAATGTTATTTGAACAAGAAAAAAAAAAAAAAGAAGCAAGATTTCACTTGTTGCTTTTTTTGAATTTGGAAGATTGACAAAAATGTATCCTATGCTCACCCCCCCACCTTCATTCTGGCCTCATTCTCTACTTGGGAAATACCAAGATGCTTATTGACTACTTGGTTGGTTTACTTTCTTTGTTTAATGGCATATCAACTTTCATTGGTTATTCAATGCCAAAGCCATCTTTGTAGAAGAACGGTAGGGCTACAATTTAATATTTTGGGATAAGTGGGTTCACACCTTTCCCAACAGTATTAGTCTGAAAGAGATTGTAATAACATAACTGGAGTTAAATTCACTTATAACGATACTGCAGTCCTGCATGTTATCCACTAATACCATAGGGATTCCTCCCTTTTAGTGGTGGGTAGCAAATGTTAAAAAAAGCAAAATTTATTTGAAAAAGTAGCAGTGATTTTACATTTGCTCATCTCAATGCATATATCTTGTTACCCTTGTATATAGCCAGTTTCAAAAAATAGGGCCAGTTTAGCTCAGTCGGTAGAGTGTCCAGCTGGGAACATCATTACTAAAACCAGGACATCTGCTTTTTGGTGGGGATAAACACTTTGCTAGTGATAGAACCAGCATATTCTAAGCCCCACTAACAGGAGTTCTGGGATATGGATCACACAGGCGAGAAACAGTCAACCAGGCACCTATTAATGTCATCCTCCTCCCG
>CM042137.1:12227921-12362921 GCA_023376005.1 Doryteuthis pealeii
TTTATTATTTTTCAATTTTTCTTTTTTATGGAATGATTTAAAAAAGGACTTGTTTAAGTTTTTAAATAAAAAGGACAAATGAATATTAGCTAAAATTCTCTTAAAACATGTGCCAGTAATTTTATAATTAATTTTGTGTTAGAATATTACGTGATCGTATTTGAAAAATACATCTAAGATAAAAATAGCCGATTTCCGAAGCACCTGTTATGCCGAATTGCAGTAACTCAGGAATCAGCCCAGTCTCCTCTAAGAGACAAAAACTAAAATCAAAAAATAGACATTCCTCTTGACAATTCTTGGAATTGAGTTTGATGTATTCGCCAAAGTTTTCAAAAAGTGAAATGCTGGCTTATGATCATTTTATTAAAGTATTGATAAGTGTTAGGGACAAAATATCTGTTGATTTGTTACTTTAAATTTACAAACACTGACATTTTAAGATATATAATCAATGCTATTTCTATGTATATTTTAATTTTTATACAGAAAGCAATAATTGCGTGATATTTAATGTGCCAAATATTATATATATATTTTACTTTGTTTTATTTCATAAATTCATCGGCACACATACATATCAACTGCCCCTTAATATATCAACTGAAGTAGCTATTCCAGCCCTTCCACTGGTAGAGTGGGACAAAAAAATATGGTGTAATGATTAAGCAAGTTAATCTTACAAATCCATTATTATTGTGTATATTTAATGTTTAGAATACTTTCCAAATATAAATCAAATCTTCGTAATTTTTTGCACAAAAATGCAAGGACTGGTGATATTTAATGTGTATATATATTTACTTTGTCATTAATTTTTTATTTTCATAGTTTCACCCGGACATATATACATACACTCCAGTGGCCCTTTATATATATGTTCGCCTGGGTAGAGGAGAAAAAAACAATTCTTATTATCCTAATTTTTTTTTGCAATAAAATTAATAAATAATCTTAAAAAAATAACATTATTAATTCAAACAGTAGCCAATCGAAAATCAAACTATTATGGCATATTATCTTTTATATCGAAAAATGCACTGAATTGAATACATTACGAAAAGAAAAAAAAAATGCAAAAAAAAAAAAAAATCAAATATCAAACATACTTTTTTTAAATAGAATTTTACGAATACATAACATTAGATTACGGAAACTCTGAAGTAACCTAATATTACGTCAAACCCAAATCATTACCTTATTCGAGTGTCTCAAAGGTTTCAAGATTTCTGTAAAATGTAATGCATTTTATTTGTATTGTAATTGTTATTGTTAAATAAATAAAGTAACGCAATTATTTTCTAAACAATGGCTAATATGAAAAATAAAAAAAGGGTTTGTTTACTCATTTTTGAATGACAGATGGGGGTAATGTTAGGGTTATGGTTGGGGTTTAGGGTTAGTTTAATGGGAAAATAAGATAATTTGGGTTCTGTTTTTTTTTTTGGGGGGGGGCTCACCCCAATTTCCTGACGTTTTTCAAGTTCAGCCCTTATCTCAAGATTTCTTTTAATCATTTATTAACATTTTTTTAAAACTTAAGAAGTTACTTTAATTCATTCATATTAATGTCATCTTGAATATAACATCTATTTCGAATGTTTATTCATTAGACAATTCTTGTTGATTTTTTAAAAAAATTTGATAAATAATTATCTCTTATTAGTTACACCAATTTTCCCTGTGAATTCCCCACCCCCTATATTTAACACAATGAAACTTGCATGAAATTAATATATTGAAAAAAATTTCATTTTCCCCCCATTACCTATTTTTATTTTATGAGATATTAAAAAATGAACTGAAATTGGGTATACTTTTCTTTATTTTTTCCCCACGCACTCTTTGGTGTTCTATTTATTTTTAGTCCGGTCATGGACCGGGTACTTTAGCTAGTATTAATATATAATTTTATTAATTATAGCACTTGGCGTAATGGTCAAAGTCATGGACTCGTCGCCCGAGTTCAAATCCTGGATGTGTAATTGCATTTCACTTAGCGCTAATACCCTTGGTAAAGGTATGAATCCTACTCTCCCTCCAGCTATGGATAATAGTAGGGTATACTGGTCTTTAACCTTGGTTAGGCAACCGGTCTAGAAGAAGGAAAACTCTGAATTCAAACTTGTTGAACTCCGCTTAAGAAATTGACCATATGTCACATCCTGTTCATTGGAGGGGTTGTGTAATGTATATATATATATATATATATATATATATATATATATATATATATATATATAACCAATATATTAGCAAATGCTGGCCAATATGTTATTCGATGAAACTGACCAATTCTTTGCAAGAAGAGAGTTTCAACATTTTAATGATTAAAGTAATACTGATTTGGCTAATTTGCTTTGAAAGAGTTGTTTACAAGTTTGTCTCTCAGACTATTACTATCCTAATGAGGCATAATGGTTATCATCATAGGAAATACACTTGACAAGCCAAGTTCCAGACATGGCCAATGCTCTTGCAAGGTGCCCAATCATTTACCCAACTGATTTGACAAGATTACAAGTATGGAGCATCCAGTGAGGATCAAACTCATATTTCACTAGTAACAGATTGCAAGACTTATTTGCAAACCATTACACCATGGCAGGATTTACCTTTACAGAGATAAAAGAGAGATTATTTTGGAAAACCCTGTCTTACCAAACCCTCCACATGAGCAGGATGTGACACAAGTTGATTCCTTAAGTGGAGTTTAGCAGGTTTGAATCCAGTTTTCCTTCTCCTAGATTGGTTGCCATATCAAGTATAAAGAATACTATTTACCCATAGCTGGAGGGAGAATTGTTGAATACATACCTTCCCAAGGGTATTAACAGTGTGAAATGAAAACAGCTTTTGTCAAGGACTCGGCTGCTGTATCCATTTCCTAGACCAATAACCATTACACTACAAGTGCCTCCATGATAATGTATATGAATCCATTTGTTCTTCCCTTTGCTATAAGTATATAGTAGGGCAGACAGAGTTCTTTTGGTATGGAAACTGGTCTTGGAAAAGAAACTTAATTCAAACCAGCTTTACTCCCCTTAAAAAGTGAACTTATATCATATACTGTCTATAGAAGAGGAGTTGAGTAAATACATACTAGCCTAATGTGTTTTTCTTTTAATAGGGTTGGTGATTTTTTTATGGCATATCAACCTTTCCAGGTCATTAATGCCGAATCAACTAATTTTAATATTCAGTTTATTTACAATACCTGCTGTTGCTTAAATGGTCACCCATCTAAGTATTGAACAGGCTCATCACTGCTTAACTTCGGTGATCAAGCGGAACTGGTGCTTTCAACATGACTTGACCATAAGATCTTTAATGGGCCCATACTTTTGGTGTTATGTTCTGCTATGGTTGTTTGTTTTGTTTTACAGCATATCAATCCCTTGGGCCATTTAATGCTGAATTTAGTCATTTTTGAATACACAAAGAACTAACTGTTGTTGCTTAAGTGGTCACCCATCTAAGTATTGAACAGGTTCATCACTGCTTAACTTTGGTGATCTCACAGGAACCAGTGCTTTCAGGTGATTTGCCATAATATTTCTGATAAGGTAAGCCCAGAAAATATTGATTCAGTAACAATGATTAACAGAATTTTTTTCCCTTCAGTAGCGATTATATATATATGAATAAATATGAATTTCTGTGCATGGTTTGTTTATGTGTAATAGCATATCCCTTTTTTATGGGTTTTTAATGCTGAAATTTGATTTATTTCTCAATGATTGATTACAATCATAACTATATTTTCAATATTCTATTGCATTCTTTTCTTTGTCTAATGTTTTTTTTGCACAGTTATACGATATCAAAATTCCTATCTATCAGGAATAATTTGCATACATTTCTATAGTTCAAGTAAGTAAAAAGTAAAGTCATCGGGGCAGCCTAAAGTCGGTATCAGCCAGATAGCAAGGAATCTATCCCCTTTTCACTAGCACTAGACCAAGGAGACTGTTTTTGCATCTGAGGTGGACCACCACACCTACCACCACCACCTCAACTTTACTGCACAGATCCCTGTGCTACTCATATGCTGAGTGAGTGTGGGCCAGTATGAACAGGAACCTGGCGATAACTAGGCAAGTGCTCTACTGACTGAGCTAAACTGGCCCTTACTCCTATCTAATAATCTATACACAATCAAAGTTTCAAGTAACTTTCTATTAATCTTAATTGTTTATTTGTACAATAAAGTTTTCACTATTCCTATATAATACAAATAATTTACACAGGTACCTAATTTCAAGCAATTAATCTTTAAACAATTATGAATTAACTATTTTTAATACATAAGTCTGAAACAGAAATCAATCAAAGTCTTTTTTTTTTGCAAATTAAAAGCCTAATTTAAAGAATAATTTTGTTGCAACCAAATACACAAACAAGTTGAATTAAAGTTAAATTAGATTTATAGCACAAAGAAATAGAATTGGTGAAGTGTGCTTCAATTCCAACTGAGCCTGCTTATATTCATATCATAGTAATACTCTGGGAAAGGTATGAATTTATTGATCTCTACAATATTCTGTTAACTGGTGTATCATAATGATTAATTGAAAAAAAAAAAAAAAAAAAGCAAATGAATGACACTATGATAAAACCACTCTCCCTAGTTAACAATGACAAATTCCACAATAAGATTAATGATAAAAAATATCAGCTTTTATAATTAACTTCCTTAGTACTCATAAAAAATTATGGGATAAGCACTTCCGTCTAGTAACTAAATGAATTGCCAATGATCAGAATCTACTATCTACATGAATTGTCAAGGACCAGAATCTAGTATATTACTGGTGTACTAGTTTAGTATTACCAATTTATTCAGCTATTCAAGCTAAAAAATGCTATCTCAGTGAATATGTCCCTTCCCTTTTTTACCTTTTAGTTGGACATTCAAACCACAAACAGGATTCAATGGTTAATTTTATTAATTTATTGTTCATGTTAGTGTGACAGAATCTATGGACAGAGAAACAAAGAAGCCCATATAAAATTCACTCATTATTATTGCATATAAAAAAATTGTTGCTAACATTTATTTTGAGTACATTAAATTTGTTAATGAGTGTAATTAGAATTAAATCTCCTTAAGGGAAGATAAATGAAGGCAGCTGATGGAAAATAGAAAAGAATTGCTTTGTTTAGTTTTCTGTAACAATTAACATACTTCCGAAGAAAGAAATTAAAATAAATTGTATGAATCTAACACAAAAATAGTAATCTCATTTAGCCAACTACAATATATAAATGAACAACTGCAACACTGCCAAAAGCTGGAGAGTATTTTATGATCCTTATTGATACTAGCAAAAATATGCGCTCTCTAAGTGCAAGTATTTAATTATTAATGGAATAAAATTAATATAATTTTATTCCATAAGTAGAAAGATTAACAAACCTAAGAAAGAATGCATAAAAAAAATTAAACTTATTGTTATTTTATCTTAATTTCTATATAAAATTATACATAATATTGCTTTTAATATGTTTAAGAATAAAACAATATTATTTCTCTGAATTTTTGTGATGAGGCTTGATAATTTGTATTATTGTGTGGACACATGGCGCAACGGATATAGGCGTTGAGATAATACAATTCTAAGTGACAGTCATCTCTGGGCTGCAGGTTCAATCTTGCACAAGGGCAAAAGTAACAGAATAATTTATACAGCTTAACACTTGTACCCGGTCATGGTTAACAGAATGAGAACAGTCTACTCCCATGGATTGAATTGAGTCTGAGAAGAAAAACCTGAAAAGGGCTGGAGGGCACATCAGCTGAAATGTTGTGCAGATAATAATACAAATGAGGACAATATACAAATAATACAAAACAATATTAGAAATCCATAAAACTAAGTCATCATCATGGCTAGACTTCATAAATGAAGATGAGGGGGGGGGGGGCATTTTGATTTAAGGCATGTTCATGGCTGGTAAGGCCGATGCTGGATGGGCTGATATGGTCACAGTGACTGCAGCTGAAGGTCTAGTCAGTATTTGATGGTATTGTGTTATGGTTCTTCCTATGCGTTTTGTCGTTAAGGATGGCCCTGCAGGTGTTTTCAAAGGAGGAGAATGCATGGTAAATGGTTATATGCCATGGTTCTCAGCTCGGGCAGACCAATGGCAATGGTTGATGTGACAGGCACTGAGGGTATTTTTCAAGTTGTCATTGTATCAATTATTTAGTGCTCTTCTGTCACGATGGCCAGTAGAAAGTTTGCTATAGAGTGTGATAATAATAGCAAGTAATTTGTTAAAACTAGTATGCAAATTATCCACACCATATACTATGTAAACCTTTATTTCTTAGTGATATATAACACACATTGCAGAATTTTAAACACATTAATAACATGGGCAGTTTTGAGGCAAATCTAACTCCAACTTAATAGAGACATCACTAATAATCAAGATGCTAATTAACTTTGCCTACATTAAGCCACTCATAGCGGGTCTCCCACCACTGCAATCCTACCATAAACCACTGGCAGCAGCTCTCATACGTGTCACTTGTTTAGACTGAAAAAATACTACATGAACACCCCTGCTCTGAGATGAATAGATAGTGAACTTTGTAAATACAGGTAAAAAATAGCAAAAAAATTGGTACAACCATGGGGGAAATTTGGTAGGTAAAGATTTAAGATTAAATAATTATCATTTAATAATCATTTAGAATAAAGCCTAAATAACTAAGGAATTGTAATGTCGGTGGAGACAGTTTCAGTTACAGACAGATAATCTCCATTATGATAAGATTAGACAATTTATGTAAGTAAAAGTAAAGTCGTTGAGGTGGCTTAAAGTTGGTATCAGCCAGACAGCAAGGGAGCCTATTCCCTTTTCACTTGCACTAGACCAAGGACATTGTTTTTTTTTTTGTGTCTGAGGTGGAGCGTCACACCTACCATCAGCTCCTCACTTTATCACACAGATCCCTGTGCTATTCATACGCTGAGTTGGCGAACCTTTTGGTTCCCAGGTGGACAGTCTATTGACTGAGCTAAACCGGCCCATTTATGCAAGGAAGCCTAAATGGTCATTTTCAACTAATGATTATTTTAAATTTTATAATAAGCCCATTGTAATGTAGCGCACAACATATGAACATCAGTAATGGACTCATACACATAGAAAATAATCACTGTGAGAAAATCTTTCCTGTTATCTGATTTATCTCAGCAGACTGTTAAGATATGCCATGAACAATGTTATTGGTAGATTAGGATTTAGCATTAACAAAAATGTTGCTTATGTTATATATTAATCTATTCAGACTAATGTCCTAATCTTGGTTGTATGTTTTATATAAAAAGGAGAAAGAAAAAGAATATTGGTTGAAATAAGTATCAAATAGGTACGAGATATAAAGAATTTATTAAAAAAAGTATTCAAAACACTTTCTATCATTTTTTATCCCAATTCATTCAGTTTCTTTTTCCAACTGTCAAAATTTTGACTCATTCGTTTTTTTAGCTCAGTTGGTAGAGCGTTCGACTAGAAACCAGAAGGTTCCTAGTTCAATACGGTCCTCGCCAACTCAGCGTATGAGTAGCACAGGGATCTGTTCGGTAAAGTAAGGAGCTGATGGTAGGTGTGGCACTCCACCTCAGATGCCAAAACAATCTCCTTGGTCTAGCGCTATTGAAAAGGGGATAGACTCCCTCACTGACTGGCTGATACCGACTTTAGGCTGCCCCGATAACTTTAATTTTAATTACTTATACTAAGTTGTAAGGTGGCCTAATGTCGGTATGAGCCAGACAGCAAGGGAGTCTATCTCCTTTTCATAAGCACTAGACCAATGAGATTTTTTTTAGCATCTGAGGTGGAGTGCCAAACCTACCATCAGCTCCTCATTTTACCGCACAGATCCCTTTGCGACTCATATGCTAAGTTGGCGAGGGCTGATTTCGAACCAGGAATTTTGTGGTTCCCACACGGACACTCTACCAACTGAGCTAACCCTGACCTACCATAATAGTTATATTTAATATGTGAGGAAATATATAGGAAAGGTGTATAACAAACAAAAACAATTCAAATTCAATTAATATTTCATCTGTTGATTTTAGAGCCTTCATAAGAATGAATTTATTATTTCATAACACACTGGTATATGAATGAGGAAAAAGACAAAAGAGGGAGGTGGAGAAGGGAGGAAGAGGAAGAGGAAGTCAGGGTTGTCTTAGATGTAGGTTGTACATATGTTCAGGTGAGATAAGGATTGAAAGATCAAGGGGTGTAGGAAGGGTGGTCATTAGTCTTGGTGTCTTTAAGGAAGGTAGAATAAATTAGATGATAAGTGATTGTGCATAGAAGTGTGGCTGATTGGTAGAAACTATATTTAGTATATGAAATCTATACACAAATGCAACACTAATACTTCAGGTTAATTGCATGGTAAGGATAACCCAAAGACAATCTTTTTTAAATCCTACTTTTGTTTCAGATATCATTGGGTAATGAGAAAAGTTTTGATAAACAGTTTCACGGGAGGGGGATAGTCCCTGTGACAGAGGCTAACCTGCTGGGCAGCAATATTGTAATAAACAAGTTCAAACTCAAGTTACAATTACATTTACTTTTGGACTAATACACTTGGGAAAGGTATGAACCCCTTATCTCCTCAGCTATGGGTTAAATAGTACCATTACTTTTGTTCTTCAAGGATGGCTTTAGCATTAAATAATCCATAAGATTGTTATGCCATTAAATAATGAAACCAAGCCAATCTGCATCGGGAAAATAAGGTCTAAAAAAGTTTGCGTTTGGGTTATCGTTACTGCCCTTTTAACCTGGCTTTGAATGATGAGCATGCCATATTTCATTACTACCTATAAACATATAAACACACACACACTGTTTCAGCTATAGTACCATCCAGCCTTCTTGAAGTTCTTATTCTAGGAACAATCCACAGGAGAGGTTTGTTCTTATTCTACTACAAGTGGATATCAGGAAGCACTTAACTCTTCCTATATGGGAACTGTACATGAATTCTTCATGTTGTCTTGAACAAATCTTGGAAGCAGCGCACCACAAAAAAGAAGCTGTACGGCCATTTGCCTATCATCATATAAACTATCCAAGTAAGACAAACAAGATATTCAGGACACTGCTACCTTAACTTTTATTAAATTCTCAAAAGCAATGATTATATTCTGAATATAGCCATGAATGAATTTACATGATGAATTTATCCACAATGAAGTTACTGATAATAAATCTAAGCCGTCAGTTATGGGCATTAGAATACACTGACTGCATCTCTGCAGAGGGGTAAGAATCCACTAATGGTACCACCTGTTGGCCGTGGGTGGTGACCCATGATTCTCAAGGAAGGAATCCTGGTGGTTGAGCAGTCTATGACATGCAACACTCCACTTTGACCCTTATTTAGGCTAGACGGGCTGCCGAAGACGCACCTTCTGATCAATCATGTCAAGCCCTAGCACCTATATGATTGTCCCAACCCTATTGCTCTTATGGCAATCCCCAACCCTTTTTATCATATATGTGCTAGAAGGCTGAGAGTCTTCATGTCCTGGGAATGACATTAATCTATCTGATGGTGAGGTTCCTGTTCTGGAGGTCTGGGGATTTTGGAGCACCCCCATCAACACTATTGCTCCCAGGTCCACTGTGACCTGGAGTTGTAGTACCTGTTAGGGTCCCATCTATGGGTTAATTAGAAAATTTGTTTACAAAAAAAGAATTGATTTAAAAAAAGATTTCCAAATTACCCACTGTAGTTGATATGCCATAAAAACAAAACAAAAACAATGAATTTTACCTATGATGATTTTACAACATGATTTTGCCACACACTACTAAGCTCTGTTTACCTTTTGTAATGGTCATAAAAGCTACTTTTGTTTTTAAGGAAAAGCCTCTTAATTCTATAATAACAATTTGCTCTCAAATTATTTCTCTTTTTAAACTTACAAGAATCCTAACATTTTTTCATAAAAAGTAAAAAGTTGCAGTGAGCACCTTGTTCACTAATTTGACATCTAAAAGTTTTAGCATACACTTATAATTGCATCCAACATTCTCAATCAATCAAAATAAATTTGACATCTGAAATTAAATGTTAGCTAATGTTTAAAGTCTATGTTTTGTCTTGTTTGCTTTTTTGTAGATGTCCATTTATTTTCTTCCTTAACAAGTTATTAGATGAACACTCTCTAAATAAAAAGAGCAAAACAAAATTGTTGAAAGCTGATAAAATTACTTACATTTCAAAACAATGTTGACAGCACACACTTATTCACTTGCATGCATTTACACATGGATATATATGATTTAAAACATGAAGATATACACTGTAATACTATCTGTCCTAATAAATGCAGGTGTATAAATACATGCAGCTATATATGTGAGAGGAGTAGAGGATTGAGTAAATCCAACACAATGTGGTTGAAAATAGAGGAAAAAGCGGATAAAACAACACAACTAAATTTAAATGATATTTCACCTAGGTATTATGCAAAGGATTCCCCAAGCTTCACAAACCCTTACGGTCAGTAGTCAGTACATGTTAATTCTTACCAGACTATCAAATTTCTTCAATGGCAATAAATGACCACATAAAAATGTCCCTCCTCCTTCACTGCCTCACTCTATACCACACACCCAACCATCTCCTTCATCATCTACCCACCATAAATTACCTTTTCAGCATAAAAGTAGACTGCTGTGAAAATTTAGAATAAATTTGACAAAGCTTCACATCATACTGAGGTGAAGTATCATTCAAATTTAGTTGTTGAGTCGTTTTATCCACTTTTTCCTCTATTTTCAACCACATATATATATATATATATATATAATGCTCCCATAAATTTGGTATGAGCTCTAATTGGTAATTTAAATTAACTCTCACAACTAGCATATAAGCAATGATTTTCCCCGGAAACTCGATCTCTCGGTGACCGTAAAATACATAAACAAACCCATGTATTTAATAGTTTAAAAACACCAGTCCCACTACAGCTGTCAGTGGACGAGGGGATTAGATATCAGGCTGCCAAACGGTCAGTCCGAGTTCGACCCTAGCCAAAGATAGTTGTGTCTAGCTACACTGAAGAGGTGTGAAATGCCAAAACATGTGTCTGTGGATGACTTAATATATATATAAAAACACACATATGTATATGATTTCAAGTGTATAAATCCATGCATCTATATCAAACGTACAAATTTTATATCCATGTATCTGTCTAATTGTGTATGCTTATATACACATCAGTTAATGAGAACCACAAGATTCCAGGTTCAATACCAGCCATGCCAACTCATTGCATTAGTAGCACAGCTTGGATGTGTGTGGTAAAGTGGGGAGTTGATAGGTGTGGCACTCATCTCAGATGCAAAAATATATCTACCGGGTATAATGCTAGTGAAAAGGGGATAGACTCACAGTCTGACTGATACTGATTATAAGTCTCTATGCCTACTCTACTTTTTTTTAATTACACAAAGACTTTTCACACAAAAATGATTCCAGTCTATTTATGTATATGAAGTGCACAAGCATTATATATATATATATATATATATATATATACATACACACACACATGATCTATTTACTTATAAATATAGCACTAAATACTATGCTATGGACTTTTTCATCTACTCTTGCATGTATCTTTTATTGGTAACAGAAAGTAGCACTGACAGGGCTATAGCTTGTAAGAATTTTTGCTTAATCCTATCATTATATATATATATAAGATTATAAAATCTCTCTGATAGGATTAAACAAAAATTCTTACAAGCTATAGCCCTGTCAATGCTACAGTATGGCTGTACCACTTGGACTCTAATGAAACGCTGAGAGAAAAAGCTAGATGGGAACTGTACAAGGATGTTGCATGCTGTCATGAACAAATCCTTGAAGCAGAACCCAATAAAGGAGCAACCATACAGCCACTTGCCTATCACACAAACAATCCAAGTAAGACTAACAAGATATGTTGGACATTGCTGGAGAAGCAAAGATGAACTCATAAGTGATGTTCTCTTAAGGGGACCTACACATGGATACAACTGCATGGGTGGGACAGCAAAAACCTACATCAATCAGCTCTGCACAGATGCTGGATACTGTGCATAGAATCTTACAGGAGTGATGTCTAATAGGGACGGGTGGTGAGTAAGAGTCAGAAATCCATGCTGTCAGCATGACTATATTATATACAAATACACACACATAGTGATACTGATAGCATTTTTTATTTAGTGCATCCTGGGATGCACATATTTGTTTTGAAGGAAAATTTTGGGAAAATTTATGGGTACCAACTAAAGCCGTCTAACTATCCTGTGTAATTAATTTCTAAGAAATTATTGAAATATATTTACAGTTAGCTTGAAATGGTGGGGGAAGAAAAATGAATAAACATTGCGATGCATGGATACGATTTTTGAGTGTCAGGGACAGAGGACATATACCTCTCAGCATCTCTCTCTCTCTCTCATATATATATATATATATATATATATATATATTGTGAGGCAGGAGTCATTCAATAAATAAGGGAATTTTTCTTGCCTATGCAATTCTTAAACCAGGCTTGAGAATCACAAACTGTCACTAACCAAGCACCATTAACTTAATGCCTACACTATCCTTACTTAGATATACATGCATTATCAATTATTTACTTCTAATTATAGCACTAAGTACTATGCAATGGACTTTTTCATCTACCCTTGCATGTGCATGTATCTTTCACTGGCAACTGAAAGTTTCAGATTCACGTAATCATTTTGATCACAAGTAATGTCCTCAATAAACTGAGTTTGAATTTTGGCAAGGCAGTTTATACTCAGTAGATATCCATGGCCTTCAGGTAATAGGCATGAATCAACTCATCCCTAAACAATTTTCTTACCAGATATCATGGCAGAGATGTGTTATTCTTTATATGCCACCATAGCCAACAGAGCATCCGAGTCAATATTTGGGCAAATAAGGTAGGAACAGCAACAAGCTCTTATTTTCATTGTCATCCTTGACAGGAAGCAGTCGTGAGAGATAAATAAATTTGCATGGAAAGTTGACATTCAAGGATGTCAAGTTAATTATGAAATTTATTGTATATTTTTGTTTAAGTGTATAATCAAATCATAAATGACAAGATAATGTTATACATGCATAGATTATATAGAAACATTCAACATGCTCAATTATTGTTCTATGCATTTATATCAAACAGATTTTCAAATATCTGTTATATATATAAGATGTATTGTATATAAAACAGATGTTATATATATACACACACACGCACATATATATATATATATATATATATACAACACACACACGTGCATGCATATATTAATAAACACACATTGTACACACTCACACATCATGCATATATATAAGATGAACACTATCTATTAGTGTCAATAGGTAGATGTATCATATAAAGCACACACACACACATATATATATATATATATAACTAAAGCACACACACACACACACACATATATATATATATAACTAAAGCACACACACACATATATACTAAAGCACACACACATATATATATATAACTAAAGCACACACAGCACACACACATATATATATAAAGCACACACACACACATATATATATATAACTAAAGCATACACACACACACATATATATATATATAACTAAAGCATACACACACACATATATATATAATTAAAGCATACACACACACATATATACTATATAGCATACACACACATATATTATAACTAAAGCATACACACACATATATATATATATATATAAAGCATACACACACACACATATATATATATATATATAACATACACACACATATATATATATATATATACTAAAGCATACACACACATATATATATATATATAGCATATATATATAGCATACACACATATATATATATATATATACTAAAGCATACACACAGCCATATATATATACTAAAGCATACACACATATACGCATATATATATATGCATACATATGCATATATATATATATATATATATATATATACTAAAGCATACACACATATATATGCATAGGGCATTATACATACACACATATATGATAGATGCAGCACATTTATTACTCAATATGCATAGGGTCGGGTTAGCTCAGTCGGTAGAGCGTTCAGCTAGAAGCCACAAGGTTCCTAGTTCAATACCGGTCCCCGCCAACTCAGCGTATGAGTAGCACAGGGATCTGTGCGGTAAAGTAAGGAGCTGATGGTAGGTGTGGCGCTCCACCTCAGATGCTAAAAAACAATCTCCTTGGTCTAGCGCTATTGAAAAGGGGATAGACTCCCTCGCTGACAGGCTGATACCGACTTTAGGCCGCCCCGTTAACTTTTTTTCTTTATGCACATTTTGGTCTAAAATTTAGAGAATATGAACATATTGATAAAACACATTACACTGCATTTTCCATATCTCACTGGATATTCTATTGCATGGAATCACTCCATCCATTAGGAATATAAAAAAGTTTTAAAAAAGAAAAGGACACTTTTTAGTTTTATAATTCCTATTTTTTTAGGAAGAAATTTTTACATCTCCAGCTCACTGAAGTTTTAGATACCACCATAAATTCACACTCATTCCTATATATAAATATATGTATGTATATATTTTCTTTTTCATGTAAATACATACTCATGTGACAGAAATTACACACAATATATCTAAGTTATGTGTGTGCATGCTAAATGATTGTCGTTCTGTAATATTTTTTTTTTATTCCTTTCTTTTGTTTATTTTTCACTTTTTCATTTATAATTTTCTAATTTCAGTTTTTCATTTATTTGCTTCAGTGCAATTTGTCAAAAATCAATTGATCTTCTAAACATGCAATAATTGTCACTTTCCAATCACTACTGTCATTGATTACATGTGTGGAAGATTTCTTCATTGTTTTGGCTTTTCTTAAATTATGTCAAACTTTAAAATCTTCATCAAAGAACAAAATAAATTCATTTTATGCTGAACCAGCAAAAGCTTTAAAGACTTCTTGTTGATACTTTTTTCTTCTAACTTTTATATGTTAAACAGTAAAATCAATCTTTATCTGATAAGTTAGCTATAAGTAATGAACAACAACAAAAAACTCAATTTCATTCATCTTTTTTAGGGAAAGACAGTTTTAAATATAAGAAAATATTTGCAATTATTTGTCTAATTTTTTTTATTTAGATGAGGCTTGATAATTTGTATTATTTAGATTTTTTGGACTATTGTCCTCATCTTTGTTATATACATTTTGTTATATACATTTCAGCTGATATGGCATCCGGCCTTCTTCAGATGTTTTTTGTCAAACTCGGGACACATGAATTAATACAGTCCTAAGTGATAATCATCTGAAGGATGCAGGTTCAATCCTGACTACATGCAAAAATAACAGGATACTTAACATGGTTAACAGAATGAAATCAATCTACTCCAATTGATTAAATAATGGGTTCAGTTTGAAGTTCTGTGAAGGTTCCTGATTATGACAAGTTCCACTGAGTTCAAGAAGTTTCCAGAGTTCAACAAAAAACAGCTGAAGAAAACCAGGTGGAATATCAGATGAAACATTGTTATATAACAATAAAGATGAGGACAACTGTCCAAAAATCTAAATATTACAAAACTTTGCAAGTTATGAAAAAATTGTTTTCATAAGCTAAACAATATAAGACCACTGACCTATCTGCTTGCTCTTTTCTGATCATCAAGTTAAAACTGAAGATATTAGACTGAAGCCATTTGATGGGGGCTCATCACTGTTAAGCCAATCTATTCTGAAGAGGGAGATAAAAAAACATTGCTAGTCTACATTTAAATACTATTTCTCTGAATCTTTGAAATGAGGCTTGATAATTAATATTATTTATATTATTCGGACTATTGTCCTCATCTTCATTATTATCTGTACAATTTTTGACCAATGCCCCCTCCAGCCTATTTCAGGTATTTCTTGTTGGACTCTACTACAAAAAGAAGTTTCCCAGAGTCAGACAAGAAATACCTGAAGGCTGGAGGCCACATCAGCCGAAACATTGTACAGATAACAATGAAGATAAGGACAATAGTCCGATTAATACAAATAATATGACATTTAAATACTTATAAATGCAACTACCAATGTAAAACTTTGAGCCAACATATACCATGCATCCATTAAAATCTTCATATTCATTTCCCCTAAATAAATAAGAGGATGAAGAGCAGCTCTCAAAGTAGTTTTTGACCAACGAAGAGAAAGTCCTTTATGTAGAGTTTTCCTTCTCCAAAATGGGTTGCCATACCAAGTCTGCCCTACTATTTATCCATAGCAGGAGGGAGAAGAGTTGAATTCGTACCTTTACCAAGTGCTATGTGAATCTGGTCTGTTGTCAAGGCATGATATAAGGGAAAAGACTTATTGCACCTTTCTTTTATACAGGTTTGACAATGCCACCTAGTGGCCATTCACAGATTTCTTTAGTAGACAAGGGAGGTGATCTTTTGTCATTAATATCTCCATGCTGTTGCTATTATATCTGTGTAAAAAAAAAAATTATGTGAGGGTCTGAGTACAAGCAGCTGTCCAATCCCTCTATATGAGTATAACATGACAAGGTCAATGTTTCAGCAGAGTTTAACAGGTTTGAATTTAGAGTTTGTTTCTTCTTAATTGGTTGAAATACCAAGGTTAAAAAACCCAGTCTGCCCTACTGCTATTTTCTACTTGAGGATAGATTTGTACAGACTAATTTAAAGTAAAAAATATCTATTGACATGAGACACTGTTCTAGAATCTATGTGATTTTTCATGTGTAGCAAGAGAAATCACACACATGGTAGCTCAAAGTGTGCACAAATATGTCTGGCATGCAAAATGATATCAGGGGGGAGTGTAGCAGACAATTAGGGAGATTGAACTCGCATCCTCCTGATCGTGAGTCGTGGCTTGATGTCGGACTACCTTGTTGGCATGCATATAAATTACTACACTGTGCAATCGACCCGGATGTGGGATTTTAACATACCGGGAGAGTTGTGTTCCAGTCTTGCTGACAAGGGCATTGACGTACGACAAGGAACAAGAGGTGAATGAACTTTAGTGAAGGACTGCTAGAAAAGATTGTTGCAGGTGACAAGGACTTGATCTGGAGAAATTGGGAGAATGTCTTTTCTTGGAGGCGAGATCCGGCTGTCCAACCCAACGGATTTTCTATTCATTTATTATATTATGATAACCCATTTTCCTCTGTCAAAAAAAAAAAAGAAAAACCTGGAGAGATGTAAAAGATGATGGTACTAACAACTTGACTGTACCAGAACTAATATGCTGAGCATTTATGACCTTTAAAATATGAAGGAGAATTTTAAACTTATTTTTTTGATCAGGAAAGGAAATGTCTTATATACAAAAAAAGATATCAAATGATGCAAGAATTTGTAGTTAGAAAAAAATAAAAAATTCAATATAAAAGGTTCAAATCTGTATCCAAATCCCTCATTACTTTTTGTTCAGATTTCAAATTGCAGTTTTTTCTTAACATTCCAAGAAAAAGTTAGACACAAAAATTCATACCTATGCACGCATGCACTTACTTACCTCTTGTCATACAATGACCTACTATGCCAAAATTTGTTATATATATATATATATATATATATATATACACACACACACACACAAGAAATGATGTTTTAAGAAAGATTTATTCCCTAGCTATACAGGTCTCTACAAAGTAGTTAGCATCACTTGGGCTAACAAAATACTGGAAGGAAAAGCTTGATGAGGATTGTACAAGAATACGGTGGTGTCTGGGCAGAGGACCTTCCAGGGCAGAGGACCTTCCAGGAGCAGAGGACCTTCCAGGAGCAATGGCCTATAGAAAACACTGGTGAGTCATAGAGATCCATGCTGTGGGAATGATTTGATTATTATGTTATAAGTAATTCATACAACAGATAACAGAAAAGCACTAAAATTTACATTCTTCCCAATTCACTAAAACACAAAAAAAATCACAAAGCACATGACACTCCACAAGCAAAAAACAACAGGATTTTACAAGATCAAGACGTCAAATGGTCAAAACAGTAGAAAACAGTTTAAATTTTAAAACATTATATATATATATATATATATATATATATATATATATATATACACTAGCAAAAGTATGTGCACTCTGGGCACAAGTATTTAAGTTTCAATGTAATAAAATATTAGATTAGAAAGACTAATGAAACTAAATAAGGAATATAAAAATATTACTTATTTTAATATTATTTTAATTGATTCTTGTATAAAATTATATATATAGGATTGCTTTAATATGTTTGAGAATAACATGATAGTATTAGAAATAAGTAACAGCAAATAATTACTTATTAACCCAGGTTTCTTAAAACCATTATGCAAGTTATTTCCACCATATTCTATGTAAATCTTTATGTATTTGAGATATACAACACCTATTTCAGGATTTTAAATATTGGCAAATCTAACTCAGCTAGACTTTAATAGAGACATCTTCATTAAATAAGATTGAATAATTCCTAATCATTGAGAATATAACTTAAATAACTAAAGAAATCATGATGATAGTTTTGGTTACGAGAGACAGTTACATAATCCCCATTATAATAAGATAAAAATGAAGATATTAGAAATAAAATACTAAAAATCTGGTGGGGACATTGTTGTGCCTTTAAAAATAAAATAAATTAAAATAAACCTTGCATCAAGTACAAAAATATAACAGACACTGGTAGCATTTTTTGCGGAGAAAATCGAACACCTGCAAATGTCATAAACAAACCCTGTGATTCCAAAAACCACATGTTCCAACCAACGGCAGTAAGAGACAAAAAAGTCTCGAATCCCAGAGAATTATTATAAAAACCAGGCAGACATTACAGCCATATACCCACAGTCCACTAATGCAGTCGACAGGTCAACTAGGATTTGTTGCCACACACCAGACTACTGATAAACACATTCACTTGTGGACAAACTTAAGCAAAATTCACAGAGCAAGTTTCTTGCTGAGTAACTCCATAATATTGCCAAGAAAACACACTGTACACTCACACAAAAGACTTTATATCTATCAAAGACTTCTACTTTGCAAGGACATTCTCACCAACACACAAAGAACTTTTCTTTCCACTTTAATGTCTTCTTATCCATTTCATCTTATATTCTTGTCAATTTTGGATGATAAATTTCCTTTTTGTTATTGCAGTAAATTTGTTTTCCACTTTTATTTGTGTTATCAGGACTTGCACACCTTTTTCTATTTCCTCCTTCTTTCATTCTCTTAACACTCATTTGGTCAACAGGCAAATGACCAAATTTTACCTTCTCTATCTACAAATAAGGCAGAACAAATTCTACTATATTCCTAACTCCACATGAAATCTATTTAAAATATTGTATGTATGTACATATATATATATATATATATATATATATATATACACACTAGACTTGCATGTGTGTGCGTGTATATATATATATATATATATATATACACACACACACACACAGTAGACAAGATGTGACCATTGGGTCATCCATTGAGTTCTGGGTAGATAATTGAGATTAGGGAAATTTATTGGGATTAGTTTGCAAAGTGAATTAAATTTCTTAAAAAATAAATATGGCCAGAGAATTTTTAAAAAAACAAAAAAACATTAAAGTTATTTTGTAAGATTTCTAAGAAAGGGAACATTTGACCTAATTCAAGCTATAGCTAGCTGCTTGTGAAACTTAACACAGAAATATATTTCATACTCTCTAAATCACTCTCTTTACAATAACAGAGAAACTAACATATAACAAGGAAGTAATCAAGATGGGGAAAGTGGCAGGCAGAATGTGAGGTAAAATATGGGTCAGTTTTTTACTTTATTGCAAATTACAACTAATTAGAACCAATTAAAATGGATTTATTTTCAAACATAACTTAATCTCAAAAGTAAGGAATATTTTGATATGAATTTTGTGTCATTAAACTAAATTGGAAAAAAGCCTTTAACAATCATTGATTCATTCAGCTTTAGTATAATAATAATAATGATAATATATATAGATAGATATCACACATGCACATGAGTGCTTATTGCTCTTCATATAAACTATTACCCATCAGTTAGTGTATGTACATAATGACCAAATTTTACTCACTCTTTCTACAAATAAGGCAGAACAAATTCTATATTCCTCACTCCACAAGAAACCCATTATCCAATATATATATATATATATATATATATAGTATTCCATAAGATAAATTTATTTGTAGATGGTTTAGTCAATGTTAAAACATTCATCAGGACACTAGGATGTATATAGTGTTGTCTATACTGAGTTAGAATTTTTTCCAAAATCAATGTCCTGATGAATGTTTTATACCAAACCAAAATATTTAACATCAACTTCACCATCTATCTATACATATATAAAGAGCAGTTTGTGTGTATGGATGTCTGGAGGAAACTTTGAAAATAAAACAATTAATGAAAAAGTAAATATATATACACATTCACTATCAACAGATATTGCTTTTTGAATAAAAAGAATAATGAAGATTTATCTTCATGAAGTTGATTAAAAAAATAAAATTTAAATGATAACAGCATAGATATTTTTTTGCAATTTAGTATTTCAAATAGGATACTTTTTTTTTGTAAGTGTCTAGATCACCGAAATGTCTTTTTTAATAGAGAATACCTTTTTAACCCCACCTCCCAACTTTAGCCAGTCGATGCCGGGTAGCCACTTCTAGTCTACAAATAAATCTATCTTTTGGAATACTGTTTTTTTTTTTTCTTATTGTTACATACCATCGGATTAATTTCCATATTTTACCACCCACACACACACACATATATATATATATTACAACATATATACATGCATGGGGGTGCTTACTGCTCTTCATACATTAACCTATTACCCCAAATTGTTATAAGAAGACCAATTAGTGTTTGTATATATCGCACATAAAAACTTATATATATTTATACATACACATATATATCAAATACATAAACACCATATACATGCAAATCCATGTATTTATGTACAAATTCTTGCTGTACATCAAGACTACCGACTGGTGCCAACTATATTACAATGAATATCAAGTTCATTTTCAAGATTAATTCTCTAGTGTAGGGAGTTTATTCTTCATTGACAACCCTATGGTAACTATGGCTTTGTGCCAAAAAAGAGCTTAGTAAATAATCATATACCGTCTCATAGTTGAAATAATTATGTATTTGTCCAATGGTCCACAATGTTAGCACTCAAGCCCAGACTTTAAAAAAAAAATATTTCAAGTAAAGCAGAGGCTCACCACTTCAGAGATTGAACTTAATTTCACCACCTCTATAATACTCTCTTGTTTGGTCTTGAGCCATACTAAACTAAACTGAATTGATTTTTTTATTGATATCAACCCGTCTATAGACATTTTATGCCTAGTGGTTTCAGAATAGCTTTCACTGTACATTTTTTTTATTTTTACATGTATTTAATAACTAGTATCCCTCTCATATACAAATAACTTTATGGTTCCAACTAATTATTTTTATTTAATAATAGTCATTTGTATGCACACAGTTATCTGGTTTCAGCTAATGAAAATAGTCTAAAGTAAATAATTATAACTTTAAGTAACTATACTTAATACAAACAATTTATAGTTACATGGGAGGAAGGGGAGATGTAGAATAATCACATTAAGTTCCAATTACCAAATTGGTAAGACAAAGCAACAATTAGTCGTAACTGAATACAAATCTAATCCTGTTTGAAGCGCCATAATAAAGTCAGTCAGTATACTGTTGGTTTGAACAACAGCAACTGGCTAAGCACAACTGCCAGTACACCAAGATAGCTGGTACTTATGGAAGTCAAAAATAGTCCATTCATGTATTTGGGTGATTCCATTCCTTGAGTCCTGATTGGCTGCTTGGTTTCTATGATGTTATGAGGCTTCATAAATATACTGTCATTTTGCAGTAGTTTTTGCGACAAGATTAGATTTGTATTCAGTTACGACTACTTGTTGCCTTGTCTTAACAATTTGACGGTAATTGGAACTTAGTGTGAATATTCTACAGTTTCAAGTATTCCTATCTAATACTAATAGTTTTTAAACAGATCTATTTGACTAATAGATGGGATCCTAATAGACACTACATCTATGGATCAGTATGGATGTGGGAGTAATGCCAATGAAGGGAGACTCTACACACCCCAATCACCAGAACTAGAGCCTCACCATTAGATGCAGTAACATATACTCAAAACTCCCCTTTTTTTAGGTTGAGCAAGAATATATTGTATTCTAAGCCCTTCCAACAAAACCTAATTGATTTTTGAGTATATTTTATTGACTTTTACTGAGGAAGGTTTTTAATAACATTATGACAATTATTTTGATATTTTCACACAATCTTACTAAAATGATCGGGTTTTTTATTTTTATTTTATAAAAATTTAATGTTTTAGGAAGATTCTTAAACCCACTTCAAGACCCATTAAGATTTTAGGTAATAGAGTTCTACATGTTAAAAAAAGAAAGCTAACAATCAACTAATCTCTATCCTTTTTTTTTTCGCTTAATTTTTGTTCATTGTTGATCTCCTTCTGTTTATATATATATATATATATATATATAAATTCTTTATTACTAGCATCTTTCTCGTTTTTAGATTAATATTCCTCTTGATAATTCACTGTTGTTGAAAGCAGAAACATACAAATTTTAAATATATATAATTCTCAAGTAATTTTCCAATACATAGATATGAAAAGAACTAAAAAAGAAAAAAAAATCAAGATTCTGTTTATCTTAACCTTACTTTTCACCAGACTTCTATACATATACTGCCTTTTTCTTCCCTTTTTTTTTCTTCCGAAAATTTAAAATAAATTCTCCTCTACAGAAATCTTACAATCATTAAATTTTGTTTATTGAAAAGGGAGTTACTTTTTATCTGTTCCATTTTCTTTAGCTTCCTGATATTTCTATCCTATTCTACCACAATAAACAAGAAACCTTTTTTTTCTTTTAAATAATCAATTCTTCATACAAATAGGTTTCTATTGTTAACCTCTCAATCGTAAGAGACCTTCATCCATTTATAATGGCCTAGATCTATAGTTTGTACATCTTTGGTTAAAAATTCAACAATAAAGACTCCTGAACAACAAAAAAGGAAAACAAAAAGAAATAACTTGGAAATAAAACCCATTTGTTTGTGTTTAGGTTTTAAATGTTTCTTTTCCTGTTGATTTGGAAGATTTTGAAATGAGAGAACATTGATCAATCATGAAAGTTTCTGCTTCACAGAGAATAAAATCAAATCAAATTCTCATTTTCTGTGTATTAATTTTTCTCACTAGATTCAGTTTCCCCATGAATTTCTCTGTATTCGTTTGCTATTTGTTGCTTGTGTTAAAACATACTTTTTTAAAATTTATTTTTCTCTATCTGTACATGGATTTAGTTTTCAAAAATATATGCCTAATTTTATATTTTGTCTATTTGTCTTCCACGTACATAACGGTTAATTCTGATATACGGTTGTGTCTATCCATATGCGCTGGAATATGAAGAGGAATCTGAGATTTTCTGGATGTCTGTCAAGGTTTCGACATGTTTGTACACTTGTATCTACCTAACTTTTTGTTGATTAATTTGCATATATATATTTACCAACCCCTCCGCACAAGCAGGATGCGACACAAGGTCAATTTCTTAAGCAGGGTTCAACAGGTTTGAATTCAGAGTTTTCCTTCTCCTTGACCGGTTGCCTAACCAAGGTTAAAGAGCTCTGTCTGTCCTATCATTTACCCATAGCTGGAGGGAGAGTAGGATTCATACCTTTCCCAAGGGTATTAGGGGGAAAGGTATAATTAATTTGCGTATAAGGTGTGCTTAAGATCTCAACTTTAAGGTCAAAAACTGTTTGAAAACAGCTGTGGCTGAATTGGCAAATCAAAAATGCCTAAACATGTATTTAATTTATGATTTAAAGGCATTGATAAATTATCCTAAATTACTCACTGGAAGGATAAACACTGATACAACTTAGGACAGATCAGCAAACAATGATTAAAACTGATATTACATCTTTCTACTTTAAGAAAGGATCAAACTTTATGCCACAAGGGATCGCGACTGTAAAACTGCTTTCACCTACAGCCCTAAAGATTAAAACTGATACTATATCTTTCTACTTTAAGAAAGCATCAAACTTTATGCCACAAAAAATCTCCACTGTAAAACTGCTTTCACCTACAGCCCTAAAATGACCACATAAATTGTAACACTTTCTTACTATTTTAATCAGTGCCAAGTGGTGTAATGGTTATCATTATAGGAAATGGATATAGTGAGATAAGTTTTGGCATAAAATAACTCAAGGGTTGACATGCCGTAAAAACCAACCAACCAACCTTATTGGTTGGTGCTACTTGATCTTCCTAAATTCAATTGCCTCTTTAATCTGGTTTTCTGCTTAATAGACATCTAATCCAAATAAGATGGGCAAAACATGCTGGACACTGCTGGAGAAATAAGGATGAAATTAAAGCAATGTCCTCCTATGGAAAGCAGCACATGGACATGCCAGTGCAGGTCGTCCAGCAAGACCTACATAGACCACCTCTGAGTGGATACTGGATGATTTCTGACATTATCAATATTATATAATATAGGTTACAACTTTTCCAGTCATGTTGGTGATTTTACATTTTTTTATTTAGAAAAAAAATGTTTGGGTTAAATACTCAATGCCCAAATTCTTTGAAATCTCATAAGCATTTATCAGGGAAGTCTCCATCATGTTGTGGCTTATGTGCTGGACTGTGACATCATAGTAAGTAAGTTCAATCTCCAGTCACACTATTTCAATCACTTACAAACTAATACACTTGGGAAAGTTATAAACCCCAATTCCCCTAGGTATAGGCTAAATAGTACCCCTATTGTTTTTCTACAATGATGGTTTTGGCATAAAATAACCCATGAAGGCTGATATACTGTTAAACAAAGAATCCAAAAGCATTTACTATATTTGATGGCATATAAAAATCTAAATTTTTTTTCCTAACAAGATGGTTTAAAAAACATTGGTTCATCCAAGGATTTTTCTTGCTAAAAGTGTAGTTTGCTTCCTTGATTTGGCCATTCTCTGCTAGAGAGGTAGAATTCATGTTTAGTCTGGAGAGTTTTTTGTCGATGATGGCTGTCTTGTGGGCATCACCAACTTGTTGTAGATCAACAGATATGCCAGGGCACATGGTTCTGATATTCCAGCCTGCAAATCGAAGTGCTGGAGACTTGTTTGGTGCAGACGTTTTAGCCACCTTTTAAGACTATTGTATAAAGCTCCATACACCCAGTGAAGCAAGCAGGCCAGTCAGCACCTAACTTGCCGAGCGCTGCCCAGCTTAGGGCAGGCAGTAGCTGTCCAGTGAGGTGCAATGACCTCTCCCACTGTCAGAAGTGATCCCTGGTGGTCGTTTCCTTTGCCAATTAGAGGAGCTTATAACTGGTAAACTGCCACTTCCAATGTTGTATATACAAAACTGAGGTATCAGATGGACTAATATTTACTAAGATGCAGTAAACTACCAATCTTTGTAATTAGACTTTCATAATATTGTAATATTAAAAGCAAATATAAAAATCAATTAAAGATCTTTTGTCCTAAGTTCTTTATATTCTCTTTCCTTTTTAGTTCTTAAGAATACATGAAACAATAAAAATGTATAAACATGATATCCTCTTAGAACAGAGGCAGAAAACCAGGACTTTCTAATTCAGCTCATCCTAGATCTTTTTATATCCTTTGTTCGGTGTGTGTGTGTGTGTATATATATATATATATATAAACTAATTAAATCTTATCCCAAATCCATACACATCCTATCAGCTGTTTTCCCAGCCAATTGCAAAACTCAAGTTTTACCCAAGGTCTATAAACACGTGTGAACTTATATACTGGTTCATGAAATATTTGTAGTAGGTTTGAATTTGTTTTCCTTCTACTAAACCAGTTACTGTAAAAACAAAAGAGCCCAGTCTGCCATATTGTTTATTACTAACAAGAAGGAGAAGACTTTAGTACAAAGGTAAACAAAAATATTGTCATCTGGAATTTGAACTTAGTTTGATCTTCTATTCTTCTCTATGATAAGCATTATGTCACCCACACACACCTCACATATTTATACACATACAGACGCAAATGTACAAATGCATTATCACACCTAATACATACAAGTTTGAACAGAGTATATACATAGTCCACATCCAGTTTTACACCTATGCAATCATACAACTATATACATATATATTCGAAAAAAGTGTATTTGAGCAGGATCTTTTCATGCAAATAAATTTTGTTGGAAAAAGAATCCAGATTATATATATGTGTGTGTGTGGTGTATAAACAAATGCAAATACACACAATCACATACATAAATACATATATACACACACACTTTACAAACATACACACACATATATATATATATATATATATATATACTTTGGTGCGGTACCAAGTTTCTTGGTACAAGTGATTCTAGGTGGGTCCTAATTCTCTACCCGTAGTTTGTCGTAGAGTTCAATGAGAGCTCAATGTTTAATTATTGTAAACAGAGCAAATTTATTTGGGAATAAAAAGGCCTTAAATACCATGGGTATATGGACCATTTCCACTCGCGAGTATGTTCACGAGCTTCTTCAGACCACTGATATATTTTATTTAGACAGGCACATGGCCAAACTCATTTTATATTCATACATTTCAATTCATGGTCATATTGCATGTGTCTTTTTTATAAGTCTGCTAAAATTCCTAAGTTTATTTTGACTGACCAACAGGATTTTAATTTATGGTCTAGATGTCGTTTCGCTCTAATTGGGTCAAGTGGAAAGCAGGGAAGGTATAATCTGAGTTTACTTTATTAGGGCTATCAGCCTTTCTTGTGGTATCTAGTGTGTATCATTTATTAAGCATGTTTTTCCATACTTTGCTATTTATATTCTTACACTTATATCTATGATATTTTGTATTTTATGTTCATATATGAAGGTTTAGTTTAATTTTATCCTTTAGTACTATCCTTATCTACGATTCTTCTATAAAGGGTCTATTTTAGTTTATTTATTTATTCATATATTTCTTTATCTATTTAGACTATAATGCAATATGACCTATAAAATGAGTTTGGCCACGTGCCTGTCTAAATATAATATATCAGTGTCTGAAGAAGCAACATACTCACGAGTGGAAATGGTCCATAACCACGATACCCATGGTATTTTATTCCCATATATATATATATATCTTAATAAAAATACCATGATATATTTAATACAAATTAATATACATAATAAAAAGCACTACTATGGTCACAATATTTACATCACATATATAGGTAACATCATCAGTACAACTAATTTGCATAAGTGGTCTTATTGAATATGAGATAAATCTCGCCTCTGGGGCAGCCTTTGGCAATGATAGGTAGCACTGCTAGTGTAATATACTATATATACTCAAGTGTACACTATATATATATATAAGTAGAAACGTGTGTGGATGACTATATGCTCTCCATCCCCCTGGGGTTGAGCACTTTGAGAGGGGATTTTGTTGATGACCGCCAACTAAAGCGTAAATGCAACACTCTCCTATAAAAGGGATGGAACACTATGGCGGCGTTTACATACATACAGATGTTTGTATTAAAACAGTTAAAATCCCCTTTGCATTCTGTGGGTGACGATGGCTGAGCGTTAAGCTATCCGACTGCTGCTGAATTAATCAGAGTTCTATCCTGGCTGTCGGTAGCTCACAAAATATCTAGCCGATGTCTAGCCACACGTGTCTGTGGATGACTATATATATAAAAAATTCTATATATACATATATATAAAAAATTCTATATATACTCAAGTGTATACACACACTCATTTATATATATATATATATATATATATATATATAAAGCTATATATACTCAAGTGTATATATATATATATATATATATATATATATATATATAAATAATTCTATATATACTCAAGTGTACACACACCACCCACTATATATATATATATATATATATATATATATTACACACACATATATATACTCAAGTGTACTTGTTCCTGTCCAATATTACCATAATACGAAGAGAAAAAAAGTGGCAGATAATTGAGTTTTATCTTAGTTTACAAAAATGGTTTCTAAAATTGCTGGAAGTCAACTTTGGTGCTTTGATTAAAATTTTTGGCAGAGATTCCTGAAGAATTTTGCCAAGGCAATCTTTGTGGCAGATGCCATGACCTAGCCAAAAGTGCCCAAGAAAGCTGGCCAAAATCTTCTTGGGAAAAACAACCTAATAGTTTGATTATTATTCTTATCAAATTTTTTTATATTGTGGTAGACTATTACTTTAGTCACTACCACTTTTTATTTGTAGAATTTGTGATTGAAAACTATCATTCAACCCTTTAAATATCTTGCGCTACTTGAATCAAATCAACAAAACACTTCCAGGAATATACTGTTATTCTTTTTTTTGGCAAAGTACTCACACTAGGAGCTGCCAGTGATCACTATTTTTTCAATTGAGACAAAAATAGCAAACTTTTGCTGACCTGAAAAGATGAAATAAAATTACTAGTCTTTTCTAGTTGGTTTATTATATAACCAATTTAGCTCAATCGGTAGAGCGTCTGACTATGAACCACAAGGTTTCGGGTTCAATACCAGCCCTTCGCCAACTCAGCATATGAATAGCACAGGGATTTGTGTGGTAAAGTGAGGAGCTGATGGTAGGTGTGGCACTCCACCCTAGATGCCAAAACAATCTCCTTGGTCTAGCACTAGTGAAAAGGGGATAGACTTCTTTGATGTCTGGCTGATACTGACTTTAGACCATACCGACGAATTTACTATTTTTTTTACTTATAGGGCTGATTTAGCTCAGTCGGTAGAGCATCCACCTTTAAACCACAAAGTTTCAGGTTCAATACAGGACCTCATCAACTCAGAATAGGAGTATCACAACTTGGAGAATAGGAGTATCACAAAATGGGGAACTGATGGTAGGTGTGGTGCTCTACATCAGGCACAAAAACAATTTTCTTGGTTTAGCACCAGTGAAAAGGGGATGGACTCCCTCATAGTGCTGGTGATACTGACAAAAGGCCACTCAGCCTACTTTAGTTACTTACATTGCTAAATCATTTTAAGACATTTTGTAAATAAAATTAAGTTGGCTGGTAGGTTTTATGGCATTTCAACTCTTGCTGGGTTATTAAATGTTAAAATCAGTCTTTTTACTTTCTTTTTTTACAAGAAATATGGTTTTAAGTAAACCATAATCATTTGTAAATAATTATAGCTTCAAATAACTATTCCTAATACAAATAATTTTAACATTTATTCTATCTAATACTAGTAATTTTGAAAGATCTATTTGGCCGATAGATAGGTCCCTAACTCCAGGTCAAAGTAGATCTGAAAGTAATGGCGATGAAGTGATATGAATTACAGACCCCTACCAGATACCCAGGATACCCATGTTTTTATGGAGGCGTTACCCTGCAGTAGGGGGTGAATTTGGCAGATATTTAACAGGAAATAATCAAAATTTATTCAGCCTTAGTTTTCTTATATATTTTAGCATAACTACTCAAATATGAGAGGATGACAATATCTATATTGACTATACTAAGTTCTCATTTAGTTTTTTTGTGCAAATAGTTTTAGATGAAGCACTCTAGTAAATGTATTGTTAAAGCAACAAAAAAATACCAAGAAATCAATAAAAGTCAAGAGATTTAGCTAAAACAAAATGGTACAATTCCATTTACTTTAATGCTAGAAGCAGCTACCCAGCGACACCTGGGTAGAGGAGGGGGGGGGACCATAGTGTATTGATTTTTGAGATTTACAAATACAGGACAGTTTTAAGCAGAATTTCAATGCTATTTCTATGTGTATTTTAATTTTTAAATATCTTTGAATATAAATCAAATCTTGATATTTTTTTGCACCTACCGTAGTGAAATGGTTCACAAGCTAGATTAGCAGAACATTGTGAGTGCGATTCTCACTGGGCACCCCAGACTACTGGCCTTGTGCCACATCTAAACTGAGCTTAGTAAATAACTATAACTCGAATCTTTATTATTATTGCACAAAAATCAAGAACTGGTGATATTTAATGTGTATATATTTACGTTGTTTTATTTTCATAGTTTCATCAGGACATACATACATAGACATCAACTGCCCTTTATATATGTATAGATTAGCTGTAGTAAAATAAAAATGAATTCAGACCAAGATCAGAAGATAGCTCTCCAGCCTTCTTCAAGCAAAGATCTGATTGTAATATCTTGTCCTTCCTCAGGTCTCAAAAAAAAAAAAAAAAAAGCCTGGGGTTACTGACCCCTCATCACACTATAAGGGAAATGTCAGTATAGTCCGTATCTTTTTGACACTTGTTGTGAAGACTTGGTAATTTTAACTCTCCACACAGATGTATATTGGCTCCCACATTGAACTATGTGTCATGTTTAACTTCATAAGGAGAAAATAGGATCAGAGTGTAGTATCTGTGTTATCTGCCTTGAATTAGTGTCTCACATCCTTGCACTTCGCTTTATTTAACTAAATGAAACTCAGCTACAAAATGAAGTGGGGGGTTCAAATCACAGTTTATATAGCCTGCATAGCGGAGTCAATTGATTGTCCAATGTAAGTATAGGATACCACATTCTTCTCTTTCCACTCACATTGTATGAGGAATAGACACGCCCACTCAAGCACTGTAATCTGAATTACCCCCCACCTGCCTCATTTTTCAGCTGAGCTTCATTTTGCTAAATAAATTGTAATAAGTAAAACAAAACTCAGAACAGAAGTAAAAGTACTAAGGTTTATTTAGATTACTGAAACAAAATGGGGGGGGGAAATATAATCACAGTGTATATAGCCATGTGGTCGAGTTTATTGCTCATACAATGCAAGCATAGGATACCACACCCATTGTATCTTATCCAAATTTATTCATTTAATATTATCATTATTATCTTATTCCTTGAGAGTTTTTCACTCCATGTTAGCTGGTGGTCTTTCACTGGTGGCTGTGATAGCAAGTCACTCAGGTCTCCAAGACTCTTCTGCGTATTCTAACCGACCTTAGTGCTGTTTGTTTGGATTCTTCCCGATTCTATTATTATTATTCTAAACAATGTGAAATATGAACAACACTGGCCTGTGTTGAAAATTTTTTTTCCAAAGGCCAAAGGTGTATCAAGTGATATATGATCATCATTTTATGATGAATTCAAAAATGCCATTCATTTTGTTTAGTCAGATTTGTTTTTTAAGATGTGCTTGAATAAGTTGTACACAATAATAACACTTATCTAAAATCTTGCTGAGTCCTCTTGTCACAGCTATAACACTTTTCTATACATTTCAAGTATAGCTTGTATCTTATAAATTTGATCCGATTAGAAAATATGGGTATGATTTTTATATTCAGCATTAAAAAAAAAATCTGTAAAATCAGCTATTATATATTCAAATGTAATGATTAATATTATCAATTCTACTTGTGTATTCTTTTATTCTAAGATCTTTGTTCAGTTATTTTACCGTTTCCATTCTCATCCCTACAGTTTTTCTTTCAAAAGATCTATTTATATAAGAGTGTTGCATATGATAGTCTATCACTTTATATATGCATAATTTCTCTCTCTCACTATATGCATATATATATATATATATATATTATCATTATGCCGCGCTATTAGCATGGATATCCATGACAATCTCTTTCTAACCATCTCTAACACTTATTGTTCTTGTGAGGTCCTCTGCATAGCATCCTGTATCTGCACATGTCAATGTACATCTTTGCTGGATTGCCCACACTGGCGTGCCATGTACTAGCATCCACATGAGCACATCACTGAGTTTGTCCTTGCTTCTCCAGCAATGTCCTGTATATCTTGTTCATCTTTCTTTGATGGTTTGGGTGATATAAAGCAGGTGACTGTACAGTTGTTTTCTTGTGAAGTGTTTCCATATTTTGTTTAGGATCGCATGCAGCATTCTTGTGTAGCTCCATCTAGTTTATTCTCTAGGTGCTTTGTCAGGGTCCATGTGGTGCAGCCATACCGCAGCACTGATACGACAATGGCTTTAGCTTGTCTGAGTTTGGATTTCATGCAACCTTGTCAGCAATCCAGTCATTATTGCTGATAGTATATATATCTTCTTGCATATCTATGATAATCACAATGACAATATTAACAAATTTTATATTGGGGTATTTGTAATATATGAATTTTCACTAAAAGAGAATTCTGTTCACATTTCTCAATCATTACAAATAAATTCTTTCTCACCAAGTCAATACTAAATAAATAAAAAGATGTATAAATCTGAATTAGCCATTGAATCTATGAATATTTAATCCAATTTCATTTCTCTGTGTATCTCTCAGAATTTAGTAAAAGACCACAGAATCAGTCATCATTACTTATTAATGGTGTTTCTATGGAAATCTGTTAGATTTGCCTCAAAACAGCCCATGTTATGAGTGCTAAATGTGTGTTATATATCACTAAGAAAGAAAGGTTTACATAATATATGGTGTGGTTAATTTGCATACTGGTTTTAACAAAACCGGGTTCAATAAATAATTACTCGGTGTTATTGATCTCTAATATTATTGTTTAATAATGTATTAAAAATCAATTTACTTTTTTTCTTCTTTTTTTTTCTTCTTTGTACTTGTCATATATCTACTGGATCATAATATTTGCAAATAAGTTTCCAACAAATAAAAATCAGCTCTGTTAACCACTCTCGACCGCTGGATCAATACCGTACAATTCCACCCCCTATCACTTTAGATTTTACTGCTGTCCCTGTGTTCCACTGTGCTCTCTGCCAGGGATCATTTTTTTTTTTTCCCCCTCTTCTGAAAACTTATCTTCCAGGCAGTATGTGGTACAGGCAACTGGGACAACACAATTCCTCCTTCAAAGGACTATTATGATAGCATGCCTCCTAAAGGTCACTTTCCTCACTGCAGTCAACCTCAATTGTTCATCTCAAATATCAATCATTTCAGAGTCTCCAGTAATCCCACCCTAACTTCTCAAAATATCTAGGTGGCCCATGGCAAATTATGGGCAACGCCTTTCTACTCAAATCCACTCAAGTAAAATGACATTATAAACCAGATTGAAGGTAGACTGAATAAATAGATTTAAATATCAATTCCAAGAGCTTTTATGACATTTAATGCTTAATCCATTGAGTTCCTTGCATGTAAATGATGGAATAATGAGTAATACTTTAATGTAAAGAAACATCCAATACAGGAAGAACCACAGAGAAGGCAATTTTTCATGATTCATCATTCAGTTGGAAAATATAAAAACAAACAAAACAAAAAATCTCACATTTCAGACAAACCACCAATGATCAGTCAACAAGGTTAGCTGCTTATGATATTTTAGATATAGCAATATTTATTTTTATTCTACCTGTGAAAATATCTATACTTGTGGTCTGTTGTTACCTACAGCGAATGTGTCTTTTATCTAAGATATTATCAATATTTCAAGTAAAAGTAAATTCACTTGAGTGGCCTATTGTCGGTATCAGCCCAACATTGACCAAGGTTAGCTGTAGATCATATTTTAGATATAAAAGAGCTATATTTTTTTTTTTTTTTTTTTTTTTTCTACTTCTACCTGTGAAAACCTCAAACTTGTGGTCTGTTGTCACTTACAGCTGAATGGGTTTTCCGTATATAATATTATCAATATTACAAGTAATATTGGAAGTGTGTGGTGTAATGGTTAGAGTCATAGGAAATGGACTTGTCAACCAGAGTTCAAATCCTGGACGAAGCTGTTGGCATTTCACATAGCACTAATACCATTGGGAAAGGTATGAATCCAACTACTCTCCATCCAGCTATGGGCAAATACTTTAACCTTGACTAGGTAACCAGTCTAGGAAAAGGAAAACTCTGAATTCAAACCTGTTAAACTCTGCTTAAGAAATTGCCCTTGTGTAACATCCTGCTCGTACAGAGGGGTTGGTAAATATATATTACAAGTAAAAGTTAAGCCAGCAGAATGGCCCATTGTTGGTATCGGCCTAACAGTGAGGGAGTCTATCCACCAAGGTTAGCTGCCATTTAGACAACTTCCCATGAGCAATGGCTAATAGGGGCGGATGGCAATAGAGTCAAGGGAATCCATGCTGTTGGCATGCCTTGATGATATTAATGAGATCAGAATATTTGAAACCATGGAACTGTATGTAAATTATTTGTATTATATATAAGTACTTGAAGCAATAATTATTTACAAGTGATTATTATGAAATAGGCACAGTAAAAAGTAAGGTCGTTAGAATGGCCTATTGTCATTATCAGCTAGACAGTGAAGGAGTCTATCCCCTTTTCACTAGCACTAGACCAGGGAGATTGTTTTTGCATTTGAGGTGGAGTGCCACACTTATCAGCTTTCCACTTTACCACACAGATCCAAGCTTTGTTACTGATGCTCTGAGAAGGTGAGGGTTGGTATCCAAATTACTCAAAGCTATATAATATTATTATCAATATTATAAGTACAAGTAAATTTGGCAGAGTGGCCTATTGTTAGTATCAGTCAGACAATGGGGGAGTCTATCCCATTTTCGCTCATGCTAGACCAGGGAGATTGTTTTTAGTAAGGTGGAGTACCACATCTACCATCAGTTCCTCATTTTACTGCACTGATCCAATCTGTTCTACTCATGTGCTGAGTTGGTGAGGGGCCAGAATTAAACCCAGAAGCTTGTGGTTCTTAAGTGAATGCTATACCAAGCTGAGCTAATTAGTTGAAATCAAGTGTTTGCAAAAAAAAAAAAATGATTTTGGCATTAAATAACCCAACAGCAGTTGACATGCCATAAAACTAAACCATATCAGCAGAGCTTTCTATGAAATACTACTCATAAGTATTTGAACATGTACAAACAAAAAATATATCTTCCATTTGAATTTACATCCCAGTAAGGCATGGTCGGCTATAAAAAGACTTGGAAATCGCATCTCACTGACAAATTAAAGCAACAATTTTTCTCAGGCGATGGTGATATCAGTGCTACTGTATGGCTGCACCAGTTAGACCTTGAAAATGCACTTGGAGAATAAGCTAGATGGGAGCGGCACAAGAATGCTGTATGCAATCTTGAACAAATTCTGGAAACAACAAAGCAGTTATACGACCACTTGTCCCTATCACACAAACCATCCGAGTAAGACAGAAAAGACATGCATAGACCAGCTCTGTGCAGATACTGGATACTTTGTGGAGGACCTGCCAGGGACAATAAGTGATAGGGATGGTTGGTGAGAGTTTATCATGGATATTCATGCTGTTGGCACAATATGATGACACTGCTGGAGAAGTAAAGATGAACTCATAAGTGACATCCTCATATGGAAACCAGTACAAACATGCTAGTGCGGGTCATCCAGCAAATACCTATATAGACAAGCTCTGTGCAGATACTGGATGCTGCATGGAGGACCTGCCAGGGACAATGAGTGATAGGGAAGGTTGGCGAGAGTTTGTCATAGATATCCATGCTGTTGGCACGACATGATTTTTGTGACCTGCTCTATCATGACAGGCACTATTAATCATTTGACTATAAAGACTATCACTCCTAGGCATTGCTTAAATAAGCTATATATCTAATCAACAGAATAAAATGTAAAAAAAACTGATCAATAATAATAATTACTGCTTCATTTAAGAAATTCCAAGTCAGGAGAATTGTGGTTGCCTATTAATGGAGGAGTTCTCTCTCTCCTGTTCTGTCATCATATTAATATTTAAACCATTTTTCTTCCAATTCATCATCTAACACATATTTAAACAATCTCTGCTCAAACAACAACTGGTCAAATTTATTTTTCTAACCTTTCTTCAGAACAAACCATATTTTCCAATTTGGTTGCTACTCAACAAAAACAGATTTTTTTTCTTTTTCTATATAACACAGATCTATAATAAAAAAAAAAGAAATAGTTAACATCATTAGTGGGTTAACCAAATTAAGCTTTTAGCAATCTATCTACTCTGCCTGAAGTCAGTACACAATTCAATCAATCGAAAGATAAACATTTTTTTTTTATTACAAAGATTTTCCCTTCAATTGCTGATTACTAAGATTGCTCTGAATTACTTTAAAGTCTATTTTTCTCTTGGATTTTTTTTTTTTTTTTTAGTTTGTATTTTTATGTACTGTTAGTCACTGACCATTGCTTGGAGAATATAACAACATACAAGAAAAACACAGGCACTCATGGTGTAATGGTTATAGTCATAGAAAATGAACACAGCAACCCGAGTTCAAATACTGGACAAAGCTGTTTTCATTTCACATTGTGCTAATACCCTTGGGAAAGGTTGGTGTTATTAGTTCGCAGACTAGTCTCAAAGATCCATTACTACTGAATAGCAATTTCGATCCTTGCTGGATGCCCTATATTTCTGACCTTGTATCACATCCTACACACGATGAATGTGTTGGGTACATACCTACTTTACAACTATTCTTGCTCCAGATATTGATAAATGGTAGAATAGTGTAGACTAGGTTCTTTAACCTTGGTATGACAACCAGTCTAGAAGGAAAACTGAATTAAAACATATATAATACTAATAATATTATAACAGGAAAAATAAAGGGTCTACCATGGTTTCAATCAAATTGAAATGGTTTCATCAGGACCCTACTCTACGTTTAAGTCGATGTAATTCCTTAGTTAAATTAAAGATTTTTCAGATAACGGTTCAACGCAACGTTATCTTATTAAGGATACTATATATATATATATATATATATATATATATATATATATATATAAACTAAGGAATTACATCAACTTAGTTAAGTATAGGGTAGGGTCCTGATGAAATCATTTAGATTGAAACCATAGCAGACCCTTAACCCTTTTCCTCTACTAATATCATTAGTATTATGTATATCATCAAAATTGCTGACAGCATTGATTCCTTTGACTCTCTCACCATCTATCCCAATTGACCATTGCATTTGCTATGTCCTCTAGATAGCAGCCAGTGTCCGCACAAAACTGATAAATGTAACATTTTGCTGGTCAGCCAACACTGGTGTATCCATGTGTAGGATTCCATAGGGGATCATCTCTTAGGAATTCAGCAATGCCCATCATGACTTACTCATCTTTCTTGGATGGATTGAGACACATATTATATTAATTGGAATTGAACCATAGGCCCCCTCTCTAAGCTGAAATTTAAACACAGGGAGCCAGCTTATTGTTATAATTTATCAAATACAGTAAGCCAAATTCCTATACACTGTGGCATTCCATCAGTCTCATGAGAACATGGAAGGGCAAGGGTTAATACAGGTTAACACCACTGTCATCAAAGCAGTTGTCAGAACAGAGTTGAAGATGATATTAGATTGCTTTAGATATTCTACCTCCAGATTCATCCTTAGGGTTTATTCTTGTCCTATGAGGTATGCTAAGCCTAACAGTTATTGTCATAAATTTGGTTTCTTTGTTTAATGGCATATCAACCTTGATGGGTTATTTAATACTAAAGCCACCCTTGTAAAAGAACAATGATGGTACTATTTAACCCATAACTAGGGGATGAAGGTGAGTTCATACCTTTCGAGAGTTTTAGTCATAAAGAGAATGTAATAATGTGACTGGATTTCAAACTTGTGAACTATAATGTCACAGTCCAGCACATTAGCCATTACATCATGGGGACTACCCCTACTGCAATAGGAAATGTAATCAGTGACCAGAGTTCAAATCCTGGACAAAGCTGTTTGTATTTCCCTTCATGCTAATACTTTTGAAAAAAGCATGAATCCATCTTTTCTCCCCTCAGCTATAGGTAAATAGGTCAGAGTGGATTCTCTAGTCTCAGAGAAGGAAAACTGAATTCAAACCAGCAGTACAAAAAAAAAATTGACCAATGTCAACATTACAGTCCCAATTTTAAAGAAGTATATGTTGCATATATATCTATTTCTGGATCTAGTTGCTGAGATGGATCGGTTGTTGCTTCTATTCTATTTCTTGGATTGGGGCTGTTGTTCTAACTGGCTTCTGTGTTCTTTTATCATCTTGGTTTTCTAAGTTTCTTTCTGTCCTTGCGTCCAGTGTTAGTTTTTAGTAATAAATACAAGATATTGTTTTCCTTTGAGCTCTTTATTAAATCAACCCAAGTAAATGGCCTCTGAGGACAGACCGTCATTTTGCATCTGTCTCTTTCAAACACTCAGCCCAGACTCTTCTAGCTTTCTATATCTTTCACTCATTGCACTGCTGACTCTAGCTCAGCCAATCAGAAGCCAAGGTCAGTGTCTTCCACCTATCATTCATACATATCACTAATTCTGTTTTTTTTTTTTTTTTTCAATAATACAATTTTCAATTTCCATAGATACAATACACATCAACACACTGCTGAGGTCATACATTGACCTTGTTACTGATTATCTTACCATATCCTGCTTGGGTAAATATATACCGATGAGTGAGACTACAAAGCAACAAAGGTTCAAATTCAAAGTCGTCCTTCTAGACTGGTTGCCAACCAAAGCAAGAGGACTCACTTTGCTGGAGAGTGAGTGAGGAAATAAGTTGATTCATGGCTTTCCCTAAGGCATTAGTGTAGAGTGAATTTAACCTCACTATACCATTTTGCTGGTCAGCCCACTCGAATGTGTCCATGTGTAGGTGTCCACAGGAGAAAGTCACTGCTGAAGAAATAATGAACTAATAAGTGACATTCACCTATGGACACACCCAAGAAGGCGGACCAGTGAAGACTTAGATTGATCAGCTCTATGCAGATAGTGGATGTGGCGAGGAGAACTTACAAGGAACTATGACTGGTAGGGACAGGTGTTGAGAGAGAGAGAGAGAGAGAAAATCATGGGAATCCATGCTATCAGCACACCAGGATGATGAAAATTTCATTTTCTATACCTTTAACCATTATACCATGTGCACCTTCACATCACATGCTTCATTTTTATTTATATCTAATGAAGATAAACTTATTAGATAAAGTTGTGCTGAAGGTGGTTTTTCTAAGGCAAAAACCTAGATCTATATAATTAGAAGTTAAAGGATTCAAAATATATTTATCCCTAAAGCATATCAAGTTTTATACAAAGATTATTATTGTCAATGAATCTTTCCTTTTTGAAGATTTCAAATTAAAGATTAGGGCATGCATAACCTTAATCTGGTCCATATCCAATAGCTATAAGAATAAATTACTTCTATTGTTCCAAATCCACCAAGAAAATTCTTTATACAATTTTAAGCTTCTTTTCAAATAATCAATAATAAATAATAAATAAATAGAATTGAGGTAAAATCAAAATCAATTGATAAAGCTAAAATACTCATCAGAAATGAAAGACTATTCATGGAAGTTGGCTTATTAATATAATTAGGAAATATAATATTCACTATACTGACTAAGTATTTTTTTTTTAATTACCTTTTTTCAGCGTTCAGGTATTCAAATTTTTCTTAGCCTCATTTCCTAAAGATTAAGGGAGTAACAGTGGCATAGTGACTAAAATGCTGGACTCCAGTCTCACTATTATGTTTATTTTTGGACTAATACCCCACAGATTTGGTTAAATAGTACTATGACTGTTCTTCAATAAAGATAGCTATAGCATTAAATAACCTACAAACGTTTGTATACCATTAAACAAAGAACCCAAACTAAATCAGGGTTGTGGGTATGATGCTAAATTGTTTCTAGTGGTGAGGCTCCAATTCTGGAGCTATGAAGAGTGTAGAATACCCATTTATTCCCATTACAGTCAGGTCCACTCTGAATCAGTGGTAGTACCTATTAAGGTCCCATCTATGGGTTGAATAAATAAAAAAAATTAGTTTACAATTTGTTTAAGAAGAGCGTTTAAAAAAAAAAATTTGAATACCCACCAAGAATAAATAAAGCAAAAACGTCTTCGGTATAAAATAACACAAGGGTGGACATGCCGTAAAATCCAACAAACCAAACTAGGTTTTAAACATGCTAGGCAGGTCCTTGAGAGCTGGTTTAGCTCAGTAGGTAGAACATCTGACTAGGAACCACAAAGTTCCAGGTTTGATACCAGCCCTCACCAACTCAGCATATGAGTAACATAGGGATTTGTGTGGTAAAGTGAGGAGCTGATAGTAGGTGTGGCACTCCACATCAGACGCCAAAACAAACTCTTCTGTCTAGAACTAGTGAAAAGGGAATAGACTCCCTCGCTTGCTGGTTGATACCAACTTTAAGCCATACCAATGACTTCTTTTACATGAAAGATTAATAAACAGATAATCAAAGTTTAGAACTAAAAGGGAAAACTTGAATTTTTTTTTTAAATTAGAATTTTTTTTTTAAAGGAAAGGCGATTTATATAAGAAAAGACTTTTAGATATATCGCTTCAAATATGATTGCAGACATTTATTGACAAATATTTGGGGGAAAAAGTACTAAAGAAATTGTTTAAAACATTCTTTTTAAAATAAAGAACAAAGAAATAAAAAAATGTCACAAAAAAAAAAAAATAATAAAATAAAAAAATAAAAAAGTTAAATTAAAAAAAAGTATAGAGCCACACTGAGAAGAGCCTAAGTCAGAAGATGGACTCCATGAATCTAAAATCTGGTGCAACTAGAGAAACGAGGTAGAAGGTGAAGAGAAGAATATCAGACAGTTTTATGATCCTGTTTGTCCTTCTATAACCTTTTCAGTTTCCTTGAATTTTCTCCGAGATTTACTTGTGGTAGCTGTGGCATCCTCTCACAATGTATGCCACAACCTGAAACCTAGAAGATGAAGGTCTCTTTCAACTTCTCCTGCAATACCTTTACATAGATCAATTTCTGTCCAAGACAGTCCATTCATTCATCTATTCTGAAGTTTAAAAGAAGAAAAAAAGAAAAGAGAAAGTCTCAAATAAAAGGCATAATATCTTCTATTTCATCAGACGATAGAGAGCAGCCAACCCTGCCCAGCAACCTTTTGCATGACACCCGTACAGCCCAAGGCTCTTCAATCTCTGAATAGGCAATCAGCAGGCCTATTGCTTTCAAATGCTTTTGTTAGTCTCTAACTTTGTGGATGTGTAACATTTTGCCCCTATAACTTAAAGATCAGGAGTTCTCTAAAGAGGAACTCTTCAGTAAGAAAAATAAAAAGGGGTTTATAAAAGATTTAGAAAAAGAGAAAAAAGAGCAGAATTGAGTGGAGACAAGATTTAAAAGAAAGGAACCTAAAAAAGAAGTGAAAATGGATAACACTCAAAATGTAAACTAGAACACCTGACTTATAGCTTTTATTATTTCCAATTTGTTACAAATGCAACAGGGTGACTTTGACATAAACATAGATTCATCATCATTATCATCATGGTTCCTTCATACCTTACTGTTTGCATCATTTCAGTTTTGTAGTTTCTTATCAACATAACCAAGATATGTAAGTATACAATACAGATTACATGTTCAGAAATACTATATGAAATACTTTAATATCAAATATCTACTCTATTTAATATCAGTTATTAACCAATACTGTTTCAGGGACAATAAAGCCAAGTGACACAAGATATATCTCAGCATGTGGTGTAATGGCTATCATTATAGGAAATGGACTTGGCAACCCAAGTTCAAATCCTCACTGAGGCTGTTTCATTTCCCATAGCACTAATATTCTTGGAAAAGTTATGCATCCAACTATTCTCCATCTAGCTATGAGTAATTGTTACATAATTATGGATCCCTAATATCTTTTTAAGGTAGTATAGAAATCCTTATGGCGATCAGTGCAGCTGATGGCCTTGAGAGTGAGTGACAATGCTTGACCTCACTCTCACCTTGCTTTCTGGGGATAGAATCGTGAGAACGGAACCCCGATAGAAAGCCCTTTTCCGGTTTAAGGTGGGCAACTCAGTAAATCAGTTGCAGTAGTTAGTTGCAGTTAGTCAGTTGCAGAGTTAGAAGCTAGCAAGATGTGACTCTCCGCGCGCATTTGTCTGGTTCTGGGGTTCCAGAATAAACTAACATCCAAAGTAAATCGAAGTCTTGTTGTTATTACTAAAAGCTAACAATGACACAAGGCTTCTGATAAGAAATGGTCCCCAGCAGAACCAGACACGGAATCCCCATACAAGAAGACCAGACGAGACCTGTAGAAGATATACCAGACCATTAGAAGATAGAAGACTAGACAGAGAAGAAAGAAAAGGCACTATGCAACATAATTAGTAGGGAGGACTGGGCTATCTAACCTTGATAAGGCAACCAGTCTAGGTGAACAAAAACTGAATTCTAATTTGTTAGACACAAAATTAGCCTTGTCTCATATCTTGCTCGCTCGGAAGGGTTGGTGTGAATTGACATGCTTTATTGGGAGAAAGTACTAATCCAACTATTCTCCCTCCTATGAGTAATTAGACTGGGCTCTTTAACTCATGTATGGCATATGGTCTAGGAATGTACCTCATCAGGGTATTCCTGCTCTAGATATGCAACATGACTATCACCGCTACTAGCAAACTAGGTTATGGATATGTCTTTTTTTTTGGGGGGGGGGGTAATATTACGCTTCCAAAATTCCAATATCATAGATCAATTAAATAAAATCCAAGTGAAAAAAAATATAAATGCAAAAAGCTGATGATATACACCTTCAAAATCAAGGAACCAAACCTGAAGTTTATCATCTATACATTATTTTATCTATTTAGATATTTCTTCCAAGATGAGAAACCTAAGCAGACATAAATGTGTTGATTATTAATTCACTCTCTTATACTAATTTTCCATTTCTCATGATTAACCTATGTTAAAATTTCTCATCAATATTTCATTGTCTAAATACTCTACCTTGGAAAACTCCATTTAATGAAAAGATTTACTATATTTACTGGCCTATAAAAATGGATGATTTAAAAAGGTTAGTATTATTCATATTATTTGGAATATTGTCCTCATCTTCATTGTTATCTGTACACTTCGTCCGATGTGCCCTCCGGCCTTCTTCAGGTATTTCTTTTTGGACTCTAAAAACCATCTCAAACTCGGGTACCTTCTTGTGGTAATCAGGAGCCATCATGGAACTTTGAACCCAACCCTTTATTCAGTTCACAAGGGTACCCTGTTCTCATTGTGCTAACCACAGCTGGGGTAGAGGCATTAAGCTGTGTTAATTATTATTCCATGTTACTGCTGTCCCTAACCAGGATTGAACCTGCAGTCTAGAGATAACTGTCACTTAGAACTGTTTTAACCTAACTCCTTTATCTGCTAGGCCATGTGTCCAATTCAGAGAAATTTCAAAAGGTATTGGCAGGGGGGGGGGGGGGGGGGGAAGAACCAGTGCAACTTACCATTTCAAACTTTGGTAGATGGAATCTTACTTATTATAGCAGTGCATTGAATGTATTGTCAGATCTCTTTTTTAAATTTATGCTCATTAATATCAGATGGGACTTTTCCTTTTGCTGTGTATTTTCTAAAATTAATATTTTCTTTTTTTCCTTTTTTTTTATACACATATTGACAAATATATATAACTGGATAAAAAAAAGAGAACTTTATGGTCCAATGATTCATAACTGATAAGAGTATTCAATTAATAATTATTATGTCATTTTGATTCATAATTATTTGTTTGATAGCATTAATGTAAAACCAGCTTCTACTTGTCTCAAAGGAATTAATGTTTTCATTACATATATATATATATATACACATATACACACACACACACACACATAAGTAAGATGAATACAATAGGCAGGGCACTGCGGGAGAAGATCATCTTCTCCTGTGGACTCATACACATGGACACACTTGTGTCCTGTGCAGACACTGGATGCCATATACAGGACTACTAAGAGCAATGGTAGGATGGATGGCAATAGAGAGTCAAGGGAATTTTTTCTATTAGTATGATTTGATATATATGTGTGTGTGGATAGAATGATTCGAGTATGTAGTAAAGAAACATTCTTTGATTGGCTTGGAGAGAAATCCATCTACTCCAATGGATCAAATTTCTCTCCATGCCAATCAAAGAATGTTGACCTAATTTCTCCCCTATCATGCTTCTCTCCCTTTGCACTTAACCACCTTACTCTGCATATCTTTTCCAACTCACTCCTCACTTTTGATCTTATCTCCCTCCCCATCCACCAAATATTCCTTCTGACCAATCAAATCCTCACAAATGCTATCCCATCCATCTGACTTGATCCCTATTGAAGTCAGTTAGCCTACTGTTGGTTTTAATAACAGCAGCTAAGTAGAACTTTTTTTGAGTTCTGATTGGTTGCTTGACTGGTTGATCTGCATGACACTGTGGAGTCTTATATATACTTGGTCATGCTGCAGTGGACTTTGTGGCATTTCGAGTTTGTATTAAGTTACAATCTCATGCTACCTTGTCTTCCCAGTTCGACGGTAATTGGAACTTATTCTTCACGATGGTGAGTATCATTGTTTCTACATCTCCCCTCTCCCGCGTGCAGGCAAGGCTCTACGAGGAGTGAGCTGTTCTTTAAGGCCTGCCCTGTTATGCGGGAATAACCTGGACAAGGCTTGAGGGATTTTCGATGGACGAAGGCAGGTTGATGTATCATTGTTTCTACAATCCCCACCTCTCCCATCCACTTTCTCTTCTATAAAACACATGTATGATGCTTTAATGATCAAATAAATGACTGATGAAGCCGAGCTCAATGAATGGCAAAATATATCTCCTACATATACTTGTTTGAGTTTTATTCCTTTGTCCACATTTCTCCCCCTATTTTTTACTACACACATATATATATATATATATATATATATACATACAACTGACAAAAAGTGATTGAAAATTGAGGAAATACAGATAAAACACAAAACTTCATTGAAATGATATTTTGCCTCAGTATGTAACAAAGTTTCATTACATACCAAGGCAAAATATCATTTCAATGAAGTTTTGTTTTGTCTGTATTTCCTCAATTTTCAATCACACACACACACACACACATATATATATATATATATATATATATATATATATATATATATATATACATACACACATGAGAGAGAGAGATAGAGAGCGGTGTGTATATCCAACCCCTCTGCCATGGGCCAGTTTATAAGTAAAGCTGGTTTGAATTCGTGGTTTTTATTTTCCCACCAGACTGTTTGCCTAACCAAAACCCAAGAACCTGGTCTGCTCTAGTACTTACCTATAGCTGGGAGGAGAAAGGATGGATTCATACCTTTCTAGTGGTAAAATGAAATGCAAACAGCCTAATCCAAGATTTGAACTAGAGTTGACAATTCCTTTTCCCATGATGATAACCATAACACAAACACACCACCTATACATAAAAAATAATATTTTGGGGAAAATAATTGTGCATTGAAAATCTATTGACAATCTTAGATTTTGGTCAAAGTTTGTTTAAAATAAAAAAAATTAGAAATTTAGAAAGTTATTTGCATTTGAAAAGCTGTCAACACTCTGCAATGTGACACATTCATTATTTTCATGTAAAGTTTTAGGCAAGATATTTAAGTTATTTCAATACATTTTACTCTTTTTTAATGCCATGGGGCTACCTATTAAAGATCTATCCAATGCTTTTAAAATATTTTTATCTAAATTTTTCTTTTTGTCGTCACTATTCTTGAATTATTAATCTCCTTTGTTGTCTTAAAGTACTTGTTTAGCGATCAATGAACTGAAGATAGTAGTATTTTTTTTTTTTGGGGGGGGGGGTTCTTCTAAAGTGCATGTAAGTATTTGATTATCAAAATTCAACACATTTACTGGGTCAAAAGGTTATATTTTAGCATGGTTCAGGGTATGGAGGTTAAAATTTATATTTTAACACCCCTTAGTATTATTTGGATTATTCGGACTATTGTCATCTTTATTGTTATCTGTACAATGTTTCGGCCGATTTGCCCTCCGGCCTTCTTTCTTGGGGTATTTCTTGTCACTTCTTTAACACTCTTGGTGTCCCTGTCTGACTGTACCTGGCAGTTTTCAGCTGAAATAACGATCATCCTAAGCAATATTTTTCTATGCATCACGTCAGATGCTAATAAAAATCTTAACCACTTACCTACCAGATGTGTGGATGTCAAATGTACCTTTACAACCACAAGGTGTGCAGGCTGAAAACCTGACTCTGCATCCAAATATCACATGCCAAAATATTAGAAACAATATTTCAAATCATCTTTGCTTTAGATTTTTCACCAATGTTTGATAGTATACACTAGCTCACCTTGGCTTCTATTCAGGTTAGAGAGGTAAAATAATTGCATAGTCCCAGGGGGCTGTTCTCTCACCTGCCCCCTCATCTAAAAAGGGGCAGGACTGGGTTTATTGCCCAGTGCTTTAGGTGCTCTAAAGAGGCATTTCAACGAGACCACATTTTTTTTAGCTGGCCATCACAAGCTATTTGTGCATGGTTCCTTATGTAAAAAAGACCTTGTGGTAATCCAGAATGATAGTAGGTCAGGAAAATTAATACTCTGGCTTAGTAGGTCAAAGGTTAATCTAGTCACAGTTCAATTTGTTTTTAGGGAGGGGGTAATGAAATATCTTGGTTCTGGAATGAAATCAATGAATTTTGGGGCTCAATTATTTTTATTTAATTTTTTTCCCTTTAAATCAGTTGCAGGGTGCTTGAAGACTCAGTTAATAATGGTTCATGTGGTTAATACAGTGATCAGTTGGAGGTGTGTGGTATAATGGTTAGTCGTGGGAAATGTCGTTGACTCAAGTTCAATTTCTGGATGAGGCTGTTTGTATTTCACATAGCGCTAATACCCATGGGAAGGTATGAATCCATATATTCTTCCTCCAGCTATGGGTAAATAGTAAGGGCTTTTTAACCTTGGCATGAAATAACCCAACAATAGGTAACCAGTCTAAGAGAAGGAAAATGAATTAAAACCTGTTAAACACTGCTTAAGAAATTGATCTTGTGTCGGATCCTGTTGTGCAGAGGGGGTGGTAAATATGTATTTCAGCGAACAGTTTACTAGGTTTTACATTCTTAACTTTATTGAACAATGGTTAAATATTCTTCAGTAAATGAGAGAAGAATGTTTGGTAGTCTATCAATTATTTTCCCATAATCATGTTGTCATTTAGTTGTTTGTGTGCATGTTAGGTATCTTTTAGTACAATGAATTAAAAGTTGTAGTTTAAGTTATAGAGGTCAAACAAATGAAGGGCATTTGCACTTGTCACCTCTGATATCTCCATTGTCTGATTCTCTTCAGTTTTTGGTTTATTTTATTTGTTCATTTTTTAAATTTTTTTTTCAAATTTAAATCCAATAAAATATCAGAATTAATCTTTTTAAATAAAAGACAAAGAAAAATGTTCTTGAAAACCATAATTCTTATCCTTTCAGTCATTTTCCTAATTGAGTGGTTTATTTAGTTATTTTAAATTCTTATTTATTTGGGAAAGAAAAAAAAAGAAAATAAAACCCCCAAAACAACTGAAGCAAATCTAAACCATTAAAAGGAAATAATTCTTGGGTAATGTTTTTTCTCTGCTCTATTTATCTTTTATTTATTTTAATTCTAAGATTTTTATTTTTAAAACATTTCTCCAAAGTTTTATTCTCTTTATTTAAGCCATTATTTTGCAAATGAAGAACTTCCTGTACTCTTCTCTTAATATCTATTGTGTATTCATAATAGTCAGTTTCTTAGTTCTTTCAGGGATTTCATATTTTATAGAAGTCATTTTGAATGAATTGAGTTATCCTCATACACAAAGAAATACACATATGAGTAGACATTAACAGAATAGAATCTACAAAGACAAATATGTATACAGTCTTTTATACACGTTTTATGACTTAATTTCCAAGTTAGTTTTATGGCAACTCAACTATTGTTGGGCGATTTCATCTTTCTTGTAAGAAATTACATATTTTCAAGTAACTAATAATAATTTTTTTAATAACAGCTTATAATTTGCACACAGTTATATGGTTTAAAGTATTCATATCTTATGCTAATAATTTGTACACAATTATAAAGTTTCAAGTATTTCAAACTATTATATAGTTTTTAGTAACTAATAATCCTTTGTAAACAATTATTCCATCAGGCTTTCTTCCTTCATTGATAATGGCATATCAACCTTGGTGGGTTATTTAAAGCCAAAGCCATCCTTTTAGAAGAACAGTAGTGATATTATTTAACCCATAGCTGGAGGGATGAGGGAGTTCATATTTTTCCTAAAGGTATTAGTCTGAAAGTGAAATTGATAGCCTAAGTGGAGTTCAAACTCACATATTACAGTCCAGTATTTTAGCCACTATGCCACAGGGACTCTCCCTACCCTCATAGATTCAAGTAACTATTCTTAAAATACAAATAATTTGCACATTGTTATATGCTATCAAGTATTCATTCCTATCAAACAAATAATTTTCCAATATATATATTTGATCCATAGATGGGATCCCAGGAGGTACTACCACTCTGGGTCAGAGTGGACCTGGGAGTTCTGGCAATGAATGGGCAACTCCATACTCCCCAGAGGTCCAAAACTGGAACATCACCACCTGATTCAGTTTAGTCTCAAACACAGGACTCCCTTTTTTGTGGTGGGTATACCCATCTATAAAAGGAGCAGTTAACATATGCTTAGCCCCAACAACAAAATATATATATATAGTGCAAAATTCTTCCCATTTAAAAATTTTGTTTGGGTTTTATGGCATATCAACCCTTATTAGGTTATTTTATGCCAAAGATTTTGTTTTATTCAATTATTGATGAGTACACAATTTTTAAGAATCATTTTTTCTATTCTACCCATAGATGGGACCCTATAAGGTACAACCAGTCCGGGCCAGAGTGGACATGCAAGTAATGGCAATGAAGGGATACTCAACACTCAAGAGCTCCAAAATTGGAAATTCATCACTAGATGCAGTACCCATTTAAGAAATTGAATAAAATTTTAATAAAAGTAGGTAAAACATTTCTTTTAATCATTTATTTCCACTCTTTTCATGTTAATTTACTTATAGCCATCATATAAGGAGGTGCCTGTGGCATAATTGTTGCCATGGAAGGAAATGGGCACAGCAATAAGAGTTTAAATCCTGGACATGGCTGGTTGCATTTCATATGGTACTAATACCTTTGGGAAAGGTATGAATTCAACTATTCTCCCTCCAACTATGGATGAATAGTTGGGCAGACTAGGCTGTCCAAATTGTTCAAGATGCAATGCAAGAATGTAAATCCAGATTATCTGGTGTCGCTTAATCGCAGATTTCTTATTTTACCCCATTTTCTTTAACCCAATTTTAAAAAACAAACATTCCAAATGGTCTTGAGTCGCTTAAATGCCCAACATAAAATTAAAAGGAATTGAAAAAAATAAAATAAAATAAAAGGTCCATGTAATATTGAAATTGTGAATTACGGAATATATTTTGGTAATTTTGATCTTATGTCATCCCGGCTTCTTCCCTAATTTATGGTAGGTTTTAGTGAGCCAGTGTTAGGCGAATTTCCAGTCCAACTTAGATATTTTCCAAGTCGTGTTTAGTCACTTTTTTGTCAGCTTTTTAATGTAGATATTTTAAACGCCCCCACCTCCCAAAATTTTATCTGCAAATCAATGTAGATATTTTACAACCCCACTTCTATTATGAAATGTATACATAAAATTAATTTTCATAAATACATTTTTTTTTTTACATTGACAACTTAAATATAAATATGAGTAATAAGATGCTACATTTTTGTTTTGATATTTAACAATACAGACAGGATACATTTTTCATATTTTGTATATATAACCTCAAAATATGCCTAAATAAAATGGGGGAAAAAATTTTTTATTTTGCATACTTAAAGCTTAAGTTCCAATGAAGTTCGATCTCAAGTTGCATGTTATTTAGAGAATTCATATTATAATTACAGATAAGAGGAAGTCCCTGTGGCATAGTGGCTAATGTGCTGGACTGTGGCATCATAGTAAGCAAGTTCTAACTCCCAGCAAGTTATTACTTTCAATTTTTGAATAATAGCCTTGGAAAAAGTATGAATCCCTTTATACACCACACCCCCAGCTATGGGTTAAATAGTACCACTACTCTTCTTCTACAAGGATAATTTTGGTATTAAATAACCCATGTGTTAAAGTATTGTTTATGTAGTTGCATTTGGTGTTCAATAATAACTTAGGCTCCAAATTTAACATAACAAATTTATTAATCAAAATACACTCAGCTTATTAGCATTGGCTTCATCTCTCTCTCTCTCTGCAATGTTTACTAGCATTCTGTGAATACATACCTTAAGGCCAGGACCAGACTGATAGCTTGTGGATGGGAGGCATCTTGTTTAGTAGCATATTATAATACCATGATGGTTTATATGCTATTAAAACAAAGAAACCAAACCAAAAATCTATAATTACAATTTGATAATTATTTCCCTTGATTGGAGTGAACATCAAATGTTGATTCCCATATTATCAAGTTGAAAATTTGATTGAAAATATTGCTCTAACAAAAATCTTGCAACAATGTTCCATTATTACTGTTTTATTGTTAGTCATAAAAAATCAGATCATTATAATAGTAGTAGTAAAGTAGGCAGAGAGATCTATTGTCAATATCAGCCAGATAGCAAGGGAGTCTATCCCCTTTTCACTAGTACTAGACCAGGGAGATTGTTTTTGCATCCATCTGTGCTATTCATGCACTGGGTTGATGAAAGCCAGTATAGTGGATGCTCTACCAATTGAACTAAACTGGCCTGATGCCTGTAAAATTCCAAATTCACAAGCAAATTTATTTGCGCAAACAATTATATATATTTCAGCATATGTTGTTTTCTGGAGATGAAACATTTATAGATGCATTGCATTCTTTTACATAGAAAAGAAGAAAAAGAAAATATGTACATGCTTTTCTACTCTGTTTTATTAATATAATGTATTTTGTAATCTTCCTATTTCATGTTTATAATAGTTATTTTTCTCTCTGCTTTGTTAAGATTGTGCTTCTTTTTTTATTTACTTTACAGATCAATCTGACAATACAACTGCCATTTTATGACACTCAGCTCATTTTATATCACTAAGACTACTTTTCATAAAGCTCTTTTCTTTGATTCTTAACCTTTTTATCACCTGCCAACTGCATCCATTCTCCTTATCACCATTGCATCAAACCAGGAGAAAAGTTTAAATGGAATTTGGCATCCTGACTGAATATCTGTGCTTCATTCAATTTTTTAATCTTTCATCAAAATCAACACAAACTAAAAATATTTCTATTTAATAATAATCATTTGTTTGCACAAAGTTATATAGTTTCAACTAAGTAAACAAATAATGATGATAATAATGAAGGTGAAGATGAAAGAAAATGAAAAGATGGACTAATACCTGGACCTTGCCAGAGAACTAAAAAAAACTGAAATATGAGGGTGAAAGTGAAACTATTTGTTATTGGTACACTTGGAACAGCCTCCAAAATCTAGAAAACAGACTAGAGGAATTGGAAATCAGAGGAAGAACTGAGACCATCCAGACACCAACATTGTTAAGATCAGCAAGAATACCCAGAACAGTCCTGCAGATGTGAGGAGACTTGCTGTCATTCAGATTTCAATGAAGGACCATCAGCTTATGCTGGTATAAAAAAAAAACTCACAAGAAGTGAAAAAAATAATCCTTAGGAAACAATTATAGCTTCATATTACTATTCTTCATACAAATAATTTTCATACAGTTCTACAGTATCAAGTATTCATATCTAATACAAATCATTTTCAAACATGTTTTTATTTTATTTTTCATTATAAATGAACCTATTTATAAAGTCACAAAACTGTATCCAAAAAGATAATTATTTGAAAAACAAAGTTCATAATACTTTCTTATATATTTTAATGCCACGAAATTGGTTAAATCGAACTTAACGGACCTAAATTCCACCATCGTATGTCACCCCGCCGAAAGAAAAAAATATACCAAAAATCAGGGAAATAACCAAATTTTATGAAATTTTCAGTGTTGATATATTAATAAATAAAAGATATAATGCACCAGTTATTTTATTTTAAAACTCTTGCATTTTTTCAGGTCAGTTAACTACATATCTTTGAGAATCTGTGTTATACCTCAAAGATACATGGTTCAAAGTTAACAGACCTGAAAAAATGTAAAAGCTTTTAAATAAAATAACTGGTGCATTATATCTTTAGTTGTTTAATGTCATATCAACTCCTAATGGGTTATGTAATGCTGAAATTTGATTCATTTGCAAATGTTTGATTATGAATATTAAAATGTTCCATTGCTTTTTTTTTGTTTTACAATTGTAGTTATTTGTCTATAATCCTTTGTTTTCCCAGTCATATTATATCAAAGTTATCTTATCTAATACAATTTGTACACAGTTGTATGGTTTCAAGTAGCTATTTCTATTTAATAATAATCATTTGTTATATGATTTCAAGTATTCTTATCTAATGCTATTTTCAAGCATATCTATCTATAGATAGTACCTTAATATTCTACCACTTCAGGCAGATTGGACATTGGCGTAATGGCAATGAAGGGATACTCTACAATATTCCAGAGCTCCAGGACTGGAACCTCACCACCAAATGCAGTTTAGTGTCATACTCAGAACAGTCCTTTTTGTGGGGGTCTTACTAGTCTGCAGAGGATACAGTCAATGTATTCTAGTCCTTTTTCTGAATAAAAATGCTAAAAGCTTTTAAATGTATTAAAACAAGTACCAACAACGATCAGAAAAATGAGTCTTAAGTGATCACTTAAATTTTTTGTTTTCAGAAAACATAATTTACATAACTTTGTAGTAAAATGACAACAGCATATATTACAAAAACAAGATTTGGCATTTATTAACCCAATAGGGATGATATGCCATTAACCAAACCAAATACACAATTGAAAATTGGAGAAACTTCTGATATAATTTTTTATTAATGAATCAACTTAGAATAAGATATTTTTATTTCAAGAAATATTTACATAGTGTAAAAATAGTATAGAAACAATTGTATGTGAAAAAATACCAAATTTTTATTACAACCCTGTTTTGCAGGAAAAGAATTCTGTATGATTTGCCATGGTTAAAACACCTTCCATCATAATTTAGCCTCCATTTTGAAAAATTAACTTGTCTACATCTACTTCACTCGTATTTTTGTGCATCTGTGAATGTGGTAAAAGAAACATTCTTATTTCTAATCTAACTGAATTATCAAGAACAAAAACTTCTTTCCAATTTTTCAAATATACTTTTCTTTGAACTTTCAAAAAACTAATTAAGACAAACCAAGTTTATATTTGTACCTTGAGGGTATCACAGATTCTAGAAGTGATAGACTTGGGGAAACTATTTTTCTTCAGATTGTAATTAGATTTCTTTTTTCCTTCAAAAATTCATGTCTGAGTGAAAATTTTATAGTAAGTCTTGACATAATGGAAATAGAGAAGATCATATATATCAGCTTAACCCCCAGTTGAAGCTTCTGATCTTCTAAGTTTGTTACATCTCTGATTATAATGGAGATTCAGTGTGTTAGTAACCAAAACTATGTCAAAATACCCTCAGGAATTGCATAAGTTTATCAAGGAGTATTTAATTTATAGTATAAATTAAGTAATCCAATGAATTATTGGGGGAGAGGGAGTCAGATTGTTACCACTTTAACATTTACCATAAAGTTAAATTCAGAGAAAAATTTTTTCTCTAAGTGAATGTTTGTCACCTTTGTTTTAATTTGACTACCCTTGGGATAAAAACTCTTTTTGTCAATCTTTAAAGAAATGAAACCAGAGAAGCATAAATGGTTTTGTCTTTCTTGAAGTGGCAGCAGCTAAAAAGTCTTCCATGGTTGATAAACCAGTAAAACAACTTGCATCTGTTTGTGCCAGCAAATAGAAGACTGAAGAAATTTGTGTTAAATTCTAAGAAAATAACATAATTTAGGTAATGAATTATTAAGCACTTTTTCACAATAGAATATTTATGGCATATTAATAATTTTCAGCTATAGTTCTTACTTATCAAGTTTTTCAAAACAGTCTATGCTATTTACTCAATAAAATAAGTTTCTCTGATACATTCTTTTATGATTGCTATCCTTATCAAGACAGAGTCTCTTCAAGAAATGTAAAAATGTATGTATTGTAGGGACCGGGGTTGTGTGGGGAGTGTTTAGTTGAAGAAGATCCGAGTTTTGATCCCCACAATTTAGATATATATGACTACGGAAATGAAGTTTCCATAGAAAACAAAAGAAGAAGACAAAATTGATAAAGGAAACAAACTTTATATACATTAATTTACAATTGGTATATTCAATTGTTCTTTTAGTGATGTTGCCGACTGTATGTGTCTGTACGTAGTTGTGTGTGACAGTGTGACATGTATTGTTTATATTTGTGCGAGTGGTTGTGTCAACATTGTAGCAGTTTTGTCTGTGATCGAAACTTGTGATTGAAATTTGTTTTTGTTGAGCGAGAGAGAAAATTGGAAACGAAAATACGAAACCAACCATTTTGTGTCTTCGGGATTGGCCCCTATAGTATGTATAAATAAACTCTAGAAAATATATAAATATAATTACAGTATATAATCAAATATTATTGAAATATATCTTTATATTTATAGATACATAATTATCTAAATAATATTTCTGTCTAATGCAAAAGAGATCCATCTTTTATCTTTATAATTTAGCTTTTCCTCTTCACAATTCCATCAGGTTGACATTTCTATAACAGCGAGGAAGTGTACGTATATCAGAAGTCACAACATACGGTCTACAGGTGGCCCCCATTGGAGGGATTTTGCCCCTTTTCAGAGGTGCATTCTGTGTATTCTACTGCCCCAGCTGAGAGGGCAAAAATATGAATATAAAAAAGGAAATTGTTACTTACAGAATGGAAATATTCATAAAGAATGTCCAACGCCTTTAATCCTTTAGCACTACACAACCCCACCCATGGACTTTTCTTGATTTTCATTCAATGTCAATAATTAGAAGACTGGCCCATTCTCCAAATTGTTTACTGTCTTCAACCTTCAGAAAGTTAATTGCATGTTCTATGCAAAGAGCCTCAACCAATTTGGTGTATGCAGGCTCATCAATAATATTGGCCAAAATGCACAAAGGAACATAACGTTTGTCTTAAGGCTTTTCAGCATGTTAAGACCTCTCTTGAATCATCATGTTTTAGAACTTCCTGAAGGGCAGTGTAAAGATTTAAGGACCCTGTAGGGACAGAATCTTCTATTTTGCAATCAGACATAATTCCATGCTGGATGCCCAAAATTCCAGGTAAAAAACAAAAATAGAACACAATTCCCAAATCTCTGGGTATAAAATAGCCACAGAGGGCCTGTTTTCTGTGAAGGCATTCACACTGGGTCAGTTGAGCCAGCTCCATCCAATGAATTCAAACCTTCCACAAACTCTGCATGCATATCCTGGCAAGAGGAAGGAGATCCCTATTTTGCAACAGATTTTCCAGACGCAGTGAATCTTTTGATGAGATTCAAACATATCTCTTTTGGCCTCAGGGAAGACTGGTTAAATACTCCACCTGCTCTACCAACTGAGCTTCAAAGGAGGCACCTGTTGTATAAGGGTCATCATACTAGTAATTAGATATGGTGACAAGAGTTCAAATCCTGGATAAGGCTGGTTGCATTTCACATAACACTAATGCCCTAGGTAAAGGTATGAATCCAACTATTCTCCATCTATGAGTAAATAGGGAAGATTGGGCTTTTTAAACTTTGGATGGCCACCGGTCTAGAAGGAAACCTGAATTCAAAAAACCTGTTAAAACTCTTTAAAAATTGACCTTATGTCACATCCAGCTTGTGCAAAGGGGTTGCTAAATACAAAGAATTATTATCTTGTAAAGTTCAAATTCAATCAATAGCTCATCCCTGTCTTAATCTTTTCAGCACCAAATATTTTTGTTCTTTTTACAAGCAAAAGAGGATGTGAATTTCTGTTTCATTGAGAGCTTATCCTTTATTACTGTCTCTGATGCATGTTGTGTTCCTATTGTCACAGAAAAAAAACAAAAAAACAAAGCAAGTTTCGAGGAAGAAAAAAATTACAAAAACAAGTAAAACATTAAGATGAAAGAAAACAGCATCTTTTATTCTCGGTGTTGTATCCAAAAACCACTGACCTATTTCAACATGTTTTCATAATTATTCAGACAAATGGAAATTGCTGATTTATTATATGCTTTCATTTCTTAATTTTTTTAAATCTTTCAAATGAACACATCTGCTTCAATACAGACATTAAATGATTCAATTAATGATTATTTATTGAAACAACTAGTAATGCATATTCAGTTTTAATTGCACTAAACCATCACCTTTTGCTTGAATATCTATAAAAAAAATACTATGAGATTGATCAGTGAAAACATTTTCCAGAGTAACAGGAATGAATTGGTGCATTTTCATTGCATTATCAATAATTAATTACAATCTTGGGGCTACACATTTCATATATATAGATATATATAGAGAGAGAGAGCTTTAAAAAGACAAAATATTTTGTTCGTTATCAATTAAAAGAGAAAAAAATTAAAGAAAGCAATAGGGAGGGAGAGAGAAAGAAAATAGAAACAAGTGAGCTAGCTGATTAGTTTTATTTCTCACACAACAGAGCTAAATATCAAGGAAAATAGAGTTTAACTAAGAATGATGAAGAACATGAAACTGGGATGTGTAAGAAAAAAAATGATTAAAAGAAGAAGAATCCCTTTCCTTTGTCCCTAAAAAGGGAGGAAAATATGAGACTTCACGGTTATAATACTCAGACCTAGTAAGCCCTCCCTTTGTTTGCAAAGGGCTGGCTTACTGGTCAGAATATATAAGGTCTCTAAAATTTTTAAATGGTAAAAGGAGTGTGACTTGCTCACACTGGAGAACCAGTCAACACTGAATAAATTGATGTAACTATGGCTATTTATAAGGTGTTCACATATTGAAAATCCATAAGTATTCCTCAATTCGTTTGGACCAACATTTCCATTTCTAATTTTAGCCAGGACATGCTGTTTAATTCAAGCATCTAATTGCTGATTTTCTCCCCTTAAATAATTAAAAACAAAAGATTATAACAATATAGATTTTATTATATGAACCAAGGGGAGACAAGTTCTCGGCCCAACCAAAAAAAGTAATGAACTCTTTTTTAAATTTGACTTTCCAGCAATCCCTCTCACATTTTAATCTTAACTTTCTATATATTTCATAAGGAAACAGAACTTTTTTTTCTTTTTAAATGAATTTCTTCATCTATAACTTATTGAGCCTTTTTCCCTTCAAAATAATCCCACCCACTGTTGATATGCAATTTCCAGTGTTTGTTTGTTATTTTTTTAGGGTGGGAAGCAATTCAGTTGTTTTAAAGACTATTACACAGAAATATTATTGATCTTCATTTATTCACAAATTGGAGAAAAAAAATCAAGTGCTTCACAGACATGTTCACTAGCATGTGAAGACCAATACTAACCAACACAGTGTGATGCAGTTTGCTTTTTGTTATTTTTGTAGGAGGGGAAAGGTTGTCATGTTTTATGGCATATAAACACATTTTGGTTCATTTAAAGCCAAATCAAGTTATTTTGATATCAGGTTGCTTACAGTACCTGCTTTTGTTGAAATGGTCACCCATCTAAGTATTGAACAGACTCATTGCTTCTTAACTTTGGTGATCCAGCAGGAACCAGTGCTTTCAACCTAACTTGACTGTAAGTAGAGGTGGAAGGGTTAATACAGGAGGTCAAAATCCCTACTAAACAATATTTCATCCATGAGTTCTAACACCTCATTTTCATGCCGTTATACAAGTTTGGTTTATTTTTGTCATACTATTCAAGTTTACTCTCATATATGGTATTTGATAAGGATAGAATCCATTTTTGTAAGAGATGAAAGCTTTGAATTATCACTAACTTTATACTCATTATCAAAGCAAATATAAGGATAATGCTTTCCTAGCTGGTTTGGTTTGTTTTTTACGGCATATCAACCTCGGTGGGTCATTTAATTCCGACAAAGTTGTGAAATAAATTCATTCTTAATGCATAATACATTTTTGTTTATAAACTCATGTTCTCTATTTAACCCATAGATGGGACCCTAACAGGTACTACCACTCCGGGTCAGAGTGGACCAGGGAGCAATGGGATGAAGGGGTGCTCCACATTCCCCAAACCTCCAAAACTGGAACCTCACCATCAGATAGAGTTTAACGTCATTCCCAGGACATGTAGACCCTCAGTCACCGCCTTCTAGCATCCCATATGATAAAAAGGGGTTGGGGCTTGCCATAAGGGCAATTGGGTTGGGAAAATCATATAGGTGCTAGGGCTTGACATGACCAGCCGATTGATCGGATGGAGGCTTTCATAGCTGATCTCACTTGTTGCATTTACATGTCTGAGAGTGGTTATTGGCATTCACAGCATATCTTTAAATTCTATACAGTATTCAATACCTATACTTTTATACCACCTTGATAAAGAAAAATAAAGAAAATGGTATTGTGAAGAATATTAGCGCTGGTTTAACTCAGTCGGTAAAACACTTGCCTAGGAATCACAAGGTTCCTGGTTAGATACTGGCCCTCGCCAAATCAGTGTGTAAGGAGTACAAGGATCTGTGTGGTAAAGTGAGAAGCTGATGGTAGGTGTGGCACTACCTCAGATGCACAATCTTCTTGGTCTAGCACCAGTGAAAAGGGGATAGACTCCTTCACTGTCTGGCTGATACCAACATTAGGCCACTCTGTTGACTTTGCTTTTACTTATATCTCCCAAACAGTGCTAATACTCTTGAGAAAGTTATCCATCCAACTATTCTCCTTCAAGTTATAGGTAAATAGTAGGGCAGATGGACTAACCTTGGTTAAGTAACCAGTCTGGAAGAAAAATTCTAAATTCAAACATGTTAAACTCCACTTAAGAAATTGGTCTTTTTTCACATCCTACTCATATGGAGGAGTTAGTAAATATTATATATATATATATGTCCCAAACAGATACATGGGTATGCATGTAAGTTCATAAAATATTTGTAAAAATCTCTAAACTAAGCCTATACAAAACTGACCTTTACATATAAAGAAGCCACCAGACAAATCATAATTAGAGGCACAAAAGGTTAATTTTAAGTTTTCTTTACAATTGCTTCCATTACTTCTGTAAAAAAAAGTAAATACAAAAGTTTATGTTCATTAAGAGAGAAATCAAAAAAGAAAAGAAAATGGTTATTTGACAATATCCTAATTAGTCCAGGTTAAAAGCATGGTAAGGGTAACCTGAAACCAAATTTTTAGGTTGGTTGGTTGGTTTTACAGCATGTCAACCCATTGGGTTATTTTATGCGGAAGATTGTTTTATTTCTTCCATATTTTTAGACTATTTTTCCCAATGCAGATATTATTGTAGACATTGCATTTTCAATGGATTTCTTTTTAATTAATTAATTTTCTTTAATAACTCATGAAAAATTCATTACTTTTTTTTTCTTTAATGTTTCTGTCAAAGTGCTAAGTAATAAAATACAAAAAGGTAAATTTACTGACAACAAAAATTGTTTAATGTAGTTTCAAAGATAAAATAGAAAGGAAATTGAATGTAAATCAAAGACAACTGTGTTGGGTAAAGTATAAATACATGAAATATTACTAAGATGGATTCAAATGAAGGAAGAAAAAAAAAAAGCATTTAAAAATTATACATTAGTTTGTTTTTCCTAAGACCGGAGGAGGAGGGATGGGAGGATTGGTTGGTTGGATTTTACGGCATGTCAACCCTTGTTGGGTTATTTTAGACCAAAGATGTTCTATTCATTAAAATAGGTATTCAAATTTTTTTAACTTAATTTTAAAATGGTTATAAATCTACAAATTACTATCAAACCATACATCAAACGAAAGGAAATTGATTTTACCTCCAAGTTTGTTTATATGTGCATATTTTCACTTATAAAAATCCTCAGTAATGTGAATATGATCAAATTTGACATAATAGAATAAGGAATGCCATTTAATAGTCTATTAGCAGTTTAGATTGATCCGTTATTTTTACTTAACATGCATACAAAGTGAAAAAAAATATCAGGATTAGTCAAAGTTCAACTTCTGCAGCATAGTAACTTTTCATTATAAACATTACTCAATTACTGATTGGTGAAACAGACATTCATTTTTTTCATGTATTTTTTTAATTAATTTATGTCCAGTAGTTTGTATATAATCACCATAAAAAGCATGCCTCATCTACACAGATTTACATTAAAAATCAGCAGACCAGATTCTCTCAGGCTAGTACCTGCTTTCATTGGGATGAGGGAAATATTTCCGATCAAATCTTTGCAAAAGAAATACATTTTTTATCATTTTGGGGGAATAACTAAATACATCTTTCATAAACAGTCTCTAAGTACTTGAAAAAAAAACTTTGATATAAAAAAATTGTTAAGTTTTTAAATGCCATCTTGGCCAGTTGAAAAGGGCTTAAAGTAAGTAAGTCCTGAATTATGGAATCCTTTGGTAAGCGAATAAGTCCTATCCTGCGTATTGGTAAAGGTCCAGTGATTTAATCCGATGTCCGTCGTCCATGAAAGGCAAAGTAGTTATGGCCAGTACTGTCTGTTTAAGTATTGTATCAGCAGCAGAGTACTGCCAGTGATTGGCCAAGAGTTTGATCACATAGTTCTTGCCAAGTCTATAAATAGAAGCGAGCTTTTAATACACCTTATAAGAGAAATTTTAACAAAAATGATTTTAATTTGATGCTATTATTGATAAAATATTTTCTATTCAGCTTTAATTAAAATAAACACAAGCACTTTGATATTGAGATTTTACTATACACTTTATGCCCATAAATGACTGAAGGATGAAAATTCCCACATGACCAATATTAAAAATATTATTTGGCTTTTAACAAATCAAGTAGGAGTAATGGCAATGAAGGTGTGACTCCATACTCTTTCTAACCCAAGAACTTCTGCCTCACTTCACAGCAGGAGATCCAGTCAGCTAATTCAAAGTCCTACCAAGAACACTCAGTTTTATTTAAAAAAAACATTTTTTTTTTTTTTCAATCTTGATGTGTGAATCATGATAGTATGGTCATATGAGGATTGGCTGAGATGTTCATAGGTTGACCAAGATATTCATGAATATGACCAAATGAGGTTCATTTTTCAACAGTCCCCCCCACGTTGCATTCCACACACTTCTTCCATTGGTGTTGTTGAGCATAAATCTCATTGAACAGGTCTTAACAAATATACTCCAACCCATAACTATATAAACACATAAATGAACACACCTTTACGAGGGTCGGCTGAAAAGTTCATAGGCTTACCAAGATACTCTCATCAAATCTGACCAAATGAGATTTATTTTTCAACAGCCCTCTTGTAGCCTACAAACTTCTTCCATCAGTGTTGCAGTACTTGGATAAAAAAAGGCAACAGCAAAAATGACATCATATATACTTAATGTTAGCCCACTCTCATATTTGGAAATAAAATAAGTTAAAATTTCCTCAACGACTCCAATTATTTTACTACCTCTGTCCCTTAACTTATGTATAGTGTATGAAATATATATGCAAATATTAACACTATAATGCAGAAGTAGTATTACTACTTCTTTGCCCAGTAACTATTAATAAAAAGGGCTTCTTGCTGGTCAAGCAATCAGAAGTGATTATTCTCACTCAAAAATAGAAGATTCTACTAATGTGCAAAAAAGAAAAAAGTGCCAAGCAAATACAAAAGCCAAATATCTACTAATTTCCAAACCTACTTTACCAAATAGTACAGAAATAGTCTTACTACTTCTTTGCCCTGTAACTATTAATAAAAAGGGCTTCTTGCTGGTCAAGCAATCAAAAGTATTTATTCTCACTTCAAGAATAAAAGATTGTATTAATGTGCATAAAAAATACCAAACAAATACAACAACCAATTTCTAGTGATATTCCAAACCTACTTTAGCAAATCCTTCCTCTCAACAACATTCATTTTCTACTCCTGTCCTTTGACACCCCAATCACCAACCAACTAAGACCACCGCAATTTCCCCAACTTCAATTAATCTTGGAAATGTCCCGATGACATTCGGTCAAATTAGAAATACATGAATTTTTCCTTGGCAGAAATCTTGGTAATGCCATGCCAAGAATTCAGTATTAAATCCAATATTAAATCAATCATGTTATCTTTGGGAATACTCAGCATTTTATTGGTTGATGTATCGATAATTGGTAGGATTTATTTTGGCACTTTTTTTTTTGGAGGAGGAGGGAATGGACTGAGTTTTGTCACTAGCCAGTTTCCCCAGCTGTCCTCCCTTCACACCCTACCACTTCCTCATCATCCACTGTTAATTCAAGTTGGTGAGATATTTGGTACATTGAGCCTTCTTTCAGTGGTACTCAGGTTAGCCTTTCCAGGAAACACAGCAATTGGAAAACTATTTGCATTCATCTTGATGGAAAATTTGGTGCTGACATGAGATTACTTATCACACAAGTAATCAACATGTCTTAATAATAAATATAACCACCCACCCCACCAATAACTATATAAACATATATAAATGAACACATGTATATAAGGGTTGGCTGAAAAGTTCATAGGCTCACCAAGATACTCTCATGGAATGTGACCAAATGATCACTATATAAACATATATAAATGAACACATGTATACAAGGGTTGGCTGAAAAGTTCATAGGCTCACCAAGATACTATGAATTTGACCAAATGTGGTTTATCTTTCAAACAGTCCTCCTTGCAGTCTATATACTTCTTCCATCAGTGTTGCAGTGTTTGTTTTTCTTAATCTCTAATAAGTGAAATTATGATGGTAATTAAGGTCTTATAAGAGGGTTGTCTAAAAAGATCTTAGATTAACCAAGATACTCTCATGGAATGTGACAAAAATAAGATTTATTTTTCAACATTGTCTCCCCTTGCAGTCTACAGTTCTCCCATGAGTGTTGTAGTGTTGGTATCCCATTGGACAAAAAGTTATCAACAGCAGATATGAACTTTCAGCCCACCCTCGTATATTTCTAAATAAAATGTTAAAAGTTCTTCGCTGACTCCAATTATTCTACTACCTCCACATCCCATATAACCATTACATCTAGTGCATGAAATATATATGCTAATGTGGATCCCATTGGTCAAAAAACTCATCAACTGCAGATATGACATCAGCTCATGAACTTTTTCAGCCCACCCTTGTATATATGCAAAACCTGTGTTTACATCCATTTTGCTAAATCTATACATTTAAATGGAATTTTCATACTCATCATATTCTTAATACACAGTCAAATGTAACCTTTTCCACCTGTATATCATAATGTGTATGATCTGCATGTCTATGTAAATTGCTTCATACACTTATATAACCATACATATATATAGGTTTCAGTTTTGTATATCTATAAAAATACATGCACACATTCATGTTTCCACATGTAAATGCATTTTTAAGACATTGAAGCCATTTTATATATATATATATACATGATTTTTGCTTTTATTTATTACATTCATAATACGAAAAGTTCCTTTAAAATATATATATATATATGACAATACATTTGCTCAAAGAAGGAATGTGACACAAGGTCAATTTTTTAAGCAGAGCACCACCAATTTGGATTTAGTTTTCTCTTAGATCAGTTGTCATACCAAGGTTAAAGAACCCAGTCTGTCTTACTATTTACCCATATCTGGAAAACAGTAGTTGCATTCAAACCTTTCCCAAGGGTATTAGTACTATGTAAAATGCAAACAGCATCATCCAGGATTTTAATTCAATTTACTATGTCCATTTCCTAGGACAATAACCATTACACCACCTATTTATGCATATATAAAGCCAGCAAGATTTACCTGTGTAATGTTTTATGTTGACAGTTGTTAAACTAAGTTATGAATATCATCTTGGCACTTTGTCAATATTAGATTGAACAAAGAAAAATAATTGTTCTTTATAAAAGTACATGATCATTGACAATAAAGGAAATTTTCTAATACAGGAACATTTTAACATAAAATTTAAAAGGTAAAAGAAAAAGAATAAAAATGACAATTTGGACAAAAATGAGCAATAATTAAGAATGAATAATAAGGAATAATAAAGAATCATTGCAAATTTCATTTCCTAATTAATCTAAGAGGTGTGATCAAAAATATACATTAAAACTCAATCTTTAATTTTTAAAATTAAATGAAGCATGCACAGCTGAGAAACCCATATGATAAAGTGATTATGTCAGTGATTATTTTAAATATGAAGGTTGTCTCAGTACTTATTGAACTAAATGGTTAGTTGGCAGTTTTGTTTTATGCCATATCAACCCTTTTCAGATCATTTAATGCTGAATCAAGTCATTTAGATGATTTGTCAAACTTCATAAGAAAAATATAAATGGAAAGGTAGATAAACACAAACAATTGATTAAATTAATATTCAGTCTTTAGCAAAAGGTTTTTGTGTATATTTTTTAAACTAAAGGTTTATGTGTATTATATTTTTTAAACTAAAGGTTTTATGTGTATTATATTTTTTAAACTTAATTTTCTTAAAACTAAATTGCTTTTTAATCAATTTTTTTTTTACTAAATTCTTACTTTTGTAACCAAATTCCGTTTTTTTTTTCAACCAAATAAAAATATGAAAATTTCACAAATGTTCATTTCATCCTTGTGCAGGAGCCATGCTAATCTCTGCATCATTCCAATTTTAGTATATGTCAATTAGCTGAATGAAATGTTTTTAGAAAAACAAAGGATTGTGCAAATGCAAAACTCTCCAGATATAAGTGCAAAAACTGAAAATTATCAAATTTGAGGACATTAAAAGATATGATGGCACAGTTTCACACCATATTAAGCAGATATTTCAGAAGTGGTTTGACCAATAAAAGAATTACTAAAATTAGAGAGAGATTTGTTTAATGGCATATCAACCTTTATGGATTATTTAATGCCAAAGCCATCCTTGGAGAAGAACAATAGTGGTACTATTTAACCCACAACTGAGATGTTCAGAGCATTCATACGTTTCCAAATGCAAACGTAATAGCACAACTGGAGTTTGAACTCGCTTACTACAATGTCGCAATCTAGCCCATTACCCACAATGCCACAGGAATCCCCCTTCTAAAATAAATAAGTATTTTAAAGAACATTAATGTTTCATTTATTGTTCAATTTTGTATTGGTAAATACAGGTTTAGTCAGAATACTTTTTGAACACATCTCATAATTCAAATGGGTCTTTTACTTTTACCAATTTTATAGTAGAGGGCCAGTTTAGCTCAGTTGGTAGAGTGTTCGGCTATGAATCATAAGGTTTTTGGTTTGATACCGGCCCTCGCCAACTCAGCGTATGAGTAGCACAGGGATCTGTGTGGTAAAGTGAGGAGCTGATGGTAGGTGTGGTGCTCACACCTCAGATGCTAAAATACTCTCCTCGGTCTAGCGCTAGTGAAAAGGGGATAGACCTCCTTGCTGTCTGGCCGATACCAACATTAGGTCGTCCCAACAACTTTACTTTTTATAGTAGATCAAGCCAGAACAATGTCCTGTTAAGTGATTTAATTTTCTTTGTTCTTCACTCTCCTCCAAATGAAAACATTGAATAATTCTAGGTCTTTTAATCAGTTGAAAAGTTGTTGATTCACTCATAACTATAAAATGGGAATTCTTCCAAGCTATAGCCATGTCAGTAATACTGTATGTTTGCACCATTTAGACACTAACGAAATGCTTGGAGAAAAAACTAGATTGGAACTACACAAGGATACTGTGTTCTATTTGGAACAATTCCCAGGTGAAGCACCACACAATATAGCAGTTGTATGGCCACTTACATCCTATCATACAAATCATTCCAAGTAAGATAAACAAGATTGCTGAAAAGTAAAAGAAACTCATGAGCTATGGACTCGTACACATGGATACACCAGTGTTGGTCAACCAACAAAAGTTTACATTCATCAGATCTTTGTGGGTACTGGATGCTGTCTAGAGGACCTACCAAGAGTGATAGGGCCTGATGGTGAGATAGACTCATAAATCTTTTCCAACAGTAAAAGTAAGTAAAGTCATCAGTGTGGCCTAAAGTTGGTTTCAGCAAGACAGCGATGGAGTATACCCCTTTTTCACTAGCTCTAGACTAAATGATGCATATTTTAAACCATTCAATTTTAATTGTCTATTTAGCTCTTTATATTCACTTTTTAATCAATTTTAGTGAAAAAAATCCCGAAGTAAATAAGATTGTATACTTATTTGCTTGGTGGATTTAATGGTAAGTGCTGTGTGTGTGTGTGTGTGTGTGTGTATTTTGCATCTGAGGTGGAGTGCCGCACCTACCATCAGCTCCTTTACTGCACAGATCCCTTTGGTACTCACATGCTGAGTTGGCAAGGGCTGGTATCGAACCAGGAACCTTGTGGTTCTTACGCAAATGCTCTACCAACAGAGAGCTCCGAGTCACTCGCAATCCATCCATTAATATTCACTTATCCCTACACTACAAACATTCTTCCTACTCTTTCCTGAATAGTGGCCAATTGGACCTTGCTTAATCACTAATAAAAATAAAAAATTTTTTAATTAAATTTTTTAAGGATATTGGAGGAGGAGGTTAATAGATAAAATAAAATGTTTATTTTTTAAAGAATTTATTATTTACTTAAAAAGCATATTTACTCCACTCCGAGATATTTGTTTTGTTTTACAACAGTAAAGACCTCCAAAACGTTTCCAAAAATTTTTGATTTAATTATTCAGAGTCTTATCTTAATCTAAAAATTGTACGAGTAACAGATTTTTGTTTGGATTTCATAAAATGAAATAAGTGGGACGGGCAACCTATTAAAAAAATATTTCCAATATATTTTAGGAAAAAACTATTTTAAACAAATTCATTAAAAAGGTAAAAATTTGACTCTTAATTGATGTTTCATATAATTTTAAAAAGAATTACTGTGACGTAAGCAGTGACAGTTTGGTTACAGACAAAAGGAGACTGAATCGCCATTATTAATAAATAACATTCTGATTTTTAAGGGCTTGTCAACCCATTCGGTATTATTTATGCCTAGAGGTGGGAAAATTACATTCATTGTACATTCATATTTACATTTTTGTATAGTTGCTTAAGAGTTTGGGGTTATTTTGCTTTTTTTTTTTTGTCTTTTTACAGTACTGTCGAATATGAATAGTATTTAAACAGATCTATTTGATCCATAGATGGGATTATAACATGTAATACCAACTCCAATAACTTCACACCTCAGAACTGGAGCCTCATAATCAGATGGTATTTAGTATTATACCCAGGACACCTTTTTGTGGGTGTTTTAACCCTACCCACCCCTGCAGGAGATACAGTCAGCATCTTCTAAACCCTACCAACAGGGTAAATAACATTCTGAGGATGTAAATAAATACACATATTTATGAGCACATGGATTTTTCAGATCTTTCTATCTGAAATGCATCTTACTAAGAACCAAGACACAAAACTAGTTTAATTCCATTATTTAATTTCTCTGCTAATATAATAAAGACTTTTTCCATTATGGTTTCTTTTAAGTATAGCATAATTGACAAGTTTGGTGTGGTAATAATTGAATTATATAATTTTACCTAAGTTACGATTTTGTGAATTTTTTAAAAAACTTCTGTAAAATGTTTTAATTTTGAGAATTCAATTTTCTTACTGCAAAGACTTCAATTATAGAATTAAAAATGTATTTATAAGATTATAAAATGCTTTCGTTTTTGGTACAAAGTAGGTTGGATCTTATGGCACTTCAACCCGTTGGGTTATTTTATGCTGAAGACGTTTTATTCTATTTATGCTTGATGGGTATTGAATTTTTTAAGCTCAATTTTTAATGTATTTTTAAACACTTTTTTTCTCTAACCTATAGATGGACCCTAACAGGTACTACCACTCAGCTCAGAGTGGACCTGGGAGTAATAGTGATGAAGGGGTACTCCACATTACCCAGAGCTCCAGAATTGGATCTTCACTATCAGTTTAACGTCATATCTAAGACTTTCAGCCACTGCCTTCTACCACCCATTTGATAAAAAATGATTGGGGGTTTGCCATAAAGTAATGATTGATAAACTCAATTCTTACTAGGTGCCCCATATTTCTAGTCTTCTGGTAAACTATAATTTTTTTTAAGATCATGGTAAGGAAGAAATTCTGCAACCAAAATGCTTGGTTGGTTGTTTTACAGCATATAAACATTCTGGGTCATTTAATGCCAAATAAAGTCATTTTTTGTAAACCAAGGACTAAGATTGCTAACAGCACCTGTCGTTGCTTAAGTGGTCACCCAATTAAGTACTGAATAGGCTCATCGCTGCTTAACTTCAGTGAATAAGTGGGAACTGGTGCTTTCAGCGAAACTTGAGCATAATGTGAGAAAGAGAAAAAAGTTTTAGTTCGGGTGTTTTGTTTATTTAATGCAGAACTGAAAAGACATGCTTTAATCAATGGAAACTGTACAAAGGATGATGTGCCCCCCCCACACACACACACCAAAAAAAGGGCAGGTGTACAGCCACTTTCCTCCTATCACATAAACTATCAAGCTAAGACGAGGCATGCTAGACACTGCTGGAGGTGCAAGGACTTGAGTGCCCATAAATAACATTCACCTGTGGACACCTGCACACAGACACCAGTGAAGGTCAACTAGCAAAAGTCTACATTGACCAGCTGTGTGTGGATACTGGATGCTATGCAGAGGAACTTCTAATAGGAAAGGGTAGTGAAGAAGAGTCATGGAGATCTCTGCTGTTGGCACAACTTGATTTTACTGCATGATAAAATCCTAGCCTTATATGGAAAAATGACATACCAAAATTGAATATAAAATGAAATTTATTGCAACCAACTGGATGAGCAAGGCCAATAGGGACAATTGGTGAGAAGAGTCATGGAGAACCATGCTGTCAGTGCGATAATGGTTTTACTGTATGATAAAAAAAGCCAGCCTCATATGGGAAAAATGACGAAACCAAAAGTGAACTGAAAATGGAATTTATTTTAGCCTTATTTTAATTTCTTTAACAGATTACCATTTTCTCAAAGATATAGATCATTTCCTTAAAACCATGGAACTTACCAGTAAGAATGCAATCAATAAAGCCTTAAATCAATTCATTGGAATGGGGAATTATCTTGGCAAGGAAATATTTCACTTAGGTTGAATAAATGCATAGTCTTGCTCCTTTATATACATACATACACACACATATATATATATATATATATATATATATATTATATAAGAACTAAAACTTAATTTGTGTCTATAGATAAACTTTCCTGTTATTAATTTAACCGTTTCAGTTAAAATTGAGACTTATTTCATTTTAAAATTATCTGGTCTTTTATCAAAATGTTTAAAAGTAATGTCATCCACCAGTTCAACAAAAGTATTCACCTACCACCCTGCCCCCTACTAGTTCACATTCAATGAAGAATGTCTTAATTCAATTTTTTGCTAAATCTATTCAATTATATCTAATCATATAAGATGAGAAATTTCATATTCAACAGCCTGAAAATACAGATAAGATATCAATGAATAGAATTATATGTAGAACATTGATAGTGCCTTGCATATAACAAGAACATTAATCCATTGAAAGGACTTAAATATAGCATTCAATTTAACCAAGGAACATCTCTTTGGTTTTAAGTCATGACAAGAATAATATTTTCTATCAGGCTTGACTATAACTTTAAATATAACAAAAGAACATTTTTACAAAACTTTTATATTCTCTGCCAACTCATACAAGATATAGAAGATAATGTCAAATGAAGTTTATAATCCTTAATCTGGTTCAAAACTCGGCTTAATCCAGAAATGGGTTGAGCTTATATTCTCCTTAATCTTCCATTGTCTTGTCATGGTTCCAGCTTCTCTTTGGATACAATGTCCTTAATAACTTTACCCCACATTAAGAAAGCAGTAATTTGAGTTTTTCATTCAATGACAAGTTACCTCCCTTACATGAGTAACATTTCTCGCACAACAATCCACATTGTCATTATTTCAATTCTTGACGCATTTCACACTATTGATGTGACATCCAAACTAAAGTAAAATGTGCACATTCAATCAAAATAGTCAACACCTTCAAGAGTTGAAATTTAAAACAGTTTGAAATATTCAAGAAAAAGTTTTTTTGGGGGGAAAAGAAGCTTCCCTAATCTTTTAGAATGACAATGAGAAAGGGGCAAGAAATATGGTCAATGTTTGGGTGTGATAAAATCTGTCAAAAATGTTGACATATTCAAGACTGCTTTATTGGCTTTCACTATTCCAGGAGTTGTGTCATAGTTGTTATATAGTACTTAAATAATGAGAACATATCTGATAAAAGTAAGTTGTCAGTTATTTTAAGTTTTTGTTTAATTTAGACTATAATTTACCCATTGCACCCTGTACATAGAGAAGAAATGGGCACCGACTGCATACCTATATTGACCTGAAAAATAACATCAAGAGAAATTACTTAGCACTAGCTAAAGTATACACAACATGAGCGCAAGTATCTAACTTTTATTGCAATAGAATATATCAAATTAAACAGACTAACAAAGCTAAATAAGAAAGAATATAAAAATATTGCACTTATTTCGATGTTACTTTAATTAATTTCTCTATAAAATTATATATAGATTGTTTTTAATACATTTTAGAATAACATATATAATCAGTAACAGCAAATAATTTAATAAAACCAGTATTGTTAAAATTATTATGCAAAGTATTCCCACCATATATTATGTAATTCTTTATTTCTTAGAAATATATAACATATTTCAGGATTTTAAATGCATTTATAATATGGGCAGTCTTGCAGCAAATCTAACTTGGCTTGACATTAATAGAGACATCGTTAATAAATAAGATGCCAATAAAAATAAAGACTAATTCATAATCACTGAGAATATGACTTAAATAACTAAGGAAATTGTGAGGTCAGTTGTGACAGTTTCGGTTACAGACAAATACATAATTTCCATTATAATAAAATGTGACTTTGAAAAGTTGAAATATTTAACAGTTTGGAATATTTTAAGTTTGAAAAAAAAAAAAAAAAAAAAAAAAAAAAAGAACTTTCCCTAATCTTTTAGAATGACAAAGAGAAAAGAAAGGGCAACAAACATGTTTGGGTGTGATGTGTCAATCAATCAGTTGTTAATATTCTGTCTTATTAGTAGTCCCTGCACCATTTCATCTCTCACAAAATGCCTGGAGAAAAAAGAATGCTGCATGCTGTCTTGAACAAATACGGAAAGCAGCTTCCTTTTTCCTTTTAGAAGTCTGTCTCAGACAACAATGACATCACTCCATGTGTTCAACAACTGTGGACCTTCTGGCAGCTAGTTAGTCCAACCCTGGACTTGCAGATGTGGTCACACACATTGCAAGGGAAATTCCCATCTGCATTTTGTGGTTCATGATGACAAAGACATCACCAGTCTGCAGCCCTGTTAATCTCAATATTGAGCTGCTCAGCACATGTCTTGCCAACCGTGTCTGTTGGAGGTTAGATCTTCCGAGCTTAAAAGTATGATGGTGCATTTCTTCAACATTGTCTTAATATTATCTTTGAACCGCTATTGGGAGCCTCCTGTCCTTCGTATGCCATCTGCGAGTTCACCATAAAGTATTTTACAGGGGAGTCTATCTGCAGTTTGCAGCACCCCACAAAAGAGCAGCTCTGTCACTTGCCTTCCATCACACAAACCATCCAGGTAAGATGAACAAGACATACTGGACATTGCTGAAAAAGCAGGGACAAGCTCATGAGTGGTGTTCTCCTGTGAGCACCCATAAATGGGCACCCAAGTGTGGGTTGACCAGCAAAAACTTACATAGATTAGCACTGTATGGATACTGGATGTTGTGCAGAAGGCCCTTCAGGAGCAATAGCTGATAGGGATGGGTAGCAAGAAACAGTCATGGAGATACATGCTCTTGGCATTGATGAAAGTTACCTTCAGTGGCCATTATATTCAATGATTAATTGCATTCTATTTATAGAATTCATTAGAACTGCAAATAATTTTAATTTCAGATTAGTCTGAACTGCCATATTTTTTGGCAGTTTGAGATTACAACAAACTCAAACATTGCATATGAATTTTATAAACAGATTTTTTTTATCATTTTAATCCCAATCTATACACACACAATCTCTTGGGCACCTCACATGGTATAATGGCTTGTAAGTTAGATTTGCAGACCATTGTTAGTGAGTTCAATTCTCACTGGGCACCCAATATTTCTGGCCTTGTGCCACATCTAAGCAAAGCTTAGTAAATAGCTCTACACACACACACACACACACACACAATCTCACAGATGCATTCTTGAGCCTGCTGCTATGTTTAGATACAAGTCATTTATGGCTGCTCCCAGAGAGTAGTTTCTGAAAATTAGCAGGTTCACCAACCCTACCCTGTGATCTGCTAACTCTTTAGGTCACTTTGCCAAACAAAATAGTCACATAGATTAGGATACGTTAAATAGTTAAGTCTTTTAAAAAAAAAGGGAGAAATATTATGTAATCAGGATAGAAGCAGAAAGATAATCTAAGAAAGGTATAAAAAGTTTAGAGACAGAAACCATTAAAAAGATATCTGATTCCAGCAGACAGGAATTTGGTCCCTATGCAAGAGATTTGCAGAGAAATGTCTAAGCATCCTTTTAGACTGAGACAGTGAATAGGTCATACCATGTTCATCAAACTCAGTATATTCAACTACTGATGCAATAGGTTCAAATTGTTTGGTTTGTTTTACGGCATATCAACCTCAGTGGTCATTTAATGCTGACAAAGTTTTGAAATAAATTCATTCTTAATAGGTACATTATTTTTATAAAGACATTTTTATTTAACCCAGATACTACCACTCTGAGTCAGAGTGGACCTGGGAGCAATGGTGAAGGTGGTGCTCCACATTCCCCAGACTTAGAACTCCACCATCAGATAGAGTTTAACATCATTCCCAGGACATGAAGACCCTCACCCTCCACCATATACGATAAAAAGGGTTGGGGCTTGCCATCAGGGCAATAGGTTTGGGGCAATCATATAGGTGCTAGAGCTTGACATGAACAGATAATTGATTGGAGGGGGCCTCTGCAACAGCCTTTCTAGCCTAAGTGCCTAAGAGGAGCGTTGCATGTCATGGACTGCTCATTCACCAGGATTCCATCCTTAAGTATCACAGGTCGCCACCACAGGCAACAATGGCTCCATTGGGGGCAGGGTCTTGCCCCTGCAGAGGTGCAGTAAGTGTATTATACAGCCCCAGCTAACAGGGCAGAAGTTCAAATTGACTAACCAAATATGTCAATGAGTTTTCATAGCTGCATGTGCCCGATCGAATAAAGTATCCTTCAACATAATTTGCACAGTTTGTCAGTTCGCTTACACATTCATACGGTGCAACAGCGATAATATTCATTGAGATAACTATCTTTTGACATTATATATATATATATATATATATATATATATATATTTATTGTACCTCAGAAACAGTACATTGTAAGAATGTGTATATATATATATATATATATATACACACACACACAATTTTATTTACTTTCCTAGATAGAAATTCACACATGTGAAAGTATGTATCAAGAGAGAAAAAAATTAGTTCCATTCAGTTACAAACATCAGTTGTCTGTAGTAGCCTGACCAAGGATGGAACACAGGTTTTTTTTATTAATGGGTACTAATGCCAATTGTGCTGTCATTTTCTTTGGTAAAAGCCTGTAATCATTTCTCTATGCATCTTAGTGGATACAACCCTTTTGGATCTGGGTCTCCTTCAGGTTGACTAATTGGATCAACCATTAGATTCCTTTATCTTATAGATTTTCCAATGACAATTATGCAAAGTTTCCCTGCAGAACAATCAATACCTTTCTCTTTATTCTACCCCTTTTATGGTAGGCTTATCTATTATTTGCAAATTAATACCTTTACAACTCACGTACTCAAAGAATTGTTCTTAATTGCATAAGAGTGGCATTAGGATCAGGTGATTTTGGTCAAACATTTTTTCTCCCTTCATGGTCAAATAAATGGATCGGTAAAATTTTGGCCATTTTCTGTAATCTATCAGATTGATTGATTGATTTTAACGGCAAGTCAACCCATCTGAGGTTATTTTATGCTCAGAGGTTAAGAAAGCACATACTTTGTAAGCTTATATTTACATTTTTTGTGTAGTTTAATTTCTTTTTTTTGCAAAGTTATATCGGTTTTTTTTTTTTTATACATGGCAAATTTTAAAATATGTTTTGTCAACATAAAAGAAAATTATACATCAAGCCTGTAAATTATTTCACTTCATGTACTTCAATGGTTAGGCTATAGTTTTACTTTATAAGAATTATATAAATATACAGATTATGACTAATTTTGTTTTAGTAATTTTTTTTTTTTTCACATCGTTATGATACCAGGTATTCCTCAGAAGTAAGTAAAAAATAAAGTCAGCAAAGTGGCATATTGTTGGTATAAGCCGGACAGTGAGGGAGTCTATCCCCTTTCTATTAGTGCTAGGTTTTGCATCTGAAATGGAGTGCCACATCCACCATCAGCTCCCTAATTTACAGCACAGATTCAAGCTGTGCTAGTCATGCACTGGGTTGGCAAAGGCCAGTATTGAATCTGGAACCTTGTGGTTTGTAGGCGGCTGCTCTACCAACTGAGCTAAACCATTGCAAACAGATCTATTTGATCCATAGTTAAGGGAACTTAACAGGTAATACTACTCCAGTTCAGAGTGAAGCTAGGAATAATGGTAATCAAGGAGTACCCTGCACTGCCAAATGCTTGATAACTGTGTTAGGGTTTCTTTGTTTAATGGCATATCAACCTTTGTCAGTTATTTAATGCTAAAGCCATCACTGTCAAAGAACAGTAGTGGTATTATTTAACCCTTTGCTGGGTGCAGAGCTGGAGCCTCACCACCAGATGCAGTTTATTGTCATGCCTAGGACACCCCTTTTATAGGGGGGGGGGTCTTGCCTCTCTGCAAAGGATGCAATTAGCATATTCTAAGCCTTGCCGGCAGGGCAATAATTTATCTGACTACTGAACATCAGGTGAAAATAATCAAAGGTTTCTTTTTTTCTGGGGTGGAATATTTCTTTTGAATAATGACCATACACCGATTTACTTAAACTAATATCCTCATGTTGGTCATAATATTTTGGGTATCATAACCTCTGACCTTTTCAAGCATATCTTATAATAGGCAACATTTCAGAAATTTGAAACCAAATTGGAATTAATATATTGTGATATATGGCCAACTGATAGGTTGTTTGGTTGGATTTACAGCATTTCAACCCTTGTCAGGTCATTTTATGCCATAGAAGCTGTTTTGTTTAATTAATTCTTGATGGTATTCAAATTTTTTTTTTTTTCAAACTCAATTTTTTAAAAACTTTTTCAATTCATTTTTTCTATTTAACCTATAGATGGGATCCTAGCAGGTACTACCACTGTGTCAGAATGGACCCAGAAGTAATGGCACTAAAGGGGTACTCCACATTCCCTAGAGCTCCAGAATCAAAACTTTACCATTAGATGCAGTTTAATGTCATACACATGACAATCTTCAGTCAGATTAAAATTTAACTATTTCACATTTTTTGTAAATCTTAGTTTTACTTTTATTATTCCCACAGGATAAGATAATTAATGATAGCTGCATGAAATGATCTCAGAAAGCATTTGAATATTTTTGTTGTTTTATTATTATTATTATTCCCTGTGCCTTCTTAGGCATCTCTCCTTTTTAGTTTCTTACATCAAACATAAAAAAGGATCTTATACAATATTAATACAATATCTATATACAGAAATGATCTCAGAAAGTATTTGAATATTTTTGTAGATTTAGAAATGTCCCTTCTATATTATAATTATCTTACTAATACACCTGCTGTTTCAACTGGTGTGTTTGTTAAATTAGCTGTTCTCAACCAGGAGCCATATAACATTTTGGAGAGTCCAGACAAGCAGAAAGTATTTAATCATGAAAATACAAAAGGTCTTTTAAATATTGAATGGCTGGGGAGGGGAGTTCACCAGAGAAAAATAGGAATCAAAGGGGTTCCAAGGTAAAAAAAAAAAAAAAATGTTTGAGAACCACCGTCAAATGACCTGTCATTTTTTTACTCTACTGATGTTTCTGTGAATTTTACAAATTTGAATAATGGTTTACAATTGTATTTAATATTTTTAACCATTTTATTTTCCTGCTTCAATTTTTCATTTATTTCTTTTTTATTTATTTTCATTTTGCTTACTTAAGCATTTGATTTTAAAATTTCTCTGCAATTTTATTATATGTTGATATTCAAAGTGTTTCAACAGTTTTATTTTCTAGCCCTCTTCAGGTATCTGTAGTTGGTAACCTAAAATTTCCAAACCACAGCCTTTTATTCATTCCACGGGTGTAGATTGTTCTTATTCCACTGTCTATGCTCAGAGGATATCTCATATCTGTTAATTCTTCAGATTTATTCATCCATGTTATGTTCCTTGTCTGTCAGTAAGTCAGGTAATGCAAAAACGTGATATACTCTGGTTCAGGGAAAGAAACCGACAAGTGACATCATAAGGATGAATTAACTGGCACAAGATGTTACTCAAGCATGCAAAGCAGAAGGAGAACAATCTACCCCTGTGGATTGAATAAAAAAGACACTGTTACACCCAGAAAGTTACCCACAATAAGACAGAATACAATGTGCTAAGTATAACAAACAAGATCAAGATACTATTCCGAGAATGTATTTACCCAACCCTTCCACCATGGACAGATGCAACACAAGGTCAATTTTTAAGTGGAGTAAAACCGGTTTGAATTCATAATTTTCCTTCTCCTAGACTGGTTTCCAAATCAAATTTTTAAAAACCTAGTCTGCTCTACTATTTACCTGTAGCTGGGTTAGTTGTTTGAGGGGTTAAGTTTTATGGCATATCAACCCTTTTCAAGTCATTTAATGTTTAAGTCATTTTGATATCAGGTTGATTACAGTTTTTACTGTAGCTTAAATGGTCACTCATCTAAATACTGAACAGGTTCATTCCTGCTTAACTTCAGTGATCTAGCAGGATTCATCAACATAACTTGATGTAAGCTCTATAGATGAGGGGGGGGGGAACAGATAGGTTCTTCATTTTTTTTTTTTGTGAATTGAAACACAAACAACCCTGTCCTAGATTTGAACTCCAGTCCCCAATTCCATTTCCTACAGCAATAACCTCTATGCTCACCATTTTCAATTTATTCCAAATATATCAGTGTATAATATTGTTTTGTCATATGAAACCATTACAAATATACAACTTTATCCCTATTGGCTAATTTCTATAGTGTAAAACAAACTATGAATAAAAAAATATTGTAATTCAGCCAATGATATTATCATTTCAAATTAGAACAGCAAAAAGATTACAGACTATCATATTAACCAGTAAATATGTCTAACCAAGGTGTAGCTATTAAATAATATGACTAGACTAATAAACTTCAAACTATAATGTGCACAGAAAAAGTATGTGGTATGCATAGACCAATGAGCATGTATAAAGAAACCCCCACATCTTCAATTTGCTGTATTTACACAACCCCACATCCATGGGCAGAATGTGACACACAGTCAGTTTTTAAGTGGAATAAATCTGGTTTGAATTCTTAGTTTTCCTTTGACTGGTTACCTTACCAAGGCTAAAAACCAAGTCTGCTCTGTTATGAATACGGGTTATCTCGCCTGATATAAATGTATATTTGAAGAATGTGACAAGACTAGTTCATTTGTTTTTGCATTGGAAAAAAAAACATCTTATTTTTTCCCCTACCTTATGGCCAACCAAAATAACGTTCTAACCATAAAAGTCTTATTTAGGACACTAAAAAAGGGGAGGGGGGTGACAAAGAAAAAGAAAAAGAAAAAACAAACACACAAAAAGAAAAATCTCCTAAGACAATGACAAGTAGGGGCTCTAAATATATGGAGTACTGGTCAATGTCAAGGAGTTGGTCCAGCAAACTTAGCAAATATCCCAACTTGTAAAAGAATACTTTTCAATTTCGATCAACTTCGACAAGACCAAAAGAAAAGAATGGTGTCAATCTTTGTGGTTGACAAATGTGCAAAATAATTTGCCAAGACCACAAAAGACTTAGTCACAAAGTCACTATCAGTTTTAGAATTTGAGAAGATGGAAGAAAAGGATGTAGAAGATCTAAAAAACTTTCCAGATGCATGAGTGCTTACTGTCATTAGGTCAAGCCAAGGGTCTGAGGGAGCAATGAGCATGGTTGATGAGGTAGTCTTCAGTCTGCTCTCTCTCCTTACTGAAAAAAAAGGATAAAGGGGGGTCCCTTTATATGTTCCCCTTCCCTGTATAGACCTTTTAAAACAACTTTTCTGTGTGATATCAGGAGTCTTGCTCATGACAACAATGAACAATGAGCCAGGTCATCAGTATCCTGACACCAGTCATGCTTGGTCCAATGCCCAAAACACCTGTGAACTAAGGTTGAATTCCAAGAGTCAACTCCTTGCAAACCTTCAGCTCCATGGGGGGGGGGATATGTGTTGTATTCAAGAGACTCCCTTTGACTCCAACTTCAGTGAAGGTATTCTGTCAAGGGTTTACAAACACTTTTCAGCTTATTTTGATGGTTGTGTAAGAGGGGTATCTTAACTGATAAAAAGAAACCTTAATGCTGTTTTTGTTTTGTTTTTTTCAGATTAATCATGCATACTTTGTATGCTGAATGCTACTATAAAGGACAAGGCATTTCTGTTCATTAAGGGTCTATGGGCCCAATGTCACCAGTCGGTTTCCTATTTTCAGTGCATTGAACCTATTGCTATGTCATTAGGGTGAATAATTTTAGCAGGAGATTGGAATGTCATCCATGATTCCAAGATAGTATCCTGTCCAGCTTCCTGCCTCGGTCTAACAACTTGGATGCAAAATACTTCCAAAAGTTTGAGAGACTCAATCTTATTAACAAATTTTGAGAGGAGCATCCAAGTAGAGTAGAATGGACATGGACTGGTAGGAGTGCCTCTCGTCAACTCTCCAGCTCACTTGACCTTAAAATTTTTGGGGTAAAAAAATCATGAGTATTCAACAGCAAATTATTTTAATCAAGCAAACAAATCTTAGTCCTCTTCTGACTTCATTTAACTATTAAGAATAGTCAGGTTAGTTGGGCATCTCAACATGGTGCAATGGTTAGCAAGATTATCTTATAGTGAGTTCAATTTTTACTGGGTGCCCTAGACTTATGGCCTAGTGCCAAAACCAACTTATGCTTAGTAATTAATGTTAATCAAGTTAATGCCAATATTATCTATACTGAAACACACACAGAATATTCTATCTGTATCTAGATTTATATATACAGTCTTGAAACCAAGAATTCATTCTCTCATTGAAAAGTTACATATTTTGAAATATGATAATATCTTCATTTATAAGTATAACCAAAGTTTCAGTACAACCTCCACTTTTCAAAAAGTAAAATATGTGTGTGTATATATATATATATATATATATATATATATATCTAATCTATAAAAGAGAGATTTTGGTATGTACGTGTCGACGTATAACTCCAAAACGGGAGGTCACTCAGATTTAAAATCTTGCATACACATTGATATCGTTCTAACTAAGAAACACTCCAAATTTGGTTATTGATTTTTACTGATTAAGGGATTTAATTTAATCAAACAAAAATCAAACGATTTTTCGAAAGCCATAGCATAGCTGCTGCTGCTGCTAATACTTGGTCTATCAGTGGAGGCTCGCCTGACTGTTTATCAGCAGAAAGAAAGAAAGAAACAACGAAAATGTTAGCGACTCGCCTGGCTGTTTTTAGCAGCAGAAAGAAAAAAAGAAAGAAAGAAACAAACAATGAAAATGTTAGCGACAAACTAAATTTTAACGTAAAATAAATTCGTTTTTTTATAATCTTTCTAAATATTTATTTATATTTATCGTATGTTTTTGAAACTAACTTTTATTGTACAATGTACACACACTTAATTTAAATTGTTGTCATGCACAAAAAATTGTAGAAAAATGAAAATTGTTTCAAAACACAAGTTTACGGTTACATTTTTTAAAAATAAGATTTTAAATGTCAATAAAAATCAGTCACCAGTATAGGGTTGTATAAATGTAAATTTTAAAAAAATGATAAAACGAGTTTAGTAATTAATACTAATGGTTTTTTAAAAAGTCTTAATAATTTAGAGAACTGATGAAAACGTTTTAAAATGTAAGCAAAAATAGATATTGCATTCTTTTTATCGTTAAGAACTAGATTTGAATTGTCATGTAGAAAAAATTCAAAGAAATAAATTACAATGTACTTCTAACTTATCAAGCAATTAAAAACTGAATTTAAAATTGTCCCCAAATACTATTATTATTTTCAAATTGGAGTTTCAGTGAAACTTTTCATGAAAAGAAGAGAAAATAATCTTGCTCAAATTTGTATGGGTCTTTATCAATTGAATTATTTTTTATAGCGAATTATAAAAAAAATTATTTTGCTTCGGACAGCAAAAGTATGTTTTAAGGAAAAATCTATCGCAATATTTTTATTCCTGTCTTTAAAATATTAATTTAGTTAGAAATGAAATGAAATAATCTATCTTCCAAATATTTATTTGGTAAGAAAGAGCGAAGTAAAGTAAAAAAAAAAGAAAAAAGTAAGCGCTTATTGTTTATTTAATAAATATAATCTAACTCAACTTTGTATATATACGAAAAAATTAAAAACCAAGGAATTTTAGAAAGAAAAGCCTTTTACAAAAATAGGTAGTTAAATTATAATTACTTATTTCGTAACTAAGTAAACATAGTTGTATATTCGTATTGTAATAAAAACAAAAAAGATATATAATAAAAAATACGATGTCGTTAACATTTCATATATAAACAAAACAGTGTATGATATGTTCTTACCTTAAACATAAAATAAAAATGATTCTAATGTACGTAACTTGAATGAGAAAATTTGTTCTTTAATTTATCATAATTCTAATGATAAATAAATAGGCAGATTTTTTTTTTGCCTATTTTTTATTTTTAGTCCGGTCATGGAGCGGGTACTTTAGCTAGTATATATATATATATATATATATATATATAGTGTGTGTATATGTGTGTGTGTGGTTTGTTTGGTGTGTTTCGTTTTATGGCACATCAACCTCAGTGGGTCATTTAATGCCAACAAAGTTTTGAAATAAATTAATTCTTAATGGATAATCAGTTTTGTTTATAAACTCATGTCTTTCTATTTAACCCATAGATGGAACCCTAACAGGTACAAACACTCCGGGTCAGAGTGGACCTTGGAGCAATGGTGATAAAAGGGTGCTCCACATTCCCCAAATCTCCAGAACTGCAACCTCACCATCAGATAGTTTACCGTCATTCCCTGAACATGAAGACCCTTGGCTACCACTTGGTTTGTAGTCACGGTACCAAATCATATGTAACGTTATTGTTTTTCACCGCTTCTTCCAGTGCTTCAAAATGCACGGTACTATTATCGTATATGCAACGTATTGGCTTTTCATACGATACTACCAATAATAACAATAACGAGGCGGTGGCATTTCACATGTAAACTTCTGGGGTTGTTTACAACTCCACACAGAATCTCTAGTAGTCAGCCTTCAAGCCCAAAAATTCTTCTACTTCTTGGTCAAGGGAGTATCGCCTTACGCACGCTGCGTGCCCTTCGTTACGGCCAATTGACTTTCCCCACGGGTATCTAGTGGTTGTCCCATTCACGATACTGTCGTAGTAGAGAAGACTATAATACCGTGTTTATTTTTCAGAAGTTTATTGGAATAAAAACTTCACTGTCACTTTTAGAGAGAGATGGTCAGCCTAATAATATCTATGCTTAATAAGTAGTCTCTTCAACTGGTTTCAACTTAAGGTTTCAGTCCTTAGTAAACTTCTCGGTGACAAGCTTTTCTTAACAATAATAGGCCATTCCTTATCATCTTCAGCGACAACAGTTTGCCAAACTCCATATGGCCTCGACTAACCCTCGATCACTGCCTCTTCGTCCGACTGTCTCACTGGCTCTGATCTCCTCTGACTGACCCCGGGTCCCTAGTACAGGTTTCTTATATAGTATGTCAAAAAGAATCTTCTCGAAAGTTCTTTTCTTGGACCATCCAGTTCTTTCTAGAAATAATAGAATATTCCATTCCTTCGAATCATTCTGGTCAAATAGAGTTCACGGCCTTTTAGATCAAAGAACCATTGGTCGTCGAAAAGACTGGATTTTCCTTAAAAGCAGACCTAACGTCACCAAAATCACATTTAAGTTTTTTATTATATATATATATATATATATATATATATATAATATATATATATCTCAATCACAAAAGTTATAAATGCTAACATCAAAATGGCCTATATCATGTTAAATCAATAAGGCATGATCAATGTGCTATGTATTTTATATGTACTTACAAATGGCATTTCTCAGATATTTAATTTTCATAATGATTTTAAAAAAAGGTTAAATAAATAACTGTCCTGTGTTATTCATTTGCAATTTTATGGTTTTATTTTCATACATAATTTTATGGTTTTATTTTCACACAAGCAGGATGTAACAAGGTCACTATTAAAATAGAGTTTAACAGGTTTGAATTCAGATTTTTCATTCTAGAGTAGTTAACAAACCAAGGTTAAAGAGCCCAGTCTACTCTATTTACCCAGAGCCGAGGGAAGAATAGTTGGGCTATGTTGATTGCTAACAACCCAGTTCAGGATTTAAGCTTTTCACCATTTTCAATGACAACCATTATACAACAAGCACCTCCTTATTTTCATATATTTATGAAAACGTTTTGTGTAAAGTTTAGAAAATTTAAAGAAAAAACTTCTAAAATCTGAAATTAAGAACAAATTGTTTTATGGTGACTATAAAAATACCACTCTTAATAGTCTTGATTTTCATATAGTATCACTAGGGTTTAATTAGGCAGATATAAATCAATGAAATAAAGGCAATATTCAAATATCTCAAAATTTTCTAGATACAATATGGTAAACGATTAATTTTGAGAAGTCTTTTCTTTCTGTTGTATACCCCCTCATATCGTTGTGTATATAATCGAGAGAGGAGACACAGTGAGAGAGAGATTTGAGGCTTACTTGTTCTTCATTTCTTCTTTACTACTTCTTTGGTTGTCAATCCTGTTGTCTAGTTAACTTTTTAGTCATGCAATTAATTAACTCACAAGACTTTTTTCCTTGATCAAGATTTATTTAACCCATGCTCTTATTCGCCACGTGGGGAAAATCAACCTCGCAGTAGCATGTCTACTCTGTATCAATTCCCAGGTTGAAACTAAAATCTAAACTAACTAAATCCTGTGACGTGCAAGATTCCCACTTCTGGGCTCAAGGTTACCAACGGACCTGGTATTTTTCCACTTGGCCCCCTTGAATTCTTGCTACAGGATCCGTCAACAATCCATGCTACCACCTAATATGTAACATTTCTTCTTTAGTGGCTTTTTATCACAACTAACTTTTATCATCAACTGCTAAAAAACAGCTTTCCTTTTATCCTTACTGATTAGCAATATTCCCTCACCATCAAATTGAACACCCAAGTTATTCATTTTTTATAGACAGTTGACTAAAACTTAAGATGCAAGTAAATAAATGTCAAAATTAAATAGGTATGGTCAAAATTTTACCTGTTCTTACACCCAATTCAATAAAAATAGATTAACTTTTATGTAACTTTTACTGTATTATGAAGAGGAAGGATTTAAAAAATTACATGTAAAAATTGTTTTATAAACTTTAAAATGGGATAATTTTATAAATTATATTGTTATAATCAAGAAATTCATAGAAAAAATTTCAAATGTAAGTTTAGGTTATTTTTCTAAAGGAAAAAATTAAAATATACAATTTAAAATCTTAATTTTTTTAATAAAAATTTAAAGAAAGGAGAGGAACTGTCATACCAAAATTTTGGGCATACCTGAAATTAAAAGATTTGCTTTCTATCATATCTAAATAACATTTCAACTGGTTTTTTTGTTTGCTTGTTTTTAAACACTCACTTTGTTTTTTTTACTCACTACAAATTTTTTAATTTAAAAAAAATATACATCATTCTGAGAATCATAACCTCAATAATATTTATATCTTCACAACAAATAAATTCCCAGAAATCAGTAGAGATTCTACTAGAACAGCACATAATATAAAAATTAGTTATTTGCCTAAGTTTGCATTTAAATTATCTTTTGGCATGGCAATAAATGAATATCCACCAAACTAGAATATCGGATTCCATGTGTCCCAGTCTATATTAAATTGCTGAAAAGCCGAGCAAAACTTTCAGCATGGTAAAAGCATAGACAGCACAGGAATCACATAAGGTCCCCTCTGGGACCTTCAAGTCTTCTCTCCCAAAATTAAACATGTTATTTCCAGCCATATAGGAAAGAACCCATTCATCTGCTAATAAATTCTCAAGCAGTTTTTAGGGACTGCACATTATTTAAGAGTTGAAATCTACATAGAAATGCAGGTCATAATATTCTCGAAAATTGCATGAGAGGTTCAACAGGCCAAATTGGTTTGAACTCAATATAGATGTACAAGAGATTTTCCAATTGTCTAGATATCTCTGGCTATCATACGGCTGGCACCAATGGCATGCACAAATCTAATAACTTTTTCGGTAACTTCTCCAGGCGCCAACCCTGCCCCTTTTTGCATACGCACAAAAAAGTTAGTTGGAAATTTGATAATTCAGACACTCTTTTGATCAGATATTTTATTCATTTTTACGAGATTTAGCACAGCTCATGCCAGACATGGAAATTTGATTAGCAGAAGTGTGAGGGAGAAGCTTTTTCTTGCTTCCTCTTCTCCTCCTCACTCAATCAAATGGCTTTCGGTGTGCAGTGTCCATACCTTGGTTATTACTGCAATAAAACATTGCCACTATTGGGCAACAAAACATAAAACATGGCCGCCACCTTTCTCAATACTCCTGTCATATTTGCTCAAAAAGTAGCATCATCACCATGAAAATTATCACTGCAATGATCAACAGCAAATAGTAGAAATATCTATATTGACTAGGAAAAGCCAAACCAAGGAGCTATCTAAAACATTCCTTATTATAACATGTCCATTGAGTTGCAGACTTGATGGAACCATTTTGGCTTTCTGATTTTCTCTCATTATGAGTGAAAAATTATTGGTGGATGATGACTGGGTGAATTCAGATGATGGCAATGAGGGAGAAAGAGGCAAGAAAAGATTATGGGAGAGATAGCTTGATAATTTTTTTTGGTCCTTTTTTTAATGAATTGTAATGTCATCTAATGTGTGAATGAGGGACTATGAAAATGCACCAATATGTGTGACTGATTATTAGCTTCTAATGCAGCCTGGTATTGAGCAAGCAAATGATCAATTTCCAATATCTATTCCCTTCCTTTTCATTCTCATTTTGCCTGATTAGTGGTTGATTTAAAAGAGGAACAATAATGCTTTCAGAGACAGTTGGGAGTAAGTGATGAGGTTGAAAAATGGAGAAAAAGACAAAGAGTAAAAAGTAATGGAGAGAGTCAAATTAATAGTCATGTTAATAGGAATACAAATGGTGATGATGGTATCTAAGAACATTCAAGCAACAGTTAAGGACATACAAATTTAGAGAAGCAGATAAAGGGGACAATAGGTCTGAAGAAGACGAGACAAGATGAAAAGTTATTGGCTTGGTTTATTTGCTTAAATGGCACATCAAGTTCTTATGGGTTATTTAATGCTGAAATCTTTATTATAATGGAGATTGTGGGTCTGTAACTAAAACTATATCACCACCAACGTCACACTTCCCTTAGTTATTTATGTTATTTTCTCAATGATTATTGAATAATCACTATTTCATCTTAATTAGCGCCTTATTTATTAACAATATCCATTAATATCTAGCTGAAATAAATTTGCCTTAAAACAGCCTATATCATTAATGTGTTTAATATCTTGTGATATGTGTTATGTATCATTAAGAAATAAATGTTTAAATAGTTTATGGTTTGAATAATTTGCTTAGCAGTTTTTAAATAATTACCTGGTTTTATTGATTTCTATTGTTTTATCCTGCAACATATAAAAGCAATCCTATGTATAATTCTTTTATTGAAATCTAGTAGAAATGAGTAATCTTTTTTATATTCATATTTAATTTCATTAGTCTTTCTAATTCAATATAGTATTTAATTGTATTAAAACATATTTGTGCCCGGAGTGTACATTTTTTTGGCTAGTTTTATTAATTTCTAATTTTTTTATTGTAATCATAACTATATTTTCAAGGTTCATTATTTTTTTTATCATCTATGTATGAGAAGGGTGTGGCTGAGGGTCTTAGTATCTTGGGTAGGATGTTAAACTACATCTAGTGGTAAGGTTTAGTTCAGTCGGTAGAGTGTTTGCCTCAGAACCAGACTTCATAGTGAGTTTGATCCTAGTTGGATGCCTCATAATTGCAACCTTGTGTCACATCCTACTCATGACAAACGGGTTGGGTAAATACCTACTATTTAGGTAATTGTTTATAGATCCTATTTTCATATAGGTGTTGAAAAGAGCTCTGCCCATTGAGCTATATATTAACTCATGGTATTTCTTTCAATTGCCTCGGGAATCCCTGTCAAACTAAATTATCATTCATGCCTTTCCTACGGGTATTACATTCAGGATTTAAACTCAGGTTACCAATTCCATTTCCAATTGCAGTAACTGTTATGCTAAGCATGCCCCCTTTTAAGTAACATGAGCACTGGGTCCTAACGCTTGAGGCAAGTTGTGTCTTTTTTGGAGGGAGGGAGGGTCTCCTTTCCTATCCATCAATTAGCCATCACAAACATAGTAGTCATCATTGAATATGCAACAAATGTTTGTTTGTTTTATGGCACATAAACCTTGGTGGGTCATTTAATGCCAACAAAGTTTTGAAATAAATTCATTCTTGAATATTCAAATTTTATTTTTTATAAACACATTTTTTTTATTTAACGCATAGATGGAACCGTAACAGGTACCAAAACTCTGGGTCAGAGTGGACCTGGAAGCAATGGTGATGAAGGCATTCTCCACATTCCCCAAGCCTCCAGAACTGGAACCTTAACATAGTTTAACGTCATTCCCAGGATATGAAGACCCACAGACACTGCCTTCTAGTCCATATATGATAAAAAGGATTGGCGTAATCATATAGGTGCTAGGGCTTGACATGATCAGCCGATTGATATAAGGAGCCTCTCCGACTGCCTATCTAGCCCAAGTAAGGCCACCAGGGTTCCATCCTGGAGCCTCACGGGTCACCACCCACAGCCAACAGGTGGCCCCATTAGGGAAGTCTTACCCCCTTTGCAGAGGTGCAGTCGGTGTATTCTAACACACCAGCTGACAGAGAAAGATGCAACAAATGATCTGGTATTTGAGTGTATATTACTCTAAAACACATAGAAAAATTTGTTTTTTAGCACAATAGCATTAAAAATTAACTGAGAATAAAGCAATTTCTAATATACTAACTTCATTATAACAGTGTGGAACATCTGTTGGATTATCTTCAAGGTATAAGCCATAAACAGCTTCCTGTTTAAACTATATAGCAATTTGACGTATCATTCTGGGAATAATAAATTATGGTAGAAAAGCTGACCCATGTCAGCTATTTAATTTGAAGTTAGTCTGTATGAAAGATCTATTTTATAACTAAATTGCTGAATACTGAATCTGAGTAAACTTTATTGACTAGGGACCAGATACCAACCATCTGTGAGTTTACAAGTTTTATTCTCTGTAATGCCATTTAATATGTCAAACCTAACAGCTTCAATTTGCATTCAATTGGATGATTAGTATTTCACAATGGATATATCAATTGAGAAACAATGAATAATCCCCAACTTGGTTTATTACTGAATATGCAAGGGAGATTCTATTTTATAAAGCTAAAAGGTTCTGTCCTGTTATTTATCCATATAAGATTTAGTTGGACACAAAAGTCAGCACTCAGCTTTATTACAAGTTGAGTCTTCACTGAGAATATCAGAAGCTTTATATAGACGACTGGGATGTTGCCTCATACAGCTTGGGCAAGCTTATTCTCTGGGTTCTGATTGGCTGTTGATTTTGATGTGGAACCCGATCAATATATACCCATCACATGATTTATGGGAGTTAGTACAGGGTCTGTATTTGGTTACAGCCTGCCTTAGTTTGTCTGCCAACTGGACACTAGGTTGAAACCTTCTCGTGAAGGTCAGTATCATATCTTGATTCTACAACATGTATTTAAGCAATGAAGTCTCAGATGAAGTGTTTGCCTATTTCATTCTCTGCATCACCAATTTAAAAAGATAAAGAGAAAGAAAAAACAATGAGAAAGGAGAAAAGTGTTTTTTCTCTGCTTATCAACTAACAAAGAAAAGCTAATAGTGATGGGAAAAGAGGGATAAAAAAGAAATAACTATTGAAAACTATAGTTATTGATATTTTCATTTGTTATTAACAGTCCAGTTGTAAATAACTATGATGATGGCACGATTTTCGAATGTTTGTATGTTACCATGACACAGCAAGAAATGACATTGTAGTAAGATGTTTCTTAACACAATTACACTAAACAGCCATAACTTAAATTACTTCTGTGTGTGTGTGTGTGTGTGTGTGTGTGTGTGAAGTATAGAAATATGAAAAACAAAACATGCATTGGATGTGTTTATTCATGAATAAATTAACACATTTTCTGAATGTTTTGTTTTCATATTTTGATACTTATATACTGTCAGATTTATTTCCATTTTCTTCATATATATATATATATATATATCACATGTACAGACAAAAGGCAAGAAGCAGGCGATATCCTGCACAGAAAGTCACAGATACAGACTACGCTGATGACCTTGCACTTCTTGCAGATAGACCGCTACAGGCCAAGTCACTACTGCATAGCCTAGAGAAGGCAGCAAATAATATTGGCCTTTATGTAAACTCCGATAAAACCGAGCACATATGTTTCAAATGAAAAGGAGACATAACCACACTCAATGGTAAGCCCTTTAAGCCAGTAGAACAATTCACATACCTAGGTAGTAATATCTCATCCACAGAAACCGATGTAAATACACGAATAGAAAAAGCGTGGTCAGCCACAAACAAATTATCAGTAATATGGAAATCCGATCTCACTGACAAGCTAAAGTGACATTTCTTCAAATCGGTGGTTGTATCAGTGTTGCTGTACGGCTACACCACTTGAACCCTAATGAGGCGCCTTGAGAATAAGCTGGATGGGAGCTGCACAAGAATGCTGTGTGCAGTCCTGAACAAATCGTGGAATCAGCACCCCACTAGGAAACAGCTATATGGCTACCTGCCCCCCATCTCACAAACCATTCGAGTGCGACGGACAAGACATGCCGGGCACTGCTGGAGAAGAAAGGATGAGCTCATAAGTGACATTCTCCTGTGGAAGCCAACACACGGATATGCTAGTGTGGGCCGCCCATCAAGGACCTACATTGACCAACTAAGCAAAGATGCAGGTTGCTCCCTGGGAAAATGAATGATAGGAAAGGTTGGTGAGAGATTGTCATGGATATCCGTGCTAATTGTGCGACATGATTATATATATATATATATATATACACACACACACATGCATGTAAATGTATGTTTATATGCATGAAGAATGCTTTGATGTGATTGGGAGATAAATACAGCTTTGACAAGTGGAGGAAGAGAAAAATATAATTTATGTCCAAAAAGATTTCAATGAGATCTATTCAACAATATAATGGATTTAAACTAGCAGTAAAAATTTACCAAGTAAACCACAAAATAAACCTCAATGGTGTCATGGTCTGTAAAGTAAAATCTGAGAAAAGTAAATGTTGTAGGAAAAGTCACACAGAAAGGGTAGGAAAATACTTTTTCTAGTAGTTAAAATACATTGTATTATTCCATGACCTAGCACAGGGGTGCTCAATCCGTGGCCCTCAAGCAAGTCGTAAGCACTATAAACTGCTGGGAAATCAATTGTCTGATGTGCTCCTTCTGTCAACCTCTTCATTTAACCCTGATATTACATTTTTTTGTGATCGCAAACATCATGTCTAATTTATAAATAATGTCTGTTACTTTGTTAATTTAGCTGGGGATTTTTTTTGTCCTTTTAAGATCATGGCCCCAGATCCTCCAAAGTTAAATTTTATGTCCCATGGGTTGAAAAGGTTGGGAACCCCTGCAGGAGATTGTTGGGGTACCATGCTGAGTTCTTTATAGCATTTCTCATGGTAATGAAAGTAACTAAGGAGAAAATACTTTGCTAAGACAAAACATAACAATTATTTCTTATTTGTTTTAATTTTTATGATGATGCTTGATGTATATTATTTTGATTTTTTGGACTGTTGTCCTCATTTTTATTGTGGTATGTAAAAACAACATTTCAGCTACTGTATCCTCCATCCTTGTTCACATGTTCCCTGTCTATCCGAGCATAGCAATGACCCAACCTGGGAAATCATTTTGAATAATTGTTCGATGCCTTGTTTTATCAACAACGAAACATTCAAAATGCAGCATCCAGAATTTGCAGAGCCAATTGATGTAGGCTTTTGCTGGTTTGCCTACACTGGTGTGGCCATGTGTAGATGTCCACAGGAGAATGTCACTTATGAGTTCATCCTTGCTTTTTTCCAGCAGTGTCTTGTTTGTCTTACTTGGATGGTTTGTGTGATAGGAGGCAAGTGGCATAACAGCTTTCTTGTGGGGTGCTTTTTCCAAGCTCACTAACTTTGAAAAATAGATATACACCAGTCCTTTGAGGGAAAAGATAGATGTTGAGCAGGGTTGATAAAGCTTGAAAATCCTTTTTATATGACCAAAGAATAAAAAAATTAATACAACATAAAAATATATTAAGCCAAATCCAAACAGATTTTATTATTCATTATACTGAATTCAGCTTTCATGTCTTCCTATTATTTTTATAGCTTCATGAAACTTCTGAAAATTATTTCCATATTCATTCCAATATCAAGCAGTACAATTATTACTAGTAATAATAGCGTAAAGATTTTACCTCTCTCTCTCTCTATATATATATATATATATATATATATATATATATATATATATATATATATATATCCTTGCCATTCATCTCTTTGATGTTGCCAAGTCATACAATTATAAGTTAAGATTTTACATCTCTGGTGCTTTTGCTACAACTGTTATTATCATTATATCTGTATATGTTTTTCATGGCCCTTTTGTTAGTAGTTGTAATACATATGTTGTTCTTATCCCTATTAGCTTTATCTTTTATTCTGTTATTTTTACTTTTACCATTCCAACTGTTTTGTATTATTGTTATAATTATGCATGAACCGCCCAGTGCAAAGTGATATTAGAGGCATAACAAAAGCTAATGAATGATAAAGCATTGATGCTCTTTCAACATAACATGTAAAAAAAAAAAAAAAAAAAAAGCAATGCAAACCAGATTATTTTACTACATTAGGTACCAAAAATGTTTATGACTAGATTATTTGATACTGTTCCAGCACTAAGAATTTCCAACTAACAAAAAAAAACAAAAAAAAACAAATCCTTCCCTCTGGCATGTTATGTTGTCTGAATAAGTCTGTTCAATTCTCCCTACAGTATATCATTGAAAACTTTCTTTTTGCTTTGATCATCAAGAATTAAACAAGGTTATGTCTGGTTTGTAGTCGTTGGATAAACATCGAGAAAAATAAGATTATTTTGAATAGGTAATATAGAAATGAATAACTTTACCAACCCCTCAGCGCAAGCAGGATGAGACACAAGATCAATTTCTTAAGTGGCGTTTAACAGGTTTGAATTCTTGAATTACACAAAAAATGTAAATATGAACGTACAATGAATGCAATTCCCTAACCTCTAGTTATAAAATAATCATAGACAGATTGACATGCCGTTAGAATCTATCAATCAATAAACCACCCAAGATCATAAATTCTACTTCTCAAAATAGGTATTGGCACAGTGCCAATCTATCTGCTAAATCCCTAAGCTCTATTAAATTTGAAGCCCTTCTCTAAAAAATTGTTATATCAATATTAACAATAAAGAAAAAATATATATTGACAATATAATTTTCTATATTTATAAGTAAAGACTGTTCGATATCATTGATAGAGCATATATATCACTTGGTTTGAAAATCGCATAGGCAAAAAAACGACAGTAACCAAGCGCTGTTGATTGTCTTCGCTACCTTAACTTAAAATTCAAAATCTTTCACTACCTGAAGATTGCTCTGTTTAAACAAGCAAAATTTGTAATGAAGAGGTACCAAAAATGATTAGAAAAGACTTCCATGCTGAGAAAGCTGGAGACAAATTGTGTCTATTTGTTCTATGAAGAGCCAGGACTAAAACAGATCTTATCTCTTCAAAGATCGAGAAAGTTTGAAAGTGCTGAATTATCATGTAACATTATCTTTGTCTACCGACAATATAATAAGGGTCAGTTTAGCTCAGTTGGTAGAACATCTGCCTAAAAATTGCAAGGTTCTTGATTCGATACAAGTCCTCACCAACTCAGCACATGAGTAGCACAGCTTAGGCTAATCTGTGTCGTAAAGTGGGAAGCTGACGGTAGGTTTGGTGCTCCACTTCAGCAAAAACAATCTCTCTGGTCTCACGCTGGTGAGAAGGAGATAGACTCACTTGCTGGATAGTTGGTATCAACAATAGGCCACTCCACTGACTTTACTTACATTTACAATATAGATAAAACAAAAATGCTTTCATCCTAAACTAAGCACAGAGACTACACTCTGATCTTAGTCAGAAATGTCAATCTATACATAAAATATACCTTCATTTTGATGGCAACTATATTAGTTTTGAATGAATTCCATAAATGTGAATGTATTTAGCTCTACCCTGTTTTTCAAAATAATTTGCAAGTTCATTACATTTAAAAAAATAATTTTCATAAGATAATCAAAAAAAATGACTAACAAGTATGCAAATGTCTAATGATTACCTAAAAAGATTAACAAGTTACGAATTGAAATGATATTCATGACAATCACTTGACTCAAAGATAATTAATTTATAAAGCCAGTTTAACGATCAGTTTTTAAAACGTAACATGGAAAAAATAAAACATGTAGAAATTACCTCAACTTGCACTATGAGGATAATATCTTGAGAAGGAGCAGGTGTTTAAAAATAATTTTTTGAATTTCAATAGTTAATCCACTTCAACAAACGCTGTCCACAATCTTCTGCTGCTGAGGTAAAATAATTATAGAAGGTCGGATTAATAGTTGTAATAGTTAATTAAAATGGTATTAATTATAATAAACTGACAAGTTTGATATTATGAAGAAAATAGAACTGATTATAACAAAAAATATTAGGAAATTTAAAAGATGTCTTTTTTTTTTTCCTTTAAAATTTTTCTTAAATGGAGTAATCTTCATTTTTTATGAACAGGTTAATCATTCAAATCATGTTACTTGATTTTTAGTATTGATAATATTTTTCACTAAAGAAAAATGTATACAAATAATAAAATGCACATGAACTTTGAAAAAATATATTTATAAGTAAATATATGCATGTATGTCACACTCTCTTACACTATATATATTCTCCTATAAAACAGAGAGTACTCTCTGGCAGCCTTTACATATATACAGATGTATGTATTTATCATTTAAAATCCTCCTCCCAGTCTGTAGGTGCTGATGGTCGAGTGGTTAAGAAGCCTGATTGATGATAAATCGATCGGGTTTCCATACCAGCTTGATATAGCCTGCTCATGTCTAGCCACACTGAACGGATGTGATACGTCAAAACACGGTGTCTGTGGATGACATACATATATATATATATATATATATATATAAATTATTGTTATAACTTTGCTTTGTGAATAGAGACTTAGGAGGATTTTCTACATTGCAGGTTGTACAATTGCCAGTAAGACCCTAGTAATATACATAATATATATCCTAATGACTCAGATATACCAACTAATAGTTTTACTTACTAGCTCAGCAGGGAAAGAATCTGAGAGGATTAGTAGAGAGAGAGAGAGAGAGTGTGTGTGTGTGTGTGTGGTGTGTGTGTGTGTGTGTGTGAGAAGGTAAATGGTGTAATGCTTAGAGTCATAAGAAATGGGTTCAACCTGAGTTCAATTCCTGGACAAGGCTGTTTGCATTTCATATAGTACTAATACCTTTTGGAATGATATGTCTCCAACTACTATCCCTCCAGCTATGGGTAAATAGTAGGGCAGACTTTAACCTTGGCTAGATAACTAGTCTAGGAGAATGAAAACTGAATTCAAACATGTTAAACTCCACTATATATTCTTATAACTTTGCTCTGTAAATAGAGGCATATAGGGATTTTTTTAGATCTCTTGCAGGTTGTACCAGTAAGACCCTTGTAAATATATATATATATATATATACACCTATTAGGCATAGTAACAGAACTAGAAAGGATATGTGTATGTTATTGCAGCATTTGAAGAATTAGGGAAGAGTTTCAAAAAGAATTTGAATGATAGGAATTTCTCCCAAACATTCCACAAACACACATCTTTGCAACTGGAAAAGGATATTTGGCATAGACTCTTGATAGAAGCTTTGACAATTAGAACTATTATTCAAGATGATGTCTGACCTGAATAGTCTATTGAGGAATTTCTAATGGTGCTTTGCTTTGTCAAGTTGAATGCACCAAACTTGTATTAGCTTTCCAATTGTTGCTTATTGTATTCACGGGAACGGATATGATAACTCGGTACTAATGCAGAATAGTGCGCAAGAGATAAAAGTAGTAAAATCTTCTTTTGTAAGATTACAACAACTCCTTGAGGCACGCTTAGCATAATTGTTATTGTCATAGGAAATGGAATTGGCAACTAGAGTTCAAATCTTGGACAAGGCAATCTACCTTTCACTTCATGCTAATATCCCTTTGAGGAAGCCATGAATGCATCTATTCTTCCCCAGCTATGAATAAATAGTAGGGCAGACTGGGTTATTTAGTCTTTAATGTCCCTATAATTGTTGGTAGTCTTGAGAAAGAGAAATTTTGATGTAATTTTTATTTTTAGTCATCTATGAATCAGCGACATATACAGACAACTCTGAAGCATAGAAATTCTCATATCAAAACTTTTAATGGAATATACACATCTGAAGAAAATATGTTAATAACACTAGTTGTTAATTTTTCTAAATAATCTCACTTGTCTTTAACCCTTTGCCTACTTTAAACAGCTCACAGCTGCTCTCTCACCACTGCAATCCTACAATACAACACCCAAATACATAAGCCAAGAGCAGCTTAAAATAGGTGAAGGGATAAGAAACAGAATTTTCAATAATGGGCCACAGACAATCCTTTCCACACTGAGCAAGTTACTGTTTGGTGTGGTGTAGCAGAACTTTGATTAGTGGGACTATACTTTTTTGAGGAAGAACATATATTTCACTACATAGTGACATGCTATGGCCTACTCGTTTATCAGATCTATTCCTTTGTAATTACTTCAAGAGATTACATAAACCAGACAACAAAGATACTAATATATCTTATTTATGTGAATTGGCAGTAATGACAATAACAAAAATGACAAATATTGGATCAAAATTTAATTTTGAATAGAATCTGTTGCATTTTATATTTACATTCTAAACCTAAGAGATGACACATAAACACGTGTGTGTGTGTATATGTACATACACATGTATGAGTACATTGTGTGTGTGTGTATATACATACATATACACACCCAAATGTATATATGATACAAAAAATATGATTGCAGAAGCTGGATGGAAAGGTTTAGAAAATATATTTTACCTCATAAAATCAAAACTAAACCTAAATATTTACTCTTATGGATCAAAGACAATAACCCTTACCATCTTATCAGTGGACGAAAAGCAGCTGAAAAATGTTTATTCTTACTAAATATTTTGTCAAATTAAAAAAACAATTTAAATAAAACATTTCTATAATTCTGAACACAATAAACAAATAGGCATGTACATATATACCAACCCCTCCACACAAGCAGGATATGACACAAGGTAAATTTTTAGGCAGAGTTTAACAGGTTTGAATTAAGAGTTTTCCTTCTAGACTGATTGCCTAACCAAGGCTAAAGAGCACAGTCTGCTATTTACCCATAGCTGGAGGAAAAGCAGATTGATGCATACCTTTCCCAAGGATATTAGCACTATGTGAAATGTAGACAGCCTCGTCTGATTTGAACTCTGGTCAACGAGTCCATTTCCTATGAATAACCACAACACTACGCGCTTCCATACAAATAGGCATGTAACACACTTTTGAGGCTAAGATGGTTGCATGTTTCCTGCAAGTATTAGTGTCTAAGCCCAGGTATAAAAAGATGCCAAAATTTTGAATGTTGATTTTCAAGGTAGTCAAATTCTGTACAGTTGGCCAACTTTGTATACTTATAATTATTTTATGGCCTTGAGTGGTACCATGTTAATCCCAAGAAACAAATATGCAATCTTGTTTTAAGATTAGTGATTTAATCAGAGTTGGATCAAATAACCTTATCTTTAAAAAATGGTTTTGTATATATCTTGGCAATTGGATTGAGGGAACTACCATATACACAAAAACAATATATATATATATATATATATACACACACACATTTTAATTTCTTAAAAGATGTTGATGCAAAATTAATGTGCATCCACATGAAAACCTTATAATGCTAAATAAAGCTGTTTAGGCATTAAACGACCATAAAATGAGATGTATTTTGAATAACAAAAAAATAAAGTAAAGTACATTAATATTCTAAATTTTAGGCTGCTTGGATTTAACAGCATGTCAACCCTTGGATTATTTTATGCAGAAAATGTTTTTATTCATTCTTGATGAGTATTCAAATTTTTTTTATAGCACATTTTTTTTTAAACTCATTTTTTCTATTTAACCTATAGATGGGACCCTGACAGGTACAATCAATGAGGGTCAGAGTGGACCTGGGAATAATGGTAATGAAGAGGTACTCTACACTCCCCAGTACTCAAAAGTTAGAACTTTACTATTAGATGCCATTTAACATCAAAATGATGACACTTTTCATTTGTAGGTAGGGAATGTTCTGATGTGTTAGAAGTTCATAGAATAGAAAATGGGGTTAATTTTAACTATGTAATTTATAAATGCAAATGATTTTTGCTTTTACTACTTCTCTCACCAACTTTTGACAGTGGCAAGCTGATGACCCCAGAATCAAAGTACACCCTAGCCATTTTATTTTATTCATTTATTTAAATTCTTTGAATGGTAGTTTCTCCGTGCTCTCTCAGCTTAAACCAGTAGCAGATATTAAAAAGAAAGACTCACTGAAGTCAAGGAGGCCATAAAAATGATTAAAATTATCTAAAAGATCTCTAACAACCATTCCTTTTATTAAAACTTTCCCATGCATGAAAGATGTTTAGTTTAAGCTTTAAAGCTCAATTAGACACTCAAGGACGACCCTCAAACAATTATACACAAACATATCTCTTTGTCTATGCATAAACAAACATAGCTATAATGTAACAATATTACATGAAAATGGTAGATACAAAAAAACAATTTTAACATATTTCAATGGCAGCCATTTTGTTTCAACAAAACAATGTGATATATATTTCATGTGGAGGTGCGTGGTGTTATGGTTACCATCATAAAAAATGGACATGGCAAGACTAGTTCAAATACTAGACGAGGCTATTTGAATTTCACTAATACCCTAGTGCTAATACCCTAGTGAAAAGTATGAATCCAAATGTTCTCCTTCCAACTATGGGTAAATAGTAGGGTACACTGGGATCTTTAACCTTGGTTAGGCAACCAGTCCAGAAGAAGGAAAACTCAAACCTGTTACACACTGCTTAAAAATTGACCTTGTATCATATCCTACTCGTGTGGAGCAGATAGTAAATATGTATACATTTGATGGTAAGCCAACTTAAAATTCTTCTATTACTCAAAATATGTAGGTTAAAAATTTTAACTCTAAACATTTTTTTTTTTTTTCATTTTAGTAGAAAAAAAATTCTGTTGGCAAGAAACACTCTTGATTAATTTAGGAAATTCAAAAATATTTTCTTTTCCCTTAGTGTAAAACAAGATTTATGGGCCACAATATCCTAAAAACTGAAAAATATATTGCACACAGACCTATGAAATATGAATATTCTTTTAACAGGTGTATTTGACCCACAGATGGGACCCTTACAAGTTCTACTACTCTGGGTCAGAGTAATGTCAATGTCTCCAGAACAAGAGCATCACCATTAGAGGCTGTTTAGTGTCCTACTCAGGAAACCCCATTTTGGGCCAGGCGGGAGTCTTAACCTTCAGCAGGGTATACATTCAGCATATTCTAAGCTCTACCGACAGGGCTATGGGGACTATTTCAATATAAGTATTGCCTAACTAAATCTGTGGAGCTTGTTTTTTGTCTACCTATCCTTTACACCAGTGGTTCCCAAACTTTCTCAGGCTAGTGTTCCCTTGGTTTCTCAGTGGATTCCTAGCACTCCTTTCATATACATATGCAAACATACTAAGAAAATGAAAAAAAAATGGAGTTCTCAAAAGTGAAAACGGAAAAAAAAAAGAATTTACCTAAAGTAGAAACAGAATCAAGGTAAATTTCAAATGGAAAATTAAGGTGCAGTGCTTACAAATCTGAGCTGAACTTTGACCCTTGCAGTTGTCTGCTGACTACTCTCTGGTTAGGCAACATGTGGTAACTGGAGTACCACTGTAGTTGTGTACAGGTGTCAAGCAAACATTCAGACTTATCAGATTTCAGACTAGGTAACAAAACTAAGCATTTGCTTATAATTCTTATGTCAGTTTTATTCTGTATAAACTGCATAGATATTTCTTTACCTTAGTATTTTTGACATATTTTGTCATTTAAATTTTGTAAATAGAAAAAGTTATTAACTGCTTCTAATGCCACTGTCACCCTTCCACCACCCTTTTGCCTCACTGACCCCTACATCTTTCCACCACCCCCACCGGGACCAGTACACTCATTAGGGAATATATTTTTAAAAAACACGAGTTTGAATACCTTACTCTACTTTTTTCTTTAAATCAATTTGGATTCTAAATTATATACAGCTCAGCACAGAGAAAGTCATTCATAAGCTTGAAAAATTCAAAATTTCCTGAAGTTATTGGTGGTTTAGTTTTTCTTTTTTCACAGCATATCAAACCTTTTTCAGGTCATTTAATGCCAAATCAAGTCATTTTGATATTCAGTTTCCTACAGAACCTGCAGTTGCTTAAATGGTTACCCATCTAAGTATTGAACAATCTCATCGCTGCTTAACTTCAGTGATCTAGTGGGAACTGGAGCTTTCAACATAACTTGACTGTAAACCCCTAAATTTATAAATACTTCAAAATTGCTAATGTGAATTAAATGTAATCACTCAACTAATAGAGACATATCTTTTATAAACCATCATTGTTATGTGATTGATCAAAGAATGAACAGACAAACAAACATCGTGACATCTGGCAAAGATTTTGCAAACCATAGTTACACATATTCATGTATTCCTAAAATCCACAATATTGATTCATAAAAAAAGAATATACAAACAATAAAGTCATGAAGTAAAAAGGACTTAGGTCTTTCCATTTGATAAGAAAAAGTAATCATCATAAAATTAAAACATTAACTTCATAGTGATGAATGATGAGCAAACAAAGACTTGGCTTTGATTCACTTGTTTGATGGTGAGATTAAAACAAAGTCAATCATGGCCTTGTTAACAGATACACTGGAATGTTATAAGAATCAACAATTACTTTCTCTTCATGGATTTTTAATTTTCTACTAACTGCATGATGAAGCATAATATTTATAAAATGGAGTTCATACCCCGACTGATTGATGACTTTAATGAGCCTTTACTGATTCTCTATAGGTCTGCAACAATTTACATCTTTCATTATAATTCTTGAAAGGACATGTATCCACCATTTTGTCTTTAATGTTGGCGCTATCCATTTTTTCTGTTGTAGCTTACATGAGTGATGATAGGAGCTACTTTTCAGATTAGAATTGATCTAAAAATGATGACGTTCTAGAAAAAGCTCAATGGTTAGAACAACGGATTGATAACCAAAAGGTTTACTACTTGTTAGATTATAAACAAGACAGATATAATGGTTTGGTTTGTTTGTTTGTTTAATGGCATATCAAGGGTTATTTAATGCCAAAACATTTTTAATATGGTTTGTAAGGGAATAGTTTATAGCTAAATGGTTTTAAACTAATTATTAGAGTACGAGACAAAAGCTGGTACTCAAGTTTTCTTTACAGGTGTAATCTTGTAGTTTTGTGGGTGTATTTTATATCTGATTCATAATTTTCTATATATTTTAATTTCTCTCAAGAAGGACAAAATGCTATCCATGTTAGCAAGACATTTATAAATACATGTCAACTCCACCTACAGTTAACTTCGTTCAGTGAATATTACGTGTCCCATAAAAATTGATACATTTATCTACAAATCTTATATACTAAATCAGATAACCATTATGGGACATTGGATATTTCATTATTGTTCTAGTTCAATATACAGTAGTACCATGAGTTTAGTTCAGCTCATAATTTAATTTTCTCATAAATCAAATCAATTTTCCCTATTGAAATAAACTGAACTGCCATTAATCCCAGTCATTGCAAAAAAAAAAAAAAAAAAAAAAAAAAAAAAAAAAAAAAACACTAATTTTTTTGTGACTTTTTAAATTAGAAAAATTACACTGTATTGTATAAAATCAATAAAATAGTATGAATTATGTGATGTCATGCTTTAATGTTCACTTTTATGGCATGATAAAGTCGTAAACTTGTTTTTAGTGAGCTTATTAACATAAGCATATCTGAAGCTCACTAATATCTCAAATTTGACCTCTCAACAGAAAGCAAAAAAAAAAAATCAACCAAGTAACAGTTTTTAATTCAGAAAACTTGGGGCACTTGTAAGTCATTCTACCACTGTACTCAATTCTAAATTTTTGGTACCTTATGTGGTGCAATAGCTAGCAAGCTCGACAAGCAAGCCATTGGTAGTGAGTTTGAGTCTCACTGGCTGTCCAAAGTTCTATAATTTTAAACATCATGTCAACATGCCTGGGGTTATTTTATGCTTAGATGATTGAATATATTGTTCATTTTTTTTGTAGTTTAAGAGTTCTTTTTGCACATAATTATATGCTATCAAGCATTCCTATCTAATACAAATAATTTACAAAAAGATTTATTTGACTATTAGATGGAATCCTAACAGGTTTTACCACTCCAGGTCAGAGTGGACCTGAGAATAATCGCAATGAAGGCACACTCCACTTATCAGATCTTCTGTGCCTCACAATCAGATACTGTTTAGTGCTATACACAAGACAATCTTTGTAAGGTGGGTGTCTTCACCCCCAGCAGAGGATGCAGTCAGCCTATTTTAAGCCCCCATCAAGAGGGTTTCCCATTGTTTAAGTTTTGTACCAAAGTAAGCAAAGCTTAGTAAATGACTACTCAATTTTACACTACTTGAGTTTTATAATAATTACAATATGCATATAAATTTGAAGTGTCATGAAAAAATTCTGGAAGCAGCACCCCACAAATAAGCAGCTCTACAGCCACTTAACTCCTATCTATAAACCACCAAAGACAAGACATTCTGGAGAAGCAAGGATAATCTGATGTTCTCCAGTGTATACCTACACATGAACACACTCGAGTGGGTAGACCAGCAAAAATCTATATATCAGCTCTGCACAAATACTGGATGCCGTGAGGAGGACCTGCTAGGAATGACAACAGATAGGGAGAGTCATGGAAATCTATGCAGCCAGCACAACATGATGATGATGATGATAGTGATTATATATATTTACCAACCCCTCTGCATGGTTAGAATGTGACACAAGGTCAATTTCTTAAACAAAGTTTTCCTTCTCCTAAACTGGTTACCTAGCTATGGTTAAAGAGCCCAGTCTGCCCTACTATTTACCCATAGTTAGAGGAGAGTAGTTGGATGCATACCTTTCATAAGGGTATTAGCGCTATGTGAAATGTAAACAGCCTTGTCCAGGATTTGAACTCTGGTTGATGAATCCATTTCCTACAACTAACCATTACACCATGCACCTCCAAATGACTAGAGGACAGAGGTAGTATTACTTAAATATTTTATCATGAAGTCTCTTCTGGATAATTGTGATTAGAGCACTTGACTAGACATGACTCCACTGTCTAATTTAGATAAATTGATATACATTTATTTTTGCTACTGTCTACATTTTTTATATATTTTTCTATCACATTTTCACCATTTTTCATGATTAACACAAAACATTGTATAATTTTTTTTTACACTATAAAAAAAGAAAAACAAGGAATAAATTACCAACAAACATGAATGTTTTTTTTATCTGGGAGATTTTTGTGATACTCTATGTGGTTGTGTATATCACTGAAGTACACAATTGTCTTTTGTTTGCATGCATCCAAAAATATATAAACAAAATATTTTTATATAGACATATATAATTTTTTGAAGCAGTACTTTTATATCATCCTTGTTGTGTGCGAGCCATTTCATGTCTAACAAGTGATTGGTAACATTCTCTACGGTTCAACAATGAGAAAAGCTCTCAATGGTTTTTTATTTTCCAAAGAGGGTCAATGGCCCCACTTTGAGTATTTTCAGAAAAAAGAAAAAAAAGGTTGTCAAAGCAATGATCCCAAAGTGCTAAGAAATAGCAAACTGGAGAAAGAACAAATGAAAAAAATATTTTCTGATGATGATGCTTAGCTAAATTTCATCAAAATCTTTGCATCAATACATTTGGTTCTGTCTTACTGCCCACCATGTTCAAAATTAGAAATAGTCATGGCCTCTTTCTTTTCTTTTTACAGATTCAAGATATGAAAATATATGCTGATTTGATAGTAAAAAAATATTCTTCTCTCTATGTTTCTTTATATTAATGTAGGTGTTTACCCAACCAGTTCACCATGGGTAAAATGTGACACAAGGTCACTTGTATGGAGTATTCAGTGAGGATAGAACTCAATATTCAGTAGTAATGGCTCTGTGAGACTAGCATGATAACCATTAAAATACAATGGGACAGCCTAATTATATTAATGCAAATATTTACACAGGATGTTCAGAAAAATTGATATCCTTGCATAATCTTGACCAATTCTCATTCAAATGTCAAATTTTAACCGTATATGTTAAAACCACTCAAAATTATGTTTTTTCTTTCAGGTATAGAAACAACATTCACAGGAGGCAAAAGTGTTTAAACAATAAACATAGAATCTTGTTTTCTATATGATATTAAAATGTGATATCATTTGAACAAAATCTTTCAAATTATTAGATTACAAAATATACATTTTTCAGAAACACACTGTACATCTCAAAATACATTAAAATTGCCATTATTTGTTTTTTGTTTTTTTGCAAAGTCATTTTTTTTTTAATCTCCAATCTAGTTAATCTCCATTTTTTTGTTTTGGCAAATGCTTAGACAGTCAAGTTATTAGATTATGAATTGATATCTATTTTTTTCTGAAATACACAGTACATCACAAATGATATAAAATATTTTGAAACATTTGGTATTTGTTTCTACTTATTTTTTGCAAAGTCAGATTTTTTTAATCTACAACCCTAGTTAGTCTTAATTTTTTGTTTTGTTATAAACAACTTTCAGATAAATATAGAAATAGGTATTCAAAATATCTTTCATTTTTCAATCATTTTTTATTCCAATTCAATGGACACTTTCTAACCACAGGGCCACAGACTAAATAGAAATGGTATAATATTCTTATTCTAGTGAGACTGCTTTCGTGTTCCGTCTATAATGAATACTTTTCCTGTCTTTCTTTCCTATTTGAAATTCCACAAATCTCTTTCTAGCTATTTATAGGCTAGTATTTTAGATTATCTTTTTTTCCTTTCTAACATTCTTAATTGTTCTTCTCATCACTTTTTTAAAACTATTTTGATCTTTCTTTCAATAAGGACAGCCAATCTAGTTGTATACCTAGTCATCTATTTTCAAATCACTCCAAATACTTATTTACAAGTCAAACCAATACATTGCATCTAGAGTGATATATTCCTATCTTTTTTTTGTATATCAATACACACTGTTTAATGTTTACATTTATGTATGCACATACAAAATCTGTATTTTTGTACAGACTCAATCTATATATTTTTATGCACATATATATTTACTAACTCTTCCACATGAGTAGGATGTGACATATGGTCAATTTCTTAATTTTACAAAAATTCCCTGAATTATCCAGTTGGACACATGGCTCAATGGATATAAGTGTTGAGTTAATACAGTTCTAAGTGACAATCATCTTGAGGCTTCAGGTTCAATACTGTCTACAGGAAAAAAAATAATATACAATACTTAAAATAGCTTAAAACTTGTACCCTGTCATGATTAATGGAACAAGAATAATCCATTCCAATGGATTAATAAAAGGATTTTGGTCAAAGTTCCATAAAGGCTAACAATTATGATATGAAGGCTCATGAGTTTGACAAAAACCCAAAGGTGGCAGAAACATTGTGTATATAACAATAAATGAAGAAAACTGTCCAAAAAATATAAATACAAATTCTTAAGCAGAGTTTAACAGGTTTTAATTCAGAGTTTACCTTCTTCCTAGTTTTCTAACCAAGGTGGAAGACTAAATTACCCAAAGATGGATGGAGAATAGTTGGATACATACTTTTCTAAAGAGTATTAGCATTATGTGAAATGTGAATAGCCTTGTCCTAAAGAGTAGAGCAGACTTGACTCTTTAACCATGGTATGGTAACCGGTCTAGGAGAAGGAAAACTGAATTCAAACCCATTAAACTCAACTTAAAATTTACCTTGCTTCCCATCCTGCCTGGGCAAAAGGGTTGGATAAATACATATATACACGCTATCAATCCACACATTTAAATATAAAATACATACACAAAAAAAGAAGAAATAAAATCACATTGATACATTTCCCCATAAGAATAAGCTTCTTCAAAAATATAATTACTTATTAAAAAAAAACAATTCTAATTTTTGATATTATCTTCCTTTTCTCATACTGCCCGATTTTATTCCAAACCGAATAGTGTTGAGTTATGCTTAGTAAGATACATCACTAGAGTTGGAATTACACTCACTAATAGATAATCCATTCTAAAAAAGTAACTATAAAATATATTTTCTGTTTGTATTATAACTTCTGTTCATCTTTATATCTTTTTTTCTGTTAGTAATTATTAATATTTTAAAAGTGATTTCCCAAGATAACTTATTAAAGAATCAAATTCAAAACAAAAACTACTTGGTGTTAGTTCAAGTTGGATGAAAACCTGAACATCAAGGAGTCTTTAAATTAACAGTTTTAAATATATTTTAAATTTGTTTTTAATTTAATATATATATATATATATATATATATATATATATATATGGGGGGGGGGCTATCTGATCAGGATCATTTGAGTTTTGTTCGAAATAAATTAAAAATGGCCAAATGATGGTTTGTTAAGTTTTTCTTATTGAAAGTATAAATATTGCTTTGTATAAAATTAATTTGTTAGTTATTATACATTGAGCTCTCTTAGGAATTTGTAAAAATCCTTGTATAAATCTATAAGTATGAGCATGCATTGTGGATATTATTCCATTTGGGATCATTAATATCTCCAGTATATCCACAATGCATGCTCATGTTGATGAAAACTGGTGTATATATTACACAAAAAAGGGTTTGAGTTCATTTGAATCAATATAACTATGAGGAACAGAAAATTAAGATCTTATGTTAATCTTCCTAATTATGATAAGATTTAAAAAACTAAAGATAACTAATATTTAAAAAAGCTTGTGTGGCATCTATGAATATATAAATATCCTTATTTTATCTCCCATATATATATATATATATATATATATATTTGGTTAAGGCATTATGCAGATGATTGATTTAACAGCATGTCAACCTGTCTTAGGCTATTTTATGCCTAGGTTAGGAAATTGCATTCCCTGTATTCTTATGTTGCAGTGTCCATTCCCTATGACGGAAACTTTTACACCTTGTGCCTCTATAAATGTTTATAATGATAACATATCTACTGTCGATGACTTTTTTGACCATTGGGATTTAAGCACTGCAACACCGATGAAAGAATTCTGGGGACCACAAGGGGGATTATGTTGACAAATAAAACTCATTTGGTCACATTCCATGAGAGTATCTGTCAGCCTTTGAACTTTTCAGCTGACACTTGTATATATATATATATATATATATATATATATATGCTCTCCAGCAATTACAATTGGCCCTCAACATTTGTTGGTCTAAGGGAGGTAGAACACTAGCGAAAATGGAAAAACATGAATATCTTATAATTGTTATATATATATATATATATATATATAACAAATGTATATGAGAGTGGCTGAAAAGTTCATGACATATCTACAGATGACTTTCCTAACATATGGTATTTAAGCACTGCAACACTGATGTAAACATTTTATGAACTGCATTTGGTCACATTCCATGAGAAAATCTTTGTCAGCCTATGAACATTTCAGCTAGCCCTTGTATGTTTATAACTATGTATCCAAAGAGCTAATAACAAAAATACCACAGTAAAAAATGCCATTCACTAAATATACACATACACTGGTTTCTAAGCTCATTGCTATCAACAAAAAGCCTTTTTTTTCTCTTTGAGCAGATTTCAAAAACCCTCATTTTTGATTTCCCATTTCTCCATCAACCAATATGGTTGTATTATAGGAAATCATCAAAAGCAACAATTTAATTCAAGTTTCATACTTCTTACTTCCATTTTATTTTTTCTCTCCCTCCATTACAAAAATCTGTTATCTGCTTTATAATAAAATTAAGCCTCTTTAAAGAGAAAAAAAAAAAAAAAACGTCTCTCATTCTAGTCTCCTCTCTTTTATATATAAACTAAATAAACATCTATGAAATCACTTTCAGATACATCATGTACTTATTTTTTCTCAACTGTTTTTTTTCTTTCATCTTCTAAAGAGTTCCATCCAGGGTTTCAGTTTACAAAAGGGTTAATGACCTTTGCCTTATTTTAAAACAAGCTGTGAAACGTTTTGCTTCTTCACAGATGGGAAACTTTATTGATAATTGCAGGATTTATCATTCTAACCACCTTTAATTTGTTTGAGCTGTTAGACAAATTCTTATCAGACTGTCAGAGGAAGAGAGAAAGAAAGACTATAATTATCTGATATCATTGGATGCTGATGACTGCCAACTGTTGTCGGATAATGGTTATAAACGATTATCCTAGCATACTCCCAGACAATAACACTACTTATTGCCGCTAGACTTTGGGTTTTAGCTATTTTAGTAAACATGATCTTTGAGGGGGGGGTAACACTCTCTGAACACTAATGATTAACTTTGTCTTTGCTGAAAAATGCTATTCCCTTATTAAAAAAAACAAAAAAAACATTCAAAGTTCTAACAAAAAAAAAATTTTTACAAGATAAGCAAAATATATCTAAATAAAATCTTTAATTGTCTATAGTTTTCAGAAGAGTTCACAACTTTCAATAAATTATTACTTTCAAATCACACTGAAAGCAGCTGTTCCTGCTAGATCAATAAAGTTAAGCAGTAATTAGCCTGTTTCATACTTAATTGGGTGACTGCTTAAGCAACAGCAGGTACTGTAAGGAACCCAAGTCTTGTTTATCAAAATTACTTGATTCAGCATTAAATGATCCAAAAATAGTTGATATGCCATAAATCAAAATAAAAAAAACAATTCAATTAATCTTTCTGGCAATTAAATTCCTTCTCGATTTATTGTTCACGATATGTCAACCAGTACATCTTCCATCCTTTCACTCACTAATGAATGCTCCATTCCTGTGACCCTGTGTCAGACTGAGCTAATTAAAAAAAATCATGAAATTATAAAAATCTTTCCTGCATAATTCCTTTTTCTGTTAGTAAATTACTAACATTTTAAAAGTAAAACAACAAAAACAAGTAACCAAAACAATTTTTTTTTAAATTAACAATCTATCAGTTTGTATATTTACTTTAAGACATCCCATCATATTGTAATGGTTAACAAGCTTGTCTCAGATTCATTACTACTGAATCCTGACTGAATGAGTTGGGTAAATAAATACCTTCTAGTGTGTCTTTCTGCTATTTTTTAAATTCATTCTTGTTAGGTATTCAATTTTTTTTAAATTCATTTTTTAAAACATTCTTTGATCTATTTAATCCATAAATGGAACCATAATAGGTTCTACATGTTGCATAGGGCCAAATTGTAGTATAAGTCGTTAGTCGTAGTAGTCGTCAGTTCAGAAACAATATACGCAAGTCGTATAGTCACAAGGGGGCTGTTTATTGCTTTCTAGGCTCGTGGGTTATTTTTCAAAGAGAGGGAAAGGTCAAATTATTCTACTGTAAATCATGTTTGGTACTACTATGTGCAACACATTATGGGGGGAACGTAGGAAGCCCCATCCGCCCCCTACGAAAGCGCAACCAAAAAAGGGCTGATTTTCCTCATCATCCGTTTGTCATCCTAAGGGTGAAAGGGTCACTTCAACTCCTCCACAGAAACTAGAATTTCCAGTTTTATTTTTACCTTTAGTTCCGAGGGGTCATTGGTCAGTCAATTTGTTCTTTTTTTTTTTCCTCTCTTTCTCCAGAAATCTGAATACCATTTTATTTTCAATCCCCAAATTCCCCATAGACCATAATAATTATGCTACATACAATTCCTGGTCAAAGAAGACCTAGGAATAATGGCTATGAAGGAGTACACCATATTCCTCACAGCTCCAGAATAGGAATCCCACAACTAGAAGCAGTTTAACAATTGTTTTTTTCCAGGGAATTAATATATAAAGAATATTATGAATTGATACAAGAGAACTCATTTGTTTAACTAATTTGATTAATTAAATATGTAAATGAAACAATAGATAAAAATAACAATTGTAATAAACTAACACAAGACCAATTGTTTTTGATTAATTAACTAAGTAGTGTGTGTCAAAAAGTAATGCCATTTTGTTTACCAACACAGGAACATGTATCATATATCAAATTGAAGCTGGTCCTCTGTAGATCACATTCCTACTTCTCGACAGTCACCGTTTCTCAATCAATGTTCCACCTTCGAATGAGAGCATGAATCCCTGCCCTATAAAATTCTGTTGACTGTACTTTGAGCTACTTCTTCACTACAGATTTCACTTCCTTATCACTAGAATAATGTTGGCCTCTCAAACTGTCTTTCATGGGTCCAAAAAGATGATAGTGATTATTTCAGTGACAAGGAAGGGAAATCTGTAGTGAGGATTATACCTTTCCTAAACAAAATGGCATTACTTTTTTACTCACCCTCGTATATATAGTCAACTGCAGCATTACATGCATTGCCTTAGAGTATGTTTCCTTCATGGGAATGACAATTTAACAAAAAAAAAAATTGCATATGATATGAAGTACTGAATCCTTTCTTTATTCTCATTTTCCCTTCCTCTGTTTTTTAAAATATTTGCATTTATTATTTGTGATATGTAAACAGATCTACATAGTTCCTTCCATATTTTCAGTCCTCTTATTGAATAACTATATGTTGTATTTATTCATATTACGCTTATCACATTTAAATAATATTCTTGCAGTTCTGGTTTTATATTTGATTTACTTTTTAAAATTTTGTTTTAATACATTTAAGTATTTCATTATAGTATACTGTGTGCATAAAAATCCCCATACTACATGTTTAATACATAGAAATATTTTCACCCGAAGAAAATATTGCTTGCATCATTGTTTTTCTTCTCCTAGACTGTCATAACAAGGTTAAAGAACAGTCTGTCCTATACCCATAGCTGGAGGGAGAATAGTTGGATCCGTACTTTTCCCAAGGTTATTAGTGCTATGTGAAATGCAAATAGTCTCATCCATTATGTATAATTCATACATATTTAAAATATTTCTTATCTTAAGATCAAGACACTGAGTTTCAAAGCATAATTAATACAGCCATTTTTCCTTATATTAAAAAATAGGAAATACAATTTGATTCATTACCTTTAAGGTATTTCCCACCACTAAAGGAATAAATAAAAACACCCTGCTTATTCTACAGCAATGGTCATTGCTAAGTGGTATACTGTTGGTATCAGCTGGTCAGCGAGGGAGTCTATCCCCTTTCGCTAGTGCTAGACCAGGGCGATTGTTTTGCTTAGGTAGAGCACCACATCTACCATCAGCTCCCCACTTTACTGCATAAATCAGATTATCCCATGTGCGACTCATGCGTTGAGTTATGGGTGACCAGTGGCAAACCTGGAACCTTGCAAATGCTCTACAGACCGAGCTCAAGTGATATATATATATATATATATATATATATATAGAACAGAGAATAAATGAGAAAAGTATTGACATGAAAAGGTGCTCAATGCTAATAAAGCAGAGCAGATTTATAATTAGTAATTATATTATGGATTTAGTCTACTACTGGTTTTTAAGATCTCAACCATTTGACTCATCTGAGGATTGCATAACCATGAAACTAAGTTATGAGTCCAAATCCATAATATAATTACTATTGATTATATATATATATATATATAAGCAGGTTTTGTTGAAGATCACATTTTTTTCTGTACAATTTGATATCAAACCCAAACCAAAATGAATAAAAACGAAAATCTCTTAAAATCTTCCTAAACCAAACCATCTGTTTATAAATTTACATGCCCATTTTGAGAGTGCCTCCCCAAAAAATAAAAGTACCTACACTGGCCATAATAATAACACCCTACCATTGCCTTACATACCACCTTTCAGACATTAGCACCATAAAACTACATCTAATTACAAGACATAACAGAACAGAAATTCTCACTGACAACACTTAAATCCTTTATATAAAATAACAAAACGCCTACAAATCCTTGAGGCAATTTTCATCAAACAAAATAACACATAAAATAGTATTTGCCACCAGCATCAATATTGGTAAACATCTTTAATAACTAATGCACTAACCTTAGCACCCTACCTACAATAAACCCTCTTTAACTAACAACCACAAAAAAAAAAAATGCAATTAACCCTTCCAAATGAATGAAACTCACTCCAACCAAACAACCACTACAACCAATATTTCAGCTGAGGATGACCAGTGACATGGTTGAAAGTGCTTGGGTAAAAATATGGCACACTTTGTCTACTAGATCCAGATATATGGAAAACAAGACTTTAACATCTACACTTGAAGATCATATAGAAGAAATATTCCTGCTTAAATAATCACTTGCTGCCAAAATGCACATGCACATATATATATATATATATATATATATATTATGTCCACAAATTAATCAGAAAAAAAAAAAAAACATTTCACAGGAATATTTATTTTGCAACATAATCTTACTTGTCAATACAGTTAATTTAGCAGGGAATATTAATAACCTACAATCATGAAAATTTCAGATCCAGAATCCAGCAGGTGAAAATACAGACTTATTAATCCACTTTCAAATCTTCTAGAAGCTGGGGGAAAAAAAATTAAAGTTTTATTGGTTGGAAAATTTTTCGGAAAAAACAAATCTCTAACATTCTAAGGTCAAATTAATTATTTTTCAGTCATTTCATTTTTGGACAAACTAATTTCAAGGCATTAAACTCAAATTTTCTGAATTTTAATCGTTTTATCAAATTGGAATCTCAAAAGCTATTTCTAGCTCAAGTTTTAAAGAGGAATTCAAATAATTTGAACCTAAAATTTGTTCTGAACAGAAAATCAAATTACTTTTATTATACATCATTTTAGGACCGTAAAGAAATAAAAAATAAATAAAAAAATAAGTGAAGACATTTTGAAATATGAGCAAAACAAACAGTTACTTAGGCATAGATCCTTCAGATCTTTAGATTATATTCAGATGACATTTTTTTAATAGATTTTATAAAGAAAGTTAAAAATTTTAAATGAAGTTTATGCATTTACCCAACCCCTCTGCATGAACAATTTTTATAAGTAGAGCTTGACAAGTTTGAATTCAGAGTTGTCCTAGATTGGTTGCCATACTGAGGTTAAAGAACCCAGTCTGTCCTATTTACCCATCATCATGTCACACTAGTAACACAGATATCCATGACAATCTCTCACTAACCATCCCTATCATTCATTGCCCCTGGGAGGTCCTCTGTGCAGCATCCAGTATCAGTGTAGAGCTGGTCTATGTACGTCTTTGCTGGACAGCCCACATTGCCACCATGTGAACAGAAGAACATCACATTAGTTCATCTCTGTTTCTCTAGCAGTACCCAGCATGTCTTGTTTGCCTCACACAGATGGTTTGTGTGATATGGGGCAGGTGGCCATACATCTGTTTTCTCATGGGGTGTTGTTTTCCATGGCTTGTTTAAGATTGCACACAGCATTCTTGAGCAGCTCCCATCTAGCTTATTCTCTAGGAACTTCATTCACATCCAAGTAGTACAGCTGTACAATAGCACTGATACAACTACAGATATTTAACCATAGCTGGAGATAAAATAGGTGATTTCATACCTTTCCCAAGGGTATTAGCACTATGTGAAATGCAAACAGCCTCATCCAGGATTTGAACTAGAATTGTGATGTATTTTCTATGAACATAACTGTTACACCACAACCACCTTTTCGAGTTAAATGAAGATTAAGATAGAAAATCAACAACAAATACAAATAAAGATGACAATAAGAATCAAAGAACAACTATTTAAAAAGTGAGGAAAAAATTTAGAGGATATGCATATAAGACAGTATGAAAAAAGAAAAAGGAGTTCAGATTATATATATATATATATATATATATATATATATATACACACACACACACACACACACACCAACCTCTTACACAAGTAGGATGTAACTCAAGGTCAATTTCTTAATTTGATTTTGAGAGATGTGAATTCAGTATTTTCCTTCTCCTAGACTGGTTGCCTAACCAAGGTTAAAGAGCATAGTCGGCATTACCATTTACCCATATCTGAAAGGAGAATAGTTGGATTCATACCTTTCCACTATGTGAAACACAAACAGCCTCGTACAGAATTTGGACTCAAGTCGCTGTGTCCACTTTTCCTGTCATACAGACAGTATGAAAAAAGAACAAAGAAATCCAGTATAGGCAATCATAAAAGGAAGGTCATTGATATGAACTGATAGAGAAAGGGAGAAAAAGAAGAGAAAAAAGACTGGATACACGTGTAAGAATAGGGGGAAGTATATAAATATCAGTACTCATGCAACTCCACAAAGGAAAAACTGATACAAGGTCATTTTTCTTGTATGAGATTTCATTAAGTGTCTTTGTTTAATGGCATATCAACCTTCATAGGTTATTTAAGGCCTAAGCCATACTTATAGAATAACAGTAGTGGTACTATTCAACCCATAACTAGAGGTATGGGAGAGCCTAATGGTTAGAAAGTTAGATTCGTAGACCATTGATAGTGAGTTCAATTCTCACTGGCCTTGAGCCACATCTAAGCTAAGTAAATAACTATATCTTTCCCAAGGATATTAGTCCAAAAGTGAACGGAGAGAACAATTGGAGTTTGAACTGCTTACTATAATGTAACAATTCAGCATGTTAGCCACTACACAATGGGACCCCCCAACCTGGTATCAGGTACCCAACAAGGTTGTATAGCTAATCATAGAGAAATCACCTATTTTTCCTATATTGCTGGCATTAGGACATGCCTGTGACCCTACCCTTTTTAGTGCAACCTGTTGGACAGTTAATTAATATTGGCTTCTAGCTCTGAATCTCCGGAAACCAGTATTTGTGGTTACATACACTAAGATCAATAAAAAGCAGGAAACTATTGTGGCTTGATTTATTCAATGCAATAAATGAATAATTAATACCTGTTCAAGTTTGGCTAACAAATCCCAGTAACAACATCAAGACAATACAAAAAAGTACCTCTCTTTATCAATAACTTATCATGACATGCACATATAATGCACACAAATGCAATGTTCTGAAAACAAAGGGCAGGTCACATAATCCCAATAGATATTCATCAAATTGATATTAGTGTAACTGATCAAGTGTAAAATGTATTGAGCACAAGTAAATAATAGAAAATTATGAAAAAAAAAGCCAAGAGAAAGATCTACATATGATGGAATAATTGCAGATATGTTTAATCAAAAATATTTAGTATATGGTTCTTTTGTTCAGTTATTCTTCTGTTAACTATTGTATTTTTTAGTTTGATTGAAATGTTTATTATACTAACTTATTTATAATCAATCACACACACACATATATATATATATATATATATATATATACATACATACATACAAAAAGCAAATACATGCATAGGAAAGGCATGGACTTTTGTAGAGAAATTATCAATCATATGGAAATGTGATTCCTCCGATATGATAAATCTAAAATTCTTCCAAGCACAAATTCCCATGACTCACCACCAGACCCTATCAGTCTGATAGGTCTTCTGCATGGCATGCAATATCCATACAGAGCTCATGTACGTTTTCTGCTGTTTGGCCTACACTGTATGTCTGTATAAGTATCCACAGGACAACTTCAGTTATGAGTTCGTTCTTGCTTCTCCAGCAAGTCTTGTTCATCTTACTTGGATGGTTTGTGATAGAAGGTAAGTAGCTGTATAGTTGCTTTTTTGAGAGATTCAGCTTCCAATACATTGCCAATAATATCTATATATCCCTTTTTCTTCATCATTTTAATTTTTCATTGAATTATTTTTTATATACATTTGGTTGGTTGGATTTTGCAGCATGTCAACCCTCAGGTCATTTTATGCAGAAAAAGTTTTGTTTTATTCTTTCTTGTTGGATAATCAATTTTTTAAACTCAATCTTTTTATAAATCACATCTTTTTTAAAACTCATTTTTTGATCTAACTCCTACATTCAACCCTAACAGGTACTCACCGGGTCAGAGTGAACCTGGGAGTAATGGCAATGAAGGGATACTTAACACTCCCAGGACTCTACTATTGAAACATCACCACTAGATGCAGTTTAATGTCATACACAGGACATTAAGAGCCTCAGCCACTACCTTCTAGCACATATGATAAAAAGGTTTCCAACTGTTCATCTAGCCCAAGTAAGTGCCTAAGTGAAGTATTACATGTCATAGACGGCTCAAACTAAGATTCCATCCTTAAGCATCACACGTTGCCACCCAAAACCAACAGGTGGCCTCATTGTGGGGGGAGGAGGATCTTATTCATCTGCAGAGGAGCAGACACCAGTATTCTACAACCCCAGCTGACAGGCTGACAAGATTAAGGCATCTCCACATTGGATGGTAAGCCTCTAAAATTAGTAGACCAGTTTACATACCAAGGTAGTAATATCTCATCTACAAAAAGTGACGTCAATATATGCATAGGAAAGGCATGGACTTCTGTAGATGGATTATCACTCATATGGAAATCTGACCTCTCTCATAAGATAAAGTGAGAATTCTTCTAAAGTGTAGCTATGTCAGTGCTACTATATGGCTTCACCACTTGGATTAATGAAATGCTTAAAAAAAAAAACATTCAAGTAAGGTGAACAAGACATGCTGGACAAGCAAGGACAAGTTCATAAGTAACGTTCTCCAGTGGTCACCTATACAAGGACACACCAGTGTAGGCCAACCAGCAAAACCTACATCAATTAGCTCTGTGCAGATTCTAGACACTGTGCAGAAGATCTGCCAGGGACAATAACTAATAGGGATGGTTGGTGAGATATAGTCATGTGCATTCACGCTGTCAGCATGACTTGATTAAAAAAAGGGAAAAGAAAAACTTTGATTTCAAAAATAGTCAAAGAATGTCAACCTTTAATTATCTTGTTTCATAACAGTTGAATTTGTATATACAACTTATTTTTCAAGCAATACATAGTTATTCAGTATTGGAGAATTCAAAATAAAGTGCTCGATTACATGTGTAAGAGATGTATTTATTTGTTATAGATTTTAATACATTTAAGGAGTGATTGTTACCATTGGTTTCAAAGCAGTGCATTGGCCACTTATCAAGACAATGTGTCTGTGAAAGAACATACAATGAATTTCAATTCACTTTATAAGTGCTTGGATTGGCTAATTGGTATTTATTTGTGATGCTACTTAGAATTAGTTGTTTGCGTTTATTTCTGTCTATTTCATATACATTTCTTGTTTTATCCAAAAATATTAATGATTTTGATGATTTAAATACTTTAAGTCTCTAGTGATTGGGACAGAGGACTAAATATAACCAGTTCAGTGCTTTGTCTCTACTAAAGAAAAAGAAAATATTATTAAGGAAAAACTGCTTTGACCAATAGGGACAGTTGACGAGAGTATCATGTGCATTAATGCTGTTAGCATAACCTAGTGAAAAAATAAAAGCTTTGATTATAAAATAGGTAAGGGAATGCCAACCTTTAATCACCTTGTTTCATAACAGTTGAATTTGTATATACAAATGTTATCTTCCAAGCAATACAGATTGAAAAGACTTAATATAACCAGGTTAGTGCTTAGTCTCTACTAAAGAAAAAGAAAATGTTATTAAGGGAAAACTGCTAGACTTAATAGGGCAGACATGAAAAATAACAAAGCAAGTCCCGCCATTTTGGCTTTATCTGATAGAAGCTTGAATTTTTCATGAATTGAGATCAAATGGTTACAAATGATTAAAGACTTGCATTGTTTTTATTTTACTCTACTCTTTAGTATATAAATTAATGAAGCATACGAACATCATTTGCACTCAAGTTGCATAGGTTAGGGCTGTAATAAATTTTTAGTAGAGATTATGGTAACTTCAAACAGTTTTTCTATCAGATGATGTATTGTTATTAGGTAGAATGAATCTTTGATGTTCTCATCTGTGAATTGTTCTAAATTGAATACTATCTAAATTACAAAAAAAAAAAAAAAAAAAAGAAAACAAGGATTATTAGATACAAGAAATCCACTTGATTTGTTTTGTTTTATGGCATATCAACCTTGGTGGGTTATTTAATGTCGACAAAATTTTGAAATAAATTCATTCTTAATGGATACTCAGTTTTGTTTTATAAACACATTTTTCTATTTAACCCATAGATGGGATCCTTACTGGTACTACCAATCTGGGTCAGAGTGGACCTGGGAACAATGGTGATGAAGGGTGGTCCACATCCCACAGACCTCCAAAACTGGAACTTCACCATAATGTTAAAATAACATCCATTTAAAAAGTGGAGAGAGCATCAGACAAAACAGTTCTGAATGTAACAAAGATGTAGATAAGTTTTAATTTTATACAATAAGAGTAAGAAATATGGATCAGTTTCAGAAAATTGGGAACTGGGGGGTACTTGGCTCCTTGAGAAGCACCCTCAACATTTGATAAGATTTGTTATTGCATAATGCTAGTAGAAGTGCAGAAAGCAAACTACTAGTTATATCGGTTTGGAAACCCCCCTCTACTGGAGATATGGAAAGGTGGGGGATAATAATCCCTCTCCACCACGTATGCTTTTGATGATTTTAATACATTCCCCCTCAGAGTATCCATTTAAATATGAACCCTACCATGTTTCAGTTTTTAAATATCCATAAACAAAAGATTTGTTGTAGGGTCACAAAGATTGTTGGTGAATATGCTTACAGAGACCATAATGGAAATTAGCATAAGAGTTTTCCAAATACCATGGTAAAACGTTAAAATGGCCATTCTTTCATGTGATGTGACGTAACATGAAGACTTTAAAAGCTTGAAATTAGGAAGGCTCCATAAGTTAAACTAGCATTTGTTGTTCAAATCATAAAATACCAGACCAGGAACACCTTGGGCTACTAACAATCATTTGTGCATTTTCTCATAAATTTTACAGACCGGATTTCTTGTGTGATGGGATGTAATTCATAAAAAACACCTTTTTTCCAAAGCTTGGTGTACTTACAGTCTTCAGTCTGAATTGAGCACCTTTAAAGGTGAAATGAATTTTCAATAAAACATGCAAGTAGTAAAAGTTACATACACTGAACTTTCAGTTGGAATAAAATTTTCTTTTATATATTATTTGTGTTAATGAGCAACGGGTTACAAAAGATATGTTGTGTGGTGGTTCATTTTTGGAATGTAAAGTTTTATTAGTATCTAAAAAGCTTACTTGTCTGAAATTTCCAAATTTCTTTGAGGATAAAATTCAGTTGTCAGGAGACTCTTAAACTGATATCTTTTGTGTGTGTGCTCTTAGTGATGGTCTCTCAGCTACTTTCTTTCACATAATCTTTTTCTAAAATATCTTTTCTATTCTCTTTAACCCTTCTCTAATTCCATCTCATTAATTCCTTTCCCTCAAAATGTCCATTAAGGTTTTTGAACTGGGAGTTGGCATCGGTCAGTCTGGTTTGGTCTATTTTTAGAATACAACTTTTTTTTTTGTTTCTTAAATCTGTTTTTGGTAAAAAAATATACTACTTAGGAGCCATTATAGATTAAACAAAAGATTAACAAAAAAAAAAAACACTAAATTATAAAATTATAAATTGATTGCAAAAATTTAACAATTTCATTGAATTTATATTTGCTCTAAAATTGCCACTCATAATATGAAATAAAATTTTGACATGAATATCTATTTAAAATATGGAAATCTTATTTGTTCAAATACCACAAATCAATAATGATTATCAAAACTGTTTCCTTCTAATTTGATCCTATTTTTATTTTTTTAATAAATGGTGCATTGACAGACAACTTACTAAATATTTTTTTTTTTTAATATGTCATTATATAAGAAATGTATTTTTAAAAAATGGTCCTCCTGAACTTTCTCGACCAAAGGAGCGATGCTCTGTAAATTCTAATACCTTAAAAAATAAGACCATTATGCAATAGATGAGTTTAAAAATTTTATTGTGAATCAACTATATCATTAAAAATTTGATGGAAAATGTTACTTTTTTTTTGTTTTACTGCAAGAATTCATAAACATATGAATGTAGTATATATGCTTGAATGAATTAACCCTAACCAGTGTATGTCAGAGTTTCTGTTGGCAAAATAAATTTTTAATGATATATTTGCCTCACTATAAAACATTGTTCAAAACTATCACTTAATGGTCTTATTTTTTTTAAGGTATAAGAATTTACTAAACACCATTCCTACAGTCAAGAAAGTTCAAGAGTGCAAAAAAACATTTTTAGACATTACACAAGACTATTAAAATACTTATATTTCCATCAACATACTCAAACAGAAAGTACAAATATTGCACTTGATGGGTTAAAAAAAATGCAATCATTCATATGAAGAAACAGACTGGAAAAATCCAACAAAATGGGAAAAAAATATAAATGGAAAAGTAGATAAAGCGACACAAACAAATGATTCCATTAATATTACGTCTTTATTAAAAGACTTCAGGATTAATTTAAAAATCTACAAAACAATACACAATGAGGAGAAGATTAAAGGGGAAAAAGAAAAAGGAAAATTAAGACAGAGGGAAGGGAAGGGGGGAATAAAAAAGGGGGAAAGGGGGGGATAAAAAAGGGGGAAAGGGGGGAATAAAAAAGGGGGAAAGGGGAATTAAAAAAGGGGGAAAAAGGGAGAAAAGGGGGAAAGGGAGAAAAAACATCTGTGTGCCCAAAGAATAAAAGACAATGGCCCCAAACAACCAAAGAGGATACAATAATTTTTTTTTCTTTGGATTTTTTACCCACAAGGTGTCCTGAAAATCTTGTCAACCCTACATATTTTCTTTTTTTTAAAGTAAAATAATTGCATAATACAACCAAAAATTTTGGAAAATAATCTCATTCTTTAAGGATTTTTTAGACTTAAATAATTGCATAACATAACATAAAATTATAATATATATATATATATATATATATTATATGATTGGAATGTAAGTCTTGTCTGATACAAAGTCAACAGTTGATGAGGTATGGGTATATTGGGACAATGTCAATCAACTTTATCACAACTGATCAGACAAGACTTTCATTCCAATCCTATAGCAGCTGGGATTGAAACCTGACCAATTAATCATCAATCAGTTCCTAAACTCTAGGCCATTGGCACACCTACAGACCAGAGCAAGAATTTAATCAATACATACATACATATGTATGTATGTATATATGTTAAAGACAGTTGGAGAAAACTCCATCCGTTATAGGAGAGCTATATATATATATATATATATATATATATATATATATATATATATATATTATTATTATTATCATTAAAACAAAAATAATGAAAGTTAAAACAATATGTATGGGGGACAAGAGTTTCAGACCACCCTGTACATTTTTTCTTCTATTTTCCAGTATCATTTTATTTTTTGGAAAAAAGAAAACTGAATAATAAAAACAAAAAAGATAAACACTTTACTTACAAGTATTGTTCACTTTCAATTGTGTTTTTACTTTTTCTCTCCCCTTATCTAATGGGAATTTTCAAAATGACAGAAACCACAGTCTGAAAACAATATATTACAAAACAGTCAACAGCTATGTTTTGGGGGATTTTTTTTAAAGAAATGAACATGAAAGCCAATATTCTTTTGTGGTTAATTGTCAAAATGTACACATTTGTGAGACATTTTTTTCAAAAGCCAACACCTGCTCATATAAAGGTGTTAGCTTGAATTCTGAGTGTTATAGGTGTCTTTTAAACCAGTCTCCATATTGTTCTATATTGGTTGATAACATTAAACTATTATTATAAGACATTCTCTTTGTAACCTGTGATACATTAGATTAGATAAAGTAAAATAAAAAGACAAAAACGTGTGTAACTTTATTTTTGAAATATTCTAAAACTAATAAAAAAATGAATGGAAAATTATCTTTACTATTTCTGAATTTTTGAAATGGGGCTTTTTAATTTGTATTATTTGGACTATTGTTCACATCTTTATTGTTATCTACACAACATTTTGGCCGATGTGCCTTCCAGCTTTCTTCAGGTGTTTCTCGTCAAACTCAGGAACCTTGGATTGAATAAAGGTTCTAGTTCAAAGTTCTGTGAAGGCTCCCAATTATTACATGAAGGCTCTCAAGTTTGACGAAAAAGTTCCTAAGTTCAACAAGAAACATCTGAAGAAGGCCAGAGGTCACATTGGCTGAAACATTGTGTAGGTAACAATAAAGATGAGGTCATTGATACAAATAATTCAAAATATCTTTTTATTGTTTTCTTTTAAGTTTAATATAAAGAACAATTCCAAGTTTATGTATTAAAAAAATACTTAGCCTTTTTAATCTAGAATGAACCTTTAGAATAAAAGCTCTTTTATCACATCATATACCGAAGATTTTATTAAAATCGGGTTATTAGTTTAATTATGTTGATTTTTTAAAGAATTTCCTGTGATCCCCCTTAATAGGTGCGCAGATCTCTACATCCTAGATAAGACATTGGAACATTAATTCACCCCTTTTGTGACATATCAAATTCTATCTTTAAGAGAGATATCATGGGAGAAAATAAGTACTGAAAATCGAAAAATCAATTTAAGAAAAAAAAAAAATAAAAGATTAATTTTTGGAGATCTTTTTTTTTTTTACTCTTTTCAATAATTATTTAATTGGTTATTATCTTATAGGAAAAAAATTATACATCGATATTTGTTTTGTTTAAAGGGCAGGGGGGCTAAATTTTCAATAGTGTTTTTCTACAAAAATTATTAGATAATGATAAAGAATTAAAGTAGTTATTAAATGTTTTTAGAATCTAAAAATATGAAATTTGAAACTTAAAATTAGGCATTTCATATTTTAAATGAATTTTATATATTAACTTACTAGGTATCCCCAATTTTTCATCTACTTTTCATTTTTTCAAGATAATATTAACGTTTATGCCAGTTTCATTGTGTTAAATACAGTGGGGTGGGGTAAATTTCAGAGGGAAAATTGGTGGTACCTAGAAGATAAATTTAACACTTACATAAAAAAAAAAATTACCAAAAATCAGGGAATTATTCCATTTTAATGAAATTTTCAGTGTTGATTTATCAATGAATCAATTTTATAATGCATCAGTTATTTCATTTCAAAACTTTGATTTAATTAGGTATTTCTGCTATGATAAATTAATATATAAAATTAATTTAAAATATGAATATCATGATGTTAAGTTTAAAATGTCATTTTTAGATTCTAAAAACATTCATTTAATAACTACTTTCCTTTATTATCAAATTCTAATAATTTTTTTTTCGAAAACTCAAGCGCTCCTCCCCCCTTTAAACAGAACAAATATCAATATATATTTTTTCTTTTATAAGATAACAGTTAATTCAAAGATCAAATTATCCAATTGGGAAAAATTACATCATTATCCTAAAAAATAAATAAACCTATCCATATTACATGTGAAAGATTTCCCTTTTACGATTATACATCTACATATGACTGGCTGTAATTGACATACTTTTTTTTAGCCAAAATTGAATGTTGAAATGAATAAAATCTTTAAAAACTTTAATATTAAAATTTACTATTAAATGAATAAAAACTTGAAAAAATTAATATTAAAATTTCAGTGAAATTGACCTTAAAAAGAAAATGTCTTCGGTTTTGGTATTAATTTTTTGAATTATTTAAGCACACAAAATATTGAAAATCTCTTAAAAATTAATTTCTTTAAAAAAATTGGGGGGAGGACAATTTAATAGAATATAGTACATACCAATTAAAAAGGCAAAAAAGTTTCCAAATAATGACATTTTTTTGCACCTTTTATTTCTGATTTCATTAATTTTTCCTAAAAAAACTGTGTTGTATGTTATACAATTTCTTTCCCCTAATATATAATAATTTTTTTTAGCTTTTATTTTCCGATTTTTCAGTACTTATTTACTACCAGGATATCACACTTTTTTTTTCTTCTATTAACACCTGTCTTGTCTAAACCCCACCGATATTTTGCAACCCAAATATAGGGGGGGGGGTTAAAGTTAAGTAACCAGATAAGAATCAGAAAGTTTTTAAATAAATTAACTGATGAATTATAAAATTCATTCATTGATAAGTCAACATTGAAAATTTCATTAAAATCGGATAATTCCCTGATTTTTCGTATTTATTTTTCAACTGGAAGGGGGAGGGGTAAATTTATGGCTGATTTCTGATTTAGGTCGGAAAATTAAAACGGAAAGTTTTAGTGTGGGCATAGAATTTAATGAATTTAGAATTTACTAAGGATTCGAATTATGTTATTTTTGTGTTAAAACATGTAGTTGTATTGATTTTATCAATTTTGAAGTCAGCCAAATTTATTTTGTAATATATAGGTACCACCAATTTCCCCTGTGAAATTTACCCCCACCCCTATATATAACACAATAAAACTGGCATAAAGGTTAACATTATCTTGAAAAAATTTTGTCCATTCGAAAGAAGAAACATTTTTTTTAAAAACTCAATGATTTCTTTAATAAATTTTCAGCTTACGGAAATAATGAAAATTATAAACGAAAAACAATGTTTTCATTTTTGTACCGTTAAATCAATTGAAATTTAACGTAGCCAAAAATAAGTTATGGCTACCGGCTTTTTAAAAAAAAATTGTTTTTAATCCATTAATGGTCCGATTTTCACGAAAATTTCCATAATTATTTACTTTTTCAACTTAGGCAAAAATTTGATCTTAAATAATCGATTTAATTTTAATTCGTTTTTAAAATGAAAAGCAGACATTTTGGTAGACACTATAGGAAATTAATTTAAAATGCAAAAACGTACGTTATATGTAACAATCTTTTTTTTTTTTTTTTTTAACAAACTTGGTATTATTCTTTATATTAAACGTAAAAGAAAACAGTAAAAAGTAGGGTTACTCATAGGTACCACAAATTTTCCCTGTGAAATTTACCCACCATGAAATTTGCAAAACATTATCTTGAAATTTTTTTTGTCCATTCGAAAGAAGCATTACAAAAAGTCATGATTTTTTTTTTTTAATTTTCAGTTTATGGAAATAATGAAAATTATAAACGAAAAACAATGTTTATATTTTTGCACGGTTAAATCAATTGAAATTTAACTTGGCTAAAAACAATTTATGACTAGAGGCTTTTTTAAAAATTCTATGAAAAATCAATTAATGGTCCGATGTTCACGAAAATTTCCATAATTACTTACCTTTTGATGAAAAAAGGTCTGAAATAGTTTTTTTCTAAAATATGTTAGAGGAAATATTTTTTTTTATGTCAGAAGATTTTTATAAGTCTCAATGCGAGAGCTTTTTCGTACAAGTACCATGAATACAGAATTCTGCTAAAAAATATCAATAAAGAAACTGATCCTGTTGTAAATAAACGGACTGTTTTACTTATTTTTCACGATAATGAGGAGTTATTTTTCCCCAATCGGAAAATTTTATCTTTGAATTAGCTGTTTTTCTTTGAAAAAACTCTTTATGTTCGTTATTTCTTTTTTGCGAGATTTTTTTTTTTTTTTTTTAAAGTTCAAAAATATTTACGCTTCTTCCTTCAATATGGCCTAACTGACCACATGACATATTTTGGTGATACCTAATAATTACATATCTTTTGATAAAAATATGTCTGAAATAGTTTTTTCCTAAAATAAATTTGGGGAAATATTTTTTTCACGATGTCTATTTTATGAAATATGAAAAAATGAACCGACGAAAACGATTTTTACCTTTTTTCTATAAAGATAAGAGTCTGAATAATTATATCAGACGATTCTTATAAGTCTCTATGCGAGAGTTTGTTTTTTTAGTAAAAGTAACATGAATACAGAATTCTGCTAAAATATCAATAAAGAAACTGACCCTGTTGTAAAAAACTGGACTGTTTTACTTATTTTTCAAGTTAACGGTGATTTATTTTTCCACAATCGGATAATTTGATCTTTGAATTAACTTTTTTTTTGTAACAACTATGTTCGGTATTTCTTTTTAGCGAGATTTTTTTTTAAAGTTCAAAAATATTTACGTTTCTTACTTCAATATGACCTAAACTGATCACGTAACGTATTTTGTTGGTACCTAGATAGCCATTTTCCGTCTGCTTTTCATTTTAAAAACGAATTAAAATTGAATAAATCGATTATTCAAGGTCAAACTTCTGTCAAAGTCAAAAAGTAGAAACATAATGAGCATCAGTTAAAAATCGACAAATACTATTACGCATGTAATTTATTTTTATTACATTTAAAACTTTTTCGGTCAAATTTGATCAAATATATCTTAAGATGGCCGCCATGAGTTGCCATAAAATACGTGTTTACAAAATAAATTTAACACTCGCAAAAAAAAAAAAAAAAAAAAAAAAAATTAGAAATTACCAAAAATCAGGGAATTATCGGATTTTAATTAATTTTCAGTATTGATTTATCAATGAATTAATTTTATAATATATCCGTTATTTTATTTCAAAACTTTGATAAATTAAAATTCATTCAAAATGAGCAGCATGATAAGTTTAAAATGTCATTAGATTCTAAAATCATTTTTGTTAATAACTACTTAACCTTAGTATTAATCACTAATAATTTTTTTGTCGAAAACTATTGGAAATTTAGCGCCCCACCCTTTTTAAACGGAATAAATATTGATGTATATTTTTATAAGATAATAGCCAGTTAAATAATTATCCAAGTGAGTAAAAAAAAAAAGAAAAATATCCCAAAATTATTTTTTAGTTTCATTTTATTTTCCGATTTTCGGTACTTATTTACTACCAGAACAGATTCCTTAATTTTTCTTCTATTCACACCTTCGGTCTAATGGAAGGTGGTTGGGTCAAGGAAGGCGCTGGTTGGGTTCGTTCGTATTTGTATCCAATTCCCAATAAAGCTGGTTCTTCCTTCTTGTGGGCTGGTAAGCTGAAATGGAATTTAGTTCAAGAAGGGAAGGGACAGAGACGAGGATGATTTGAGAGTAATACCTTTATTAGCGGATTCACGCCATTTCTTTGAGGGGAAATATTTCCTAAGCAAGCCAATAGTTGTTTCCTCTTCAAAGTCAAAAAGGCTGAGAGAACTTTTTGGCGCCAAGAATTCGGGGGGGGGGAGGCTGCATGCTCAGAGGGCTCTTCTGGTCTGAAGCTTTCTGGGAGAATATTACTTTTTTGTTATTTTTTTTTTTTTTTTTATTTAATTTAATTTTGTTTTACTTTTGTTTGATTTACTTTTTTTTTGGTTTAATTTTATTAATACCCAGTCTTTTGTCTTTTTATTTATGCAGAAAAAGTATTAATCACATAACCCCACTGATATTTTGCGCCCCCAAAGTGGCGGTCAAATTTAAGTGACCTGAAAAAAAATCTAAGTTTTGAAATAACCGATACATTATAAAATAAATTCATTGATAAACTCAACACTGAAAATTTCATTAAAATCGGATAATTCCGTGATTTTTGGTAATCAAATTTGGTAAAAAAAAATTTGTATTGTAAAAACACGGATCTTTCGACAAATTGGGTATATCAAAAAGGTAATTTTCCATTAACATTTTTAAATATTTTAACAATTACAGACTTATGAAATGTCAGTATTTTGTACATAACAGGTTCTCAACTGTGGTCCATATAAGCTATAGACCCCCGAGGACCATAACATTTTTGTTGTATCAAGCAAAAATATTTAATTATGTAAATAAAATGGGATTTTTAAACATCGAATATCTATGGGGTGTCCACCAGAGTAAAATAGGAATCGGGGGGGGGGCATAAGAAAAAAGCTTTGTTTTAAAGTAATTGCTTTTTTTTTTTACATAGAAAAAAACTCAATGGCTATTGTCAGTCATTAGGAATTAATGGAAGCGTTAATATTGGATTAACTTAAAATGTTAAGTTATGAAGTAAAAATTATTTTTTAAATCAATATTAACTTTATTTAACATATTTACCTTTTTAGTTTCATTGTCTCCTGTCATATTTGAAGCGACATCACATAACTTTTCATCTTTCTTACAAGGTGCCTTTTGCAGTCTTCCAAGAAACTTTGTTTCCATTTATTTAGGAGAATTTTGTTAATGACAAAAATGGTAAACTGAAGAAAAGGTGTAGTAATATTTCATGAATACGGTTAATAAGTGAAAACTTCCCTGTCAAACTCAGACAAATTTTATTTGCTACAAAAGAAATAAAAACGGTAGCATCATTATTTTGATAAAATATTATACCGTTTCTGTTAACTATTTCCGGACACTTCCTTTAATCTGCCTGGATGTGTAATGAACGTTCTCACACCTTGAAAACCGGAAGTCGAATGCAGAAGCGAATTTGTACTTATAAATAATCCTCGTTCATTTATTCATGAATATTCATAATATTGTAATTTTCTGATTTTTCATTTATTGGGGATTTCTTTTTTGAAAATAAAATAGTCATTAATCTCCCTCGCAATATATACAGAGGGGGATTAGAGCGATTGGTTTATTTTATTGACTGTTGTTTTAAAGATTTCTGGAATAAATGTGTTGTTATGGTAAAAGTAATATTATACTTAGTATAATATTACTGACCTAAACATAGTATAAGTATAATATACTATGTTTAGGTCAGTAATTAGAACTAGATAATTCAATGATATAGGTATGGCCAAAAATTAGGTACAAAACTTTTATAATAAAAGGATTAAAACTTTGATTATAAAAAGTCACAATTTACGATTTTAATTTTTTTATAAAAGTTTTATAAAAATTTTAAAATTGTAAATTGTCAATATTTCCCTTAAAAACAGGGCCAAAACTTGCATATATTTTCTTTTTTATGAAAAACTGAAATAAATCACGTTAAAAAGAGCACATCTTCAAGGGAGAAAAAAACAATATAAATTCGCCATTTAATAGCTAGAGTACATGAGCTTTAAAAATAAAGGAAACATCTCCACACTCAATGGCAAGCCTCTTAAGCCAGTGGAACAATTCACTTACCTGGGAAGTAATATCTCCTCCACAGAGAGCGATGTTAATACGCGGATAGTAAAGGCATGGTCGGCCACAAATAGATTATCAGTCATATGGAGGTCCGATCTCCCTAACAAGCTAAAGTGACAGTTCTTCCAGGCTGTGGTTGTGTTGGTGTTGCTATATGGCTGCACCACCTGGACCCTAACTAAACATCTTGAGAATAAGCTAGATGGGAGCTGCACAAGAATGCTGCGTGCAGTGTTGAATAAGTCATGGAAACAGCACCCCACAAGGAAACAGCTGTACGGTCACCTGTCTCCCGTCTCACAAACTATCCGAATGAGACGGACAAGGCATGCAGGACACTGATGGAGAAGTAAGGATGAACTCATAAGCGACGTTCTCCTGTGGAAGCCAACGCATGGACATGCAAGTGTGGGGCGCCCAGCAAGACCTACATTGACCAGCTGTGTGAAGATGCTGGCTGTTCCGCAGAGGAGCTTCTAGGCGCAATGAATGATAGGGAGGGTTGGCGCAAGATTGTTGTCGATACCCGTGCTACATGTGCGACATGATGATGATGATGAATAGCTAGAGATTTAAATTTATAAAATTCTTCCATTTCAAAGACTGCAAAACAAATAATTTTTCATTGTGATTTTAAAAATCCTCCCTCTTCATGATACAGCAAGAATTGCATAAAATTTCTTTAATTTCTTCCAAGTTTTGTTGAATTCTAATTCGTGGGGGAGGGGGGAAGACACCTAACATTTTGGCCATATCTATAATAATAAAATAGTAAAGATCAACCCACTCTCTTTTCTTAGTCTTGAGTTATATTATATGTTATTTACCACACATCACACACAAGGTCCTATTAATGTGGGACCACCTACAAACCGAAGCTCATGAGATGGCAGGCAAAAAATGCATAGGTCCCCTCGGCATTCCCCCTCAAGGAGGCGCCTCAGGAACTGGGCAATAAATCTAGCCCTGTCCCTTAAAATCAAGGGGACAGGTGTTGCTGGGGGGGGAGATGGTCCCCTGGGATCATGCCATTAATTTCATTACACAGTACATAGATCCCGAGAGCCCTACTAATAAAATGCTGATTTGAATTTATCAGAGAGACTGATATGACTGTTTGAAAATCCTATTTTTCAAGATTACTATTCCTCAATGAAAAGAAATTTAGAAAAATCAAGGTCACAAGTATGGTGCATCCAGCAAGGATGAAACTCGCTATTCAGTAGTAATGGATCTGCAAGACTAACTTGCTAACCATTACACCATGATGGAATAAATTACTGTTGTTGTAGCTGTTTAATCATTCACTGAGGTTTTTCTGGCTGTTGCTTGGGTCATTGCGTCCAGATCTGCTGCTGGTGGTGGTGGTGGTGTTCTGTCTTAACCGTGTCTCTTTGATGCATTGCTATAAGAGGCAAAAATCATTTCTCTTTATATACAAAAGGGCGGCTTCAAATCGGTTTCTTTGAAGGCTGAGTAACTGATGCCAATTGGTCAGAAAATATTTCATTACTCTGTTTTTATTACCCATTTTTCTTGTGTTTACCCCAGAAGTGGGTGCATAGAGCTGGCCCAATTTCAGCTTGTTTTTGATATATGAGTGAGAGTTGTCAAGGTGAACACTTCTGGTTATGTCATAATGGGGAGTTCTGACAGATTACAATATATTTAGTTTGTTTTATGGCATATCAACCTCAGTGGGTCATTTACTGCCAATAAAGTTTTGAAATAAACTCATTCTTAATGGATACTCAATTTTTTTTTATAAACATATTTTTCTATTTAATTCATAGATGGGACCCTAACGGGTACTACTATCTCCGGGTCAGAGTGGACCAGGGAGCAATGGTGATGAAGGGGTGCTCCACATTGCCCAAACCTTCAGAACTGGAACCTCACCCTCAGATAGAGTTTAACATCATTCCCAGGACATGAAGACCCTCAGCCACCACCTTCTAGCACCCATATGATAAAAAGGGTTGGGGCTTGCCATAAAGGCAATAGGGTTGGAGCAATCATATAGGTGCTAGGGCTTGCCATGACCAGCCGAATGATCAAAAAGGGCCTCTCTGACCGCCCATTTAGTCTAAGTAAGGGTCTAAGTGGAGTGTGGTATGTCATGGACTGCTCATCCACCAAGATTCCATTCTTAAGCATCACGGGTTGCCACCCACGGCCAACAGGTGGTCCCATTGGGGGGATTACAATAAGGTCCATGGCCATCCACTCAAGACTTTGTTTTTTACCAAGATGTTTATTTACTTCTCTCTGAAAAAGATGCCATGAGCCTAGAGAGAAATAAACAAGCCCTTTGTGATATTACGACTTGCATATGTTGTTTCTGAACTAATGACGACTACTACTACTAACAACTATGACTACAACTCGAATTTGGCCCTATGCAACAGATTTCAGCTGCAGACAATTTAATTCTGGACATTTCATGAGTACTATGATTTTAAAGAGGAAGGTAAATTACTTGATGTAATTTAAATTTAAAATAACTTTATAGCCAATGTTATAACTTTCCCCTGGAACTCTCTAAAAAACAGTGTAGGAATCTATATAGGAACTCTCCCATGTCAGGGGACACAGGAAGTTAAGAATTAAGCCCCTTAGTGGCCTGGGAGACATTTGTCGATTTCAAGCCAGTCAACTAAGTTCTCAGTTTCTTTGAACCAAATTAACCATTAAAGACATTGGTGTGTAACTATACATGTCCCATATAGATGTTGATATGTATATAAGATACAAGTAAATGCATATTACAGTTGTCATGTTGAAAGCACTGGTTCCCACTAGATCACTGAAGTTAAGCAGCAATAACCCTGTTCAATACTTAATTGGGTGACCACTTAAGCAATAATAGGTACTGTAAATGACCTGTCCTTTGTTTATCAAAATGACTTGATTTGGCATTGAATGAAACAAAAGAGTGTTGATATACCATAAAACAAAATAACCAACTAACCAATCTATCAACCAAGTAAATGCATGTATTACTACTCCAATGCATGGATTTATCATGTTGCTCTCTAACAACCAATTTAAGAGGATGTAGGGATATATGTAGGAAATCTCTTGTGTCAGGGGACACAAGAAGTTATAGATTAACCCCCTTAGCGAGCTGGGAGAAATTCATCCATTCCAAGCTGGACAACTAGACCGAAACAACCTCTTCACTCCTGGCTTCTGATGGGACCATGAAGCAAACCCCCTTAGTGAGGGAGCACAACCCATTCAAACATTCAGGGAACCCCCTCAGTGATGGAGACTAATAACTCTAAGTACAGCCTTGTACGTTGTTATAACATTGTTTTCAGTTACATGTAATAAACATGGTTAACTGTAAATGTACCTTCCTTCTTAATTTTATTTTCGTACCTTGTTAATTCTGTTAGGGGTGCTTATTCTTAGGTACCGAGCTATCGTATATCAACTAACCCAACAAGGACAACTCTAAAAATTCAAAGCAAGGAATAAAGGATCTTGTGAAATGTTTGAATTTACACCTTCTCCCCAGCTATAGGTGAATATGCTAAATTTTTAAAACAAATTGGACATGGGGTTAGCAACTTAATTCTATAAAACATGCTTGCTATCAAAACTTAAGCAGCAACTCTGGCTAAAGTTGGCTGAATCCCAATACAGGAAGAAACATTTATTCCACTGTGAAATTTTTCTCTATTTCCATAAGCTTTTCTAAAAATAAAAAATAGAAATTTTCAAAGTGCTATTTTTGAAACAGATACTAACCGAAATAGTTCTCCCAGAAAGTGTTGAGAAAACCTCCAATGTGCATCTTAGCACTAACTGAACCCTAAGCACCTAATGGCTCAAGACCTCTTACTTAATCCCATGACAGAGTCTCATGATCAATCAAGAAGATGATTGGCTTAAGTTTAAATCATGGGATCAAATATGAAGAACTGAACTGAAAGATGGTTTTCAATTTCACTCATGAGAATATTTAAATGGAACTTAATTAACTTAATTAACATACCAGGAGTACTGAAAAGTTCTCGGTCCAACCATTGTTTTTTTATTGGAAGAATGAAATGAACTTGTGCCAAGTATGTTAAATTGAATATGTGGATTAGTATGAACATTTCATGACCATCTTCTTGGTCTGTCTGAGAACTTATCAGAACCCTCTAGCCTCCCACAGGCATTTTGTGTACCTATTACATGAGGTCCTTACCAAACTACTAAGTGACGACTTTATATTCCCTGTTCAGTAGCCTCAGAACTATCAACAAGGACTCTTTTTCTATTAGGACATTTACACAATAATCTTTCTATTCTTCTATTCTGTTTTATACTATTTCTGTTTGAGAAAATCTATTTGTTACAACTTCTGTCAGGATTTTTTCTATATATATCTATATATATCTATATATATCTATACCATATGAGGAAATGATAGTCAACCAAACCATCATTCATCAACAAAAGTATAAAATGTTTTTTTGTTGGAAAAGAAAGAGTGGCAATATATTTTTAAAATTCAGAAATGTTTCATTTTTTATCAATAAATTTCCTTTGTTTCATCATAAAAATTCTGAAAGATTCACAGAATTTAGCAGGCATGAACATTGGTAGATTTTAGATTGGAATGTTTTTTTGCCTAAAAAGTTTTAATGCAAATTTGGTCATAGTTACTACATATTCATATTTTTGGTTACAGAGTTTCAATGCTGTAGAGTTTGGTAATAAATAATACCTAATAATACTTGTTTTTATTGTATAATATATCATGAGAAATGATAAAATCCAGGTATATTTAGTTTGGAAGAAAATTAACTCTTTATTAAACATTGTTAGGGTTTTACTTATTTAGGTTGGCTACATTTCACATCACATGAATACCCTTGGGAAAGGTATGAATGAATCAAACTATTCTCTAGGACAGACTGGACTCTTTAACCTTTCTAGAAGAGGGAAAACTCTAAATTCAAACCAGTTTAGAAATTAAAGTTGGGGTGTGTGGTATGATGGTTATTATTGAAGGAAATGGGCTTGGTGACCCGAGTTCACATCCTGGATGAGGCTGTTTGCATTCCACATAGCAACAGTACACTTCAGAACCTTGGTATGGCAATCAATTCATGAGAAGGAAAATTTTGAATTAAAACCTGTTAAACTTGACAAATGTATCACAATTTTATTTTTGTTTACATATATCCAATGCTGTAGAGTTTGGTAATGAATAATACCTAATAATGTTTGTTTTTTATTGTATAACATTCCTCTAGAAATAGTAAAATCCTGAAAAATTTTTTATGGGTGATAATGTGTTATTATCTATCCAGGCCTTGAACAATGTGGAAAAAAACTTTTAAAAATATATAGTTTGAAGAAACATTCAGAGTGTCTGCAAACAATAATATTTCACAAAAGTTTAAGATTTTTCAAGATTCACACTGTGTTCCACCAGAATGGCAAAATCTACTAACAGTCTATTTTTATTCTTTCCATGATTATTATTTCACTCCTTGTGAGTTTTTAACACCTCTAATAACTGGTGGTTTTCACTGGAATCCTAGTGACAGCAAGTCTCCTAAGGTCTCCAGGACTCTTCTAAGTATTCTTACTGATCTCAAGGGCTAACTATGTTTGGTATTACTGACAATTTCTTCATGCACAAAATTTTAGTTCTCTAGCAAAGTCCATGAACTTATTTAGTTTTTTTGCCTTCTTTTATTTTAATTCTGAGATCAACTGAAACTTTGTTATATATACAGTTATGCATTACTTGATAGAATCAACACTTAGCCACTCTCTGTAAGTACTAAGATATTATTTACCTTAGATCCAAATACTAACCTCCTATCAGGTATCGTTGATTGATTGATTGATTGATTGATTGATTGATTTCAACAGCATTTCAACACATTTGAGGTTAGTTTATGCTCAGAGGTTAGGGAATTGCATACATTGTATGTTTATATTTACATTTTTTGTGTTATTTCTTTTTTGGGGGGCATACAATCATATGATATCAAGTATTCCTAATTAAAATAATTTGCAAGCAGATCTGTTTGACCCATAGATTAGACCCTAACATGTACTACCACTTCGGGTCTGAGTGTACCTCAGAGTAACAGCAATGATGAAGTACTTCACACTCTCCAGAACTGGAACCTCACTATCAGATGCAGGACGACCCTTGTAGTGGGGAGCCTTACCCTTAGTAAAATCCTGAAAATTTTTCTGTACATCGTTTTCATACTCTAATTGTAAGAACTATATTAGGATTGAGAT
>CM042137.1:12367921-12432921 GCA_023376005.1 Doryteuthis pealeii
TGTATCACATGTATTTTTTCTTTCCTTTCTAATAAAAATGGAATGGACCATTATTTAGTTGAGGTGATAACACTCATAACAACACTAAATCAGGATTTATATTATTGCATTTCACCTTGGACAATTTGGATGGTCTCATTTACATAGTAAAATTAATTCAAATGCATTGTAATAATCATTTGCAATTTTTTAATAGTAAAAATCATTAACAATGTATCTTTATATTAGATATCATTGCAATGCATTTTCATAAGAAAAATCATTTGCAATGTATTTTTATTGTAAAATCTATAGCACTCAGCAAATAATATTTTGAGACGCCCTGTCGGTTGAAGTTGTAGAATATGCAAACTGCATCTTGACAGTAAAATCCCCCAATGGGACTACTTATTGGCCGTGGGTGGCGACCTGTGATGCTTAAGGATGGAATCTTGGTGGCTGAGCAGTCCATGACATGCAACACACCACTTTGGCTCTTACTTAGGCCACCTCCGATCATGTTAAGTCTTAGCACCTATATGATTGTCCCAAATATACCTGTTTGCAAATCATTTGTATTAGATAGGAATACTTAATATCATATATAACTGTGTGCAAAAAACAAAAAAAGAAACAACTGTACAAAAATGTAAATATAAATGTACAATGAATGCAATTTTCTAACCTGTTGGCATAAACTAACCCTAGATAAGTTAGCATGCCATTAAGATCAATCAATAAGAATTGAAAAAGGTTTGGAAAGTCTGGAAATCAGAGGAAGGATTGATACCGTCCAGAACACTGCACTGCTGCAATCTGCCAGAATACTCAGATGAGTCCTGGAGACCTGAGGAGACTTGCTGTTACTCAGACTCCAGTGAAAGACCATCAGCTAACGCTGATGTGAAAACTCAAAAGGAGTAAATAATAATAATAATGGGAATTTTTTAAAGACTAATTCTTAGAGATCTTTCTTTTATGCATGGAAAGATCCAAATAATCAAAGTTGGCCACACAAAAACATATTTTGTAAATTGTTGCTTATTGTCAAAATAATATATAAAAATATAATATCTTTTTGACTCAACCTCCTCTTATTTGTTTTATATTTGCTTGTTTTATTGATAATTCATTTCAGCATTATCACAATACCTAGAAGACTCCTCTGCCACAATATTAAACTACATTTTGTTACAAACACGTTCCACACAATTTGCTAAATTCATGCTACCCTCATAATATTTTATATGTATTTAATTCATTTATTTTATTTAACCAAAAAATTTGACAAAAAGACTATGATAAAAAATACAGTATTTTATAATCAAAGTCAATGTTGTTATTTAGTCATCAGCATATCTCTACTGATACCAATAAGGTTAAAGAAACAAAACAACATCTGTTTCACTCAACCTCCTGTTATTTGTTTTATGTTTGTTTGTTTTATTCATAATTCATTTCAGCATTAATCTTTTACCACAGTACCAGGAAGACTACTCCGTACAATATTAAATTAAATTTTGTTACAAAACTATTATGCACAATTTTCTAAATTCATGCAACCCTCATAAAACTTCTAAACGTATATAATCTATTATAGTTAACTTAAAAAATATCACTAAAAGACTCTGTTAAAAAAAATACAGTATCTTATAATAAAAGTCAATAGTCTTATTTAGTGATGAGCGTATCTCTTCTGATGCCAATAAGGTTAAAGAAATAAAATAACGTTTCATCCTTATTTCTTCTTTTTAGACATTTCACCAACAGACAGGAATAGATAAAAGCTGTGTGTTTCCTTCCAGCTTTGTTGGTGGTTGCAATAAAAATCACTTTTGTAGACATTTGCAACTTACAGAAAAGTTATAAATCATTACAAAGTACTGTGTCACATTTCCAGAATCAGAACATAGATTTTGTGAGGAAAATATTGTAGTTATTTATTGATGCTGAAAATTTGGGGCTATTTTTAAAAATTGCCCAATATTTCCAGTCTGCAAACTTTGTTTTAATGGTCTGTTATTACTTGAGTGACATCTTTTCTGACAAACTTGACAACCAATGTCCAAGACTGATTTCACAGTTATGGTTGACAACAGTGATACTTTCTACTCAGAGAGAAAGTAAGTAAACATAGTGCTATGTGTACCATCCACTTTATCTGTGGGGTATATGATAATTGTATTTTGAAAAGAGAAAACTTTGTATAATAGCAGCACATGTGGAGGCACGTGGTATAATGGTTATTGTTGTAGGAAATGGACATATCAAAATGAGTTCAAATTCTGGATGAGGCTCTTTGCATTTCAACAGTGATACTTTCTACTCAGAGAGAAAGTAAGTAAACATACCATCCACTTTATCTGTGGGGGTATATGATAATTGTATTTTGAAAAGAGAAAACTTTGTATAATAGAGGCACATGTGGAGGCACGTAGAGCAACAGTCATCACTGGAGGCAAAAGACACGATGAGGTGAGTTCAAATCTTGGACTTAGGTATCCAGACAGACATTTGGTGAAGTACAATACTTTAGTTCTTTTATCTGTGTGGGTATATGATAATTGTATTTTGAAAAGAGAAAAGTTTATATATTACAGGCTCATGTGGGGGTATGTGGTGTAATGGTTATCGTTGTATGCAATAGACATGACAAACCGAGTTAAAATCCTGAATTCAGCTATCCAGAAATTTGATGAATTATAAGACTTCAGTTCTTTTATTAATAGCTATGGAGATTATCTTGCCTTTATTTTTTAAACATTGCAAGTATTTCTAAGCATTAAAATATTCATAAACATAGCTGTGAAAGGGGCAGGGGGTAAAAATAAAAGAAAGATGAGATGAGGGTGAGGTAACCAAAATTAATATTGTGAATAAATAAATAGAGAAAAGTAGAAAAAGGAAAACACAGGGAAGAAGAAAAAGTGTGAGGAAATAAAATGTTTTGAAAATCAGATTGACATGTCTCCCTCAAAGTATAGCGCCATCGTCCTAGACACTGCTGGAGTAGCAAGGATGAACTATCAATTGATGTATGGATTCTGGATGCTGTGTGGAAGACCTTCTAGGAGAGGGAAAGATGGCAAGATAGAGAGTCATAGAAATCCTGTGGATGCCTACTCATGGATACACTAGTGTAGGCCGATCAGCAAAAACTTACATTAATCAGTTCTGTATGGATTCTGGATGCTGTGTGGAAGACCTTCCAGATAGGGACAGATGTCAAGAGAGTTTTATGGAAATTTGTGCTGTCAGCATGACTTGATAACGATTATAGCATCATCAGTAGACAAATGATTTTGTAACCATAAATGAATTTATATTAAAGGAAGAGAAAATAAATTTGTATGGACATCTGAATCCTTAATTTTAGGTTTGGTTTGGTTTCTTTGTTTATTGGCATATCAACCTTCATGGGTTATTTAATGCCAATGCCACTCTTGTAGAACAGTAGTGGTAGTATTTAACTTTTGCCTACAAATTTCCCCAATGGCTGTTCTAAATTTTCTTGGTATTTTTTACCTGCATGATGGGATATTTCAAAGTTCACTATCTATTCATCTCTGAAGTAATTCTATGCAAATAAAGTCCATTATTTTGTAATCTGAGACTCCTGCTCAGTTATAATAAACTAATCATCAGTTTTTATACTTTGCTTGGCAGTAGTGGGAGAGCCACTGTGAGCAGCTTAAAGTAGGAAAAGAGTTAACCCATTACTGGGGGATTAGGAGGGGTTCATATTTTTTCCAAGGGTAATAGTGGAAAAATGGACATAATTTAATACCAATTACCACCCTTGTAGAAGAACAGTAGTGGTACTATTTAACTCATTGCCTATCAAATTTCTTCCATGGCTGTACTAAATTTTATTAGCATTTTTTGCCTGTATGATGGGATATTTCAAAGTTCACTATTTATCTATATATTAATATGTGTTCATAAATATTCTGTCTGTTATCCTGCAACACCCTCTGGTTAAAAATGAGACAGTCCAAATTATTCAAGATGCAATGCAAAAATGAAAACCCAGATTATCTGATATTGCTTAATCTTATTTGTCCCATTTTATTTCACCCAATTTTAAAGATGAAACATTCCAGACGGTCTTCTGTCACTTAAATGCCCAATGTAGAATTAAAATGAATTGAAAAAAAAAGTTACATGTTTGTTTTATTTGTAACATTGAAGTTGCGAATTACAAAATATATTTTGGTAAATTTGATCTTATGTCATCCCGGCCTCCTGCCTTCATTTTTGTGATCCAGTGTCAGCTGAATTTCCAGTCCAACTTAGATATTTTGTCATGTTTTGTCACTAATTTGTCAGCAAATTAATGTAGATATTTTAAACTCCTTCCCCAGATTTTTATCAACAAATCAATCTAAATATTTTACAACCCCCCCTCCCTTTTAAGAAAGAGTGAGAGAAAGTTGAATCAAGATTATTATACTTTTTACATATTGAAGGATTTGCAATAGCTCTTAAGTAAACATATCCAATGTCGTAATAATTGAATTATCATACAGTGGTATATCCACAGGTCCTGCTTGTATAATATAATAGCGCAATTCGAGTTTGAACTTACTACAGTGTCGCAATCCATGTTATCTGCTACACTACAGGGTGGGTGGGGGTCCTTTATTCTAAGTCAGAATTTTTTTTACTTATTCCTCTATTATTAATCAATATTAACAAAGTTTGACCATAATTTATGTGAGATCATAAGTTACCTCTGTGAATCAACCAAGACATGCCAATTATAACAAGTATCAATTTTGCCATAATAATTCCAAACAGGGAATGCATTTTAAGTTGAAAAACTATAAACAACAGACAGATCCCTTATCTCGACAGCATCATGGCAGTAGGTTCTGCAGATCGACACTGGCGCTACAGAGAAAAACCAGCCTTTGCTATGTTATCAGAGTTTCATTGTGAATCTGATAGAGCAAAACACAAAAGAGGATGAATCAAATTTGACAGGTCAATGAATAGAGAAAATTGAGTCAAGTTCCGTATAGAAGAGCAAAGGACAGCTGAACAAGTGTTTCAAATAAGAAACAAAATGGGGACGGTTCAGTTACAAATAGATGGGAAATATAAGGGCTGTATGTATTTGGGTGCCAACTATTTATCCTTCCATCTCCACTTTCAAACCATTCTTTTGAATTATGAGTGATGTACATTGGTGAATATAATGGACATAATGTATTAGAAATATATTTATATATACCTACATACACTGATATATATATATATATATATATATATATATATATATATATATGAGTATTTATCCCTCTCTCTCTCTCTCTCTCTCTCTCTCTCTCTCTCTCTCTCTCTCTTTCTCTCTAGCTATCAATATATATATATATATATATATGTGTGTGCGTGTGAATACTTGTATGTGTGTATATATATATATATATATATATATATACACACACAAGTATTCATGTTTATTCTATATATTTATATATCTTTAATGTCTTTTGCATACATGTTTATATATATATATATATGTGTGTGTGTGTGTGTGTGTGTGTGTGTGTGTGTGTGTGTGTGTGTGTGCATGTATATATATATATATGTATATGCATTTGAATATATACATGTGTATGCATGCTTATATGTAGACATGTTTATATATAAAGTAAAGTAAGTAAAGTCATTGGGGTGGCCTAAAGTCGGTATCAGCCAGTCAGCAAGGGAGTCTATCCCCTTTTCAATAGCGCTAGACCAAGGAGATTGTTTTTTGGCATCTGAGGTGGAGCGCCACACCTACCATCAGCTCCCTACTTTACCGCACAGATCCCTGTGCTACTCATACGCTGAGTTGGCGAGGACCGGTATCAAACTAGGAACCTTGTGGTTTCTAGCCGAACGCTCTACCAACTGAGCTAACCCGGCTCTTGTTTATATATGCATGATTATATATATATATATATATATATATATATATATATATATATACCTGTATTCATGTCTATATGCTTATATATCCTTAATGTCTTTTGCATACATGTTTATATATATATATATTTGTGTGTATGTGTATATGTATATGCATTAGAATATGTACATGTGTATACATGTATTATATGTAGACATGTTTATATATACCTAGATTATGTATATAATGATAATGCATATATATGTAGTTTTTGTATTTGTAAGCTTGAATGAATATGCTTAGATAGAGGATAAATTTTGATATATTCCTGTCTCTACATATTGAAATATGCCAGTAGCTCACATTATATATATATATATATGTGTGTGTGTTTATGTGTGTGTTTGTGTGTTTATATATATATATATATATATATATATATATATATATATATATGGTGTGTGTGTGTATATATATATATATGGGATAGATCATTGCAATTGTTTGATGTAAATGTCTTCCCATTCATAGACTTTATAAAGGTCCTATTTGCTTTTATGTCCAAGTTTGTGACTCATGAATAAAATTTACAACCATTCTGTATGAATAATATTTGGCTCAAGAGATATGAGTAACTTTCAGTATGGTGTAAACAGGTTGAAAATGCATCATAATCACCACCATTATTATTATTATCTAATATATACCAGGTCTTTCTGCAGATCCCTGCAAGTGTTTTTTGTCTATAACATTTGGCTGTGACATTTTTTTATATAATTTTACAATTAAATTCATAGGAACTTATCATAAGTTTGATTTTACAATTATTATCAATTGGATAAGAACTGTAATGAGCAAACAAGGAAGAGATAACAGGCAGAATAAATCATCTGGAATTTTTCATTCAAATATTAATTCAAAACAAATATGTTTTCCATTTTGATTTCTTTATTAAAATCAACTAGTGCAAATCTATTAAAAAAAAAAAAATTCTGTTATCTATTAATAATAGAGATTCGGTCTCTTTATGTCTGAAACCAAAACTACATCACTGCTTACGTCACAGTTATTTCACGAATTAAGTAAGTTTATCAATGAATATTTAATTTATAGTCAGTATCATTACAACATAGAAATATCAAAATTCTTTGAAAAATCAATTAACTGTCAAATTTTTATGAAAATTTTAATACTTATTCATCATTAGATGAATGTATGTTTAAAATAGTATTTACCTAAAATATATTAGGGGAAATATTTTTTTACTAGGTGGGGGGCATTATATTTAATTTTATGAAATCGAAACAAAATATATTTTATTGCTGCTTAAGATGTTTTGCATACTTTTTTTTATCAAATTGGGGGTGATTTCACTCCTCTACAGATGTGCAGTCGGTGTATTCTACAGCTGCAGCTGAAAGGGCAGTTTAATATAATGAACTTTGGTATGAATATGTTGAATAGTTATGAAAGGGTGAAGAAAACTTCTTGGTTTGAACTAATGAGTAATGGATTAGAGCCATAAAATGTACATGCTATTTGACATAAACAAAAGTTATTGAATCATAGTGTGAAGAATTATGAGTTAATATTTTAATATTTTAGTTCTTATAATGGACTTGTCTTTGTACATGGAACACTTTACCTTTTTTTTACAGCTACAGTTTTTATTACTCTTGTCATTATAAAAATATGTGTGTATGTGTTTTATATATACTTATATATCCAATAAATATGCATACATAGACAAGTGTATACATGTCTCTCTCTCTTTGTATATATATATATATATATATATATATATATATATGTATGTATGTATATATATATATGTATATATACACACACATTTATATACATATACATGCACACACATATCCAAATATATTTGTTTGTATTATTTTTATATGCATCTATATACATTATATGAATATGTATATATAGACAAGTGTATATATGTCTCTCACTCTCTCTCTCTTCCTCTTTCTCTCTCTCCTTATACAAACACACACACATACACATATATATATATATATATATACATGCACACACTCCTTATACACATATATATACACAGATATATATACTTATACATGCACACACATATCCACATATATACGTGTGTGCATTATTTCATATATATTTAAATGTATTATATGAATATGTATATATAGCCATGCGAATACACATCTCTCTGTATATATGCATATAGTATATATTTATATATATATATATATATATATATATATATAGATAGATAGATAATACTCACATACACACACATACATATATATATGTATACATGCACACACAAATACATATATATATATATATTAGAGAAAGTGAGAGGGGGGGAATATCATATAATATATCATACATTTCCATATAAATCAACCACTCCAGGGATTTGAACATAGATGCAGACTCTCATGTAAAGATGCTATCAGAGAATGGACAATGCAAGGCTTGAATTGTGCAGTTGGGTCCCTGTTCTGAATCCCACTGGAAACAAAATTTATTTCCCTTGAGTTTGTATATTTGATATTTAATGGAATATTAGACAACAATCAAATTTCACAAAGTAATTGTGTATATAATAATATGTTGATTGTCTCCATCATTGTTGATAAGATTATTATATCTTAATAAATCTCATCTTTTCTCATCTTTATTTATTACTTTGCAAATGGTAAAGAGATTGAGAATGACAGTGAATAAACCAGTGGTAACATTTAGCCAAATAAGAGGAAGAATACGCAGTCTCCAAAAATAATAGGATATTCTTCAGGAAATTTTACATGCAGATTTGTAGGGAAAAACCCTCGACTAGCTATATAAATTTACTAGAAGCGGCTACCTGGCATCGCATGGGTAGAGGGGGGGAGTAAAAAAAGTAGTCTCCATTATTGTTGAATCACAAGTTGGATCCTTGCAGGATTCCCCATTAAAATCCATTCATAAAATGGGCCTTGCATTGATCCAGACACTCTGAAAAGAAAAATTAATGTCTCCTATTTAAAATATTAAATACAAAAAATAAATAAATAAATAAATAATTCCATGCTGTTATTATTCAAATTTTATCTTTTAATTATCTTCACAAATATAAATCAAATCATTATTTTTGCTCTAAAAAGTAAGATCTTGTGATAGTGAATGTGTATATACATTGTTGTTAATTGCTTTATTTTTGCAGTTTCCTCTGGACATACAGATTCACACAACTGCCCTTTATATATGTATTGATAAGTAACGTTTTGAAATGGAATGCTAATGGCGACACAATGCTAAGTTCTGTTTCTTTTTCTTTCCATGTTCATATCTGAATAATATGGAAATTCAGTGTCTGTAACTGATACTACATCTCTGCTTATGTCATAATACCATAAGGAATTACATAAACTTATCAATGAGTATTTAATTTATTGTAAAAATCAATAATAAATAGAATTAATCTTATTTATAAACAATGTTTCTATGAAAATCTGAGTTAGATTTGCCTCAAAACAGACCATATGATTAGTGCATTTAATATCTTGCAATGTGTCTTATATATCACTCAGAAATAAAGGTTTATATAGTATATGGTGTGGTTAATTTGCATACTGGTTTTAACAATACCGGGTTTGATAAATAAGTACTTGGTGTTATTGACTTTTAATATTATTATTTTATTCTCCAATATATTAAGAATGATTTTATATAGAAACAAATTAAAACATAATTGAAATTAGTGTAATATTTTAATATACATTCTTATTTAATTTCATTAGTCTTTCTAATCTAATATATTTCATTAGATCAAAACTTAAATACTTATGCCTGGAGGGCATGTATTCTTGCTAGTCTGAATAATATTCAGAAGCCACAACATATTTAAAAAAAGCTTACTAGCCCTGTTTTAAGTTGTTTCTATATAACTGAACATCAATAATGCACTGACGATTGTTTGAAAAGCAAACCAATACATTATAACATTGGATCCTATGATAAAATATCATCCTCTGAATACCTGCTTTTTTTTTCATATTTTTATATACTTATATACTGTAGGATTTATTTCCATTTCTCCTGATATATATATAAGTATATAAACAGTTCAATAAGTTAAGAGAAATATATATATATATATATTTACCCAAACCCTCCATACAAGCAAGATGGGACACAAGGTCAATTTTTTAAAAGGGTTTAACATGTTTGAATTCAGAGTTTTCCTTCTCCCAGACCGGTTAAATAGTCCAATCTGCAATAATATTTTACCCATAGCTGGGGGGATAATAGTTAGATGCATACTCTTCTCAATGGTATAAGCACTGTGTGAAATGTAAACAGCCTTATCCAGGATTTGAACTTATGTTGCCAATTCCATTTGTGTTGTATACTGGAACATAGAATGTTTTAGTATACTAGTATGTCCAAATAAAGTTTTGCACTAACTATAAAGTACTTCACAACAGAATGTAAAGAATTGTGGTCCAAAGTAGACAGTTCTCATAATGATCTCCCACTGTCCTAAATAGCAGGACACAGATAGTCTTGAACCAGTTCATTTACTCCAATAAAAGGTAAGATAGGCTAGTCCAAATCAATTTCCTATGACAATAATCATTATACTTTGCCTTGCATGAAGGTAATATAAAAGAAAATAATTTTATTTTTTCATTATCGAGAAGAAGGTGACAACTTTTCCAAATAAAAGGAAAATTATTTTCTAGAAAAATTCATTCTAGTTTAAAACTAGTTATTTATTTATAAGTGTCATAAAAAAGACAATATCTAATCATATTACAATAACACTTCTAGTTTGTATGAGAATAAAATTATACTTTCAGTAATTTCAAGAACTTTATTATGAAACAAAATGTTTAAGTCTCCATGATTTCATGGTTTATTATTAACTAACCATGGAGGTTTGTGGTGTAATGGATATAGAGTCGTAGGAAATGGACTAGACGACACAAGTTCAAATCCTGGATGAGGCTGTTTGCATTTCACATAGTGCTAGTACCCTTGCAAAAGGTATGTATCCAACTACTCTTCCTCAAGCTATGGATAAATAGTAGGGCAGACTGGGCTCTTTAACCTTGGCTAGGTAACCAGTCTAGGAGATGGAAAACTCTGAATTAAAACCTATTAGACTCTGCTTAAGAAATTGACCTTGTGTCACATCCTGCTTATACGGAGGGGCTGGTAAATATATATTATAAACTAACCATAACATTATACTTACAATATATTTAAAACTTAACCCTTAAACCACAAATGCTACAATGTTGTTTGTATGGATAGAATTAATTGCTTTTTTTTTTAGAAAAATGTATTACAAGTGAATTATTAAAATTCAATTTTGTTTTTAGCATTTAATAATTAAATCATTTTTTGTTATGGTGAAGTGTTTTTTTGTTTATTATTATCATCTATTTTCAAAATTCTGAATTTTATATACTGTGCATAGATCAAAGTAATTTTGTTGGAACCTGTCTCGTCATCGTAGCACAGAGAGGAAAATAATTTTGTATTTTAGTTCACAGTATAAAAAAAGAAAGAGAGAAAAAAACAAGACTAAGCATAAAAATAAATGGCATAAAAACTTATAATGCTATCATTTTCCTTTCAATAGACAGCAACCAGAAGCCAGACTAGAAGTCTGGACTGCTACAAGGACACTCAAATCTTGTTTTTATCTCGTGGCTTTGAAGATCAGCTTTAATAGAATGCAGTCATGTGGAACATGGCTCTAGTTTACCATTACTTCTATAAAGTATAACTTTTAAGACACCCTGTATGTATTAGAACAAATCCGGCTATGGATTGAAGTCGCAAATCTTTATTAATCCTCCAACAAGAGTTCTGTACTTTTTATCCACAAGGACCCGGAAAGAATATTCCAAAGAAATTCATTGACCAGGGGTTAGTGTTGTATTTCCTTTCTCCAGGGAACTTGGCCTATCTCAGTGTTGGTATTAAATCTGTTGAGACATTCGTCTATAATAAACAAAAGATTCTTTCCAACACCAAAAACAAATTATAAGAAATTCCATATTTATTACATCAGATTTATAGCAGGTTCTATTTGGAAAATTAATTGTTTCAATTAATTCTAAAATTAAAGGAGTTCTTTCTGACAAATAATCTATCTTTATAGGAGGATTTTTTCTCTTTCTTTCTTTCTGTCTTTATTTATATATTTATATATGGAGAACACTAGACAAACACAGGATGTTGTACAAGGATGTTTATTGTAGGTAGTGATATCAATGTTATAACGTTTCGGTCTGTTAGACCTTCTTCAGGATGTTGGATTGAGTTCTTGCTTCAACAGTGGACATTTTCATACTGGTGAGTTAGGAAATTGTGAATAAGAGAAGGGTGGTGTTAGTAGGAGTGTTTAAGTTGGTAGTTCTATTTTTTTTTTCTGATGGGGTGTGTAGCTAGTAGGTTTTGTTAATAATGTAAGTTGTTGAAAGAGGTTGTTGGTGGGTCATATGCACTGGGTTAAGTGGAGATATAGTAAGTCATGTAAAAATGATAAATGGTAGTAGGATTTGTTATGAGTGTGTCTGTGTATGTTTATATATATATATATATTTTTAATTTATTTATCTTTTCACAACTTCTGCTTCTGTAGTATCTGTGCGATCTCTTGTGGATAAAAAAATTCTTTCTGTAGCACTTTTGCCGAGTATCAAAGTATGTATTTACTCTACCCCTCTGCCACGAACAGGATGTGACACAAGGTCAATTTTCTAAGCAGAGTAAAGTTGATTAGAATCCCAAATTTTCCTTCTCCCAGACTGATTGCCAAGCCAGGGCTAAAGAACCCAGTCTGCCCTACCATTTACCTATAGTTTCAAAATTGATGATGGGTCACATCCTGCTCATGATAGAAGGGCTGAGTAAATATATACCTTGTTCAAGGGCCCTTGGCTTCTGATCAGGTGAGGTAAAATAAATTGCATCCCCACAGGCAGCACCTGTCCCATTGCCTAAAAGGGGCAGGACCAATTTATTGCCTAGTGCCTGAGGCAACCTAAAAGGGGAAATGCTGAAAGGACCACACATTTTTTGCACTGGCCACTGCATAAGCTTCACTTTGTGCATGGTTCCCTACATAAAAAATTTTTTTATGTTAATCTAACCAGGTGGAAAATCAGGAAAATAACTACTATTTACCCATAGCTGGAGGGAGAAGAGAGGTATTCATTCTTTTTCAAAGTTCATTATCGAAAATCAGCACCAATTCCTTTTCCTATAATGATAACTGTTACACTAAGTGTGCCTCCAAGTATCAGACTATTCAATTGTTAATACTAACAAGAATATGCATCCTCCAGGCATAAGTTTTTAAGTTTTAATGTAATGAAAGATATTCAATTAGAAAAACTAACAAAATTAAATAAGAACACATATAAAAAGATTACACTTATTTTAAATATTTCTTAATTGGTTTCTATATAAAAATCATTCATAGGTTTGATTTTAATATGTTGGGGAATAAAATAATATTAGAGATCAATAACACCAAGTAATAATTTTTTAAACTCGGTTTTGTTAAAACCAGTATGCAAATTAACCACACCATATATTATGTTATCCCTTATTTCTTAGTGATATATAAGACACATTGTAATATTTTAAACATACTAATAACATAGGCTGTTTTGAGGCAAATCTAATTCAGATTTTTCATAGAGACATCAGTAATAAATAACATTTATTCTATTTATTACTGATTTTGACTATAAATTAATAATTTATAAACTCATAAAGATTAATAAAATGTATATAACAGTGCTTGGTAACTGAAAATTTCTCACCTATACAATTTTCAAACCAAATATATATATATAATCACCTTATTTTGATGGCCAGCAGATCATCATGATACAAGTTATTCTCCTCCATGATTCACTTGGGTTCCAGTCATCCATTCTATCTGTCATCACGTATATGAATGAAGAAGGGCCCAAGCTTTTAAATGATGTGTAGTGTGCATCAATACCTCAAACCTACATATAAAAATAACCAAATATAAGTATGCCAAATTTATCCCGAGCACCCTGTATGTTACCCCGCGTACGCAACCTTTATGCTGTCCATAAACACTCTCATACATTTAAATTACCATCACATACATACACACATCATTTTATCTAATCATACACATCTCATGTCTATTGAATTTTCTGAAATTTTTTGAAATTTCCTTGCATTTGAAACATCTTCACCTGATGATTGCATCGCATGAAACTAATATGGTTGTGAATGTTCCTTTGTCACCTAATAAATAGATATGTAAAACCTTTATATATTTATCTTATTATATATATATATATATATATATATATATATATTATATATATATATATATATATACCCTAATATATCTATATATGTATATGTATATATATATATATATAAGTTAGGGTAGTGAAGATATGAAGTCAACAGAGCTTGGTAACTGACAGTTTCCACCTATACAATTTTCAAACCAAATATATATATATATATATATATATATATATATATATATATATATATATATATAAGTGCTTTTTCCATTGTTCTTTGTTCTTTGATACTTGCCCTACCACTTAAATCTTTTTTCAAGAGAATCCAACTTTCTGACTTTCCAATCTCAATTTCATTCCATTTCCAATTCAGTGCAAAGTTAGTAATTTTTTGTTGTTCTTTCTTTCAACATGAGTTTATCAAATTAAAATTCGGTTGTATTTTATTATTCTTCTATTGATGAAACATTAACAATAAATCTGTGCCTTTTCAATTCCATTTTCATACCAAATTACTCAAGTTTTCTTATATGCACTTGTATTTATAATAATAATTATCATTTGTGTGATTATTCCAATATTGTTTTGAATAAATTGTTTTTTTTGCCCACAATCATTATGGCTATAGATCTTGCTTCATATCAATAGGAAAAGCTTTAACATTCATAACAAAAAAACAAGAATTTTATTCTGGTGTGTTTGATTCTCAAATTAAGGTTTATTTTATCTCATAGCAAAAAAACAAAAACAAAAAAAAAAACACAACATTTTGAATATATAGAAATACATCTTTCTTTTTACCTTTCTTTGAAGCTGTTAGAATGAACATTCTCTTTATCTCCTGTGAATTACAGCATCTGTTATTCCTAATTATAATTAGTAGAATAAAAGTTTCATTGAAAGCAAATGATTTTTGGATTTCATTTTCTTTATAGATTCCTCTTACTCTTCAATACATATAAGTATATATTTAAATTTCTGTCTATGTGCATTTACATCAATGTATATGCCTGTATGTATATATGGATGTATGTATGTATGTATGTATGTATGTATGTATAAAATATGTTATTACATTTACAGAAATATAAGCAATAATATTCATGTGTATATATTTACATAGTGTATCTATATTAATAAAAATGAATGCACACACACACACATATATATATATATATATATATATATATATATATATATATATATACAGGGTGTAAAATAGGTATATATCACCAAAGTTAAGCAGTGAAGAGCCTGTTCAACACTTAATTGGGTGACCACATAAGCAACATCAGGTAGAGTAAACTACTTTAGTCTTTTGTTTATGAAAATGATTTGATTTGGCATTAAATGTCCTGAAAAGGTTGATATGCCATAAAAGAAAACAACCAAATCAAAGCAACCAAAAGTAGGTATACAGTAAGGATTATATCTGTATTATAACTATGGTGTTAGAATCCATTGAATACTAGAAATCATTGAATTCATTAAAATCATCATTACTTTTTTTTTTTTATTTCATAATTTTTATTGTAATACATCTATTATTTACAGGTAAAGTAGTAATTTAATGATGACAGGTAATATTATTTGTTACTACTTTTGCAACTGCCTGTACACACACACACACATACACACACACACACACATATATATATATATATATATATATATATATATGTATATATATGCTATATGTATATATATATGCTATATATATATATATATATATATATGCTATATATATATATATATATATATATATATATATATATATATATATATATATATATATATATATATATATATATATATATATATATATATATATAGTTGGAAAACATGATCAAAAAAGTATTGAAACTGAAGCTTTATCTTTGTTTAAATCTAAAAATTTAAAATCTAAATGAAGATATGCTCATACCTGAATAAAGTATATAATATGATGTTTAGATCTGAAGTTAAATGAATTGACAAAGAAGTGAATTACATGACACTAAACTGGTGAAAGTTCCAGTTCTAGAGTTATGAGGGGTGTGGAGTACCTCATCATAACCATTACTCCCAAGCCCACTCTGACTTGAAGTGCTAGTACTAATTAGGATCCAATCTATGAGTAAAATAAATTTTCAAATCCTTTATAATGGGTTGAGTCAAAAGACAATATTTTGCTAGATGCTTGGGTTATTTTATTTTTATTTTTTTATTCATTCTTGTTGGGTATTCAAATTTTTTTAACTCAATTTAAAAAAATTATATTTAAACTTATTTTTTATCTATTCAGTACACAACAAGTACTCCTACTCCAGGTCAAATTGGACCAGTGTGTAATGGTGACAAAGGGGTACTCCACACTTCCCAGAGCTCCAGAACTGGAACTTCACCACAAGATGCAGTTTAACGTCATGTTCAAGACACTAAGACCTTTAGCCATTGTATTCTAGTACATATGATAAAAAGGTGCCATAAGAACAATAGATTCAGGACAATCATATAGGTGCTAAGGCTTAATGTGACTAGCTGATTGATCAGATCAGAGGAGGCCTCTCCAATTGCATGTCTAGTTTGTGGCGTGTATATCACATGACTGAAGCAATTTAAGCCACGGAAGGTATCTTAGTAGTTGGTGATGTGCTTCACACTGTAGGTAATTTGAAAGTTGCAGAGATGAACATACAATGTAGTCTAATTGAGAAACATGATTTACCAGTTTGAACTTGACCATAATTTAGTTAAAGCAGCCAAAAACATTTGTTGCATGAAAGGTGAATGTACAGTTGTTCTCAACTATTTTTTAAAAATATGGACACCTTTGCTTTCTATTTTACTCTGGTGCCCCCCCCCCCACTAGCCATTCAATTCTTAAAAACCCTATTCTATTTTATAATTAAACAGTTCTTGCTTCCCTGGAACAAAATAATGTTATATGGTCTCCTTTGGGTCATATGCCTCTGGTTGAGTAGAGTAACCAGATGGTTCAAGAGATAATGATTAAATTATGATCAAATCATGTAGGCCTAAAACCATGGATTCAGAGGCTGCGCCCAAGCCACTGAGGCAAAGATCACGAGTAATACTCGCAGAGCATCAGGTGAGCTCAGTATTTCTCAGTCGAGTGTGGTTTTTCACCCTCATGGCCTCGGCAGATGCATCCAGAGCTGCCAAACTGTGGCTCACATTACCAAAATATTGGAAAACTTTTGACTCGCCCTTGTATATCAGGTCTCTAGTGAATAATTATTGTATAACAAACGTTTCTCTTCCAGTTATACGGTCAATTGCTTTTTTTTTATAAATGAATTATAAATGAATTATTAAAACTCAATTTTGTTTTTATCATTAAATAATTGAATTATCTAGAGCTGCTAAATTGTACATCACATGATCCAAATGAGAAACAAGGACGAACTCATAAGTGATGTTACTTGAATAATGTTTGCTTCTCTACTGCCCCATCAAAGAGGGTTTGAGAGGCAAACATTAACTATTGATGAGGAAGTGAAATCTGTAATGAACAGGTGGCTCAAAGAACAGTCAACAGAATTTTATGGGGCAGGGATACATGCTCTCATTCGAAGGTGGAACATTGCTATTGAGAGAAATGGTGACTATGTGGAGAAGAAGGGATGTGATCCACATAGTACCAGCTGCATTTTGATGTAGTTTACATATTCCTGTGTTGGTAATAATACCTGTCCTAAACAAAATGGCCTTACTTTTTGACTCACTCTTGTATTACAAACAACATTCAAATGATTGCTAGAGAAAGACTGAGGATCTGTGGTGGCTAAAGTTGGGTATGCTTACACAACACTTCATTTAGATAGATTCAGTGCTAGCACTTTGTGTGGAGCAAGTTTATGTTTTGCTTTTTGGAACTTTCCAGGAATTTCTTTCCTTAAAATATGTTAGTATTGGATGCAAAAGCCACAAATTTTAAAAGCTAATATTTAATCCTTGGAATGTGATGAGAAGCAAAAGGTGAGAGGGAAAACAGGTATATATATATATATATATATATATATATATATATATATAGATAGATAGATAGATAGATAGATAGATAGATAATCCAAAAGTCCAGAAATCTTCCTTACGACACAAGAGTTTTATTTAAAAAACGTGTCGCAGTTTGAGAGCTCAATGTGTGCTCTTAATGTTAGAGTCACAGAGCAAACAAATCAGTAAAGAAATAACAAAAGACTTAGAGATTTAGCATTATAGTCTATTTCAGGGAGCTGAATATTATATATATATATATATATATATATATTGGGTCATGGCAAAGGCAGCCAATTAGTCAAACACAAAGAGAAGTAGAAGATATGTAATAATACTCAAATATTTTAGTATTGGATGCAAAAGCCACAAATTTTAAAAGCTGATATTTAGTCCTTGGAATGTGATGAGAAGCAAAAGGTGAGTGGGAAAACAGATATATATATATATATATATATATATATATATATATTGGGTCATGGTAAAGGCGGTAATTATTCAAACACAAACAGAAGTAGAAGATATGTAATAATAGTGAATAAGAAGAAAAGTCAAATACTTGGTAATAGTATATTTATTCAATCAGGAATTCATATACATACTAACTCCCTATCTTGTCTGTCTAACATCAAATTTATAAGATAGACGCAACCATTCTTTTACGTCTATAGGAGAGGTAGATAATCCTATACAACAATATATATATATAATATATATATATATATATATATAGAGAGAGAGAGAGAGAGAGAGAGAGAGAGAGAGAGAGTTAAGGAGAAAAAGAAAACTTTGATATTTATTAATATAAAGTCTTTAACATATAAATTTCACATACATACAAATTAATTTTGGAAGGTATGCTTAGAGTAATGTTTTATAGATGAAGGAAATGAATCCATCTGTTCTCCCCCAGATATGGGTAAATATTAGGGTGGATTGGGTTCTTTAGCCTTCATTTGGGGCAACCAATCTAGGAGAAAGAAAACTCTAAATCCAAACCAACTTTACTCCACTTAAAAATTGATGTTGTGTAACATATTGCACATGGCTGAAGGGCTGGGAAAACACATAGATACAAACTAATGAATTAATTCATATATTTGTTAACAGTCAAATATATATATATGCATGTTGAATTAAACGAAAGACACATCTCCTTTTTAATATTTTGGTGGAATTCGTCCACCAAAGTTCATGTCCTGAGTACTTTCAGCACTTTGAATTGCCATCGTCAGGGGTTGATGTGTTCCAGTTTTTCAAATTATATTTTTTTAAAAAATCACAAATAAAATTGTTAAACAGGAGATGTATCTTTTGTTTAATTCAACATGCATAAATGAAAGAATGCTGCCCAAATACACATATATGTATATGTATACATTCAGCACCACCATAAATAATACACCCCTTAAAAAAGTACCAGAATTCTATTATTTCTAATGAAACAAAAATATTATTTGGTATAATTATTTCTAGTAGAATAAACATAAATTATTAGGTATTATTTATTACCAAACTCAACAGCTCTGAAACTCTGTAACCAAAGATAAACCCAGTTATGGATTAAATAGTACCACTACTGCTCTTCTACAAGGATGGGTTCAGCATTAAATAACCCATGAAAGTTGATATACAATTAAACAAAGAAAACAAATTAAAACAAACATATTTTTGGTTCGAGAATCTCAGTACTGGTAATAAGTGATAGCAAATAATATCTGTTTTGATTGTATAATGTTCCACTAGAAATAACAAAATCCAGGTATTTCTTGTTTAGAAGAAAATTAACTTCTTATCTTTAAAATCCTAGGGATGTACTTATTTGTGGGCAACATTGTATATACACACACACATATATATATATACAAGGTGTATCAAAAAAATATAGAGATTGAAGCTGTATTTACCGAGATAGAAATGAACAATGAATGGAATGTTATTTTTTTTCAGAAGGTGTGTCAAAAAGTACAGATTTTAAAGCTCTATTTACCAAGATAGAATTGAAGAATGAATGGAATGTTAATTTTTCAGAATACAAGGTGTCAAAATGTACCAAAAATCTCGAAAAATTTTTGACACACCTTGTATATTTTTATATAAAGATAGATAGATAGGGCTGGCTTAGTTCAGTCAGTAGAGCACTTGACTAGGAATCACAAGGTTCCTGGTTCAATAACGGCCCTCGCCAACTCAACATATGAGTAGCACAGGGATCTGTGTGGTAAAGTGAGGAGCTGATGATAGGTGTGACACCCCGCCTCAGACGCTAAAAAATAATCTCCTTAGTCTAGCGCTAGTGAAAAGGGAATAGACTCCCTCGCTGTCTGGCTGATACCAACATTAGGCCACCCCGACGACTTTACTTACTTACTTATACATATATATATAGACACAGACATCATACACCACACACTCACACACATATATATACACATGTAAATGCATATTTCCATTTATCTCTCTGTGTTTTGTGTGTGTGTGTAAACAGAGAAAAATAAATGCATATATAAACTGTGTGTTTCCAACTGTGTTAAAATGTATTTTAAGCTACAATGTATTCAATGTTTTCGCTTACATTTTTTTTATTCATAATTATTGATCTTAATATTATGTTTGTATTGTAAAACTCTTGCATCTACAACAATGGCTGTTATTATCACCAATTCCATCTCCAAACACAAAGTAATAATGCTTGCATATTCTTTAGTAAATTGCATTCTGTATCCTGCATACATAACAAGCTGAATACAAATCTAATAGGCATGCTTGATTAAAGACAAATTTCAAGCACTCCACTCTATACACATGTACATAGGAATGATTAAATTATTTGTACATTTCACTTCTTACTACTCACTATTATATTAGTGTGTGTAAATGTATGTAGCTAGATGCGTATATGCATATCTACCTTTTTGTATACAAATATATGTTTATAAACACATATATGCATCTTAAACATATTACTACTCACTCACTATCATATTAGTGTGTGTAAATGTATATAGCTATATACATATATGCATATCTACCTTTTTCTATACGGATATGTGTGTATAAACACATATATGCGTCTAAAACATATATGCATTAAGCGTTATATCTATGTATATCTATCTTTTGTATGTGTATATGTATTTATGGACAGGTATGCATCTAAATTACATATGCATATAGGTTTACAATATACACATGTATTGGTATAAATGTATGAATATATATGTGCATATCTGTCTTTTGTATGTGTATATGTGTTTATTGACATATATATGCATCTTAAACATATTACTACTCACTATATATAGTGTGTGTGAATGTATGTAGCTATATGCATATATGCATATCTACCTTTTTGTATACGGATATATGTTTATAAACACATATATGTGTCTAAAGCATATATGCATTAAGCATTATATCTGCACACATATGTGTTGGCATAAATGTATGAATATATATGTGCATATCTATCTTTTGTATGTGTAAATGTATTTATGGACATATATAGATCTAAAGTACATATGTATATAGGTTTACACTATACACATGTGTTGGTGTAAATGTATGAATATATATGTGCATATCTATCTTTCGTAAGTGTATACGTATTTATGGACATATATAGATCTAAAGTACATATGCATATAGATTTACACTATACATATGTGTTGGTATACATGTATGAATATATATGTGCATATCTATCTTTTTGTATGTGTATATGTATTTATAGACATATATATGCATCTTAAACATATATATGTATATATATATTTACCAACCCCTCCGCATGAGTAGGATGTGACACAAAGTCAATTACTTAAGCAGAGTTTAACGGGTTTGAATTCAGAGTTTTCCTTCTCATAGACCGGTTACCTAACACAGTCTGCTCTGCTATTTACCCATAGCTGGAGGGAGAATTGGATTCATACCTTTCCCAAGGGTATTAGGGCCTTGTGAAATGCAAACAGCTTCATCGAGTAATTGAACTCGGGTCGACGAGTCCATTTCCTACGACTCTAACCATTAGACCACGTGTCTCCGTAACATATATATGCATATAGGTTTACAACTATACACACATATGTGTTGGCATAAATGTATAAATATATATATATATATATATATATATATATATATATATATATATATATGCATATTTATTTTTGTATGTATATATGGATATAGACATATATGCATCTAAAGCACATATTTATATAGGTTTACATCTATACACACATATGTGTTGGTATAAATATATAAATAATATATATTTACATATCTATCTTGTTGTATATGTGTACATGTTTCATGCCATGTATATGCATCTAAAATACATATACACACAGGTTTACATCTACAAATATAAATTTCAATACATATCTAACTTTTTGTATGCATATATATACTTGTAGACATATACATGCATCTACAGCATATATGCATTAAGCGTTACATCTGTACACACATATATATAAGTTGGTATATATGCATATCTATCTTTTTGTATGTGGATATGGGTTTATGGACTTACATATGCCTTTTAAGCATATATGCACTCAGGTTTATATCTGTACATACACATGCATATATGGGAGAAATATGAGGAGATTATCCGACAGTATGTGGGGAAAGGTAGACAAACACGGGATATTGTAGAAACATGCATATATATATATATATATATATATACATATATATATATATGAGAGTAAGCTATCATCTATTTTGACTTGATAGCATTTGAAGATATAAGTGTATGCATTCATACATTTTAACACATATATATAAATATTCACTTACATATTTATGTGTATATATATATATATATGTTGTTGGCAGCCTTCCATCTACGAGAGACGATGGAGTAGTGTCAAAGTTTTTTGTTTTTTTAACTACATTGCCAGGGTGTGTTCATATGGAGGATAAGCTGTTGCCCATGCAGCAAATCCCCCTTCTCCACACTGACACTGTGATCCAAAGGAAAGGTAAGGAACCAATGCAGTTTGGCAATGGTAGTGTTGCAGGGGTTGATGTGTAATACTGGATTTCAGAATCACACCACCTTAGGGACTCCGGCTCCTGATTTGTTTTCGCCTTTATTATTATTGTTAATATTATTATTATTATTATTATTTTAGAAACACTGCATATTAGAATTAAAAATCATAAACTAAACAAAATAAACTTCAATAATAGCATGAATGTTCTAAAATGTCTGTAATTACATTAACAATTTATACAATAATAATAATAATAATATTAACAATAATAATAACAGTGGAAACAATGATAATAACAATAATAATAACAACAACAACAACAATAATTAGAATAAAATAAAATAAACACAACCCCTATATAAATAGAATAGCGGAATGGACCAACCCATTGTTGTATGGTTTATTAACTACCCCTGAAGATGACCCGTGGTAGGGCAGAAAGTACTAGGGAAATTACCTATGGCAAATATATCAGCCAATTTTTGCCAGATATAATTAGTCAATCCGCCAATTTGAAAGAACAAGGAACAAAATTTGCAGACAAAAAATGGCTGCATTGTTCAATGCTATATATATATATATATATATATATATATATATATATTATTTATATATACATGTATATATATATATAAGTGGATGATATCAAGTGTTACTTTGATAGGATTCAACCAAAAATGAGAACTCAAATGCACATATAAAGATTTCTGTATATATATATATATATATTTACGTATACAGTGTATTATAAATATATTATAAATGTATATATACCTTGTTTAGGATATAAATTTGTGAAAAAAGGACTGAGGACCTTATATGTCAAAATAAATTTATATCCTAAACAAGGTACATATCCATTTACTTACTTTATATATATATATATATATATATATATATATATATATATATATATATTTCAAAGCAATACATATTGTGATTTCCAAAGCAATATATATATATATATATATATATATATATATATATATATATATATATAAGTTAAGAGTAAGGAAATGAATCCGATGGTATAAGTATAGATAAAAGGATATGAAAACATACAATGCTGTTAAAATGAAAATATTTTATATCATATTCATAGCTACTATTGAACAATAATATATATATATATGTATATATATATATATATATATATATATATATATATATATATATATTGACTCACATGTACACATATACATTGATATTGTTTACATAATAAGTGCATATAATTAAGCAATTTTTTTTTCTTTCTTTTTTTCTTGCCAAAACATCTCCTTTTATTTCATTTTGTTTTGTGTAACTTTGTCTGCCATGATCAGCAGTTGAAGATGATGAGATGGCAGAACATAAAACAGTAAAATCAGCCAAAATCCTCTTGTTTTGCTCTGTTCTTCTTTTCACCATGCACAGTTTATAAATGGTCCATTTAATTAGAAAATTCAATTAGCCAGCATCAAAAACTCGTTATTCTCAGGGCCCTAATTTTACAACAGCAATTATAGAATATGTATTGGAATGCCAGAAATTGGTCAAAGTTGGTTTTTCATGAGCAATAAAACAGCATAGATCCCAAAGCCTGGAACATTTATTTAATAATAAGGCAAAAATACAGAAGTGCTAAGTAATCAATACACTTATATTGGGAACATTGTGTGTCTTCCTTTTACAGTGATGCTCACAAAGTTATGCAGCATAGACAGGGACACACAGATACAGAGACACACAGATGCATACACACACACAGAGACATACATGTCCTGGGTATAATGTTAAACTGCATCTAATAATGAAGTTCCAATTTGAATTTTTGTGAGTGTGGAGTACCTCTACATAGCCATTACTTCCAGTTCTACTCAGACTCAGAGTGGTAGTAGCTGCTAGGGTCCAATCTAAGGGTTAAATAGAAAAAAAAAAAACGTGGATATTAAAATGATGTTTAAAAAAATTAAATTTGAAAATTTCTTTTTTTAATACCAATCAAGAATTAATAAAAAACGTCTTCAGAATAAAATAAACCCACAAGGGATTACATACCATAAAACCAACCAACACCAAACACACAGATACACACATGCATACACACACACACATCCATATATATACAGACACATGAACACTTGCTCAGATACACATCCATATATACACTTGCATGCACACACACACACACATACACATGTACACAAGTACATACACACATCCATATATACACTTCCACACATGCATACATATACACACACATACAAGCACACATGTATAAACTCACATTTACACCCACACTTGCATATATAGACATAAACATACACACACACACGTACACTAGAACAGACATACATCCATATATGCAATTTTATGGACAGACATATACACACAGACATATATACACATACACACATGCACTCACACATGCATGTACACTCAAATACAAGCCAACATGCACAAGCACACATCTATACACACACTTGCACATATACACACAAACATACACACGCACACATGTACACTAGAATAGACATATATCTGTATATGCACTTGCATGCACACACACACACACACATACATACACATGTATACAACCACTGATACACATCCCTATGTATGCATACACACACAGGCACATGTACACTAGCACAGACATACATCCATATATGCACTTCTATGCTCACAGACACACACACACATAAACACATATACAAGCACAGGCACACATCTGTGTATATCCATACACATACACATGCACATGTACACTCATACAGATACACATCCATGTATGCACTTGCATGCATACCCACACATACATACATGTGTATACAAGTACAGTCATGCATCCATATTTATACAGGCACACACTTACACACATACATATATGCATACATAGAGACACGTGTACACAAAAACATTCATACAAGCATACATGCACAAAACATTTGTACACATGCATGCATGCACACATGCACAAAATTGACATCCATACATACACTGGAACATATATACATACACATGCACACACATGTACACTAGCGCAGATGCACATCCATACACACACTTGCACATATGCATACACACACACACACACATAAACACACACAACCATACAAACACTCATGTACAAAAGCACAGACATACACCCATACATACACTTCATCCCATCAATGTACGCACATGCACACACATGCACAAACTCGCATCCATATACACATTTTCACATATACATACATACATGCACACAAACACACAAAACCATACACACACATCTACAAAAGCACAGACACACATACCCATACATACACTTGAACACATCAATGGGCATACACACACATGCATGCAACACACACATGCATAAATGCTCAAACTCATATACTCACACTTACATACATGCATGCATATACACAGATGCACACAAACACAAACACCCATACATACACACACACAAACACCAACACACATATAATTTCTATTTCCATAATTTTGTAGAAACTTAATTTGTTTTCTTTAGTTGAATATATACATATTTTTTTAATTGCATATACACAAGCAAATACATAGATATTTTCATTTAGGTGTGAGAAGTGTGAGTGTAAGAGAGAGAGAGAGAGAGAGAGAGAGAGAGAGAGAGAGAGAGAGAGACTGACTATGTGCATGTGTGTATGTGCATACTTTTATACACACATCTTTAGAAAATATAGGGACCCACTCTCGATAAACATACTCAATCACGGAATCATACTTTAAGGTTATTATTAACTTTTGAATTAGCCAAGGGTTACACATTGGTTATCATCATAGAAACAAAAGAACTTGCTGAGTCTCCAAACAAAGCATTTTGAATTTCACTTCATTTTAATTCCCTTGAGAAAAGACAAGAATTCATCTCTTTTCCCACAGATGGGTTCTCTACCCAAAGTAGGTAAACCAATCTAGGAGAAGGAAAACACAATTAAAAAATATATTTTCCCCAAAGTAGGTAAACCAATGTAGGAGAAGGAAAACTCTGAATTAAAAATCATTTTTTCCCTGTAGTAGGTGAACCAATATAGGAAAAGAAAATGGTATTAAAAATGATCTACAACAGGTTTGGTAGTCATGCTGTGAATAGAAACTGCTGTGAATAGAAATTGCTCAAGAAAACAAGAGAAAATAACAATGATTTCATTTCCTTGTAACACCTCATTAAAAGAAGTTCTCCTGAGTATATGTACTTTCAATCATTTTCAAGGATCAACTCAGTCAAGTGATTTCAAACAATTATTATACTGCCTTCATCCTCAGTTATGATATCTCAATAGTAGGGCAAACTAAGCTCTCTAGCCTTAATAGGACAACCAGTCTAGGAGAAGGACAATAACAACAATCTAAACCAAACCTTGCTTTTTTAGGCTGGCTAGGCACCAAGAATAGCATCCCATTCATAAAAAGTCTGATGGATTTTATGAAGATGCATGCTTACAGTAAGTAAGTAAAGTCACTGGGGTGGCCTAAAGTCAGTATCAACCATACAGCGAGGGAGTCTATCCCCTTTTCACTTGCGCTAGATCAAGGAGATTGTTTTTGGCTACTGAGGTGGAGCGCCATACCTACCATCAGCTCCTCACTTTACTGCACTGTGCTAGTCATATGCTGAGTTGGCGAGTGTCAGTATCAAACATGAAATGGTTAATAAAAACTCAACTCTAAAACCTTGTCGGTCAGATTTAATAAGATATACCTACAAAAATATTTGCTTCCTAATTACATCCTATATATATATATATATATATATAGAGAGAGAGAGAGAGAGAGAGAGAGTGTGTGTCTGTGCTATATTTTCATATAAAGAGTGCTTAATATCATTGATAAAGTTTGTTAGAGTGTTGAACAAAAATCATTTTCCTGACTTCACACCAGGCCAGATGAACACATGGGGATATTTTTGTTTTTAATGAATCTGCAAGACCAACTTACTAACCATTATACCATGATGTGAAACTTGGTTGGAATATTGCATAGGCAAGAAAATGACAGTTACCAAGCACTGTTGACTATATGTCTTCGCTACCCTAACTTATATTATATATATATATATGTGTGTGTGTGTGTGTGTGTGTGTGTGTGTGAGCATGAGTGTGTGTGTGCATGTGTGTTTTCAGACATATCTATACATTGTTTTAGAAACTATTGTACATATATGTGTATGTGCATGATGATATAAAATATGTCCCTAAAGAAGAGACATCTTGTTTTTGAGAACTAAATTTCTATTTTTTTCCTTATAATTTTCACTTAATAATTTTATAATCAAGAGTTAATATAGACAGAGATAAAAGCACTGCATGTTTTATGTATGAAAAATGCATTATCTTAAGTGTTCAAGATGGATAATAAAATCTGTACATATTCTTTTTGGGACACCCAATAGATACTATCTTGCATATCAACTGAGAGAAAAAAAATGGTTTTGCAAAAAGGAATACTTTTTGCATTCCAAAAATTACCTATACAAAATAGACAAATCTCTCATTTTCTATGCATTTGTTAGTTTTAAATATTTTTTAACTCCATTTTTTTTATTACCCATAATTCATCATTCTATAGTGAGCTGGAAATAATTTGAATAAGAACTGTGAGAGCCATTGTAACAAGGCACTTTTGGAAGAAGGATAATTAAACTTCTTCTTCTTCTCCTTTTCTTTTAGTTTAAGTTTATATTCCTTCTTTCTTTCTTTCTTTCTTTCTATTCAAATTTTTGTTGTTGTTGTTGTTGTTGTTGTTCTTCTTCTTCTTCTTCTTCTTGATCCAAGCTTATCTTCTTACTTTCTTTCCATTCAAATTGTTGTTGTTGTTGTTGCTCTTCTTCTACCTCAGCTTCTCCATCTTTTTCTTTTTCTTCTAGCTAAGAAAACTGAACACATCTATTACACAGAAGGCTGTTTTGATTTTTAATCATTTACCAGGGAAAAAAGCTCTTCAAGTAAAAAAACTACTGACAGAGTTATCCCATCTTGGCAACACACAGCTATCCAAAATAAATTTTCAAGTTTAAAAAAGAGAGATTTATATGCCAATTAACTTTATCAATTCTATTACCACATAAATTATTTCATTTACATTTTAAGGATCATTAATGAGCTTTTTTGTTATTGCTGTTGTTTTTTTTCTTCTTCAGTTAAAGCTTATAATTTGCTATCTGTATGTTAAGCAATGCTCTTCATCTAATATAACACTACATCAATTTCTAGAAAAGCATGAAGATAGATGGATATTACATCTTGAAACCCTTACTCCAGAACGACTCAACTACAAATCAAATCACTCAAACCCAAACATTTACACTTTTATTATTCATTAACTTCCATATTCATCAGGTTGCACTGACAGCACAGATTCCCATCCCCATTCATCACTATCAGTCATCATCACTTTCAAGTCTTACTCACGGCATCCAGAATCCGCACAGAGCTGATTGATGTAGCTCTGGTTGCTTAAACTTATGTGTCCTTGTGTATGTGTCCACATGAAAACATTACTTCTGAGTTTGTTCTTACTTCTCCAACAGTTCCAGCATGTCTTGTTCGTCTTACTTGCATGGTTTGTGTGATAGGAGGTAAGTGGCCATACAGCTGCTTTTTTTCTGGTGCTGTTTCGAGGATTTGTTTAAGACAGCATGCAGCAACTTTTTACAGTTCCTATCTAGCTTTTTTTTTTCATTAGAGTCCAAGTGGTGCAACCAAACAGTAGCACTGATATGACTTTAAGAAGCAGCATCACACAAAAAGCAGTTGTATGGCCACTTATCTCCTATCGCACAAACCAATAAAGTAAGATGAACAAGACTGGCTGGGGAAGTAAGGATGAACTAAAAGTGAAGTTCTTCTATAGACACATATACATGGATGTATTAGAGTTGGCCAATATGCAAAAACTTACTGTGATCAGCTCTGTGCAGATACTGGATGTTATGCATAGGACTTGCCTGGAGTAATGACCAGTAGTGAAAGGTGGCGAGAGAGAGTCATAAAACCTGTGCTGTCAGTTTGATATGATGATGATGTAGACTTACATATCTCTCCATACATCTTTCCTTTTTGTATCCACTTTCCTGTCTGGTTGTCCTGATTAAAAAGTAAATTATATGAATTATTTTGAGATTCATTTCTAAGAGGAGTTTCTTATTCCATAATGTTTTGAATTCAGAGTTTTCTTTCTCCTAGACTGGTTGCATATGAAGATTAAATAATCCTACTTATACATAACTGAGAGAGAATAGTTGGATTCATGCCTTTTATTAAGGGTATTAGTGCTAAATTTCCTGTTCTTTCTAAGGCATTTCAGAACTTGCAACAATCAGGGATAGATATTCTGAGTGTCCCAACCATGGTTGGGTCACACCATCCACATGCCTGCAGACAGACTCCCCTGTAAACTACTTTACAGTGAACTCACAGATGGCACGCGGAAGACAGGAGCCCCCCCCCCCAAAAAAAAAGCAGTTCAAAGACCATATTAAGACAACGCTGAAGAAATGTAACATCACACCTTCAAGTGTGGAAGATCTGGCCTCCAACAGACAGGGTTTAGCTCCTGTGTGGCTCCTGCCACACAATAATCAGCTCAATAATGAGATAAACAGGACTGCAGAGTGGAGACGTCTTTGTTGTCATGAACAACCAAATGTAGATGGGAATTTCCCCGGCAATCTGTGTGACCACATCTGCAAGTCTAGAATTGGACTAATGAGCCATCATAGGGTCCACAAAAGAAGATATGGAGTGATGTCATTGTCGTCTGCGACGGACTTCCAAAAGAAAGAAAAGAAATTCTGAGTGTCCAAAATGAGGTCTAGACACCCACCCATTCATTATAAATTCATTATGAATATTAAGCATAACTCAATAATATAATAATGGCTCATAATGGGAAACAAATGTTTCTATACCCTGTTATTACTTGTTATAGAACTTCTATGATAGCACAGCACACCATGAAACTACCTGACTGATGATATGACACTTAGCAGATGGTAAGATAATAGGAGAGTCAAAAATAAGATACAAACATCTGATGGTGTAATGGTTATCATGGGAGAAATGGACTTAGGGAAACGAGATCAAATCCTGGACAAGGCTGTGTGTATTTCACATAGCACTAATATCATTGGGAAAGGTATGCATCCAATTATTCTTCCTCCATCTATAGGTAAATAGTAGGACAAACTAGGTTCTTTAACCTTAAAATGGCAACTAGTCTAGGAGAAGGAAAACTTTGATTTCAAACCAGTTAAACCCTGCTTAAAAAATGACCTTGTGTTGCATTCTGCATGTGCAAAGGGGTTAGTAAGTATATACATACATACACATAAAAATATCTGGGTTTTTTTTACCACTACACATGTGCTGAGTTGGTGAGGGCCAGTATCAAACCAGGAATCTTGTGGTTAGGTTTTAAAACATTGATATTGCAACTAAATATAAATTGTTTACCTGTTTAGAATCCCGACTGAAGGTTAAATAGTACCTTTACTTGGACTCTAATGAAACGCTTTGAGAAAAAGCTAGATGGGGACTGTACATGGATGCTGTGTCCTGTCCTGAACTAATCCTGGAAGCAAAGATCAGCTATATGACCACCTGGCTTCTATTACATAAACCATCCAAGTAAGATGAATAAGATATGCTGGATACTCCTAGAGAATCAAGGACGAGCACATAAGTGATGTTCTCCTGTGGGTACACTAGTGTGGGTCGGTCAGAAAAAACCTACATCAATCAGCTCTGCACTGATACTGGATGTTGTGTAGAGGAGATGAAGTGATAGCCGATAGGGAATTAGGTTAGGAAGAGGCATGGAGATTCATGCTGTCAGCACAACCTGATGATGATGACTGTTCTTCTATAAGGATGTCTTTGGCATTAAATAACCCACAAAGGTTGATATGCCATTAAACAACAAAAAACAACCCCCAAACCAAACCTGTTTAAAATAACTGGTCATATTTTCGTACCAAATACATGGAGGCACGTGGTGTAATGGTTAGAGTCGTAGGAAATGGACATGGTGAGATGAGTTCAAATCCTGGACAAAGCTGTTTGCATTTCACATAGCGCTAATACCCTAGGGAAAGATATGAATCTGACTGTTCTCCCTCCAGCTATAGGTTAATAGTAAGGCAGACTTAGCTCTTTAACCTTGGTTAGGCAACCAGTCTAGGAGAAGGAAAAATGAATTCAAATATGTTAAACTTGGCTTAAGAAATTGACCTTGTGTCACTTCCTACTCGTGGAGAGGGTTTGTTAAATATATATATATACAATCAGAGACTATAATTGTCAAACTGGCTTTGGTGTAAAATAATATAACAAGGGATGACATGCAATAAAACCAACCAACCAACCACCCAAAAAAATTCTAAGAAATTGTAATATAAATTGTATCCACTGAAGTCTCTACGTGCAAATACAAAATCCACATTACTTGAAAATCTAAACATGTAACGACAGTATCTTTATTTGTTCTTTATTATTGTATCTTATTTTTCTTTTCTTTTATCCTATCAATTTTTATGTTTATTATAATAAAGTAAGAATTTTTATCATTTTATCTTCATCTATTTTAAAACTTTTCTCATTCTGTTTTAGCCTTTGTAAAGCAAAGAAAAAAAGAAAAAACAACAGATAAACAAATTTTGTACACATGAAAAATTTCATCTGAGTTACCAAATGTCAACTCATTAAAATGCTATACATTTGCCTTCATAACAAAAACTTTCAAACTCACTCTATTCTTCAGCTTTATTGCATTTCTGTTTTTTTTTCATAAACACTAAATCTCATCTGATTTGAAATACTTCTTTTATTTTTTTTTCAAATAACCAAACACCTGATACAGCTATTTTAGTTTCAACACCCAAAACAAATTCTACTGTCTATTTTTTTTTTTTTTGGCTAAGTTTATTCATACATACGAAAAGCATAATTGTAAGCTCATTGAAATAAGATGAGCTTCTGCTCAAAAGTATAGAGGTGGTGGTTGAGGGTCTTTATGTCCTGGGAATGATGTTTAACTCTATCTGATGGTGAGGTTCCAGTTCTGGAAGTGTGGGAAATGTGAAGCACCCCTTCATCACCATTGCTTCCAGGTCCATTCTGTCCCGGGGTGGTAGGGTCCCATCTATGGGTTAAATAGAAAAAATGTGTTAATAAAAAAATTGAATATCCATTAAATAGAAAAAAATGTGTTAATAAATAAAATTGAATATTCATTAACAATTATTTATTTCAAACTTTGTTGGCATTAAATGACCCACTGAGTTTGATATGCTGTAAAACAAAACAAACCAAACTAAACCAAAAGTATAGAGAATTTGAATTGCATGTAGTATGGACTTTTGTAACTACTCTGTTTCCCAAGCAGTATCCTTTGTAGAATTCCAGACACATGTCCAATGGTTTATGGACAAGTCATGTTAAAAGCACTAGTTCCTACTTGATAACCAAAGTTAAGCAGCAATGAACTTATTCAGTACTTTGAGGGGTAACCATTCAAGTACTAGCTGGTACTGTAAGCAAAATGACTTGTGTTGGCATTAAATGACCCAAAAAGGGTTGATATGCCATAAAACTAACCAACCAACTAACATATCCTTAGTGTCTATTTTAAAGGAGATGGTGGACACAAGGTTTTTGGGGTCAGGAATATTTTCCTATTCAAATTCCCAAAATTTTTGTTACACCTTGTATATACATATGTGTGTGTGTGTGGTGGGGGGGGGGTGATGGTTATTATTGAAAGAAATGGACATGGTGATATGTGTTCAAATCCTTGACAAGACTGTTTGCATTTCACATAGTGCTAATATCCTTGGAAAAGGTATGAATCCAATTATTCTCCTTCCAGCTATCAGTAGGGTAGACTGGGCTTTTAAACCTTGGTATGGCAACCAGTCTAGGAAAAAGGAAAACTCTGAATTCAAACCTGTTAAACTCCGCTTAAGAAAGTCTCACATCAAGTTAATGTGGAGGGGTTGGTAAATATGTATAGAATGAATTTGCCTTTTAAATTTAAATTTTAATCTTTTTGTATAACCAATTATTGACAGTTAATCAATTTATTATAGACCAATTAACATTATTCAGCTTCTGATATATAACATTATTATTGGTAGCCTTGTCAGCAGGTCTCAGATTGCACAGACTGCATCCTCTACTGGGTATGTTCTAATTATGGAGATCTGGGAAGTGTGAAATACACCTTCATTGCCATTACACCCAGGTCCACTCTAACCCAGAGTGGTCATACTTGTTATGATCCTATCTATCGGTCAAATAGATATGTTTAAAAATCCTGTGTATTCAACAGAACCATGAGAAAGAAAATGTAAATATGAATGTGCATTGAATGTGATTCCCTAACCACTAGGGATAAAATAACCGGAGCTCTATTGCATGTCATTAAACTCATTAAAAATATTATTGTAGAAGGAATTTGCTTTCATGTCTGCATTTGGAAATGAGCTCTGATATTTTGTTTGTCAAACATTCCTATAAATAACTGCCTTGTCAAAACAATAAATATAATTCCTTGTCAAAATGACCAGATCTGAACCATAAATCAGTTTTTCCCATCCCATAATCCGTCAGCAGTCTACATATATAGACACAGTTCAACTAGGAGTGGCTATTTGGTCTAAAGTAAGGAAAGTGTGAAACTGAGAGTCATCATACTCTTTTATCTGTCTACAGATTTACATATTTAGATGTTTTGTTCCTGATAATGAGTGCTTTTGCCCAATAAAAAAATATACACTTTATATGCATTAACCAAAACTATTCTTAGTTTTTAAGTGAGCAGTATATATATATATATATATATATATATATATATATATATATATATGTTGGATTATTTGGTGGTATATAAGCCATACACCACTTAAATTTATAGACAAAGTGAGGTCACGTGGTTTAAACCTCAGCCAATCAACAGCCCAAATGCGTGCAAGGATCGCACTCTGCTTAACACAAAAAAGCACTCTTGCTTGAAGCCTAAAGGAGGGCCATTAAAATCATAACAATATATACGTATATTGGATGCGCACAAAGAAAAGGGCTTCCTGGTGACAAAAAAAAAAAACCTTGGCCAGTTCTTCAAAGACCATTACTATGTTGTCGGGGCAGCCTAATGTCGGTATCAGCCAATCAGCGAGGGAGTCTATCCCCTTTTCACTAGCGCTAGACCAAGGAGATTGTTTTTGCATCTGAGGTGGAGCACCACACCTACCATCAGCTCCTTACTTTACCGCACAGATCCCTGTGCTACTCATAACACTGAGTTGGCGAGGGCCATTATCGAACTAGGAACCTTGTGGTTTATAGCCAAATGCTCTACCGACTGAGCTAACCCGGCCATTACTATAAACACTCTCTAAGAAATAGTTGTGAACCTAGAAATAAAAGTTGAACCTCAAAAGTATCTTTTGTCTTTTGTCTTTTGTCCCTTCCTTAACATCTTTTCAGCCAAACGACCAACAGAAGGAAAGACTACACATATTGGTGTTATAGAAGAAACAAGCAACAACCCATCATTACTAGCCTAACCCTATAATAATCAGATAAGAAACAAAATGAACTAAGTGAAATAATGGTTTGGTTTGGTTTCTTTGTTTAATGGCATATCAACCTTCATGGGTTATCTAATGCTGAAGCTATCCTTGTAGAAGAATAATAGTGGCAATATTTAACCCATTGCAGGGGGATGAATTGGCTCATACCTTTCCTGAGGGTATTAGCCTGAAAGTGAATGTAATATCACAACTGGAGTTCAAATTTGCTTACAATGTAATTTATGTTACCCACTGTACCATGGGACTCCTCTCCAAATGAAATAAAGAATATTGTTGACCATATTGACATTACAGTCTTGGAAGACTATATAATTCTTGTGCCACTGAAGTCACATCGTCTCCTTTGACTGTGAAGTCCAATGTTAAAAAAACAGCCTCGACCACAGATGTTGCATGTGAAGGCTGTCCCTGCAGGTGTTGATGTGCCAGTGCTTTGTTGCTGCCACTTTCTTCTGGACCTCTTGGCTTCATGATGTTGCACCAGGGTAACTTCAGACATGAACAGTCCACTCCGGAGAGCCTGCTGCCAACGAGGGCGGTCCTGAGCAGAATTTTCCCAGCTGGAAGGGTAATGCCAAAGCACCTGAGATCATTCTTGCAGACATCATTAAAATGCAGCTGGGGGCAACCATTCTGTCTCTTACCAGACAAAAGCTCTGCATAGAGGATGTCTTTCAGGATTCGTCCATCATCCATCCAGCGGACATGGCTCAGCCATCAGAGACAACACTGTCTCAGTAGACCATATATGTTGACCATAACAAAGAATTTTAGAAGTATTAGTAACTTATTTTTTTCTATGTTTTTGATAATCTTTTATTCATTTCTTATTGAATCATTAAATCTCCTACTTGCATTTTATCTACTTTTATCTATCTCTATCTATCTATCTAATTTTTCATTTCTAAACTCAACTGCTGTGAAAAAACCCAGATAACTCAGTTTGAAAATAAAAAAATTTCAAACTGAGTTATCTGGGAAAAAAATTTTTTTAAAGAAAAGACCAACACACCTGTACTTTCTGAAAATAATCATCAATATCGTAATGTAGCAGCCAAAAGAAAAAAACACTGAAGGAGTTTTCTAATTTATATATGTAGAATGTGCTCAATATGCTAAGAAGAGCAAAATCATAAGGACCTAAATGAGTCAGACACTATCTACTGAGGTTTCACCTGAATGGTTTTTCAGGATAATATATATATATATATATATATATATATATTATATTATATATTCATTGGAGTGACCTGTTGTCAGTACCAGCCAAACAACGAGAGAATCTATCCCCTTTTCATTAGCGCTAGACCAGGAATTTCTTTCTGAGATGGAGCACCACACCTACCTTCAGCTCTCTACATTACCATACATATCAGATTATTCAGTCTGTGCTACTCGTGTGCTCAGTTTGTGGGAACCATGCGATTCCTGGGTGGGTACTCTACTGACTCAGCTAAAATGACCCCTTTTAAATATATTTATATATACTTAATAAGGGCTGGTTTAACTCAGTCAGTAGAGAGTCCACCTCAGAACCTGGTTCAATACCTGCCCTGGCCAACTCAGCATATGAGTAGCACAGGGATCTGTGTGGTAAAGTAAGAAGCTGATGGTTGGTGTGGCGCTCCACCTCAGACACAAAAACAATCTCCTTGGTCTAGCACTAGTTAAAAGGGGATAGACTACCTTGCTGTCTGGTTGATACCGACTTTAGGCCACCCGATGACTACTTTCTTGTACTTAATAATCTTTTATTCATTTCTTACTGAATCGTTAAAACCTCACCGGTTATAATCTTCATTTGTGTTATTCATATGTGAAAAGATGTATGAAATTTTAGCATTCATAACACTTGTAAGACTATTTTGAAGTTTTTGGGTTTGTCTGTAAATAATGTAGAAAAAAAAAAGAAACTGTTTTTTATTTTGTTTGTTTATTTTTGTGCTTTTGATCTTTTAAAAAAAAATCTTGTGTTCCTGTGTCTTTCTGATTTATATTATCACCACTTAACAGGATCAGTTTGTTGTAACCAACAATGTTTATGACCGTCCATCTTTGTTATTGTTTGAGCAGTAACAATAGAAAGTAGTTTTTTTAATCTTATTTTTCCGCTCACTTCTCATGAACCATTGTTACCTAGTGAAAGCCTGAAGTCAAATTGACCTGAGTTTATATATATGTATATATAGTTTCCAAGTACCGCTTCAACTTTTCTGATGGAGTAGTATTATTTCAGTAATGTATCCAAAAGTGTTCAATGCTTCTTAAAAAATAGGGCTTTAAAATTATGGGTCTTTTTTTTTCATAATCATATATATATATATATATATATATATATAACAATATTGGTATTGAAGAGAAAAACAAACAAAATCCGTCATCTTACAACTCATCTCTTTGCCTAATTTAAACCACTTACAGAAGCTCTCCAGCCTTTGCGATCCTACCATAAACTACTGGCAGTGGCTCTCACATGTATCAATGGTTTATACTGAAAAATCACTATGTAAACATCTCTGCCAGCTTTTGTTTTGTCTGTGAACCAGCCCTGAGACTGGTACTTGATCCTTTTGAAATAGATTACCAGATAATGAACTTTGAAATATTTTGTCATACTGGTAAAATGTATCAAGAAAATTTGGTACAGCCATAGGGGAAATTTGATAGGCAAAGGGTTAAGGTTTATAATTTCTTTACCATTTTTTATATTGACCTGAGATTTGTTTTTTTATTATAAAGGTTGGTAAGAAATTTTTGCTGTCAAAAAAATAAGCTATTTGCTTTTTGTGGTAAATGGTTTAATTTGAAATGGCATCAACATTTTCATTTTATCCCTTCATGTTTATTCAAAAAAATATGAAACAAACCAAGAAGGTAAAATGTGACAAATTTCTTATTAAATGTCTTTCCTCTTGTTACGATTTGTTGTGGCCATTTTTGGGCTGTAGTTGATTGCAGTTTTACAGTGGAAATCTTTTGTGGCATAAAGTTTGATTCTTTATTGGAGTAGAAAGATGTAGTATCAGTTTTAATCCTTGTCTGTTGATCTGTCCTCAAAGTAGGAGTTGTATTAGAGTTTATCTTGTCTTGAAGTAGGGAGTTGTATAATCCTTGTCTGTTGATCTGTCCTTCCAGCAAGTAATTTTAAGACAATTTATCAACACCTTTAAATAGTAAATTAAATACATATTTGGGCGTTTTTGATTAGCTTATTCAGCCATCGCTGTTTTGGAACAGTCTATAAATATAAGCCTTGGTCATAAGCATACCTTATACCATAATATACTTCCATGTTTTTCTAACATCTGTTTCTCATATCAGAGAGTTCTGGCTTCCATCTTTTTTCTTATTTAATCAAGAACACTGAGACATATTTTTGGTGTACTTAAGTTGGCCCAGTGGCCTATTGTTGGTATCAGCTGGACAATGAGGAAGTCTATCCCCTTTTTACTAGCACTATACCAAGGAGATTGTTTTTGCATCTGAGATGGAATGCCACACCTACCACCAGCTCTCCATTTTACTGCACAGATGCAACTCATATGCTGTGTTGGCAAACTCAGGAAGAAATTATGAAGATCTCATCCAAATAATTACATCATTGTTTATTTTCAATTCAAATTTTTTAAATGATTGTATAGACCATGCTTCTCCTGATACTTCTGGCAATGTTTCTTAGATTGATGGCCATACAAAAACAATGACATCATTATTTGGATGAGATCTTCTTAAGTTCTTCAATGCTTTGTTTGCTCAACAGTCAAACTATCCAAAATGATTTCCCAAGTTAAATCATTGCTATGATTGGACTGACAAAGGATACCTGAAGAAGGCCAGATGGTATAATGGCTGAAATGTGATTTTATATATCACAATAAAGATGAGTAGAACAGTCTGCAAAATCAAAATAATACCAAGTGAACTATTTTGAAGAAAAATAATGTTTCATTTAGTGTTCATTTCTATCTTAGTAAATACAGCTTCAGTTTCGATACCTTCTTTTTTTTTTACACTCCTCATATAGGCAGATACATAATTGTATATAGACATAAAAAAATAAGTATACTTAAAGTTGATGGCAAGGGAGTCTATACCCTTTTTGCTAGCACTAAACAAGGGAGATATTTTTTGGCTGAGGTGGAGCACCACACCTACCATCAGCCTCCCACTTTACCACACAGTTCAGATTACCCAAGCTGTATTACTCATACACTGAGTTGGCGGGGATTGGTATCAAACCAGGAACCTTGTGATTCCTAATTAGTTGCTCCACCAACTGAGCTAAACCTGCCTCTAAAGTACACATACACAAACTTATGTTTATTTATTAATAATGGAAATTGTCTGTAACAAAAACTATGTCATAGCTCTACGTCACAGCTTACATCACAATATTCTTATGCTATATACACCCAAAATTTGAGTAAGCAATTTTAAAAATTGTTTTTTACTCTCGTCCATTTTTTTTTTTTTACAGTAACAAAAAGTTAACTAAAAAGTTTACAAATAAATAAATACCTACGATTTTGTGGAACATTGTTGTGGAAAATATTCAAAATAATTGTTTGATTATTACATGCACGCAACATTTTATTTGAGAGGGACGGGGTTCAGTTTTCATTTCAAATTGTTTTATTTTTTTTTTTACTCCTTTAATAAATATGAGGATTTTGCTTACTTATGATACAAACCCTCGGACATTGAATTTTTAACTCCCACTCTCTCTGGCAATGTCTTTCAAAAATTAAATTTTACGATGCCCGGAGGGTGTTTTCTGTTGCTAGTATATATAATGCCAAGATAGACAAAGAGATTGACAATAGACTGGAAAAGGCAACTAAAGCCTTTTGTAGACCCAACAAATATGTCTGGAGAAATAGAAACCTCAAGAACGACAAGTCTACAAAGCTGTCATGCTATCTACTTTTCTTTATGAATCCGAATTGTGTGTACTCGACCAGCGCCACCTATGCCTTCTCAGATGCTCCCATCACTGTTATCTCCACATTATTCTTAATGTGCACAAGAGTTCAAGACAGCCGGTGCCACAAGCATTAAAGCTGCAAAAAGCACATCTACATTGGGTAAGCAACATGTCAAGGATGAAAGATTATTGTCTACCAAAAGGGCGCTTCTATTCGGCAAACTTGCCTCTGGGCAGTGATACAGAAAAGTAACTCAGAAAATGATATATAGACTCCTTAAAAAGAACATCATGTCTTGTGGTATCAACTACCACCAGTGTACAACAGGGTTTGCTAACAGAGAAACATCATAAAATCTTTTCTAACAAGGAAACATTATAAAATCTTTGCTAACAGGAAAATATCATGAAATTTTGCTAATAGGGAAACATAATAAAATCTTCACTAACAGGGAAACATCATAAAATCTGTGTTAACTGGGAGACATCATAAAATCTGTGTTAACAGGGAGACATCATAAAATCTTTGTTAGCAGGGAAACATCCTAAAATCTGTGTTAACAGGAAACATCATAAAATCTTTGTTAACAGGGAAACATCATAAAATCTTTGTTAACAGGGAAACATCATAAAATCTTCCCTAAGAGGGAAACATCATAAAATCTGTGCTAACAGGGAAACATCATAACATCTTTGCTAACAATGAAATATCATAAAATCTTTGTTAATAGGGAAATATCATAAAATCTTTGTTAACAGGGAATCATCATAAAATCTTTGTTAGCAGGAGAACATAATAAAATCTTTTCAAACAGTGAAATATCATAAAATCTTTAATTACAGGGAAACATCATAAAATCTTTGTTAACAGGGGAAAATCATAAAATCTTGGCTAGCATGAAAATATCATAAAATCTTTGCTAACAGGGAATCATCATAAAATATTTCAAGTCTATCTAAAGGAAACCACAGATCTCGGGCTGAAAATTAGAAACAATGCTATAAAATTAGAGAGCCATCCAAGGCTGAATGTATAAGGTAGAAAAGGAGGCAATTACCCCATGCCCCTCCCACCAGAGGGACACCCATACTTCCTTTATAAAACCTGTAATAATAACATCAATTTTAATTATTGATAAAATAATGATGATTTGCTGCAAGCTGAAAAGAATTATATTACTGTCATATAATCATTTTACTTCAATTTTTTATATTTTTCATATATTTAATTCAATTTCTATACTGAAGCAACTTGAAGCACCATCTCACCAGAGGTGCTTAATGTCTAAATCTGACTCTGGCTTCATCTGGAATTTTCTTGAAACGTTGGTTTTAACTGTCTTTTATGTGACTTTCAATTTACCAACAAGCTTTCAACAGATGTGGAACAACCTTTAAGATCTTCATTTTTGAAGCCATGATGATATATGATAAGTTTATAAAAGTAAATTTCTTTTTAGTTTATTTGTTGCTTAATTTTAATTGGGTTATTTAAACAAATTAAGTTATTTGTGTTTCTCTGAGCAAACTAATAGATTTGAAGTTAATCTGAAATATTTTTAAAAATCATTTAAGTAAGTCAAACATTATTAAAATATGATAAAACATAAATATACTGCAAAGACCAGACTGAAGGAAGGAAGACAGATTCAAAATAAATGAAAAATAGAAAAATATACATGAAATAAAATCAAACTCAAATAATTGACTTCCTTATGCAATTATTTTAATTCTAAACTTCCTCTACTGCATAATACTGACTGCTCAAGTTAAATTATTTCATTGTGTTCCAAGTTTAGTACTTTCATATTAAAAACTAAAAGAGTAACACACATTTTTATATGGCTATACATTTAAATACATTATTTTCAAAACCTAGAACAGTCATTTTAGATATTACTGATATAAAATTAAAATTTCAAGAATACTTTTTTAGAATCAGAATTCTAATGTAAATAGTGACAATTCCAAGATATGCTAGTAATGAAATCTAAGAATTCACAAAACAACACTTGATCCATTCCATCCAAAACTCAAAAAGAAAGTAAGAAGAAATGCACTGCTGTTTGTTCAGGTTTATATTTCCTCATCTTTCCCATCATGCTTCACTGCTTCCTCCACTTCATTCACCAATCACATCACATTAACTAATTTACAGCATCAAAAATGTATACATTTTTTCGAGGTATTCAACAATTAAATGTGTAAAGTTTGTAAATCTAATACAAATTTCATTTAGATAAGACTTTGTATAGACCAATCCCATTGATAATATAAAGCAAACATTCTTCAAAGCTGTAACCATGTAAGTTCTACTGTATGGGGGCATCACTTGGACAAAAAACAAAGCACTTAGAGAAAAAGATAGATGAGAGCTACACAAGGATACTGCATGCTGTATTGAATAAATTTTCGAAAGCAGCACACCACAAGAGAGCAGCTGCATGGCCACTTATCACACAAACCATCCAAGTAAGATAAACAAGACATGCTGGATACTGCTGGAGAAGCAAGGATGAACTCATAAGTGATGTTCTCCAGTGGACACCAACTCATGGACACACCAGAGATGGCAGACTAAGAAAAACCTATGTTAATCAGCTCTCTACGGATTCTGGATGTTATGCAGAGGACCTCCCAGGGGCAACGACCGATAGGGATATTTGGCGAATGAACAAGAGTCATGGATATCCATTCTGCCTATAAGACCTGATAATACAAATTAAAATTAGAAAATAAAGAATTCAGAATCATCAGTATCATTTGGATTATTCAGACTATTGTCTTCATTTTTTATTATCTGTACAACAGCCTTCTTCAGGTATTTCTTGTCAGACTCCAGAGCCATCTTGAACTCAGGAACCTTCTTTTCAAACTTGGGAACCTATTAGTCATAATTGGGAGCCATCATGGAACTTTAAACCCAATCCTTTATTCAATAACACTGCTTTACACTTATACCAAGCTTAACGGAATGAGAACAGGATATCCCCATGAATGTGTGTGTCTAATTCTAACTTCTAAATTTATAGTCATATGACTTTTACCCCCCTCCCAATGAAATCCAAGCTCTTAACTGACCCCAAAGCTTACCACTTGTCAATCACACTGAGTTGACCCCAGTTAGACATAACATATCTCTCTCTGAGCACTACAGTTTTATTTTCTTTAAAAAACTTCACTTTGTGAATAATAATCCATTCATTCCATTATTTTACATTTTACCTGTTCTCTCTGTATAATAATATATATATATTATATATACATACATACATACATACATACATATATATATATATATATATATATATATATAATATATACATAATATATATATATATCATATATATATATAAATTTTATAATATATATATATATTATATATATATATAATATAATATATATAATATATATATATGAAAGAAAGATTTTGTAAGTCTGTTTGTCTGTATGTTTGTACAATGACCGAGCGTACATAATGGAAAATTGGTGTAAATCAACAAATAATAAAATGTACACCCTATTTTTGCCCAAGAGAATTTTGAAAAATTTTTGCCCCTCATTTTCATAGAAAAATCACAGAAAATTATATCTATCTATCTATCTATCTACCAGCCAAAACGTTGTATAGATAACAATCAAGATGAGAACAATAGTCTGAATAATCCAAATAATCCAAATTTTACGGTTGTATTAAAATATATATAACAATTATCATCATATGAGAAAATGGTATCCATCTCTGCAGAAGTGCACATCAAATAAAAAAAAAATAAACAATGAAACTCTACGCTTGTTTGTGTGTGTGTGTGTGTGTGTGTGTGTGTGTGTGTGTGTGTGTGTGTGTGTGTGTACGTCTTTATTTGTCTGTCTGTGTATGAATGTATGTGTGTATGTGTTTGAATTGGTGCATGAGTGTGTGTATGTGTGTGTGTATGTTGACACTTGTGGTTATTGAAACTATTAACTATCATTTTAAATACAACAAGAACAATATACAAGTATTATAAGATAAAAGAATCCCACCCTCAAGTGCAAACAGAATTTGTTTACAATATTTACAGATATATATATATATATTTTCTCACTCTTCTTTTTGTTTGTCCCAAACTATAAAAGGACACTGACCTTTGTTTATAAAAGATTTTATAAAAATCTCTACTTTTGTCTTGAAACATGTTTATTGCTTTGAAAACATTCATCAAAAACATTCAATAAACATCAGTTGTTGAGATTTTATTATCTCTTCAAAAATATATAAAAATAAAAACCTTTTACATTATTTGTTTTGTGCAGAGTCTAACAGGGACGGGTTAGTTCAGTTGGTAGAGCGTTTGGCTAGAAACTACAAGGTTCCTAGTTCGATACTGGCCATCGCCAACTCAGTGCATGAGTAGCACAGGGATCTGTGCAGTAAAGTAAGGAGCTGATGGTAGGTGTGGCGCTCCATCTCAGATGCAAAACCAATCTCCTTGGTCTAGCACTAGTGAAAAGGGGATAGACTCCCTCGCTGTATGACATACCAATATTAGGCCGCCCCGACGACTTTACTTACTTATAAAATCTGAATGTAAAACATAAAGCTAAAAAGAATATGGGTCATTTTTCCTTAAATTTTATCTATTTCTCTCTCTCTGTCTCTGTCTCTGTCTGTCTGTCTCTCTCTCTCTCTATATATATATATATATATATGTCTATAACCTTGCTGATGAGACCTAATAGGTCAAAATGTACATTCAGGGATTGACATTTTCTCAATTTGTTTAGCCTTATATTTGAACATATATGCCCACCTAAATTCATTACTTATTAACTAATTAATTTTCAAAATTAGGTATGACTTCAATTAAGCACCTATCCTCCAAAAATTGTCGGCTAAAAGCCATATAAAATAAACACATTGTTTGTTTACTTACTCTCATATATATATATAGTATAAAGGTATATATAGAAAATACCCACTTAAGTTTCACCAAAAAAATTATCATCAGGGTTAATTGTAATGAATAAATCAAGATATTAATTAATTATAGACAGCTCTAAAAGTGAGTAATACAATTAATGGCTATAATTGTATTATTCACTTCCGCAATTGTTTGTAATTAAACAATATCTTGATTAATTCATTACAATTAACCCTGATAATCCTTTTTTGGTGAAACTTAAATAGGTTATTTCTATATATACCTTTATACTAAATCCACTTTACTAACATATTGAGCACTTTATATTCTTTATAACCCTGACTTATTCGGTTAATATCTGTATCGACCATCAATATTGCAATTAACTTGATATTCTATACCCCGGTAAGTCATCTTCTTTATCATATATATATGTATATATATATATATATATGTAAACACGGTATGTTTGGAATGGCTTTTTTGCCGACAATTTTTGGGAGAATATGTGCTTAATTGGAGTCGTACCTAATTTTTGAAAATTAATTAATTAATAATGAATTAGGCGGGAATGCCTATTTAAATAGGCATTCCCGCCTAATTCATTATTAATTAATTAATTTTCAAAAATTAGGTACGACTCCAATTAAGCACATATATATATATATATATATATTTGTATATGTATAAGTATTAACTTATAAGAACGATCGTTGAAGCGCACAATATCCAGAGGTTAAGGTTGAGGAAAAACAAATACAAAGTGCTCAATACAATGTAGAGCATAAATTTATTTAAGAATGGAAATGAGTAACCTACTCGAGTTTCATCGATAGATTCTTCAGGGTTACTTTTGAGTTTACGATTAATCTTTGGTGTTATAAACATGCCCATTGGAATGGGACTTAAATTTAGTAGAGGAACGCTTGTATATATATATATATATGTGTGTGTGTGTATGTGTGTGTGTGTGTGTGTGTGTGTGTGTGTGTAGATATATTTTCAAATTCTACAAATTAGAGTATAAAAGTTACTTTTGATATATATATATATATATATGAAGAGAGACAGACAGACAGAGACAGAGAGAGATTTTGCGGGTCTTATAAAAAATATATATTTTCTCTATTCTAGTTTGTTTTCTTATTCATTATGTAGTAGGCTATCTGATGAGACTAGACTCTTTTATTGAGTTCTGATTGAAATAAATTTATAATAGCTGAATGACGGTTTGTTAAGTTTTTCCTTTTTATTGAAAGTATGAATATTACTCTGTATATAATTAGTTTATTAGTTATACATTGAGCTCTCTTAGGGATTTGTAAAAATCCTTGTATGAATATATGTTTGCATCAACATGAGCATGCATTGTGGATGTACAGAAGATATTGATGATTCCAAATAGAATTATCCCCAACATAGCAGTCAGTTGGATACTTTTACCTTTATAAATATATATATATATATATATATATGTGTCTGTGTGTCTGTGTGTAGATATATTTCCAAATAAGTTTTAAGTCTGACACATACTTATACGCTGAAATGAAATCAGCAACCCGAGTTCAAATCTTGTGCATGGTTGTTTGCATTTAACTTCATGCTAATGCCCTTGGGAATGCAGGAACCCCTCTGTTCTGCAGAGGGGTTGGGCAAAGACATATAATAATCAAAATTCATTTTCAGCTTGTTAAGTTTATTTACAATGTTATTAATATCCAAATCAAATTTCAATTTCTGATCCAAGTTATGGGTTAAATAGTACCACTACTGTTCTTCTACAAGGATGGCTTTGGCACTGAATACCACACAAAGGTTGATATGTGTTGTGATTGATTATCAAAAACATTAAAATCCAGAATTGTTATTTATGTCTTTCATTGGATGAGTCCAATATCTTCTTGGGAAAATATTCTACCTCACACCAAACCAAAACTATCAGTTCTGCTTTGTTAAGTCAATATTGATTACTTTAAAAGATGCTCTTCAGAATCACTTTCAGTTGTGGATATTTTAAATTGTCTGATAGACACAAATATTAGAATGAATGTATTGCTATTCTATCTTTGCTGAATATGAAAAAATGGATATCTTTCTTACAACTTGCTTGTCACAAAATTTGATTAACTTGAAAATAAATTTGCTATGACATTCAGAAATATTTCCGAATCTTATTTTGAAAACTTCAAAACTGTCATTAAATTTTTATTGATTTGTTCTCCAGCAAATATTTCAAAGTATTATAACTATTATAAATAAATTATAAGGCAAAAGTATGTTTCAACAAATATTTCTAAAACATCAACAAAATATACTTAGGTAAGTGATGTTCTCTGGTTACATTTCATTTGGTTTCTTTGTTTGATGGCATATTGTTGTGGACTAGCCTATCTTACCTTTTCTTAAATGAACTTGTCCAAGATTACTTGAGTACTGCTGTTTAGAGCAGTCAGTGGATCCTTATTAGGACCATCTTCTTAAGACCACAATTCTTAGCACACTGTAGTGAAGTACTTTATTGTTAGCACAAACCTTTATTTGGATGTACTAGTATATCAAACATTTTCTGTTCCAATACACATCACATATATAACTTTGTGGGTTATTTAATGTCAAACCCATCCTTGTGGAAGAATAGTAGTGGTACTATTTAACCCATAGCTGCGGAAATTCTCCTGTGGACATCTACACATGGACACAGCAGTGTAAGCTGACCAGTAAAATCCTTCATCAATTAGCTCTAAAGGTCCTATTAATGTGGGACCATTCACAAACTGAAGCTCATGGGATGGCAGGCACAAAAAATGTGTATATCTACCTTTCCAAATGGTATTAGCACTATGTGAAATGCAAACAACCTTATCCAGGATTGGAACTTGGGTTGTCGAGTGTATGTCCTATGGCTCTAATCAATACACCATGGGCCTCCATTTGAGTTATAGAATAAATAAAAATGAGAAAATAATGCATATTTTTCTTTCCCCCTGGGCATCATAATTTATGCAGTTGCCATGTCTAATATATCAGGTAAAATTTGTATATCCTTTACACTCATGTATATTAATCTTAACATATTTTTTCCGAAAAATTTAATACTTACCAATACGTGAGTAATAATCTACAAATTACAAGAAGCAATTAATTGCATATATATATATATATATATATATATATATATATATATATATAGTTCACTGGGACTGAAATAAGAAAAAAGATGGCAAACAATAAGATGAATAAAATAAAATTCTGTTCTAGTGTTCAACCAGACAATTCTTTGACTAACAGAACCTTAATTGGCAGGAGAACCAAAAACTTTCATTTCTTTGCCAACTCTGTAATGAGGAGAAGAGGGGAGAAAAAGGAAAGAAAGAGTCTAATAAAAATCCCTCCTCACCTCTTTACCTTGAAAAAGTAGACAACCGTGACACTGACGTTAGTGCTATTAAGACCATAGAAGTCAGCTATTAGACAGACTTGTCACTCGCTTCAAGGCAATGTGAGATGATAGTCAGAAGTTGAAATAAATTCAGAGTCAAAGGTAAAGTGTTACTGCCAGCAGAACCCCAGGGATCTCTGTAGGTTGGTCAAACCTGAGGGAACAAAATAGAAGACAATGACAGTATGGTAATGCTGAGTGGGTGGCTGATGTGGGTGGGTGGGTGTCGAGATGACCAATAATGAGGGTTGTGATCAAAATTCTGGCAATGAAGAAAGAAAATGAGTGTGAGAAAAGTGGAAGAGATGATCATATGATTATAATAATTGTAATAATGATGATGATAGGGAAGATGACGAGGCTAGTAATAGTGAAAGTGAGGGGTGGGGTGGGGGCAATAGTAATGGACCTTGGTACGAGAGAGAGAGAGAAGGCAGATTTTCTTTCTTCTTTAAATGTAACTTTGAGAGAGATGATAAAGTGACTGTATTGAACATACTCACACAAATTTGTGTATATTCAATCAATGTACATTCATTTTCAGATATAGAAATATATAACTGTATGTGCACACACATGTATATATACACACAGATAAAGATAAATATATATAGATGCATACAAGCAGACATTCATGCATAGATAATAATAATAATAATAATAATAATAATAATAGTTATAGTAGTAGAGGAAAAGAGTTAAGGATCTACCATGGTTTCAATCCAAATGATTTCATCAGGACCCTAGCCAACATTTTATATATATAAGTAAAGGTAAAGTCGTCAGTGTGGCCTATTGTCAGTATCAGCCAGACAGACAGCGAGGGAGTCTATCCCCTTTTCACGTGTGCTAGACCAAGGAGATTGTTTTTTAGCATCTGAGGTGGAGCGTCATACTTCCCATCAGCTCCTCACTTTACCGCACAGATCCCTGTGCTGCTCATACACTGAACTGGTGACGGTCGGTATCGAACCAGGAATCTTGTGATTCCTAGCTGAACGCTCTACCAACTGAGTTTATATATATATATGTATAAGTAAAAGTAATATAAGTAAAAGTTAGGATAGTGTAGTCCATTTCTCTACTGAACATATAGATGAGAAACTGACAGTCATCAAGCACTATTGATTCTTAGATATGTATCCTGTATCACTAATATTTAGCATTCTTTATTTATAAATGTACCAATTATGTATATATATATATATAGTCATCCACAGACACTGTGGTTCGACGTTTCACTTCTTTAGTGTGACTAGACTTAGCAACTATTTCTAGCATAAACAAAACCCGGCTGACTTTTCATCAGTCCGGTTCCTTAACTCAGTTGTAGAAAAAGATTTTCTCTCTACTGCATTTTCGGTGTTCAAGACACATTCTTCAGGAGACTAAATAGGATGGAGAGAAATGTGATGTGAAGAGAATATTCTAAGAACATCTCAATTACATCATATATTATGTAAAACAATATATATATATATATATATATATATATATATATATATATACTGTGTTACATAATATATAATGTCATCACATCTCTCTCCACCTGTATTGATTTGTTTTCTTTCTTATCTTATGTATTCTTTAACATTTCATAGTAAAAACTTGGTCTCATGTTGGCATTTAGAAATATGAGAAAATAGAATCAAAACCCAATTATAGAATGGAGCATAATAGAAAAAAAGAAACACCAAATACAGGGACAAAACATTATAACCTATGCACGGAAGAGACAAAACCAAATTGCTGAACAGAAGAAATGAACTTGTTTCTAAATGCCAACATGAGAACAAGTTCCTATCAAAAAAATATTAAATAACAAAAGAGAAAAAAAAAACAATGTAAAGAAAGCAAACTAGGGCAGGTAGAAGGAAGTGTGATATAAAGAGATCATTCCCAGAAGAACTTAAAAACTGTAGCTCATTTGAAAATCATAATTTGGAAAATAGAATCAACAATGTAATATTATATTATGTTATACAGTATATATATATATATATATATATATATATATATATATGGTTAGCATAGCAAAGACATAAACTCAACAATGTTTTGTAATTGAGTTTAAGTTAACTGTGGAGGTTCATGTGTAACGGTTATTGATTTATATATCTTTTATATCAATTAATTCAACCTACTACCATTGACAGTCAATGACGAAATAATTTGTACACCCGTCAATTTTGAATAGTTTATGCATTTCTCAGAGTCTAAGGCCGATATGATGCCAGGTGTTTCATATGTTAACAGCAATATATATATATACATATACATATACATATATATATATATATATATATATATATATATATATATGAAAATTTAACATATCAAAAAAACATATGATGTTTGTTATGTGATTGCTGACAGATCTGTTTCGACCAAATCGATAAGTTGGTCTTCATCAAAGAGCGACATAGACGAGAAGAAAGATATCCGTTAAAAAGACTGTTTACAAAACGAACGCTGAATTCAACCGCTGAAATTTTTGAAAAATGCATGTTTTAAAAATAAAATAAATTTTATTTTTAATTTTTAAAAAATCAGAAGCATTATAGTTTATAGCGTTCGTTTTGTAAACAGTCTTTTTAACGGATATCTTTCTTCTCGTATATGTCGCTCTTTGATGAAGACCAACTTATCGATTTGGTCGAAACAGATCTGTCAGCAATCACATAACAAACATCATATGTTTTTTCAAAATGTTAAATTTTCATACTGTCGGATTAATTTCCATCTATTTTTCATATATATATATATATATATATATATATATATATATATATTATATATATATATATATATATATATATATATATATATATACTCAGTTTTCAGAACAATCGGTCAAATACAAATATTCTTTCAAATGACATATTTTTTTAAAAAAAGAATGGAAAAAAAATGAACATTTTCTCATCTTTTGTTTTTATTTTCAAAGGAATTTTAACCCAGTTTAAACAACACCATATTTATCCTTGTGTCCTGATGAAGGTTTTACAACAAACCAATATGTTTTATCATCAACTTCACTATTTACAAATAAATTTATCCTTTGGAATAATTTGTTTTTTCTTATCTATATTTCTACATATTTACATGTGCGTGTCTATTTTATGCCAGCCCCTTTTGAGGTTGACAATGGGCGTAATACATTTTTATGTTTATTACACATTTGTATGTGTGTATACATGCATGTATAGGTGTGTATGTGGGTATGTGGGTGTGGAAAATGTTAGATATATTTTTGTGCTAAAATTATTTATGTTCACAAAATGATGGATATAGCTAAAAATACACATATACAAACACAAATTTACAGATTTCTAAATATATATATAGGAATATATATTCATTTACAAATAACAACAAATATATATATATATGCACAGTCATATATATATGTATATCTGTATATGTATGTATGCATAGTCATTATGATAATCTTATATATATATATATATATATATATATATATATATATGCACAGTTATATATATATATGCTCAGTCATATATATGCATGTATATATACATATATATATATGTATATGTATATATGCATAGTCACTGTGGTACGTTTATATATATATATATATATATATATATATATATATATATATATATATATATATATATATATATATATATATATATATATATATATATATTATGTATATAATATATATATATATATATATATATATATATGCACAGTCATATATATATGTATGTATTTATTCATAATCATTGTGGTAATCTTATATATATATATATATATATGCACAGTCATATAAATAAGCACAGTCATATATATATATATATATATATATATATATATATATATATATGTATACATAGTCATTGTAGTAAGTTTGTAATGATTATTACAATATATAGAGGAATATATATTCGTATACAGATGTGGTAATCTTATATATATATATATATATATATATATATATATATATATATATACATGCACAGTCATATATATATGCACAGTCATATGTATATGTATGTATATATCTGTATATGTATGTATACATAGTCATTGTAGTAAGTTTGTAATGATTAGATTGATATTTTATGGCTATTTATGAAATTTAGAGATCAGAGGTTGTTTATAGGATGGAAAATTGGTGCTGACTCAAACAAACTAATTAATTTTTCATTGCCTCTTTTATTGCTTCAGCTAGGCAACATGAATGACATTCTCTTTCATTGCACATAAAGCCACTTATTTTTTGGCCGAGGGGGTTACGAACACAGCAAAATAAAAATTTAAAAAATGACCTAACCAATGCACAATAGACCGCACAGATAATTTGAAGTACTGCTTCATTCATGGTTCATAAACTTACAAGCAGTAATGTTGCAAGTTTTCAAGGTAAATAATGCAGAGAAATTTGGCTGCCATCTTTGAATGCAGCATAGTTTGTAAGATGTAGGCTCATTGCTGTTAAATTGGGTCATTTTGTAGCTTTTATCTATTATATCAAGATGCTTATGTATTGCCTTTAAATAAAATCACCCAATAAAGCAGATATATAGGACACATTCTAATTTATTTATTTATATCTTTCGTTTGGAATTGTTGATTATTAAGCTGAACACAATCTGAAGTCATTCTAGCATTGCCTACTCTTCAATTCTCAATGACATTTTTGGTTTACTACAAAGTAGAATCACGTATTTTGATTTCTTTTATAATGCTTTTATTATTTTCATGTTTTTCACATCAGTGTTAGCTGATGGTCTTTCACAAATCTGAGTGTCAAGTCTCATCAGGTCTATAGAGAATTCTAGCTGATTGCAGCAATGCAGTTGTCTGGATGGCCTCAATTCTTCCTCTGATTTCCAGTTCCTCCAATCTTTTTCCAAGCTTTTTGGGACGTTCCAAGTGCACTAACTACAATTAGTATCACTTGCACCCTGATATTCCACAGTTTTTTCAATTCTCTAATAAGGTCTAGGTTTTTGTCTTTTTGTTTTCTTTCATCTTCACCCTGTGATCTGCTGGAACTACAAAGTCTACCAGTTGACAAATTATCTTTTTTCTGTTAATAAAAGAATAGGTCTGGTCTCCTGGCTGGGATAAGGTAATCCATCTTTATCTTAAGTCCCAGAGAATCTCATGCATTTCATTTTCAAGAACAGATTCTGGTTTATATATATAGTATTATTATTATTATTATCATTATTATTATTATTATTATTATTATTATTATTATTATTATTATTATTTCACTCCATGAGAGTTTTCCACACCCACCATAGCTATTGGTTCACTGGAGATTGAGTGACAGTAAGTCTCCTTAGGTTTCCAGGACTCTTCTGAGTATTCTAGCTGATTTCAACAATGCATTTCTTTGGATGGTCTTGATTCTTGTTCTGATTTCCAGTTCACCCTTACTCTTTTCCAGACCCTTGAGGATCATTCCAAGGGCACCAATTACAACTGATACGACTTTTACCTTCATATTTCATTATTTCTTTTGTTCTCTAGCTAGGTTCAAGTATTTGTCAATCTTTTTCTTTTGTTTTCCCTTTTTCCTGTGATCCACTGAGACAGCAATATACACGAGATAACAAGTTCTCCTCTTCTTGTTAATTAACACTGTCTGGTCTGCTAGCCAGGATTAGGTGATCCATTTGTATCTCAAAGTCTCAGAGAATTTTCTGCGTCTCATTCTCCAGGCCCGATTCTGGTTTGTGCATATACCATTTAGAAGCAAGGTGAAAATTTAATTTCTTGCATAATTCCCAATGGATTACTTTTCCCACCCAGTTGTGCCTAGTCTTGTACTATTGAGCTATTTTGCTGCATTTGTATATGATTGAACATTTCGTCTTTGTCTCCAAACATCCTACACTTGCAATTCTGTTGCATCTCATCTGTTTTCTCTTTGTTCTCATGACATTGTGTTGTGTTGCAATTATGAGAGATTCAGTTTCTCCCTTGAGATTTCCCCTTCTTAGCCATGTCCACCAGGTCTTCTCATGTGCAATCTCTCAAGTTTGTCTATTGAAGTATCTATATAATTGTTTTTCTTCCCATTTCTGTTATTATTATTATTATTCATTTTATTGTTCCTGAGCAGAAAGTATTATTTCCCAATTGTTTATGCCTAAATAGAAAAAACTTATTCGTCTTTATATTGGGCATGATGGGAAAGCTGGTATAGTTTTTATGGCTTCCTGGAAAGGGTGTACTAATCTTGTATAGTCAATTTTATGATTTATTACTTACCACAAACCAGTCTTCCCACTATGCCCCCAAAACTTAACCACTCTTCCCATGATACACCACACACCACACAACAGTATATAAGGAAAAATGTGAATATACATAATTCAAATTTGAAAATTATCTAGGTGAGAAACAATCAGCTACCAAACACTGTTTATTTTATATCTTTGCTATTCCAACTTATATATATATAGCTGTTAAAAAGTCGAGCTGCACTGATGAGATGTAAACGTCAAAACACGTGTCTGTGGATGACTGATATATATGCTCCAAATTCTCATGGTAGAGCACTGTAGGGGAGACTTTAATTGAAATTTCACCGTTTAGCGTAAGCCGTTACTCGCCTGTTGTTTACAGACTTGAGTTCTCTGGTGATTGTAAAAACATATCCTGTAATATGTATCAATTAATTGTTACACCCCAGACTGACAGTTGCTGATGGCTGCAAGGGTAAGGAACTTGGCAGATGAAAATTCTCTTAGGTTTTGCTCCCGGCTAGAGGTAGCTGTTAAAAAGTCAAGCTGCACTGATGAGACGTAAAAGTCAAAACATGCGTCTGTGGATGACTGATATATATATATACTAAACTTCCCTTATAAACAGGAGTCAACACATGGTCAATTTCTTAAGAGTTTAACAGATTTGAATTCACAATTTTCCTTCTTCTAGACTGGTTGCCTAACCATGGTTAAAGAACCCAGTCTGATCTACTATTTACCCATAGAATGGGGGAGAACAGTTGTGTGTATAACTTTCCCAAGAGTATTAGTGCTATGTAAAATGCATACAGCTTCATCCAAGATTTGAACTCATGTCAACAAGTCCATTTCCCTAGACATTACACAATGGGCACACACACACACACAAACAAACACACACAAACACACACACACACACACAAACACACACACACATAGATAGATAGATAGATATAGAGTGAGATAAATAAATAGCCTTTTCATCTTTTTTTAATTTAATTTTCATAACACTTGCATCATTGATTCATCTTTCTTTATTCTTACATTCTGCTTTCTAAATATTCTTGAATTCATTTTTTCTTTTTTTTTCTCCACTTTTTCTTGTTTACTTCTTTCAACACATTTATTTCTTATAAGTTTTAAGTTGATAAATCAATAATAGAAATTAGTATAAATTAAATCAACCAGTCAGACACTGCTCAATAGTAACACATTCAAAAACTTCCAATATTCTTAAGATCATTATTTGGTCATATTAACATGAACGTTACCTTTATTTGCCAAGAAAAGAAAAAAAAAACAATTTCAGAGAGAGATTATTTAGGATAACTTTATGTTGATTCTTTTAAATTAAATGTAAGGAGACAAAAATAATTGTTTTCCCTTGGATTGTGGATGTGGATTCCAGGGTCATGTGACTGTTGGTCACATTATAGGGAGGCGCGTGATGTAATGGTTAGAGTCGTAGAAATGGGCTAGTTGACCCGAGTTCAAGTCCTGGACGAAGCCACAGTTCACATAGTGCTAATACCCTTGGGAAAGGAATGAATCCTACTATTTTCCCTCCAGCTATGGGTAAATAGTAGGGCAGACTGGGCTCTTCAACCTTGGTTAGGCAACCAGTCTAGGAGAAGGAAAAAATCTGAATTCAAACCTGGTCACTACTAGAATAGGCCCAGTCCTACTTAGTGATCAATTTCAACTTTTAAAAAAAATGTTTTCAGTCCCTTAAAACTTTCTCTTTGTTCCCCTTTTTAGTCTTTGCTTGTTGAGTGAAAAGCTAAAGATGGTTGTTTTCCATTCTAATATGCATTTATTTTAAGGGCAGACTGTGAGTTCTCTATTGGATTAATATCTGGAGAGACTGAGGGCTACTTTGTTTCTTTTAATCTTAAATTTGGTAAGGTGGGCCTTAGTCAGATTTGTAGAGCATGAAGGGCCATTGTCATGTATGAATATTCACTCAAAGCTTCTTGGTTGTGAGCTGTGCCACCTATCACCAAAAAAGGGGTATTATAAAAGACCATTATTATATTACTGACTACAATGCCTGATAAAAAAACAACAACTTTACTCCAATTTCTTCAGCCCTCACTATAACATTCATCTTAACATGAAAGCCATGGAGGATACAGTATTTTATAACCATTTTCAACCCTTTCATTACACTTTGTTATGTACAATTAACCTTTTTGGGACACATGTATTATGTTATTTTGTTGTTACATGTTGTGTACATTGATATGTGCATTGTTCATGTGAGTCAGTTTTTTCACTCCTTACTGAATGTCCATGTTAGTGTATCCATAGATGCACTGATGCATAATAAGGACTTGAGGGGCTGGGTTAGCTCAGTCGGTAGAGCATTCGGCTAGAAACCACAAGGTTCCTAGTTCGATACAGTCTCGCCAATCAGCGTATGAGTAGCACAGGGATCTGTGCGGTAAAGTAAGGAGCTGATGATAGGTGTGGCACTCCACCTCAGACGCCAAAAACAATCTCCTTGGTCTAGCGCTATTGAAAAGGGGATAGACTCCCTCGCTGATTGGCTGATACCGACATTAGGCCACCCCGACGAAATCCTGGATGAAGCTATTTGCTTTTCACATAGCTTTAATGCTCTTTGGAAAGGTAGATATTTTCCTAACTTGTTTGCCATAATAGGATGTGAATCAAGTTTGAAAGTATGGGGCTTCCAACAAGGATTGAACTCACTTTTCAGTAGTAATTGATCTGTGAGACTAACTTGCTATCTTTACACCATGACAGGTTGCACTACTCTTGGGAAAGTTAGGCATCTAAATATTTTTCTCCAGCTATGGGTAAACAGTTGGAGAGACTGTGCTCTTTTGGTTTGGCAACCAGCCTAAGAAAAGGAAAAACTCTGAATCCAAATCTGTTAAACTCCACTTACAAAATTGACCTTGTGTCACATCTTGTTCACCCAGAATGGTTGGTAAATACATATTTCTTTACAGTTCAGCCAAAGGTTAATCTAAAAATAACAACATTTTTTAAAAACTCTTCTTTTTTAATGTTTGGTTTTGTTTCTTTGTTTAATTGCATATTAAACTTTGTGAGTTATTTACTGCCAAAACCATCCTTTTAGAAAAAACAGTAGTGGTAGTATTTAAGCCATAGCTGGGGGATGGAGGGTTTCATACCTTTCCCAAATGTATTAATCTGACAATGAATGTAATAGCACAACTAGAGTTTGAACTTACTATGATGATGCAGTCCAGCCCATTAGCCACTACATCACAAGGATTCCATAGTTTTTTCAGCTTTTGAAACAGCTCAGAACTAATCTTATGTTGGGAATGCTGATAAGCATTCTTTCAGACAATCTTATAATAGTGAATTTAATTACTCAAAGTAGACAGATACGAAATTTTAACTTGTAATTCTTATCCAATATTCATACAAATGAAAGTTAGATCTTTTCTTACTCAAGTTGACAAAAGTCTAACACTTTTGTGTGTACATTAGGGTAGATCGATTTTCAACTTTTAAAAAACATCAAAATGATCCAACAGGGTTAATTTGGATATAGGTATGATAAGTACTGAGACCAAAAAGTAGGTTTCTATCTTGCACCAATTTTTGAGCATTTAGTTTTAAAGATTATCTAATATGAAGCTCTTCCAAAATCCTTATTTTTATACATTTACATATGAAATTGCTTACAAATCTTATAATTTCAACCCAGAAAAGTTTGTCAATTTATTTTATTCAAATAAAATGAATAGAATATATAGAAAGTAACATTTATAGTGAATTTATAAGCCCCATCCCACCCTAAAAGCTCAGAGAAGATGCATTTTACCTCATTAATTGAGATATGTCAGTAATAACATTGCAAGATATTGTTTTAGTGTTATTTTTTCTGTTATCAATGGAACAAAAGCAAACAAATATGAGCTCTGCTAGGAACAAATGAAGGGATGATGATTTTAATATAAGCTACCATTATAATTTAAACACTCCTCTAAAAACGTACTGGTTACTAATAGTGTTTTTTGCCACTGTAAATAGTGGCAATTGTTTTTTTTTTAATAAGTTAAATGTCTCTTCTGATTTGTTTAATAGTGTGAATGCTGTAGTTTGACTTAACTCTATGCGTTTGGCTACCCTGTCAGCAGGGTTTAAATACACTGAATGTCTCCTCTGCAGAGGGGTAAGACTCACCCCAAAAGAGTAGTCATTGTTATGACTAAACTGTATCTGGTGGTGAGACTCTAGTTCTGGAGCTCTGTGGAGTATGGAGTCACCTCTTCATTGCCATTACTCCCAGGTCCACTCTAACATGAAGTGGCAGTAGTTGTTAAGGTCCTATCTATAGGTCAAATAGATCTGGTTGAAAGTATTTGATAGGAATAGTTGATACCATATAACTGTTAATTATTTGCATTGAAAATAGTTACTTGAAGCTATAATTGTTTACTAAGGATTATTATCATTAGATACTGGAAACTATATCATCATCATCATCATCGTCATCATCATCATCATCAGCTTGCTCTGGCAGTATGGGTATTCATGACTCTTTCTCTCTCTCTCTCTCTCTCTCTCTCTCTCTCTCTCTCTCTCTCTCTCCAGCAATCCTTTTTGGTCATTGCCAATGGGTATTCATCATTTTTTTAAACTCAATTTTTTTTATACATATCTAAACTCATTTTCTCTATTTATTTTGATGAAACCCTAACAGATACTACCACCCCGGGTCAGAGTGGGCTTGGGAGTAATGGCAATGAAGGGGTGCTCCTCTCTCCCCAGAGCTCCATACTTGGAACTTTAAATGAAGTTTGAAGTCATACCCAGGATACAAAAACCTTCAGTCACCACCTTCTAGCACATATATGATAAAAAGGTTTGTGAGTTTGCCATAAGGGCAATAGGGTAGGGAAAATTGTATAGGTGCTTGATGTTACCAGCTGATTGATTGGCAGGGGCATCTCTGACCGTCCATCTAACCTAAGTAAAGGCAAAAGTGGAATGTTGCAAGTCAGGGACTGCTCAGTCACCAGGATTTCATCCTTAAGGATCACAGATTGCTGCCCACAACCAACAGGAGGCCCCATTGGGGTGGATTCTACCTCTCAGCAGTCAGTGTATTCTAGTGCCCCAGCTGACAGAGTGGGAGTATAGTTGTACATAAATTAGTATTAGATCTGGATACTTAAAGACATGTCAAGGTTTATTATAGTCATGTTAGTTGCGATGGTGCAAAAGAAGACATTTTTGATCTTTCTCTTTTATACGTTGAAGTGTTTCCCTACAAAAGAAATTTTTAAAGAACAAAACGTTTGGAAAGAGAAAAATTAACGTAAAAATGAAGGTTAGGAACTCATGTAAACATAGAAATATCTGGCTTTTCATCCCACTCATGATATTCTTTCATCTTTTTTCTTTATTTTTTATCCTGCACAAATCTCTAAGGGTTTGTTTTATTTGTCGATCTTGCGAATCCTTAGGAGTCAGTCATCCTCAGATGATATCCAATCTGACAATATAAGAAAGAAAAGAATGAAAACTGCAATTAAGACCCAAAGAAATATATAGAAGAAAGAAAAGAATAAGAGGCAAATCTCAAGAGAGAGAGAGAGAAAAAAAAATTAAGACTGCCTTATGAGAAGAAAGAAAAAGAAGAAGAAGAAGAAAAGAAAAAGAGGTAGGTTAAAAGAAAGAATGAAAGAAAGACCACATGATGAGAAGGAAAATAATAGGAATAAATAAAAAGAGGATAAAGGGAATAAAGGAAGGAAGAAAGAAAGAAAGAAATACTACATAATAAGAATATAGAATGAAAGGAAAGAAATGGGGATAGGTTAAAAGAAAGAAAGAAAGAAAGAAAGAAAGACTACATGATGAGAAGAAAATTATTAGAAAGAAATAAAAAGAGATAGGGTGAAAGAAAGAAAGAAAGAAAGAAAGAAAGAAAGACTACATGATGAGAAGAAAAATATTAGAAAGAAAGAAAAAGAGATAGGGTAAAGGGAAGAAAGAAAGAAAGAAAGACTATATGATGAGAAGAAAAATATTAGAAAGAAAGAAAAAGAGATAGGGTAAAGGGAAGAAAGAAAGAAAGAAAGAAAGAAGAAAGACTACATAATGAGAAAACAGAATAAAATGAAAGAAAAGGGATAGGTTTAAGAAAGAAAGAAAGTATGAAAGAAAAAAGTATGAAAGAAAAGAAAGATAGAAAGAAAGACTATGTGATGAGAAGAAACATTATAGAAATAGAGAAGAAGAAGAAATAGAGTAAAGGCAAGAAAGAAAGAAAGAAAGAAAGATAGAAATACTACACAAGGAGAAAAATGCAGAAGAAAAAGAAAGAAAATGAATAGGTTAAAGAAAAAAGAAAGGGAAAAAGAAAAACTACATGATGAGAAGAAAACGGAAAGGAAAGATAAAAAAGAGATAGGGTAAAAGGAAGAAAGAAAGAAAGAAAGAAAGAAAGAAAGAAAAAGAATGAAAAAAGAAAGAAATACTACACCATGATAAGAATGCAGAATAAAAAGAAAGAAAAGGGATAGGTTAAAGAAAGAAAGAAAGAAAGAAAGACTACATAATGAGAATAAAACGTAATAGAAAGAAAGAAAAAGGGATATATTAAAGAAAGAAAGAAAGAAAGAAAGAAAGAAAGAAAGAAAGACAATATGATAAGTAAAAAGCAGAATATAAAAAAGAAAAATAGTAAAGGAAAGAAAGAAAGAAAAAAGAAAAAAAAGAAAGACTGCATGATAAGAAAGAAAAAGAGATAGAGTAAAGGAAAGAAAGAAAGAGAGAAAGGAAAAAAGAAAGAAAGAAAGAAAGACTGCATGATGAGAAGAAAGATAGAAAAAGAGATAGGGTAAAGGGAAGAAAGAAAGAGAGAAAGGAAAAAAGAAAGAAAGAAAGGAAGAAAGTCTACATGATGAGAAGAAAGAAAGAAAAAGAGATAGGGTAAAGGAAAGAGAGAAAGGAAAAAAGAAAGAAAGAAAGAAAGACTGCATGATGAGAAAAAAGAAAGAAAAAGAGATAGGGTAAAGGAAAGAAAGAAACAGAGAAAGGAAAAAAGAAAGAAAGAAAAAAAAGAAAGACTGCATGATGAGAAGAAAGAAAGAAAGAAAGAAAAAGAGATTGGGTAAAGGAAAGAAAGAAACAGAGAAAGGAAAAAAGAAAGAAAGAAAAAAAAAGAAAGACTGCATGATGAGAAGAAAGAAGAAAAAGAAATAGGGTAAAGGAAAAAAGAGAAAGGAAAAAAGAAAGAAAGAAAAAAGAAAAACTGATGAGAAGAAAGCAGAATAAAAAGAAAGAAAAAGAAATAGAGTAAAGAAAAGAAAGAAAGAAAGAAAGAAAGAAAGAAATACAACACAATGAGAAGAATGCCGAATAAAAAAAAGAAAAGGAATAAGTTAAAATAAAGAAAGAAAGAAAGAAGGAAAGAAAGAAAGACAATATGATGAGAAGAGAGCAGAATAGAAAGAAAGAAAAATTGTAAAGGGAAGACAGAAAGAAAGAAAGAAAGAAAGAAAGAAAGAAAGAAAGAAAGAAAGAAAGCTGATGATGATGAGAAGAAAGCAGAATAGAAAGAAAGAATGAAGAAAGAAAAAAAAAAGAAAAAAAATAAAAAGAAAAAAAAGAAAAGGAAAAAAAGAAAGAAAAAAAAAAAAGAAGAAAGGGAATGGAAAAATAAAAAGAAAGAGAAAAAAGAAAAAATAGGAAAAAAGAAAAAGAAAAAAAAGAAAGAAAGAAAAAAGAAAAAAAAAGAAGAAAAAAAGAAGAAGAAAAAGGAAAAATAAAACAAAAAAACAAGTAAAACAAAGAAGTGAGGGGGCGGGGAGAAGAGATTAAGCGTACACAGCATATTATTAGCGTACATCTTTTATGTACACTGACATATGATTGCTACGGATCGAGTTATTTCAGGTAGTGAAGTATGTGGGTCACATAGAGAGGGGTGGGGTAGAAGAGGAACAAGAGTCCAGAGGACTTCATTTATTAACTTTGTCACTTTGGAATCTTCCAAAGTCTTTCATTTTCTGCCATTATGGCACACATACACACATACACACATACATAAATACATACATACATAATACAATGACATATATGCATGTAATGACATACATAGATGCAATGACATACATACATACAATGACATATATGTATATAACATAGCATATAACAACATAACCATACATACACGCACATATAAAAGAAGCATTAACTATCTCATCTTAATACCCACCCACATTCTCTCCCCCCCCCTCTCTCTCTCTCTCTCTCTCTCTCAATCACATTTATTACACACTTGCACTTACTTGTGTACTTGCGTTGTGTACTTATAAGTACGTATGCACAAGTGCATTAGCTGCACACTGACATGAATATGTCTTCATGTTTACTTATATTGCATATGAATTAGCACCAAACGGGCCAAGACAAACCCACATACGCATTCGCCCCAACCCAAACATATACCCCTATGCTTACAAATATTTACCTGTTTTCATACATCATATACGTAAAACGTGTTATAGACACGTTTAATATACGTTTACAAAAATGTATTTATTAAAGTAACATATTTATTTCAAAGTTACAAAATTTATCCCAAGTGATGTTGGCTAATGTAAAGAGTGTCCCATTTACCTGGGACACTTTCAAATTACTTTTAAGTTTTCAGAAGAATTCGACTGGTTTAAATAAAATATGTATGTTTATTATACACAGATCTAAGAATTTGTTTTTATCTTGGATTTTTCCGGAAATTTTACTTTCCAAGAGATTTTCTTCAAGAAATAACATAACAGTGGAATTGAGATAAAAGGTTTGTTTAGAACAGAGCTTTCCAAACTGTCGCCAATAATATATATATATATATATATATATATATATATATATATATATATATATATATTACTTATTTAAGACGCGTCGCCAGGATATTGTAGAGCGTATATAGAGAGGGGTCCATTAAGTTAGCGGGGTCCAAATTGGAGAGAGGACCTTAAAGTAAAAATGTTTTGTTGTGAGAATTAGCACATAGTTCTCATCACATTTACAGAGATGAAAAGGGAATAAGTGATTTTCGGGGGTCAGCCCCCTACCCCTTCTTGGCGACGGGCCCGTTTCTTTATTAACTAAATTTTTCATGGTTTAGTTCAGTCAGTTAAGCATCCACCACGGGATCACAAGATTCAAGGTTCGATGCCGGGTCTGGCCAACTCAGTGCATGAGTAGAACAGCTTGGATATGTGCGATAAAGTGAGGAGCTGGTGGTAGTTGTGGCGCTCCACATCAGACTAAAAGACAATCACCCTGTTAGCGAAAAAGGGGTAGACTCCTTCGCTGTCCGACGGATAATAACAATAGGCCACTTTACTTTTTATATACTAGACTTTATACACTTGACCACCCCTCCCCTATTCACGACCTCCTAACTCACCAGGATGGAAATGTTCACTGTTGAAGCAAGAACTCAAGTCAACGTCCTGAAGAAGATCTAACAGACCGAAACGTTATAACGTCGACATCACTATCTACAATAAACATCCATTTTGTACAACATCCCGTGTTTGTCTACATTTCTCCATATACTAGACTTTATACACTTTATTTTTTATATACTATATTTCATACACTTTACTTTTTATACTAGACTTTATACACTTTATTTTTTATCTACTAGACGAGCCGTGAACCCGTTAAGTTCCTGATGTAAAAGCGGTCCATGATGATATTGA
>CM042137.1:12435421-12460421 GCA_023376005.1 Doryteuthis pealeii
ATTCAACCACGATCCTCCTAGAAATTACGAAAAACCCTGTATATAACTAATGGGTCCCCTAAATTGTTCCTCTTTTTGCCCCTGACAGTCCAGCCAATTACAAGGCTGTGAGAGATCGCATTTGTGACAACCAGTCCAAGACAGTGTACCAAACATTGCATCCCATTTCCACTTAACCACGCTGCTTTCACAAAGGCAATGACAACTTAAAAAGAAACAGCTACTACCATTTGAGCCATACAACGTTCGGTCTGGTTACCAGAATAAAACTCGCCCTGTTGCCTGGGGCAGTAGAGTAGGCTGACGGCACCTCTGCACAGGGGTAAAACCCCTCAATGAGGCTACCTGTTAGCCGTGAGTGGTGACCCGTGATGCTTAAGGACGGTATTCTGGTGGTTGAGCAGTCCATGACATGCAACGCTCCTTTTTTACCATTACTTGAGCAAAACGGGTGGTCGGAGAAGCCACTTCCGATCAATCGGCTGGGTATGTCAAGCCCTAGCACTTATATGATTGTCCCGAGCCTATTGCCCCTATGGCAAACCCCCAACCCTTTTTTCATATATGTGCTATAAGGCTGTGACTGCGGGTCTTAGTACCCAGGGTATGACGTTAAGCCGCATCTAGTAGTGAAGTACCAATTCTGAAGTTTCGAGGAGAATGGAGTACCCGTTCATCACCATTACGCTCTGGTCCACTCTAACCAAGAGTGGTAGTAATTGTTATGGTCCCATCTACGGGTTAAATAGATAAACAAAGAGTTTTAAAAGAGTTCTAAAAAAAAATGAATACCGAACAAAAATGAATAAAACAAAACACCTTCAGCATAAAATAACCCAACAAAGGTTGACATGCGGTAAAATAAACCAACCACCCAACCAATCAGGATAAAACATCTCAAAATAAGTCCGAGGAGCATATTATCTGCAAAAATTTCGACATTTCATTGCATCTTTTTGTACCTCTTTTGAACTTATTTTCTACAGTAAATTCATTGTTTTTACAAACGGTTGTATTGTTCTTTCTTCAAAGTTGTCGAGCCAATGTGTCTTGCGCACTTAACTACTATTTATAACCCTTCAAAACTTTAGGTTTAACCAATATTGCTTTTGGGGATAAAATTCCCCACAAACGGTCTAACCTTTGTGCGTACACGGTGGCTAAAAAAAATAATAGATTATTTAAATTTATCTCCTCTGATCTGTTTAATTGATGAAAATATACTGTAGTGTGATATTTGACTTGTAGTTGACTCTATAGGTTTGGCTTGCCCTGTCAGTGGGGTTTAGAATAAACTGAATGTATCCTCTGCAGAGGGTTAAGACTCACCCCCAAATGGGTAATCGTGGTTATGACACTAAACTGCATCTCATGGTGAGTCCCTAGTTTTGGAGATCTGGAGAGTATAGAATTAGATCTTCATTTTTATTACTCCCAGGTCCACTCCGACCCGAAGCGGTAGTAGTTTTTAAGGTCCTATCTTATGGTCAGATAGATTTGTTTAAAAATTATTCGTATTAGATAGCAATACTTGATACCATATAACTGTAAATTATTTGTATTGAGAATACTTACTTGAAGCAATAATTGTTTATTAACGATTATTATTATTACTTATTTTAAAGCATATACTTGAGCATAAATTAGTATTAGATAGGTATACTTGAAGTCATACAAAAGTACATACAGAAACTGTGAATACGAACGTGATTCCTTAACCTCTAGACATAAAATAACCATTGACGTGTTGACATGGTGTTAAAATCAATCAATAAACCATCTATATGTTTAGAGTATATATATATATATATATATATATATATATATATATATATATATGTGTGTGTGTGTGTGTGTGTGTGTGTGTGTGAGTTCCACGTGTTGGTAAAATGAAAACAATACACAAAATAAAGAAACTAATACACCATTTCTTTGCCTGTACTGGTTTTATTTGATATTTCTCTGGAAGAAAGTCCTTGTGGTATTTACTGTTCAGTTCCTTTGTGTGAAGTATTATGCCAATTTAGGTAGAAGCACCTGGCCGAATTAACGGGTCACTGAGTTAGGGTGCTTGTGTACTACTTCAATATACCTGGGTTCTAGGAGCCTCTGAGAAAAGTGTTTTCCACGAGCGAATTTGGCAGCAAAAAATAAATTAAATTAAATCAAATTAAATTAAACTAAAAACAACAAAAAAAAAAACAGTAGAAAAACCAAAACAAAGGAAGAGCATAGCCCTTAACCGGAAATTTGAGACCAAAGACCAAGAAGTATGGAGTCAAAGGTGACCAAAATATCTTGCATAATGGAGGAATGTAAGTTTTTATTCTTTATTTTTATTTTTATCGTTTTACTTTCTTTTTTTAAAATTTTTATCTTATCTTTTAAAGATTTTATCTTTTTCTTTTTTTTTTTTTATTTCATCATTTTTTTGTATATCACAACAACTCTTAAAAAAAAACATTATTTTGAAAAGTAGCCCTCTTTTCTTTTTGGTTTGAGCAACTCCAAACTTACTTTTAAAACACTGTTATCCATTCCAATTGACAAAGTACATTTTCGATAGTACATAAGCGATATCTTCAAACGATACTGGAGTTGATTGAAGAGCTTAGGGATGGCCAACTTCAGTTCACAAGAGAAACGAGCCCTTTTTTTAAACGTTTGAGATGTTTGAACATGACTGTTATGCCGAGAGCTTTATCACCAAATTCTTCTTGCATCTCTGCAAGTTTTGAGTAAGTTCTGTTAAGTTTTGTACAAACATTTATATACGTAAGCTGCTTCTCCTGTAACTTCATTAGGCTAAATTCACCTAGTGACTTTCATTTGCTCGAATCAAAACTTTTATTGCATTTGAAAAGGCTGCACGTAGAGAATGTTAAGCTGTATCTTAATTGCCTCTTTCACGGTGGTCCAGCGAATACTGATTGGTTGAAAAAAATAAGGAAAGTCTGCGTACATTTCTGATTGGTTGTAAAATAAGGAAAGTCTGCATATACTTCTGATTGGTTGTAAAATAAGGAAAATCTTCGTATACTTCTGATTGACTACTGATAAAGCATTTGTATTAACTTCTTGCACAAAAAAATGCAAAGAAAATATTTTTGCTTGATGGGCAGTTGGGGGTTCGAGAATTAGTTTAGTAGCGGAGAATCCCGCAACAACATAAACTCAACTGGTTCAAGAAGTCTTCGTTAGATAGTGAAATCATCTACTCCCATAATTGTATGTGGGAGTGTACATGTACTTTAGTATATACTTTACAATTTGTCTTCAAAATAGTAAACGTGACCAAACATTCAAGTGAGGCTGGATTTAGAAGGTTAAATTTCACATATAGAAAAATGATAGTTGGTTGAATATCATTTCCTCGTACGGAATAAATCTGTATAAGAAAAAGTAAACGAAGTGATAACAAGGATATTTAGTGCTTGGGACAACTTAATAGAAGTAGGATACAAACAGAATAGAATAATAGAAAAAAGAGCTAGCTCAGTCGGTAGAGGTTCCTAGTTCGATACTGGCCCTCGCCAACTCAGCGTATGAGTAGCACAGGGATCTGTGCGGTAAAGTAAGGAGCTGATGGTAGGTGTGGCGCTCCACCTCAGACGCAAAAACAATCTCCTTGGTCTAACGCTAGTGAAAAGGGGGACAGACTCCCTCGCTGATTGGCTGATACCAAATTTAGGCCACCCCGACCACTTTAAAAAAATAGGTAATGTCTTGAGACTGCTGGTAATAGAGTGTATAAGACTTACATGGAAACCATGTTCTCGCGTGCCATGTTGCACGAGGTTGGGGGTTCAAAGCTCGTCAGTCCTGTTAACAGGAGATGCAACTAGTGCGTGTTCTTTTCCCGTGGATAGAAGGCGAAAATGGAATACTGACTTTGGCCCTTTCACTTTTGTAAGACTGTTTAAAATGCCACCTAGCACCTAGCGGATGAACCGATTAAAAAATGTGGCAAGTAAGGAATGTATTTCCTACATGCATAAAAATTTCAACAAAATATTTTTTGCTTGACGGACGGTCGGGGATACGAGAATTAGATTCCCACAACATCATAAATTCAACTGGTTCAAGAAGTCTTCATTAGACTTTAAAATCGTCTACTCCCAGAATTGTACACGGGCGTGCATGTATTGTGTCCGTAAAATACGTTTATTTTTATGAATGAGAGAGAGAGAGAGAGAGAGAGAGAGAGAGAGAGAGAGAGAGAGAGAGAGAGAGAGAGAGAGAGACTTTCTGACACGACCAGCAGTTTTGGTGCCCATATTCAATAGACACCTTCGGACCAGTTCCTCGACCAGTCGACCAGAAGTTATTTCTTTGAGGATTGAGTCAAATAGAAGATACCAGATATCCTCAATTACCCTCTCCATTAGATTAGTGAATCTCTAAAACTTGACTATATATAGGAACGACGTTTACATTGTTAATCATCGTTTTCTTGTTTAATAAACCTTTAAGATTGAACTGAGTTTTAATTCATTTATTTATTGTTGTTAGCATTAGAATATATGCTACACTAAGACGATATATGTGTACTTCTGTATGTACTGTAGAATTTGTCTTCAAAATGGTATCCGTGGCTAAAAACATTCAAGTAAAGATGAATTCAGAATATTAAACTTCAGTACATGAGGGGTCAAGCCAAACCAAGAAAATATTGTCAGTCAGAATTAATCTATATACATATGACCGCGTGGTGGAGCACTTCGGTAATGGTTATCGTCGGAATCGGTGCCCCGAGTTCAAATCCTGGACGCTTCATTTTGCGCTAACACCTTTCAGAAATGTATGAATCCATCTCTTTTCCCTCCAGGTGGGGAAGTCCTCATGGCGTAGTGGTTAACGTGTTGGAACGTGACAGTAGCAAGCGAGTTCGTACCCCAGTCCCGCTATTACGTTCACTTTCGACGGACTAATACTTTTGGGGAAAGTATGAAGTCCCCTCGTCACCCCAGTTCTGAGTTATATAGTATTATTACTGTTTTTCTATGAATTTAGATTTAGCATTAGATAATCCAAGGATGTTGATATGCCATTAAACAAAGAGACCAAACAAAACAAAACATCCAGATATGGTTAAATTGTAGGGTATGTTGGGTTCTTTAGCTTTACTAAGGCAACCAGTATTGGAGAATGAAAACTCTGAATTCAAACCAGCTTTGTCCGGCATCAAAATTGACTTTATGTTACATCCTACCAGTGGTGAATGGTTTGGTTATATATATATGTATGATCGTATAATATGCATTAAGAATGGTAATTACATAGTCATTTGTGTATATTACTTTAGAATTTAGTTTTACTGAGTTAATGGATGCTTGGTGTTGGTAAGATGTTTTAGTCAAGTCCCCTCTTTCCAACGACCTATATTAGCATTAGTATATCCGTGATATACTAGCACGGAACATAACTAAAGTAAAGACAAGATAAACTCAGTTGTATATAACAAGAATATCTAACATTATATATACACAATATACCTACACATTATCCTAAAAGGTAAGAATACACAAATGTATCCCAACAACTAGAATTACTTACTTATTGTTCCATGAACGCACAGTGTGTGGAAGGGGTAAAAAAACAGAGAGAGGTTTAGTACATAGGAGTAGGTAAGGTACTCATGTGGCTTATTATTCTCTTGCAGGGTCAGACAATGTCTATACTGTTCAAAGACCAGAGGCGAAAAGAGATTGAGAATGTTTTTTTTTGAAAATGTCAGGTTACACTATAATTGGCCCGTGATGGACATGCAAATTATGTTTCAAAGTAATAAACATATTTCAAAGATTTCAAAATGTGTGTGTTTAAGTTTCAAACGATCACGCCTCATAAATTTAAGCGAACTTTTTCTTCATTTTCTTTCTTTCACAACTTGTCCATTTGATAGTTGAATGTTGCTCGAAATTTAGACATTATCATGGAACCATCAATATTCTTTGACTTAATGTATACTCCCTGTTTTGGCACTCCCCCTCACTCTCTCTCGTGTTCGTAGTTTGTTATCTGGACACTCTTTCTCTCTCTCCATATATATATATATATGTGTGTGTGTGTGTGTGTGTGTGTGCGTGCATGTGTGTGTTTCTTTCTATATACCTACCTACATACTTATCGCTATCTATCTACCTATTCCTCTCTGTCTATTCATCTATCTATATATCTACCAATCTCTCGCTAAATATCTATATATCTTTATCTATCTATTCATTTATCTACCTTACTCATCTACCAACTTACCTCTCTCTCTCTCTCTCTCTCTCTCTCTATATATATATATATATATATATATATATATATATATAGTTGTCTATCTACCTACCAATCCTTTTCTATGTATATATCTACATCTATCCTTTTATCTATCTTTTATTTAGCTTTCTGTCTCTCTGTCTACTCTGCTGGTGTTTGGAACAATAATCGGTTTGTCGCCCCGCCCTGCTCCCCACTCGTGATCCGTGTCCAAATCCATGTAGAATCCAACAATTCAAATACTTATTTTAAAGACAAACAGCTTCCCTGCGCCGGAGGAATTGTGCTGTTCAGCATTTCCAGCCCTTCTTTTACCGTACATTAAAAATCCGCAATATCTCCGTGACACACCTATTTCAATTTGAATGTATCATTCTTTGGATATATTTATCTCTCTCTGTGTTCATCTATCTGTCTATTATTTCCTTCGTTCTTTCTTTCTTCCTTTTTTCGCTCAGCCCACCCCCACCTCACCCGCCTTCTTATTTGTCGCTTTGATCATATGCATTTAATGATTGGTTAGAATTTTTGCGTTGAAATCCATAATGCCGTCGTCTGGGATGGTCGGGGTAGAATGCACGATGAGTATAAGGAAGGCTAACATAACAAACATATCGTTTATTTTTCTGTAAAAGCAATGAGAAAACTTGGAAGAAGACATTAAACTAAGAAAAATCCCACGTGTGTCCGTAAAGCTGTGTGTTAATGTATGTTTGTATGCACGAGAATATGTAAGATAATTATAATGCAGCGGTAAGTGAATGTTTACGAATCGTTTGAGCACTCGGTATATATATATATATATATATATATATATAGGGGGTGAGTATGTGTATATGTGTGGAGGAGAGAGAGAGAGAGAGAGAGAGAGAGAGAGAGAGAGAGAGAGAGAGAGAGAGAGAGAGAGAGAAGGAGAATATAAAGAAATAAATTTCAATGAATGACATCTTTAAATATGAGTATGTATGTATTTGAGATCATTCAAAGCAGATGTAAAATGTTAACAAAATATGGTTTGGTTTGGTTTCTTTGTTTAATGGCATATATCAACCTTGGTGGGCTATTTAATACCAAAGCCATCCTTGTAGAAGAACATTTGGGGTACTATTTGATCCATAGCTGGGTGGGATGGAGGGGTTCATAACTTTCGCACGTGGATTAGTCCGAAAATTAACGTAATAGCGCGACTGGAGTTTGAACTCGCTTACTCCAGCACGTTAGCCACTATAGGGAATTTCCTAGGCAGGCCCATGTGCATGTGTTAGTGTGTAGTAGTGTGCATAAGACGCGGTTTTCTGCCATTAAAAATGTATTTTATGAAAACACGAAATAAAAAAGATAAAAGAAAACGGCTTAAAAATATGTATGCGTCTTATACACTAAAAAATATAAATACGCGTTTTATAGACCGCAAAATATTCTCAACTTGAACGAATACATTTCTGTATGGACCATAAGAAGGCACGTTTAATGTAATGGTTATCGTCGTAGGAAATAGAATTGACAATCCGAGTTTGAAATCCTGGACGAGACTGTTAACGTTTAATTTCGCACTCATACATTTGGCAAAGGCACGATTTTATCTGTACTCCCCCATCTAGGGATAACTAGTAGGGCAGACTGGGTTCTCTAGCCGTGATAGGATAACAAGTCTAGGAGAAGGAAAACTCTGAATTCAAAACAGCAGTAATCCGCTTAAAAATTGACCTTGTGTAGCACTCTACCAGTAGTGGAAGTGTTAGTTAAATACATCCATGTCCGTGTTAATCCTTTCTATTATGTCAGATGTACGTATGTATGTATGTATGTATGTATGTATGTATCCTCTCTCTCTCTCTCTCTCTCTCTCTCTCTCTCCCTCTCTCTCTCTCTCTCTCAGGTGTGTGTGTGTGTCCTTGAATAACGGCAAAACGAAAAGTCAGTCAAACGGACCCAATTTTTTCCCCAATGGATATTGACTTCGGATCCCAACACAGAATATACGATGTTGACCCTCGAGGTCAGTTGAGGTTGCTGGAGGTCAACAGATGGCAAAATATACAATTTCTGACCAAACCGAATGACATACAGAGTTTGATGCGAACTAAAAATGTTTTTGACCTCATAAAAAGTAGAATGGGCGAATCAGATATATGTTTTTTTACATGTTTTTATATGTTGGATTTTTATGGGTAAATAGCTTAAGATAAATCTACATATTTGTAAAAGAATAAGAAATATTGTGTACAAAGAGACTCTCAGAAACTAATCAGAATCTTCTTTGCGTTTAAAATTCTGTTGGCGGACTGACACGTGTATAAAAACAACAGATTAGTACCTGGTGAGATCTATACAAGATACAAGAAACGCAGATTATGAGTCAAATTGCCAAATGTTTTACCGGATGTTTACTATGTCTACACAACAATCAGCACATTGGATATATATATATATATATATATATATATACCCCTCCGCACGAGTAGGATATGACACATAACGAATTTCTTAAGAAGAGTTTAATAGGTTTAAATTCAGTTTTCCTTCTCCAGGATCGGTTGCCATTGCCATACCAAGATGAAAAAAACCTTTTTGCTTTACTATTTACCCATAGCTGGAGGGTGGATAGATGGATTCATACTTTTCCCAATGGTAATAGCACTGTGCGAAATGCAAACATCATCGTCCAGGATTTGAACTCGGGTCGTTGAGTCCATTTTCTATGACGATAGCCATTACACCATGTGCCTCCACGTTGCGTATATAAACACTAATGTTTCACTGCAAGAATGATCTCAGGTGCTTTGACATTACCCCTTCCAGATGGGAAAATTTGGCTCAGGACCGCCTACAGTTGGCGGCAGGCTCTCCGTAGCGGACTGTTCATGTCTGAAGCCACTCTAGCGCAATACCATAAAACCAAGAGGTCCAGATGAAAGCGGCGGCACCAAAACACCGGCACATCAACATCTTCAGGGACAGCCTTCACATGCGACATTTGTGGTCGAGAATGTTTTTCGAAGATTTGACTTCACAGTCAAAGGAGAAGTTGTAATTCAGGCACACAAGAACTATATAGTCTTCCGAGACTGCAATTCCAATGAATCCAGACCATCCCACATTTCACCGTTGCGGCGAATGAAGCTACACAAGCTCACCCCCCCCCATTACGACTGGTGAAGCTAACACCATGCACAGCTAACTAGTGAAGTACACAGTGGGCCTATAAATACAAAGGTATTTCAATTTTCTTCACTCATATACTCATCGAGTCTCGAATGGAAACCTCAATACGATTGTCTAGCTTTACCGTATAAGTATGTACATTTACTCGAGTAATGCGCATTACTGTCAACTATGTTATTGTTTCTAAAACCATACTTTCATAACTTGAGATATCTGAGATATTGCAACGTTTAATGAGTAAGTCAAATGTAGTATACGGTGTTGTGCCAATCTCGCAAGAATTATTAATATCAATAACGAGGAGACAAAAATACACTTACTTTATTGGAGTTTTATGAAGTATATATTTACCCAACCCCTTCACCATTGTAAAATTTAAACCGCGAATGTAGAATTAACAAGAGTTAAAAACAGGAAAAACATGAACATTGTATTAATAAATTTATCCATACAAGAAATACACTTGTAATAATTGTTGTTGCAAAGGATAGTATTGTCGGCGGGAAATATTAATTATATAAATATAATGAATACAATTCCATTTAACTGAGTACTTGGAATGTTTATGGTAAGTTATCGTACTTACGACGGCCCCTTCTCCATCTCTGCTACTCTCTGCTGAATTATAGGGAGCGACGATTTTACATCCGACCACAAGAGATACTGGTACATAAAGAGGAAGTTTTCTTATCTTCAATTTTTGGTGCCAAAAATTGCGGGCCTGTGATTGGTTTGTTTGAAATGAGACCAATGGAGACAACCCACCTACCTTAGATATATTTTTAATACATTTTAAGACATTTTCTAAGCAGAGTACTGCTAGTTTGCATTCAGAATTTCCTTCTCTTCGATTAAGGGAAAATGAAAGATCTGTCTCGGCAGCCAAATCGGCTTTAGATTTAGCCCCCGAGAAATTCAAGATTTTATATACTGACTTGAAACCTAAAATTAATAGATTCCTTCATACAAAATGGCAACGACGTTGGAATAACAACATCCACAATAATCTCTTCTTAAATAAACCCACTTTCGCTATATTCCAATTACACATTAGTCACCCAAGACTTACGCACTCCTTTATACTCAAACAAGAACAACAAGTAGAGTGTGAAACATGTGAAATACCCTACACTAGTGTGTAGAATAAACATCATACTCACCTTCACAGGAAGGTTGAGACTAGCGTCCAGTCACCAGAAAAAAAGAGAGCATAACTGAATACAGTCAAGTGTTCAGTATCTATGGATAAAAGTGTCCACAGTGAAACCAGCAGCCAATAGGAATCCTTGAAATTCACTTGGCCTAAATACATAAGTGGAATAGCCCAACCTTCTATTTAAACCACCTGGATTCTCAGAACTGACTCAGCTTGCAACACAGCTGAATACTGGTCACTCAAAACAAATCTCTAGTGTATGGTATTTGACATGTTTCACAATCTACTTGAATGTGGACCTTTCGCTCTCATTAGAAAACGCGTCTTTAACGCAAATAGTATGTAATATCTATTTGAAAAAGTCAACATATATGACATTCTGTGCTTTTTGAGAGAAACAAAATTATACAAAAACCCCGAAAAAACAAACAAACAAACATAAATACCATAAAAAAGTAATCTCTCAAAAGTAACCCCGACGATGCTAGCGTAACGTTAAAACCGTTAACTAAAAAAATGGGTAGATTTGTTAAAACCTTGTAGGGGCTAGAATTCTCCTGTGCCCAGGGGACAAGAAGTAGGGAGATTAACGTCCCTTGTCAGGTGGTAAGAACTTTCTCTTAACTGGTTTCGGCCCCGAGGAGTAAGCCTCGTAGAATCGGGTTCTCGCCACTCAGTCAACTGTGACTGAAGAAAACTCCTCAGTGAGGGAGAATAGCCGTATACACCACCTGAGCACCCCCTCAGTGAGGGAGATAAATAACTGTAATTACTACTTTCAAGTACACGTTATATTGTTGTCTAGTTGTGTTTTACATGTTAATACACTTAGTTAAAGTTACATGTGCTTTCCCTTGTTACTTTGATTTGTGTATCTGTATATTATTCCTCATTCGTAAATAGAATATATCATCAATGAAATATAAAGCAAAGCAATTCACAACGACTTATCAAGAAGAAAATATTTATTATTGAGCAGTACTTAAAGAAGAAGAAAATAACAAGTAGTGTAGTAAAGTTTAAACATTACTGTACGAGTGGAAAAGTTCCTAATGTGTAGATGTTGTTTAAAGAAGAAAGTATTTTGGATTTCTATAGTTGTGGATTAAAGGAGAATGTCTTTAGTGTTAAATGTTCCTATAGTTAAAGAAGAAAGAGTTTTGGCTTACATGTTAAACATGAGTTCTTGTAGGGGTGTTATAAGAAATTGTGGGGGACAAGAAACACCATGTCATTTAGAAACGAGAACGCAAATGTACGCCGTTACATGTTGGAGCGAAACAGTTAAAGTGAAAGAATTTGGTTTTCGCTCTTACTGGTGTGAACGTCACTTAGCGGGTAAAAGGAAAAATACGGGAGGTAACTGTAAAAGTAAATAATGTAATTTCTACAAAGGTAATATCTAATATCAATGTAATGTATGTCAGTAATAAACTTTTCTAAAGAGCTCTAGAAGACAAATATCATGCACACACACGCTTATATATATATATATATATATATATATATATATATATATATATATATATATATATTTGGGAATAAAGGCCTTAAATACCATGGTATTGTGGTTATGGACCATTTCCACTCGCGAGTGGAAATGGTCCATAACGATATGGTATTTAAGGCCTTTTATTCCCAAATAACTTTGCTCTGTTTACAATAATTAAACATTGAGCTCTCACACGGAACCTGAACTCTACAACAAACTACTGGTAGAGAATTAGGACCCACCTAGAAATCACCTTGTACCAAGAAACTTGGTACCGCACAAAGTATATATATATATATATATATATATATATGTGTGTGTGTGTGTATTATATATATATATATAATCATCTCGTACCGAAAGCACGGTGCGAGATTATGACTGTCTTTCGCCACCTGTCCCTATGGGTCATCACTCCGGACAAATTCATCTCACTACATCCAGAGCTGATCTACGTAACTCTTCGACCCATTCTGGTGTACCCATGTATAGGTGTCCACAGGAGAATGTCATACCCATACACACATATATATATACATATGTGTGTATGTGTGTGATTGGGTAACATTTCTTCATTCAGACATATGTAATAGTAATTGCATTTTTTGTCTACATTTTCTGGTTTCAATCCTTTCAAGTTGCTACATGGATGTTACCATACAACTTTATTAACCACATTGAAAAAAACAAACACAAAAAACAATACAACGTGATAAACCACATTTAAAAAAAAATGGTACTACATAACACATAAAATATAAATAGGACGCTTATAAAGTTGTCCCCCACCCCCGGGTTAACTCAATCGGTTGAGCGTTCGGCTAGAAACCATAAGGTTCCTAGGTCGATACCCGCCCTCGCCAACTCAGTGTATGAGTAGCACAGGGATATGTGTGGTAAAGTAAGGAGCTGATGGTAGATGTGGCGCTCTACCTCATACGCTAAAAATAATCTCCTTGGTCTAGCGCTAGTGAAAAGGGGATAGACTCCCTCGCTGCATGGCTGATACCGACATTAGGCCGCCCCGACGACTTTACTTACTTTTACTTATAAAGTTGTATCGTTTTTTTTTTGTTTTTTTACAATATACACATCCCCTGATGATAGCCCATTATGGGATCGAAAGTACTTGGGATCATATTAATTATGGCAAATCTATTAGCCAATTTATTATAACACCCAGTATTAATATTATTAATATTATAACATCCATTCGGTGACGTGAAAGGATTGAAACTAGAACCTCTAGACAAAAGATGTGTATTCTATTTAACAGCACACGCACACACCACATACACACATACACATATATGTATATATATATATATGTGTGTGTGTGTTTTGTGTGTGTCCGTATATATATATACCTGGTGATAGAGAGAGAGACAGAAAGACTGTGTGTGTATGTGTGTTTATGTGAGTTACCGCAATACCGCGTTGGAGTATGAACAGTGCCACACATTATTGTTTTTTTTTATACTATATTTAATCTTATTATGACTTTTAATATTGGTGGTGATCTGCGTTAATTCGATAATATAAAAAACGAATCCAATTATGGCAAATTATTCCGGTGTTACAGAGAGCATTTCATAGTAGATAGAATGATATATCGAAATAAATAGGCTCTTTATAAAAACATTTCAAGAGAGAAATTAACAGATGGCTCAAAAACCACAACATGAATTATTACCTTTCCGATCACCATACTAAAGAAAGGGGAGAGGGAAGCTGTTAATATCAATTACACTGCCATTAGATATACCGTAATAAATGAGATTTTCCCGATATGAATATGTAATTTTTAGACGAAAGTTTGCGCTTTTTCTTTCTAATAAAAAAATAATTAATTAATTTTCCAAAACAGTTTTTCGAGTTCATTCCTTTTTTCTTCTCGAGTTTAAAAACATGATGATTTTGTGTGTTGATGCATAGTGAACTTTTTTGTCATTAAAGACAACAAACACATAACACTTATGTCCGGATATTTGATATGCTAGTTTGAGAATGTTTTCATTTAACGATCAATGTCTATAACAAGCTAGGCATCAGAAGGGAATCCAGCCGTTAAGTGAGGACCATATATATATATATACATATATATATATATATAATATATATATATATATATATATATATATATATATATTATTATATTATATATATATATATATATATATATATATATATATATATATTTCTATCTATCTATCCATCTATGTGTGTGTGAGAGTGTCTATTTTAACAGCGTAGACACAGAGTAGACACAGTGATGGGCATATATATAATATATATATATATATATATATAGCGTAGACAGCGATATATATATATATATATATATATATATATATATATTATATAATCTATGTGTGTGTGTGTGTGAGTGTGTATTTTAACAGCGTAGACACAGAGTAGACACAGTGATGGGCATATATATATATATAATAATATATATATATATAGCGTAGACAGCGAGGACCGTATATATATATATATATATATATATATATATATATATATATATATATATATATAGTAAGTAGTCTCCTAATATTTTGTTTGATAAAGAATTAATTTTCTTCTAAAACACAGATACCAGGATTTCATCATATCCAGTGGAAATGTGATACAATCAAACATATTATTAGGTATTATTTATTGCCAATTTTTACAGGATTGAAACACTGTAATCAAACATAAAATTGAAATACATGTATAACCCAAAATTAAATTGCATAAATAGGAGAGTACTTAGGTTTTGAGTGCTACATATCCATATTTTTGATTACAAAGTAACAATAAGACATGCTGGGCACTGCTGGAGAAGTAATAACGAAATCAGAAGCGACTCTCCTCTATGGAGTCGTATATATGGACACACCAGTGCTGACCGACTAGCAAAAACTTATATTGTTCACCTCAATGTGGACACTATGGGCGGACGGAGACAGACAGAGAGGAGAGATAGGGAGAGGGAGAGAACCATGGGAATCCGTACTGTCGGTATGCTTAAATTATCATAATAATATGGTGGAATTTCACGGTGAACTCAACCCATGATAGCTCAACAGTGTAATATATTGCCTTGACCGGCAGTGAACCCGATGGATGAAGTTGATATATATCCGGTCGTAGATAAAATCAAAGTGCCTACCGTAATTCAGGAGGAGTGTTAGTGTTATACCAGACATATAAACACATGAATTGTGTGGACGTAACCCATGGCCAATGATAACCAGGAAATGCGTGGGTGTAACCCATGACCAATGAAAAACAAGAAACGTGAGCGAAGAGGTGTGTCTACAAGAAAACTGCGCATTGGTTGGCTTTTACAGCATGTCAACCATCATTTTAGGCCGAAGACATTTTGTTTCATTCATTTTTGATTTGGTGTTCAATATTTTTCAAAATTCAATTTTTTTAACTCAAATTTTTAAGCACATTCTTTAAACTCATTTTTTTCTATTTAACACATATATGGAACCCTAACAGGTATTACCACTCCGGGTCAGTGGAGCTTGGAATAATGGTGATAAAGGGGTTCTCAATACTACCCAAAGCTTCCTGGCCGTGGAAAAGGAATTGGTATATACATACATAGATGAGGCGTTCATAGTGTAATAGTTATTGTCGTAGGAAATGGACACGGCGACTCGAGTTCAAATCTAGGGCGAGGTTGTTTGCATTTCACATAGCGTTAATACCCCTAGGAAAGGTATACATCCAAATATTTCCCCCGGTTATAGTTAAATAGTAGGGAAGACTGGGCTCTTTAATCTCGAATTAAATATCAAATAGAATAGGAGAAGGAAAACTCTGAAATCACACATGTTAAATTCCGCTTGTGTCACACCCTGATCGTGCTGAGTAGTAGGTAAATACACACATGTCATTCCCAAGAGCATTATTGTGACCCAATCGAGACCATCCTATCGCAACGCCAACTGCGATGGTTGGGTCACACCATCCGCATGATGGAAAGACAGATCCCCCCGTAAAATACTTTATGGTGAATTCGCAAATGACACGCGAAGGACAGGAGGCCCTCAAAAGCGGTTCAAAGACCACATAAAGACGACGTTGAAAAACGACAATATCACACCTTAAAGCCTGGAAGATCTGGCCTCCAGCAGACAGGGTTGGTGAGACACGTGCCGCACTGGAGCTGAGCGGCTCAATATCGAGATTAACAGGGCTGCAGAGCAGCGACGTCTTCGTCATCATGAACCACTAAATGCAGATGAGAATTTCAACCTGCAATGTGTGACCGCATCTGCAAGTCCAGAATTGGACTAACTAGCCACGAGAGGGTCCACAATTGTTGAACGTCATGCGGTGACGTCATCGTCGTCTGAGTCGGACTTTTAAAAGAAAGAAAAAGAAATTGCAAAGTGAAAAGTGAAAAGCCAATTAATCCAGAATTTGAACTTGTCTCGCCAAGCCCGTTTTCTTTGACGGTAACCATTACACCACCAGCGCTGTAATAACGTATGTGTGTGTGCGTGCATGCACGTACATTCTTCCTTCCATCCAATTTTTCATCTATCTTACTTTTATCCCTTTTTCCGCCTCCTTGGAATTTCTTTGCTTCTCTCTCTCTCTCTCTCTCTCTTCTCTCTCTTCTCTCTCTCTCTCTCCATCTTTGATCTGTTGACACAGTTTCCACCAGCTGGAGCCATCTGGCACTGTTGGGGTTACGACATCTGCCCAAATTATATAGATAAACACACAGATATTGTTATAGAATCTTAATTCAGCTGTCGGTGAACCATCAAAGAATACGAAAAGACGTATAAATGTCATCATCAACGTTTTAAAAGTCCTTTTCAATCACATTTAATTAATCCAGGCTAAATCAATCAGAATTTACGGAGAATAAAAAGAAAGAAAGAAAGAAAGAAAGGATGTGAGTATTGCAGATTTTACGAGTATACAATCTACTGACTTAAAGAAGGGTCCTATGTATGGCACAAAACTTCATATGATGGTGAGAGTCAAGTTCTGGAGATCTGGGGAATGTGGAGTACAACTTCATTGGCATTACTCATTGGTCCACTCTAACTCGGAATGGTATGTATTTATCAGCCACTTCGCTCGAGTATCAGGATATGATACAAGGTCACTTTTTTAAGCGGATTTTAACAGCTTTGAATTCAGATTTTTCTTCTCCTACCGGTTGCCATACCAAAGTTAAAGCCAGTCTGTCCTACAATTCGCCGAGGCGATGACAGAAGGATTCAAGCCTTTTCCAAGGGCATTAGTGCAAAATTAAATGCAAATATCCTCATCCAGGAACCGACTACATTTCCTAATACATTGACTGTTATGCTAAACACACTTTCAGGACAAGAACTTACAAACCCTGCCCTACTATTTACCTATAACTGGAGGGTGAATGGTTTGATTCGTGCCTTTCCCAAGGGTATTAGCACTATGTGAAATGCTACGAGCCTCGTTTAGGATTTGAACTCGTGTCGCTGTGTCCATTTCCTATTACGATAACCATTACACTGCAAGTGCCTGAGTGGTAGTACTTGTTAGGATCAAATAGATCTGTTAAAAAATTATTTGTCTTTTATTGGCCCGTGAGAAAAAAAACACTCTTGAGAAGAATGTAAAAAAAAATGGAAATATGATCGTGCAATGAACGCTTTTCACTAACCTTTAGGAATAGAATAACCCTAGAAGGGTTGACATGCTGTCAACCCGAATCAATCAATCAATCAATGCTATTACGGAGAATCTAGTAAGAAGGATTTGGAAGTCCTGAATATTAGTGCTGACCTTTCTTGAGCTTGAGACTCGACCTCCATCGCCGGTAACAGACACATTAATATTTTAGACCCCGCCAGCAAGCCTTGAGATATTAAGTAAAAGACAGCAGAAAATCTATGGCCGTAAAATCTTCTACCTAAATTGTTTTTTCTTCCCCTTTTTTTAAATGAATGTTTCGTTCACGCCAAACTGCATACCTTTATGTTATTGATTTTCTTGTAACAAAGTACTTTGTATTGAATTGTGGCTATTACATGTATGAACTATATCAAATTTATACGGAATTCCTGTAATTTCATACTACCTGACTATTCGACTAAATAAAAAAAGTTGGCAAGTTTTGTAAATAATAAAGTGGCTTTAATAAAATGACATGATAAATAAAGTGTGTTTATAACCAAGTAAAGGAAAACCATTTTGTTTTGAATTTAACCATTTTTTCTTTTTTTAATTCAGGTACCTCTAATTGGAGTGGAGATTACTTCATATCTACAGCCGGATTGAGATTGATTTTCAAACCAACTCGAAACCAACAGCCAAATGACCTGAGGCAGCAATTCGAAGACACATTTTTACGTGACTGGAATTCAAAATATTGGCAAGTTTTATGACGAAATCTTTTAGCTTTGCTCTATAGAAATGGTATTCAACAGGAAGTGGATAATGGCCATTGATATTTTTCTGTGTATGTCGGTACTAAATATACAAGTTAAGTGTATGCAGTATAAACCTATCACTAAGTTATATATATATATATATATATATATTATATTATATATATATATATCTTATACGTACATATGTGCGTGTTTGTGTGTTTTATCATGTATGGTATATAGCAATGTTTCGTGAATAATGTGAGTAAACATCAAGGTATTTCCCAAAAATGTATATTATACTTTCGATTCATTGATTATATATTGCGTATCATATTATATATGGATATATGATATGAATGTATTACAAGCAGTGCTGGAAGGTTCTCGGCCCAACAAAGAAAATGACCATATATATATATGTGTGTGAAGAAAGGAAGCGAATCCGACGGTATGTAGTATATTAAGAAAAATGAAAAAACACAGGTTTAAATGGGTTAAGTGGTGAGTTTATTGGCCGACGCTGCAGTGTTTCGATCTATCAATTAGATCATCTTCAGGGCATTTGTTGGTATATGGAAGGTAATAAGAAATTTTTATCACAGAATAATGAGAAAAGCGAGTGGTTTTGAAAATATTTTTTGAAAATGCCCTGAAGATGATCTAATTAATAGCTCGAAACACTGCAGCGTCGGCCAATAAACTCACCACTTAACCCATTTAAACCTGTTTTTTTTTTTCATTTTTCTTAATATACCATATATATATATATATATATATATATATATATATATATATATATATATATTATAGATCGGATATTCTATGAATTGTATATTCATGTATTACGTATTTTGCTCCATTATGAACACATGCTCACACACAAATAGGTACACATACACAGATACACAGACATATATACAAATATTTATGTGTATGTATGTATGTGACTGTGTGTGTTATACACTGTTCTTACATCTGTATGTATGCATATAGCTGTAAGTGGGCGTGACTAAGTGATAAGACTACGTGTAAGTATGCGAGTTATGTGAATCATTTATGTGTATACAAATGTAAGTATATATATATATATATATATATATATATATATATATATATATATATATGTATTGTGTGTGTGTGTGTGTGTGTGTGTGGTGTGTGGTGTGTACACACAAATCATTCACATATAATTATATGTTAGAGTGTGTGTCCTCGCACGATGGTTGTGAACATAAATGAGTGGTATGTGCACTCTTCTGGATCTTTCGAAGAGTGTAAAGGAATAATTGATAAATATGTACAAATAATATATATATATATATATATATATATATATATTATGAGAGAAAGAGAGAGTGCCTGTTAGTGAAAGAAAGAGTAATTTTAAAACATGGAGTATACTGCTGCGTCCGATGTATAGGACGTACACTGTCCTAAGTGCGTACATGTGTGTATATATATTTGTCTGCTTGTCTAAAAATATAATGTGCGCGTCTTGTGTAAGTATACACATGCATGTATGTATGCATGTACATATGCATGTATGTATGTAAATATTTATATGCATGTCTTAAATGAATTTGTGCACTTCACAACTGTATTTGTAAATATATGTATGTATACATTGACAGAAAGATGTGTGTGTATAATGATTTGCATGGGTAATTGTATGTCACAGAGGTGCATCTATTCATGTATGTATGTGTACATTTTTACGTACTCTGTGTGAATGTGTGTGTGTGTGTGTGTGTGTGTGTGTGTGTGTGTGTATTTGTGTGAGTGAATGGTCTGTCGATAGAAGTGATGGAATGGGGGAAGTGACTATGGATCTTCTTCTTCTTCTTCTTCTTCTTCTTCTTCTTCTTCTTTCTTCTTTTCTTCTTTTCAGTTGTGTCACTGTGGTACATATATTCATGAATGTATGTGATTATTTCTACAGATGCGTGCCTCTATCTGTCTGTCTCTCAATCTGACTATGTCTCACACAGACACACACACACACACACAGACACAAACACACACATATGCACACACGCACACACAGACTGTGTGTGTATGTGCGTATGGGTGTAGACTGTAGATAGAAGAAGTGTTGGAATGAGGGAAGTGGGTAGGGACATGTTTCTTTCTCTTTGTCCTTTCCGGTTGTATCACTGTGGCGCATCTATTCATGAATGTATGTGTATTGTTTTTACGCCTGAGTACTCTCTCTCTCTCTCTCTCTCTCACTCTCTCTTCTCTCTCTCTCTCTCTCCTCTCTCTCTCTGGGCGCGTGTGTGTGTGTGTGCAAGTGTTTTGTGTGTGTGTGTGTGTGTGTGGACTGTCGATAGATAAAGTAATGGAATGAGGGAAGTGGGTATGGACATTATTTTTCCTCTCTCTTTCTTTGTATATATTTCTCTCTCTCTCTCACACACACACACACAACACACACACACATACACACACACTGCGAGGATGTGTGTGTGTGTAGGTGTGTGGACTGTCGATGGACGAAGTGATGGAATGAGGGAAGTGGGTATGGACAACTTTTTTTCGTCACTCTCCTCTCTCTCCTCTCTCTCTCTCTCTCTCTCTGTGTGTGTGTGTGTGTGTGTGTGTGTGTGTGTGTGTGCATGGATGCGCGCGTGCTCGTGTGTGTGTGTACTGTCGATAGAAGTGATGGAATGAGGGAAGTGGGTATGGGCAACTTTCCCCCCTCTCTCTCTCTCTGCGTATATACATATATATATGTGTGTGTGTGTGTGTGTGTATGTATGTCTGTGTGATATGTGTGTGTGGGTGGGTGGTCTGTCGATAGACGAAGTGATGGAATGAGGGGAACGAGTATGGACAACTTTTTTCCTCTCTCTCTATCTCTTTCTTTCTCTCTCTCTCTCTCTCTCTCTCACTCTGTCTCTGTCTCTGTCTCTCTCTCTCTCTCTGTCTCTCTCTCTCTCCAGTCAGCCTTTCCCCCACTCTTCCATCCACACTTCCCTGACTCACACAGACGACTGACTCTGCGATAGAATGGCCGAGCGCTTCGGAATACTTCGCGTTGGAACCAACACAAGGGGAAAACCAATGCACAACAACTGCAACTAATAAACGAGCTTTAAGCTCGGATAAGAGTTTGCATGACAGTTTGGCAGCAAGTTGAAGAATAATTGGATTCGTTTGAAAAACATTCCTTTTCTCATGTGTAGTAGGAAGGTAGGGAACTGGGAGAAAAGAAAGATGGGGTAGATGGGAGGTGATGCAAAAAGAAGGGAGCGGGCCGATGTTAGGGGAGGGTCCGTCAGAAGATAAGGGGGTGAGGCATGCTCATCTTTCCATGCACTTTGTGACCGCAGACCGAGTGGCATAAAATATGTAAAGATACCAAAAATGGAGTAGGAAGAGATGTGTGTGTGGGGGTGGGGGGTATAAGACGGAAAGGGAATCGTCTACGAAGGGAACTGAAAGAGAGGGTGAAAAATAGAATGAGAAGGGGTGTGACGGAAGGGGAGGGAAAAGGGACAAATAGAATCAGGGAGGGAATGACGGAATTTGGAAAGGGACTGACGGAATTAGAAAAGGGTCTGAATGAAGGGGAGGAGGGAAGGGGCGAAGAAATAGGAGTGGAAGAGGAAGACTGATGGAATTGTGGAGGGAACTGTCAGGAAAGGAACGGCGGAAAGGGGTCTGATTGAAAGGAAAAGGATCTACGGAAGGGACGGTTCTGGAAAAGGTAAGGAAAATAGAGAAGAGAATGGTGTGAAGATAAAAGAGGGTGTAGAAAAGGGTTTAGAGAGAAAGAGAGAAGTTTAAGTTGAAAGAGAGAGAACACACACAGATGCAAAGAGAAAGAAGGAAATAAGCTGAATTTACGAAAGAGAAAAATACTGAAAAGTAAAATATTAAGAAAGAAAGAAAGAAATGAAGAGAGAGAGAGAGAGAAGAAGAAGAAGAAGAAGAAGAAGAAGAAGAAGAAGAAGAAGACAAGGGATACGAAGAAGAAGAAGAAGACAAGGGATACAAGAAGAAGATAAGGGATACAAAGAAGAAGAAGAAGAAGAAGAAGAAGAAGAAGAAGAAGAAGAAGAAGAAGAAGAAGAAGAAGACATGGGATACAAGAAGAAGAAGAAGAAGAAGAAGAAGAAGAAGAAGACAAGGGATACGAAGAAGAAGAAGAAGAAGAAGAAGAAAGAAGAAGAAGAAGAAGAAGAAAGAAGACAAGGAATACGAAGAAGAAGAAGAAGAAGAAGAAGAAGAAGAAGAAGACAAGGGATACGAAAGAGAAGAAGAAGAAGAAGAAGAAGAAGAAGAAGACATGGGATACAAAGAAGAAGAAGAAGAAGAAGAAGAAGAAGACAAGGCATACAAAGAAGAAGAAGAAGAGGATAAAGAAGAAGAAGAAGATAAGGGATACAAAGAAGAAGAAGAAGAAGAAGAAGAAGAAGAAGAAGAAGAAGAAGAAGAAGAAGAAAAGAAGAAGAAGAAGAAGAAGAAGAAGAAGAGAAGAAGAAGATAAGGGATACAAAAGAAGAAGAAGAAGATAAGGGATAAAGAAGAAGAAGAAGAAGAAGAAGAAGAAGATAAGGGATACAAAAGAAGAAGAAAGAAAGAAGAAGAAGAAGAAGAAGAAGAAGAAGACAAGGGATACAAAGAAGAAGAAGAAGAAGAAGAAGAAGAAGAAAGAAGGGATACAAAGAAGAAGAAGAAGAAGAAGAAGAAGAAGAAGACAAGGGATACAAAGAAGAAAAAGAAGAAGAAGAAGAAAAAGAAGAAGAAGAAGAAGACAAGGATACAAAGAAGAAGAAGAAGAAGAAGAAGAAGAAGAAGAAAAAGAAGAAGAAGAACAAGATACAAAGAAGAAGAAGAAGAAGAAGAAGAAGAAGAAGAAAGATAAAGAAGAAGAAGAAGAAGAAGAAGAAGAAGAAAAGGGATACAAGAAGAAGAAAGAAGAAGAAGAAGAAGAAGAAGCAAAGAGAAGAAGAAGAAGAAGATAAGGGATACAAAGAAAGAAGAAGAAGAAGAAGAGAAAGAAGAAGAAGAAGACAAGGGATACAAGAAGAAGAAGAAGAAGAAGAAGAAGAAAAGAAGAAGACAAGGGATACAAAGAAGAAGAAGAAGAAGAAGAAGAAGAAGAAGAAGAAGAAGAAGAAGATAAGGGATACAAAAGAAAGAAGAAGAAGAAGAAGAAGAAGAGAAGAAGAAGAAGAAGAAGATACAACAAGGATACAAAGAAGAAGAAGAAGAAGAAGAAGAAGAAGAAGAAGAAGACAAGGGATACAAAGAAGAAGAAGAAGAAGAAGAAGAAGATAAGGGATACAAAAAGAAGAAGAAGAAGAAGAAGAAGAAGAAGATACAAGAAGAAGAAGAAGAAGAAGAAGAAGAAGAAGAAGAAGAAGAAGAAGATAAGGGATACAAAAGAAGAAGAAGAAAGAAGAAGATAAGGGATACAAAAGAAGAAGAAGAAGAAGAAGAAGAAGAAGAAGAAGAAGAAGAAGAAGAAGAAGAAGAAGAAGAAGACAAGGCTACAAAGAAGATTGAGAAGATAAGGGAAACAACGAAGAAGAAGAAGAAGAAGAAGAAAGAAGAAGAACAACAACAACAACAACAACAACAAACACCACCACCACCACCACCACCAAAGAAGAATGGATGAACCAGAGAAAAAAAAAGAGACCAACGATAATAATGGTATGGAGCAAATAGGTTAGAATCAAAGAAAGAAATTGGCAGAAAGTTAGAAATTGAAACGGAGTAAAAAAAAACTTCAAAGAATAAATCGAAAAGCGAAACTGATAGAAAAAAAAAGTATTTTTAGATTACTTAAATCTACAACCAATTCCTTCGTTCGCAGAGAGGATCGAACTTATGACCAATAACCAACAAGACTAGTCTATTAACTTAGTATACTAACCTATATCCAACAGCTAGAAAGAGAGAGAGAGAGAGAGAGAGAGAGAGAGAGAGAGAGAGAGAGAGAGAGAGAGAGAGAGAGAGAGAGAGATTCATTTTCAGTGATGGATAAATAAGAAAACCAAAGTAAGGCTTGAATTTAAGAAAAAACTAGGAAAAAGGGATTGATGGAAAAAATGTAAGTTTCACGGAAATAAGAAGGTATAAGGAACGGTGTTAGGCGAAAGACTTAGAATTTATTATGAGAAATAAAAGAGAAGACAAAAAAAACTAGTGATAGGATTGGGAAGGGGTTGGGATTGAAGGAAACAGTTTGACAGAAGAATGAAAAAAACTTGAAAGAAGGAAAATGAAGCTTAATAAAAGAGGAGAAAAGGAAGAAGACAATTGTCAGAAAACAGAACAAAAAAAAGTTATTATCACTGAAAACAATAGAAGCGAAGTATGAAGAAAAATCAACTTAATTTAAACAACAACAAAAAAACAACAAAGAACTAAAAGAATGTAATGCAAGGAACATCAATTATTTTTATATATATATATATATATATATATATATATATATATAGAGAGAGAGAGAGAGAGAGAGACGGACAGACAGACAGACAGACAGAGACAAAGAGGAAGGGAGAAACATAGAAGGAAAAGGAGATGTAG
>CM042137.1:12462921-12478965 GCA_023376005.1 Doryteuthis pealeii
ACGGAATTAGGGAAAGGATGGACGAAAGAGGGGAGGTGCGGGGGGAGGGGTCGTTTGGAAGAAGTGTGACCGGAATGACTGGGAGGGGGTGTTAGTGAAACTAATGGCGAATCTCGAATAAGCGGCAAAATGTGCTGTCACAAGCAAGAATTACTTTGATCTTGCTTTAGCAGTTGACAGTTAAGTCACAGTTGTGTATGTGCGAGTGCGGCGATGGGGGAGAAGGTAGGGAGCGCTGGGGGTGTGGTTGTTACATTGTGTCGCAGAATAATCAGAAGAATTTGGGGCAGCCGGCATCTCAAATCAGTTGAATTTCCCCCGAGTGATAAAGCTAAATCAAAGTTACAGAGAGAGAGAGAGAGAGAGAGAGAGAGAGAGAGAGAGAGAGAGAGAGAGAGAGAGAGAGGGGGGGGTAAATGAAGAGGATTTGTGTTGACCAACGTGTCTCTGTGAAGGATAGATTTAGAGATAGAGGGAGAGGGGTAGAGAGAGAGAGAGAGAGAGAGAGAGAGAGAGAGAGAGAATGAAAGAAACTGGTTTAAAAAATAATAAAAAAGGTACCGGAAGAGAGTAGGCGATACAATCTTGAGGGAAAGCTAAACATCCGAAGCATACTAATCACAAACGCATGATACACACACAAACACACACACACACACACACACACACACACACACACACACACACATACATACATATATATATATATATATATACATATATATATATATATAAGTGCATTTGAATGTTTTGTGGGAAATGTATTTTTAGCTAGGTTGTCTATGTACGTACATTGTAGTTGTGTAAGTTACATTGTTCAGAAGTTTACACACACACACATACATATATATATACTCATGTATATGAAAACACACACACATATATATGTATATATATATATATATATATATATATATATATATATATATATATATATACGGATAGATAGACTGATATATGCATACTCATAGATTATGTTTGTCAACTACATATATATATATACATATATATACATATATATATATGTGTGTGTATGTGTGTGTGTGTATGTGTGTGTATGTGTGTGTGTGCATAGACATATATGTTTTATATTTTCAACAGCACACAGACACATAGACACACATATATATATATATATGTGTGTGTGTGTGTGTGTGATTTGGTTGTCAGTTGCATATATAAAAACATTTATCAATATTTATGTTTGCACATACATGGGTATATATATATATATATATATATATATATATATATATATATATATATATATATATTAATAAGGTTAAACCTAATGAGTCAGATATACCTACTAACAGTTTCGTTTAGTAGTTCATCAGGGCAAATATCTGACTTTAGTCAGATCTTTGCCCTGATGAGCTACTAAGGTATATCTGACTCATTAGGTTTAACTAATATATATATATATATATATATATATATATATATATATATATATATATATATATATATGCAGCTGACACAGACAAAATGCATGCATATAACCATATTGGAGACTGGAATTCAGAACTTCGTTTTTTCACAAAAAAAGTACAAACGCACACGTAAGCAAATATTCAAGAACAAACGCATACTGATGCACATGTTTAGGATGTGAAAATAGCTCAGGCGAGCACACACACACACACACACACACACTATATATATATATATATATATATATATATATATATAAATCGTATTCATGTGGCACATATGTAAAATAGTCAAAATTGTATTGAGCTTTTTGATGGGAAAGCATCGCTGCTTTGCTTTTAAAACCCTCGGGGTACAATTAGATTCATTCATATTCAAGCTAAATTGAAACTAAAAATACCAGAAGATGCCTGGGCAGATGGTGATGAAAATACTAAAGAGAAGATAACACTGAAGATATGGTTAACTCGCAAACAGTAATACTATCCAAGAATTTTAGTCTACTACAGCAAATAATGGACTCACCAGAAGAGAAGAAGATGAAAAAGAAAAGACCGATAGAAACTTTCCAAAGGCTTTTAAAGAAGGAGACAATAATGAAAGAATATATATTTTGAATTCCGGTAGGATTTTTCTTTCTCTTCTTTCTCTCTTTCTTTCTTTCTTTCTTTTTTCTTACTCCCTTTCTTTTTTCAGGTTTTTCTTTCTTTCTCCTTTTCTATTTTTCTTTCTGTTCTCTTTCTTTCTTTCTTTTTTCCTTTATTTTTTCTTTTCCCTTTCTTCCTTTCTTTTTTTCTTACTTCCTTTCTTTTTTTCAGGTTTTTCTTTCTTTCTCCTTTTCTATTTTCCTTTCTGTTCTTTTTTTCCCTTTTTTTCCTTCTCTCTCCCTTTATATCTTTTTACTTTCTCACTTTCTTTCTTCTTTCATTTCTGATTTTTCTCTCTTTCATTCTTTCTTTCTTTCTTTTTTTCTTCCTTCCCTCACCCTTTTTTCTTCGTTTCTTTTTCTTTCCTGCTGTTTTCATTCTATTTTCTTTCTTTTATTTTTCTTTATTTCTTTCCTATCTTCTTTTTTCATTCTTTAATTTTTCTTTACTCATTTTACCTTCTTTCTTCCTTCTTTTTTTAAATTTTTTCTTTCCTTCTTTCTTTTTCCATTCTTTTTCCATTTTTTTCTTTTTTTTCCCTTCCTCTTTCTGTTTCTCCCATTCTTTTTTCTTTCTTTCATTTTTCTTTCTTTCATTTGTGTTCCTTTCTTTCTTGTGAATGATTTTACCGTCACTACTCTTTTCTTTTTCATTCTTCTTTCTTTTTTAAGGACATCTTATCTAATACTTAGCAGGCTCGCCTTGAAGATCTATTACGACTGGTTCGTGAGTTCGAGTCTCACAAGATGTTCCCAACTCCCGCACTTCAGTTAAATTTGTATTAGTTTTATAAGGTCACTTCGTTGAAGGGTAATGATTAGCTGGGCTAGCAAACATTTGACTGAGTTCGATTCTCAATGGTAGCCCACACATCTAGCCTTGTGCCACAACTAAGATAAGCTTAGTAAATTCACCTCTAAAATCTTCAGGTATTTACCAAATTCCAACAACCAAGTTTGGTGAATTTGATAATTATCATGATTATCGAAAGATCCTACTAAATTGTACCTGGCGAACCTCATGAATTTCGAGGATGGGCAATAGTGAAATACCATTCACCTTACCTAACTGACAAACAATAGAGACGCCAGTGTGGAATTTTATCCGGAAGAAGGACAGATAATGAATAGACCGAAACGTTATGAACAAACAAGTACAACAAAGGTCGTAACTTTGGTTTCTGGCTAGGAAAATACTCAGTTCAGCTAACCTGACGAACTCAAAGTAAGGCTCCAGATTAGCAATATAATCACATTGGAAATCGAATCTCTTGCTGAAAACGTTAAAAGTTTGTGAAGTTTTCAAAACTAAAAGCATGCGTCGAGATCGCTTTAGTAACTATAGAACATTTGGTGGTCTTAACTATAGACATTTTTGAGTTATGGGATGATAGACGAACAAAAATACACGAAAGAAAATTATGGTAAAGATTACAATTAATTATCTATGTCTTCAGGGCCGGTTTAGATCAGTCAGTAGAGTGTTCGGCTGGGAACCTCAAGCTTCCTGGTTCGATACCGACCCTCGCCAACTCAGCGTATGAGTAGTACAGGGAACTGTGCGGTAAAGTGAGGAGCTAATGGTAGGTATGGCGCTCCACTTCAGACACTAAAAGCAATCTCCTTGGTCTAGCACCAGTGAAAAGAGTTTAGACTCCCTCGCTGTCAGGCTGACACTGACTTTAGGCCACCCGACGACTTTGTATGTATAAAAAAGAAAAGTAGATGGAGTGGTTTATTGTCGGTATCAGCGAGGGAGTCTACACCCTTTTCGCTAGCCTAGATCAGGAAGATTGTTTTTGCTTAAGTGGGGCGGACAGATCAGATTACCCTAGCTGTATACGTTGAGTTATCAAGGACCGGTATCGAACCTGGAACCTTGCGATTGCCTTGATGAATACCCTACTAACTGAATTAAACTTGCTCTACTACTTTTTTTTATGTATACCTGCATTAAAATTGTTCATACTGAACTTTCTCTTTGTAAACTAATCTATGTATATTTTGTTAGGAAGTGAAATAGAAAGAGGGTTTATTTTGTGGAGGCGCTGGGTCTAATTATCATCGTCGTAGGAAATGGATCCGGTGCCCCGAGTTCAAATCCTGAAACGAGACTGTTTGCATTTCACATAGTGCTAATAGCTTTGGCAAGGTATGAATACAATTATTCTCCCTCCAGCTATGGGTAAATTGTAAGACGCTTTAATCTTGGTATGGCCACTAGTCTAGGAGAAGAGAAACTCTGAATTCAAGCCTATAAACTCCACTAAAAGAAATTGAACTTGTGCCACATCGTACTCGTGTGGAGGAATTGGTATATATATATATATATATATATATATATATATATGAGGTATGTCATAAAAGTATCAAGATTGACACTGTATTTACCAAGATAGAAATGAACAATAAATGGAACGTTATTTTTTTCATAATACAAGGTGTTTCAAAAAGTACAAAAATCACGATACTTTTTGACACACCTTATTATATATATATATATATATATATATATATATATATATATACTGTTAGCAAATGTGGTTATCATGAACAATAAAATGACTGCCGTATATTCTATGTAATTAGCAAACATAAAAGGAACATTTTTATTGTTTAAGGAAGAAATAGTCTGAATCACATTAAAATTTCTTAAATGCTATACGTAACGGCATAATTGTTTATATTTTGTAGAAGACTTTGAAGTAAACATGAACAAAGAAGAACAAATAATTCAAGTGAAAACATGGTTTCTTCTAAACAGTAATTCATCGACATCGCCCGAAGAAAAGAAAAAAGTTCGATAATATCAATGAGTTTGTTGGTGATGAAAAATGTAGGTGTGTGGTGTTTTAAGTTTTTTATGTTGGTTTACGATCACTAGTTATTTCTGGTGATCACGGGTTTTCTTTTTAACCCTTTTTAACTCTTCTCTTTTTTGGGTGGTTTTTTTTTTGGTCGAGTTGAAAAAGAATTAAAAGAAGGAAAAGGGAGAGTCAAAGACAAAAGTTAGTTTTAGGATTCAGATTTTATACGGGGGTCATAGCTACCTCGTGAAGACGAATTTTTTTCCAGTCTAGCGTCTGACTCCTTAGAAGGCGCTGGTCTGACCCCATTTAAGGCCGAGTCCGAATGACCAAGCGATGTGGGTCCATTTGCTGTGCATGCCCAGAGGGTTTTTCCTGTCCGAGGGTTCATGGAGATTGTTATTTTTATTCTATTTTATTTTAATTCTATTTTAATCCCCACGGGGGTGCGTATCTGTGGTAACTGAACATAGTAGTAAATGTCACCTTATAGGCTTTTGAAGTTTTCGCTAGTTAAATTGTTTCAGCTTTGACTGCTGATTGCCTATCGGCGAGAGGGGGTAGGATAGAAAGAAGGATTGTTATCGGCATCTGTGTTGCCATATACACCTCTATGACATCTCAACTTTTTACTCAAATTCTATTCCGTTTTATTGCTAGTGGTCAGCTCGAATCGGTTCTAAAACGAAGAAAGATTAAGGGAATTGTGGCCCGGCTCTTTAAACAATTTAGTTGTCATGTTACGTATTTTCGACTATATCCGTGCATATTATATGCAGTCAATAAATATTTTAAAGTCACCTCTAGGTGATTTATTTTTCTTTTGTGTGCCCAAACTTAACGGTTGGTCACCAGATTCAAAATTTTAACCGACTTTTTGATTTGTTGATTTTGTTCTTTTATTATGAATTCAACACAGCGCATGAGTAGCACAGTTTGAATCTGTATGGTAAAGGGGTAGTTGATGTTAAGTGTGGCGCTCCAGCTCGGACGCAAAAACAATCTCCCAGGTTTAGCGATACTGAAAATGGGATATACTCCCCCGCTGCCCGACTGATTCCGACAATAGGCCATTCTGCCGACTTCTTAGCTTACTCCACCAACGCCTCTTCCAATTCAATCCATAAAACATTGATTGGAGCAGAAGTAATGGGACAGTCAATGATATAACATACCCCATTTCAGCGCATGCGTAGCACAGATTAAATCTATATGGTAAATTGGGGAGCTTATGGTCAATGTAACACTCCAGCTTAGACACAAATATAATCTCCCTTGTCTAGTGCTAGTGAAAAGAATATATACTTCCATAATGTCCGGCTAATTTTGACGATAGACCACTCCGCCGATTTTGCTACTATTTGTGGCAGACTTGGTGATTTTATGATTTGGAATTATATAATTCGCATACATTAACTCTTTGCATACTTTAAACAACTCAATGTGGCTCTCTCACCTCTGCAATCCTACCATAAACCGCTGGTAGCGGTTCTCAAACGTGTCATTAGTTCACACTGAAAAATCATTACGTGAACACCTCTGCCATCTATATTTGAATAGAATGCGTTATGGGGTGAATGGATAGTAAACTTTAAAATATTCCATCATACAGGTAAAATAAATGCCAAGACAATTTGGTACAGCCGTTGGGGAAAGTTGGTAGACAAAGAGTTAAATTAGCATTAAATTCATTTTTACCTTCCAACAGTTTTGCGCTTAAAAAATAAAATAGTATCAGAAATATTTTAATTCATTAATGTAAATCTTTTGGAACGGACAAACAAACAGCAAAAACATAAAAATTACTTGAGACAAACTATATGCAATGACTAAAGTAGCTTTCAAAACGTCTCGACCGCACGCTCTACGGCCTTTCTTTTTTTTTGAGTGTCTATTGTGTTCTGGAATATTGTCGAATCTTGTTCTGGAAGAGTATGCATATTCCTGCCCACGTCACGTCCGGTGTTTGCATGTACATGTTCTTGGGACTGCCTCATTCCGACCTCTGCGCTGGTCTCGTGACCTTCCGCTGAACTCTTCACGCTATTACATTTCTCAGGCCAAGCCAATGAGACCTCAAGTTCATCACCTCTTCCTTCTCATCAATAGTTCTCAAAAGTCACTAATATCCATACCCGACATGTCGATTATCTGAGTAGATTATATGAACAGATTATCTCACCTTTCTCATTTGATACACCACGTCTGTAGAAATAATATTCCAATTATTGTCGAATTGGCAGACAAGACAGTAAGCAAGCCGTAACTCAATACGGATCCTGCATTGTCGCAAGCCTACTGTAAAATGAAGATTATTTATCTGGCACCATAACAGCACTGAAACCAAGCAGCCAATCAGGACTCAAGGAATGGAATCACCTAAATGCATGAATGAAATATCCCTGAGTGCCATAAATACCAGCTGCTTTGGGCACCAGTTCAGTTGTGCTTAGTTAGTTGTTGTTCAAACCAACAGTATACTAACTCACTTCAACAATGTCTATTATGTTTACCGAATCCCCCCAAAATCAGTGAGCACCTACATGCCTGTTCAGTCATACAATTTTTAAAGTGTTTCCATGTCTTATAGTTTTTGTTATTTCTTGAGTCTAAGGGTGGCTGGTTTCCTTCTTGTAGTTCTTGCTACAATTGCACGTAATGTTGTGTACACTTGTGTACACTGTTCTTGGTCATGCTCTCGTCTGCTGGTCGTTTTACTTTACTAAGGTGTCTCCATAGTTTGAGACCGCTTTTGAATACTACAATAATGTTATACTAACCGCACATTTTCTTAATCTTCTCTGTCAAACTTCTAATGTATGGTAGAGTGTTCGTGATCATAATAGCTTTTCTTTTGTATGTGTTTTGTGAGTTTTATGAATCTGTTTTTAGTTATTAGTGATATCGTATATATTTACCGACCCCTCCGCATGAGTAGGAAGTGACACATGGTCAATTTTCAAGCGGAGTTTAACAGGTTTGAATTCAGGGTGTTCCTCCCCTTCGACTGGTTACAGTAATAAGGCTAAAGAGCCCGGTCTGACATACTATTTACGCATAGCTGGAGGAAGAATAGTTAGATGCTTACCTTTCCCATGGGTATCAGCGCTATGTAAAATGCAATTAGCCTCGTCTATTATTTGAACTCGGTTTACCGTGTCCATTTTCTACGGCGATAACCATTAGACCATACGCCTCCACTGATATTGGATATATTATGTCCACAGAGTAGTTGTTTCTTTTGAGAGGGTCCTTTATGTTGGTCCTCTCTCCATTTTATACTCTTCAGTTGCTTGATATATGTTTTTCTCGGTGCTGTAACCAGAAAATGAATGTGGATTTTGTATATTCTTTGCAATCCTTTAGGATATCAAGGGGGGTTAATTGTAGGTTTATTTTGACATAGTACAATATATGTCTATCCGACCCTTCCACCGCAGGCAAGATGTGACACAAAGTCAATTTTTAAGTGGAGTAAAGCTAGTTTGAATTCTGAGTTTTCCTTTCTCCACAGCGGCTCTCTCGGCACTGCGAAAGCGAAGTACAAAAACTGATGGGTAATGTATCATAATTGAGTAGGACTCAGATTACAATAATAACAGGACTTCATTTGAATAGAATGAGATCGGAAGTGAGTACATAGTGAACTATGAAATATCTCATCATAAAAGTAATAAAAAAATATCAAGAAATTTTGGTACAGCCGAGGGAAAAATTTGGTAGTTAAAGTTAACCTTGGTATGGCAACTGGTCTAGGAGAAGGAAAACTCTGAATTCAAACCAAAAAGGCTCTCTTGTCGTTAGTCAAATCTACTTTAAGCATCCCTCCTACCCCAGTTCCTCTCCTCCACCCTATCCTGAACATCACTATCATAATATTAGCATCCCCATTGATTTGTTTATCGGGATACTTGTGTGTTCCCAAAATGTTGAATCGGATCCTATTTTTAACCTGGAATCACTGATAGAACCTCATCCCTAGGGACTTTGGTGAAGCCCACCATCTGGGTGCATTGAATGGAAACATCTTTTGTCATGTCCACAAAGTGCTCTAAGTTCTTTACATAGGCGTTTCTCATTCTAAGAGTTAGGTGACTTATATCTACCAGAAATCTGCTTAACGGATGACATACTGACCCTCGTCCACCGGTAATAGGCCTTAGAGGAATTCCTTATTTATGGATTTAAGGGTGGGGTGGAGACGTACATAAGCGGTCACTTACTGTGATATTGGTTCAGCCGTCTGTATTCATTGTGGTTGAAGTGATCTCTAGTGTTTTTTTTTTTGTTTTTTTCAAGATCTATGACAGCTTCTTTCCGGTTTTTAATGTTCAACCATTCTTTAGTTTGCACTAGCTACTATCATTTACTAAGCTCGCCAATTTTTGTGTGTAATCCGATTTGTCCATCATAACCGTTGCGTTAGCTTTGTCAGCCGGTAGTACGATTACACTCGTATCACTCTGTAGGGTTTCAATGGCCGTTTCATGTTAGTTTTTTTTTGTTAGTTTTTTCTTTTTTTAGATTGAGGAATTTTTTTGTTTTCTGTTTGTTCCCATTTTTGCTTTTTTTCTTGTTTTTTTTATATGGTTGCCTTCTTTTCCACAAGAACCCGACTTCCTGTACTTTAGGCATCTTAATAGCCACGTCTTCAATGAGGGTTAATATGTCTAGGTATTGAACTTGTGTGATGGCTGGTTGGTTGGATTTTACGGCATGTCAACCCTTGTTGGGTTATTTTATGTCGAAGAGATTTTGTTTTATTCATTGCTGATAGGTATTGAATTTTTTAAAAACTAGATTCTTTAAACACATTTTTAACTCATATTTTTTATTTAACCCAGAGATGACACCAAAACAGGTACTCCCCTTCTATGTCAGAATGGACATGGGAGTAATGGTGATGAAGGGGTACTCCACACTCCCCAAAGCTCCGAAATTGGAACTTCATCATTAGATGTAGTTTAACGTCATACCCAGCACAGAACTTGTATGATAGTGGTTAGGAAGTTCAAGTCTTGGCTCAGAAATAACTGCTTTATTACAATATTTATTTCTATTTAACCTATGGGACCATAAAATGTTCAACCACTCCGGGTCAGAGTGAAGCTAAGAGTAACGGCGATGAAAGGGTACTCCACACTCCACAAAGCTCCAAAATTGGAACTTCACAATTAGATGCAGTTTAATGTCATACCCAGGACATTAAAACCCTCAGCAACCGCCAGCTTGCACATATATAATAAGAAGGGTTAGGGCTTGCTATGAGGGCAATAGGATCGGGACAATCGTATAGATGATAGGACTTCTGGGGAGTATGGGATACTCCTTCATTGCCATTACTCCCAGGTACACTCTGACTCGGAGTGGTAGTACCTGTTAGGGTCCAAATCTATGGGTTAAATAGATTTAAAAATTGGTTTAAAAGAAATGTGAATACCCAACAAGAATGGATAAAACAAACGTTTTCGACATGAAATAACCCAATAAGGGTTGACATGCCGTAAAATCCAACCAACCAAATGAGAATTGAAAGCGAAGTCTTTTCGGTGGATAAGTACAACACAAGTGGAGCAAGAGGTGAATTTTCATTTATAAATCACTTTATAACAGGAGAACAAACATTGCTGGATCATGTAGACCAAAGATCACCAAACTTTTTTCACGGTGGACCGACCAATTGAAAAAATAACGAGCGCGAGCCACATTATTATTGTGTTCAATACTTGCTAGCCAAACGTAAGGAAACTCTGAGAAAAAGATGTAATACAAAATTTATCTTTTCATGTTATATTCATAGATCTGTGGCGTAAGATGCACAAAAACAAATTCAACCAACATATCTATTTTTAAACCATTATCAAAGAACGCAACATTCAAATACCGTCCGCGGGCCTGATAAAATGCCTTCGCGGGCCGTATCCGTTTGGTGACCCCTGATATAGACGAACCGCCAGATATCAAAAACTGTAGCAAAATATCGCAAGCTTTGTGTAACTGTATAGCCTATTTTACAAGATTTTACAAGTTTGTATATGGTGGAATCTGGGTTTAGCCATGTGCAAACTATAGAAGTACCTTAAACACAGAATATGGTGATGTGCAGATCATATTCAAAAAATCTTTCTCATGTAAATTGTACTTAACACTGATAAATTAGTTATGTTTTGTAATTTAATCTTAATATTATTACGCGTGTTCCTAAATCGTCCGTCCGTTATCATCTTGCAACACCCTCCGGTTAAAGATGAGACCGTCCAAATTGTTAAAGATGAAATCTAGATTATCTGGTGTCGCTTCTATTTCTTATTTGTCCCATTTTATTTCACCCAATTTTTAAAATGAAACATTCCAAATGGTCTTGCCACACTTAAAATTAAAATGAATTGAAAACAAAAGTTACATGTTTGTTTATTTCTAATATTGAAATTGTAAATTACGGAATATATTTTAATTTACGTTATCTTTTAGCGTATCTGCGTCAGGCGAATTTCCAGCACAACTTAGATATTTTCCGAGTCGTGTTTTTGTCACTTTTTTGTTGGTAAATTAATGTAAATATTTTAAAGCCCCCCCCCGATTTTTATCGGCAAATCAATATAAATATTTTACAACACCCCTGTTAAGAAAGAGTGAGAGAGAGTTAAATCAACATTATCATGATACATTTTAGATATTGAACTATTTTGCAATAACTCTTAAGTAAACATATCAAACGTTGTAATAATTAAATTATCATACTGTGGTATATCCACAAGTCCCGCTAGTATTTAATTAATTTATTTAGGGATGAATGGAAATCAAATTTGGTTACAAGAGGTACATCAAGTAAAAGGTTTGTGAAACCCTTTTCTAAACACTTGCTCGATGGGAGATGACCCAAGACAATACGGTGAAATTACGCGGATACTGGATGCCGAGGACCTCCCGGGGACAATGAGTGATAGAAAAGGTTGGCGAGAGATTCTCATTGATAACCGTGCTAATTGTGCGACATGATAATGATGATGATGATGATAATGAATCCTCATCAAAAGGGAATCGATAGAGAAACTACGTTCTACACATATAAAATTTGATATCGGTACACATTATCTGACATTTGACGGAACGTGTTACATTTTTTAGCTTAGAGAGAGTAGTCAAGGGAGATAATTCATGAAGAACAAAATGCATGGAACAACGAGAGCTGACAAGAGTATTTACCTCAGTTCTAAGTATAGCATTTTTAAAAATACATTTTTAAGGGTCGGACTTTTAATGACTCGCATTCACTGTTGAAAATTACACTTCTGCGAAAGAGTCGATTCCATTCATTTTTCCAACTTGTTTTTCTTTCTGTCCAAATCTGTAATATTCTTATATAAAGGTTTGAATATACTGTCTGTGGTGATTACATTCCTTACTGGCCACGGTTCTCCTATTTGACACTAGGGGATACGAAAGGGAATTACCTCTAGTGTCTACAAATAGCCTCCAGATGATGCACACAGCAGGATTATAAAACGGGAAGCGGCAAAGACAAAAGTCCTCTTTTACCTTCTGTCCTCGAAAGAACACCTAGTTGCATCTCCTGTCTACATAACAGGAGGTATGACACACGAAAACATGATCTACATGTAAGTGTTTATACTTTAGTCTTTTACCAACAGCCTCAATACTTTACATATAAAAGACTATGTGCTTATTAGGGCATTTCACCATATAAAACTATGTATAAGCTTCTTTGTATCTTAAGTTTGCTCGTGCAATAAAATATTCTTGTTATCACTTCGTCGTCGTTATATTTATACTAAGCTGCATAGGACCAGTCGGGTCGTAGTAGTAGTCGTTAGTTCAGAAACAACATACGCAAGTCGTATAGTCACAAAGGGGTTGTTTATTCCTCTCTAGGCTCGAGGGTCACCCACTTCCGCTTCCAGTCAAAACGCGGAACATCCATTTTTATTTTTAAATCTAGTTCTGAGGTCATTCGTCGGTCAATTCCTGCCACCACGTTATCATATATACACAGGTCCTCTGCGCAGCATTCAGTATCCGCGGAGAGGACATGCCGGGGCAATGAATGATAGGGACGATTGGCAAGAGAAAAGGATTAAATACCGGTCATATCAACTGTTATCATTTATTCCCACATCAGCTTCTTCAATTTTCAAGAAAATGGTACAAGAAAAAAATTATAACTGTTAATATGATAAGTATTTAAGTCTTTTCTTTGCTAAATATATTATTCTCTATATGATAAGTAGTGTGCATTGAGCTCTCAACATGAACTATACCACTTTTAATATTTCAATATTAAAAAAGACCCAGCTTTAGAATCATTCCCAACACCAACTAACCTGGTTATCCCCCCTCTCTCTCTCTCTCTCTCTCTCTCTCTATATATATATATATATATATATATATATATATATATATATGTCTATGTAACAATATATATATGTGTGTGTGTGTGTGTGTGTGTGTGTGTGTGTGTGTGTGTGTGTGTGCGTGTGTCCCTCCGATCAACGCCTGAATCAGGCCTTCTTTTCGAGACAGTGGAAAAAATCCATAAAAATGAGTACATCCTTTTTCCCACTGCCTAAATTCAACGGTGTGGCTAATAGGATATATTCCGAATATATCCTTTTACATTCTCCCCACAAAAAGTAGCATCTGACCCTTATCCCTGACTTATTGCGGTCACGCAACTTTGTATCACGACAGAGAAATTCTGTTGATATGGCAACACGAGGCATTACTCAACAGTGAACATAACTCCCGTTGCCAATAGAATGTCGCATTACTCTGCCGTAAGGTTAGTCTACTTATAAATCGTAAAAAGCTTCACAACTTCAAAATTAATAAAATTTGAATCAAATGATATTAATACAACAAATATTAAAAAAGGAAAGTCATCGGGGTGATCTAAAGTCGGTATCAGCCAGACAGCGAGGGGGTCTATCTCCTTTTCACTAGCGATAGACCAAGGAGATTGATTTGGTGACTAAGATTGAGTGCCACACTTACCATCAGCTCCTCACTTTACTGCACAGATCCCTGTGCTATTCATAGGCTGAGTTGGCGAGGGTTGGTATCGAACCCGGAAACTTGTGATTCATAATCGGACGCTTTACCGATTGAGTTAAACTGGAAACAATGAAAATCTTATTTCATAATTCATTTGATTGTTCTTATTGTGTTGGTATATATAATTGTTAACTTTTTGCCTACCAAATGTATGATGGGATATTTCAAAGTTCACAATAAGAACTCATTCATTTCAAATAAAGTCCTATTATTATTGTAATCTGAGTCTATCTGCTCAATCATAATGAACGATTGGATCACGGTGGTGGGAGAGCTGATGTGAGCGGTTTGAAGTAGGCAAAGAGTTATTTTTAGGTAAAAATTTTGAATCTGTATGAATCTTGAAATAAGTATGATTTTATAAATGTATTACTTTTTTTATTTTACATCTTATATAACTATAATGATATTATTATAGTTTTACTTATATCCTAAGAAAGCGGAAAAGATACTCTACCCGGATCCAGCCCAAAGGCAGAGGAGTTATACACTGATCTTAACAAGGATCTATTCTCTGATTCTACCGAGGAACTATGCTTTGATCCTAACGAATTGCTATGCTTTGATTTTACTGTGGAACTATTCTCTGATCATACCGAGGAACTCTGAGCCTACAGAGTAGCTATGCTCTAATACTAAAGAGGGACTATGCTCTGATCCTAAAGAGGAACTATGTTCAGATTCTAAAGAGAACTATGCTCTGATCCTAACTATTGCTCTGATCCTAAAGAGGAACTATGTTCTGATTCTAAAGAGAACTATGCTCTGATCCTAAACAGGAACTATGCTTTGATCCTAAAGAGACTATGCTCTGATCCTAAGAGGGACTATGCTCTGATCCTAAAGAGGGACTATGCTCTGATCCTAAAGAGGAACTATGCTCTGGTCCTAAAGAAGAACTATGCTCTGATCCTAAACAGGAACTATGCTTTGATCCTAAAGAGGGACTATGCTCTGATCCTAAACAGGAACTATGCTCTGGTTCTAAAGAGGAACTATGCTCTGATCCTAAACAGGAATTATGCGCTGATTCTACCGGGGAATTATACTCTGATCTTACCGAGGAACTATCCTCTGATCCTACCGAGTTGCTATGCTCTAATCCATCCGGGGAAATATTCTCTGAGCCAAACAAGTAGCTATGCTCTGATACTACAGATTTATGTTCTGATCCTACCGAATAGCTATGCTCTGTGTCTACAGGGGAGCTATGCACTGATCCTACCGAGTAGCAGCATTTTGATCGTAGACATTGCGCAATGGCACTACACTCTGTTCCTAGGTGGAAATACCGATACATGCTTAAATAATCCTGTGGTTTTGAGGCTAACTACGCTAGTTCTTAATAAAATAAATATTTCATTAGAACGGAATATTACTTTGATTAGAACATAATCAAATAAATCAAAATACAAGACTACAAACTATTAATATATTTATAAGCCTCCTTTGTAGATCAATGGTTGGAAACATTATGAATTCAGTTTTGTATCAAGGTTGGATGAGTCCAACAGAGTACTAAGCTTTTTATCATGAAGACGTATCGAAGAAAAAGAAAAGGGTCTTAAAATATTTTGCAAACTGGAAACCTTTATTAATTTATTCAGGTTCAAGAAATAAAACCTATGAAAAGGATATTTGCATTTTCGTCCCCCACCCTTCTCCTCGGCCGAGAGAGAGAGAGAGAGAGAGAGAGAGAGAGAGAGAGAGAGAGAGAGAGAGAGAGAGAGAGAGAGGAGAGAGAGATTATTAGGTTGGGATAGCATATATGAAGTGAGAAAGGAATTCCTTAACCACCCTGGAATAAACATTCCATAATTGACAGACAGACTCCTGAGAAAAATATGTAAGATTTAGACATCATCTCACGTGGTTCTGACAATGAAGTTAATTAGTAAGCCAAGTGCAAATATGAATTCAATATTGCTTTCCGAAAGAAAGAAAGAAAGAGAGAGAGAGAGAGAGAGAGAGAGAGAGAAGAGAGAGAGAGAGAGAGAGAGAGGGTGGATGATGATGATGATGATGATGATGATGATGAAAAAAAAATCATATAAGCAAAGAATTGTAAGTTTGTGAAGAGCAAAC
>CM042137.1:12478975-12488975 GCA_023376005.1 Doryteuthis pealeii
CAAACTCCCCCCCCCAAAAAAGCAAAAAAAAAGCGAATCAAGCAACAAAGAATAAGAAGGATGATAATAGTCAAAATGCATCCATGTGCGTCAATCGTTATCTTTTAATAAAAATCAGATGAGAGCTTTTTGATAAGAAATTGCAGCTTCTCATACTTCTTGTTTTTGTTTGTTGTTTTTTTTGTCTTTTTGTATTTTGTTTTTTTTTTGTTTTTGCTTTTAACTTATCAATACTGAGGCACTGCCAAAATGTTGACTCATTTTATCATTTTAAAAACGAATTAAAATTAATTAAATCAATTATTTAAGGTCAAATTTTTGTCTAAGTTGAAAAGTTAGTAACATTAAAAAAAAATGAAATAATATTACATGTGTAATTATTTTTAATACATTTTAAACAATTTTTTCCGTCAATTTTGCTCAAATTATATCGTAAACATGGCCGTAAACGCTGTCTAAGATTACGTAAAATTCTGTAGTGCCTAATCAATACCCTTCAAAAAACCGTTCAACATTTGCTTTCATGATTGTTAGGAGTCTGGATTTTGACTGCGGTTTAATGATTGATTGATTGTAACGGCATGTCAATCCGTCACGGACGAACGCCCGTAGCGTAGTGGCTAACGTACTCGACTATGACATCATAGTAAGCGAGTTCAAACGCTAGTCGCACTATTACGTTCATTTCTGACTAATTGCCTCGCGGAAAGTATGGACCCAGTTATGGGTTAAATAGTATCACTACTGTTCTTCTACAAGGATGGCATTGGCATTAAATAACCTATGAAAGTTGATATGCTATTTAAACAAAGAAACCAAACCAACCCATGTTGGATTATTTTATGTCTAGAGGTTAAGGAATCGCGTTCATTGTACGTCCAGATTTTCATTTTTGTGCAGCTGTTTCTTCAGAGTTTTTTTAGGCGGTGGGGAGGGGGGCACACAATACAAATAATTTTAAAAGATGTAATTGATCGTGGATGGGACCATGACAATGTTAAAAATCCTCTAATTGTTCTAATTTCATAGATTTTACTCCCAGATCAATTCTCGTCTGGAGTGGAAGTACCTGTTATGGTCCTCGTCTATGGGTCAAATAGATCTGATTGAAATTATTTGTTCAGACAGGAATACTTATATCATATTACACTGTGCAAGTTTATTTGCCATTAAGAAATAGTTACTTGATCCTCTTATGCGATTACTGAGGACTAATTTTGTTAGTTACTTGAAACCATACAATTGCTTGTGAATTATTAATAGCGGATAGGACAATTTGTATGAGTCAAAACAAATGATTATAGACAAAAATGTCCAATTTTTTAAAAAAATGCAAAAAATTTCATATTCATTTGCTCTGTGCGGACACTGGGTGTTCCGTGTTTTCACTGAGGATTTGAACTCAAGTAACCGATTCCATTTCAAACAACAATGAACACTTTACGCTCAGCGTGTATCCGTTCAGTGTAAGAGTTAGCGAGTTTGGCTAGCAGCCCATTGCTAATGTTTATTTACCCAGCCCCTCCATTCAAGAAGGATGCGATACAAACTCAATTTTTAAGCGGGATTTAACAGGTTTGAATTCAGAGTTTTTCTTTTCCTAGACCAGTTGCCATACCAAGATTAAAGAGCTCAGTCTGTCAGACCATTAACCATGGCTGGAGAGAGAATTAGTGGATTCATACCTTTCACAAAGGCATTAGCGCTATATGAAAATGGCAACAGCTTCGTTCAGGAATTGAACGTAACGGTCATCGTCGTAGAAAATTGAATCGGCGATTCGTGTTCAAATCCTGAATGAAGCATAGGACGCCCCTTAAAAATCAAACTCATTAGAAATTAGAGGTTTTTGGCGCGTAATGGTTATCACCGTTGAAAATGGACACGGCGAGTTGAGTTCAATTCCTGAACGAAGCTGTTGCCATTTCATATAGCGCTAATGCCTTTGTGAAAGGTATGAATCCACTAATTCTCTCTCCAGCCATGGTTAAATGGTCTGACAGACTGAGCTCTTTAATCTTGGTATGGCAACTGGTCTAGGAAAAGAAAACTCTGAATTCAAACCTGTTAAATCCCGCTTAAAAATTGAGTTTGTATCGCATCCTTCTTGAATGGAGGGCTGGGTAAATAAACATTAGCAATGGGCTGCTAGCCAAACTCGCTAACTCTTACACTGAACGGATACACGCTGAGCGTAATGTTCATTGTTGTTTGAAATGGAATCGGTTACTTGAGTTCAAATCCTCAGTGAAACACGGAACACCCAGTGTCCGCACAGAGCAAATGAATATGAATTTTTGCATTTTTTTAAAATTGGACATTTTGTCTATAATCATTTGTTTTGACTCATACAAAATTGTCCTATCCGCTATTAATAATTCACAAGCAATTGTATGGTTTCAAGTAACTAACAAAATTAGTCCTCAGTAATCCATAAGAGGATCAAGTAACTATTCTTAATGCAAATAACTTGCACAGTGTAATATGATATTAAGTATTCCTGTCTGACACAAATAATTTCAATCAGATCTATTTGACCCATAGACGAGGACCATAACAGGTACTTCCACTCCAGACGAGAATTGATCTGGGAGTAAAAATCTATGAAATTAGAACAATTAGAGGATTTTTACATTGTCATGGTCCCATCCACGGATCAATTACATCTTTTAAAATTATTTGTATTGTGTGCCCCCCTCCCCACCGCCTAAAAAAAACTCTGAAGAAACAGCTGCCACAAAAATGAAAATCTGGACGTACAATGAACGCGATTCCTTAACCTCTAGACATAAAATAATCCAACATGGGTTGGTTTGGTTTCTTTGTTTAATAGCATATCAACTTTCATAGGTTATTTAATGCCAATGCCATCCTTGTAGAAGAACAGTAGTGATACTATTTAACCCATAACTGGGTCCATACCTTTCCCAGGCAATTAGTCAGAAAATGAACGTAATAGTGCGACTAGCGTTTGAACTCGCTTACTATGATGTCATAGTCGAGTACGTTAGCCACTACGCTACGGGCGTTCGTCCGTGACGGATTGACATGCCGTTACAATCAATCAATCATTAAACCGCAGTACAAAATCCAGACTCCTAACAATCATGAAAGCAAATGTTGAACGGTTTTTTGAAGGGTATTGATTAGGCACTACAGATTTTACGTAATCTTAGACAGCGTTTACGCCATGTTTACGATATATTTGAGCAAAATTGACGGAAAAAATTGTTTAAAATGTATTAAAATAAATTACACATGTAATATTATTTCAATTTTTTTATGTTACTACTTTTCAACTTAGACAAAAATTTGACCTTAAATAATTGATTTAATTAATTTTAATTCGTTTTTAAAATGAAAATGAGTCAACATTTGGCAGTGCCTAGTATTGATAAGTTAAAAGCAAAAAACAAAAAAAAAACAAATACAAAAAGACAAAAAAACAACAAACAAAAAAACAAGAAGTATGAGAAGCTGCAATTTCTTATCAAAAAGCTCCTCATCTGATTTTTTATTAAAAGAATAACGATTGACGCACATGGATGCATTTTGACTATTATCATCCTTCTTATTCTTTGTGCTTGATTCGCTTTTTTTTGCTTTTTTGGGGGGGGGAGTTGCTCTTCACAAACTTACAATTCTTTGCTTATATTGATTTTCATCATCACATCATCATCATCATCATCATCATCCACCCCTTTCCTCTCTCTCTCTCTCTCTCTCCTCTCTCTCTCTCTCTCTCTCTCTCTCTCTCTCTTTCTTTCTTTTCTCGGAAAGCAATAATGAATTCATATTTGCACTTGGCTTACTAATTAACTTCATTGTCAGAACCACGTGAGATGATGTCTAAATCTTACATATTTTCTCAGGAGTCTGTCTGTCAATTATGGAATGTTTATTCCAGGGTGGTTAAGGAAATTCCTTTCTCACTTCATATATGCTATCCCAACCTAATAATCCTCTCTCTCTCTCTCTCTCCTCTCTCTCTCTCTCTCTCTCTCCTCTCTCTCTCTCTCTCTCTCTCTCTCGGCCGAGGAGAAGGGTGGGGGACGAAAATGCAAATATCCTTTTCATAGGTTTTATTTCTTGAACCTGAATAAATTAATAAAGGTTTCCAGTTTGCAAAATATTTTAAGACCCTTTTTCTTTTCTTCGATACGTCTTCATGATAAAAGCTTAGTACTCTGTTGGACTCATCCAACCTTGATACAAAACTGAATTCATAATGTTTCCAACCATTGATCTACAAAGGAGGCTTATAAATATATTAATAGTTTGTAGTCTTGTATTTTATTTATTGATTATGTTCTAATCAAAGTAATATTCCGTTCTAATGAAATATTTATTTTATTTAAGAACTAGCGTAGTTAGCCTCAAAACCACAGGATTATTTAAGCATGTATCGGTATTTCCACCTAGGAACAGAGTGTAGTGCCATTGCGCAATGTCTACGATCAAAATGCTGCTACTCGGTAGGATCAGTGCATAGCTCCCCTGTAGACACAGAGCATAGCTATTCGGTAGGATCAAACATAAATCTGTAGTATCAGAGCATAGCTACTTGTTTGGCTCAGAGAATATTTCCCCGGATGGATTAGAGCATAGCAACTCGGTAGGATCAGAGGATAGTTCCTCGGTAAGATCAGAGTATAATTCCCCGGTAGAATCAGCGCATATTCCTGTTTAGGATCAGAGCATAGTTCCTCTTTAGAACCAGAGCATAGTTCCTGTTTAGGATCAGAGCATAGTCCCTCTTTAGGATCAAAGCATAGTTCCTGTTTAGGATCAGAGCATAGTTCTCTTTAGGACCAGAGCATAGTTCCTCTTTAGGATCAGAGCATAGTCCCTCTTTAGGATCAGAGCATAGTCCCTCTTTAGGATCAGAGCATAGTCCCTCTTTAGGATCAAAGCATAGTTCCTGTTTAGGATCAGAGCATAGTTCCTCTTTAGAATCAGAACATAGTTCCTCTTTAGGATCAGAGCATAGTCCCTCTTTAGGATCAGAGCATAGTTTCTCTTTAGAATCTGAACATAGTTCCTCTTTAGGATCAGAGCATAGTCCCTCTTTAGTATTAGAGCATAGCTACTCTGTGGCTCAGAGTTCCTCGGTATGATCAGAGAATAGTTCCACAGTAAAATCAAAGCATAGCAATTCTTAGGATCAAAGCATAGTTCCTCGGTAGAATCAGAGAATAGATCCTTGTTAAGATCAGTGTATAACTCCTCTGCCTTTGGGCTGGATCCGGGTAGAGTATCTTTTCCGCTTTCTTAGGATATAAGTAAAACTATTAATAATCATTATAGTTATATAAGATGTAAAATAAAAAAGTAATACATTTATAAATCATACTTATTTCAAGATTCATACAGATTCAAAATTTTTACCTAAAAATAACTCTTTGCCTACTTCAAACCGCTCACATCAGCTCTCCCACCACCGTGATCCAATCGTTCATTATGATTGAGCAGATAGACTCAGATTACAATAATAATAGGACTTTATTTGAAATGAATGAGTTCTTATTGTGAACTTTGAAATATCCCATCATACATTTGGTAGGCAAAAAGTTAACAATTATATATACCAACACAATAAGAACAATCAAATGAATTATGAAATAAGATTTTCATTGTTTCCAGTTTAACTCAATCGGTAAAGCGTCCGATTATGAATCACAAGTTTCCGGGTTCGATACCAACCCTCGCCAACTCAGCCTATGAATAGCACAGGGATCTGTGCAGTAAAGTGAGGAGCTGATGGTAAGTGTGGCACTCAATCTTAGTCACCAAATCAATCTCCTTGGTCTATCGCTAGTGAAAAGGAGATAGACCCCCTCGCTGTCTGGCTGATACCGACTTTAGATCACCCCGATGACTTTCCTTTTTTAATATTTGTTGTATTAATATCATTTGATTCAAATTTTATTAATTTGAAGTTGTGAAGCTTTTTACGATTTATAAGTAGACTAACCTTACGGCAGAGTAATGCGACATTCTATTGGCAACGGGAGTTATGTTCACTGTTGAGTAATGCCTCGTGTTGCCATATCAACAGAATTTCTCTGTCGTGATACAAAGTTGCGTGACCGCATAAGTCAGGGATAAGGGTCAGATGCTACTTTTTGTGGGGAGAATGTAAAAGGATATATTCGGAATATATCCTATTAGCCACACGTTGAATTTAGGCAGTGGGAAAAAGGATGTACTCATTTTATGGATTTTTTCACTGTCTCGAAAAGAAGGCCTGATTCAGGCGTTGATCGGAGGGACACACGACACACACACACACACACACACACACACACACACACACACACACACATATATATATTGTTACATGAAGCATATTATATATATATATAATATATATATATATATATATAGAGAGAGAGAGAGGAGAGAGAGAGAGAGGGGATAACCAGGTTAGTTGGTGTTGGGAATGATTCTAAAGCTGGGTCTTTTTTAATATTGAAATATTAAAAGTGGTATAGTTCATGTTGAGAGCTCAATGCACACTACTTATCATATAGAGAATAATATATTTAGCAAAGAAAAGACTTAATACTTATCATATTAACAGTTATAATTTTTTTCTTGTACCATTTTCTTGAAAATTGAAGAAGCTGATGTGGGAATAAATGATAACAGTTGATATGACCGGTATTTAATCCTTTTCTCTTGCCAATCGTCCCTATCATTCATTGCCCCGGCATGTCCTCTCCGCGGATACTGAATGCTGCGCAGAGGACCTGTGTATATATGATAACGTGGTGGCAGGAATGACCGACGAATGACCTCAGAACTAGATTTAAAATAAAAATGGATGTCCGCGTTTTGACTGGAAGCGGAAGTGGGTGACCCTCGAGCCTAGAGAGAGATAAACAACCCCTTTGTGACTATACGACTTGCTGTATTTATCCCTTCTTTTGTATCACGACAGAGAAATTCTGTTGATATGGCAACACGAGGCATTACTCAACAGTAAACATAACTCCCGTTGCCAATAGAATTTCGTATTACTCTGTCGTAAGGTTAGTCTACTTATACATCGCAAAAAGCTTCACAACTTCAAAATTAATAAAATTTGAATCAAATGATATTAATACAACAAATATTAAAAAAGGAAAGTCATCGGGGTGATCTAAAGTCGGTATCAGCCAGACAGCGAGGGGGTATATCTCCTTTTCACTAGCGATAGACCAAGGAGATTGATTTGGTGACTAAGATTGAGTGCCACACTTACCATCAGCTCCTCACTTTACTGCACAGATCCCTGTGCTATTCATAGGCTGAGTTGGCGAGGGTTGGTATCGAACCCGGAAACTTGTGATTCATAATCGGACGCTTTACCGATTGAGTTAAACTGGAAACAATGAAAATCTTATTTTCATAATTCATTTGATTGTTCTTATTGTGTTGTATATATAATTGTTAACTTTTTGCCTACCAAATGTATGATGGGATATTTCAAAGTTCACAATAAGAACTCATTCATTTTCAAATAAAGTCCTATTATTATTGTAATCTGAGTCTATCTGCTCAATCATAATGAACGATTGGATCACGGTGGTGGGAGAGCTGATGTGAGCGGTTTGAAGTAGGCAAAGAGTTATTTTTAGGTAAAAATTTTGAATCTGTATGAATCTTGAAATAAGTATGATTTTATAAATGTATTACTTTTTTTATTTTACATCTTTATATAACTATAATGATATTATTATAGTTTTACTTATATCCTAAGAAAGCGGAAAAGATACTCTACCCGGATCCAGCCCAAAGGCAGAGGAGTTTAACACTGATCTTAACAAGGATCTATTCTCTGATTCTACCGCGGAACTATGCTTTGATCCTAACGAATTGCTATGCTTTGATTTTACTGTGGAACTATTCTCTGATCCTACCGAGGAACTCTGAGCCTACAGAGTAGCTATGCTCTAATCCTAAAGAGGAACTATACCCTGATTCTAAAGAGGGACTATGCTCTGATCCTAAAGAGGAACTATGTTCAGATTCTAAAGAGAAACTATGCTCTGATCCTAAAGAGGGACTATGCTCTGATCCTAAAGAGGGACTATGCTCTGATCCTAAAGAGGAACTATGCTCTGGTCCTAAAGAAGAACTATGCTCTGATCCTAAATAGGAACTATGCTTTGATCCTAAAGAGGGACTATGCTCTGATCCTAAACAGGAACTATGCTCTGGTTCTAAACAGGAATTATGCGCTGATTCTACCGGGGAATTATACTCTGATCTTACCGAGGAACTATCCTCTGATCCTACCGAGTTGCTATGCTCTAATCCATCCGGGGAAATATTCTCTGAGCCAAACAAGTAGCTATGCTCTGATACTACAGATTTATGTTCTGATCCTACCGAATAGCTATGCTCTGTGTCTACAGGGGAGCTATGCACTGATCCTCCGAGTAGCAGCATTTTGATCGTAGACATTGCGCAATGGCACTACACTCTGTTCCTAGGTGGAAATACCGATACATGCTTAAATAATCCTGTGGTTTTGAGGCTAACTACGCTAGTTCTTAATAAAATAAATATTTCATTAGAACGGAATATTACTTTGATTAGAACATAATCAAATAAATCAAAATACAAGACTACAAACTATTAATATATTTAAAGCCTCCTTTGTAGATCAATGGTTGGAAACATTATGAATTCAGTTTGTATCAAGGTTGGATGAGTCCAACAGAGTACTAAGCTTTTATCATGAAGACGTATCGAAGAAAAAGAAAAGGGTCTTAAAATATTTTGCAAACTGGAAACCTTTATTAATTTATTCAGGTTCAAGAAATAAAACCTATGAAAAGGATATTTGCATTTTCGTCCCCCACCCTTCTCCTCGGCCGAGAGAGAGAGAGAGAGAGAGAGAGAGAGAGAGAGAGAGAGAGAGAGAGAGAGAGAGAGAGAGAGATTATTAGGTTGGGATAGCATATATGAAGTGAGAAAGGAATTCCTTAACCACCCTGGAATAAACATTCCATAATTGACAGACAGACTCCTGAGAAATATGTAAGATTTAGACATCATCTCACGTGGTTCTGACAATGAAGTTAATTAGTAAGCAAGTGCAAATATGAATTCAATATTGCTTTCCGAAAGAAAGAAAGAAAGAGAGAGAGAGAGAGAGAGAGAGAGAGAGAGAGAGAGAGAGAGAGAGAGAGAGAAGGGGTGGATTGATGATGATGATGATGATGAAAAAAATCATATAAGCAAAGAATTGTAAGTTTGTGAAGAGCAACTCCCCCCAAAAAAAGCCAAAAAAAAAGCGAATCAAGCAACAAAGAATAAGAAGGATGATAATAGTCAAAATGCATCCATGTGCGTCAATCGTTATTCTTTTATTAAAAATCAGATGAGGAGCTTTTTGATAAGAAATTGCAGCTTCTCATACTTCTTGTTTTTTGTTTGTTGATTTTTTTTGTCTTTTTGTATTTGTTTTTGTTTTTTGCTTTTAACTTATCAATACTAGGCACTGCCAAAATGTTGACTCATTTTCATTTTAAAAACGAATTAAAATTAATTAAATCAATTATTTAAGGTCAAATTTCTGTCTAAGTTGAAAAGTAGTAACATAAAAAAAAATTGAAATAATATTACATGTGTAATTTATTTTTAATACATTTTAAACAATTTTTTCCGTCAATTTTGCTCAAATATATCGTAAACATGGCCGTAAACGCTGTCTAAGATTACGTAAAATCTGTAGTGCCTAATCAATACCCTTCAAAAAACCGTTCAACGTTTGCTTTCATGATTGTTAGGAGTCTGGAGATAACGGATTTTGTACTGCGGTTTAATGATTGATTGATTGTAACGGCATGTCAATCCGTCACGGACGAACGCCCGTAGCGTAGTGGCTAACGTACTCGACTATGACATCATAGTAAGCGAGTTCAAACGCTAGTCGCACTATTACGTTCATTTTCTGACTAATTGCCTCGGGAAAGGTATGGACCCAGTTATGGGTTAAATAGTATCA
>CM042137.1:12493975-12496475 GCA_023376005.1 Doryteuthis pealeii
AGAGAAAAAGGTCAGGCTGGACTTCTCTGTTCGTGAGGACGTGTGTTATTTTGGTCTTGCCATTATCTATACGCATCGCCCACACCCCATTAAAATTACCATGGACGTAGTTATTTACCTCGCATCCCACGTATGCGGGTGTGACACAAGGTCTTTTTAATGTGGGACCATCCACGAACCGAAGCTCATGGGATAGTGGGTGAAAAACATGCGCTGATCCCGTCGACATTCCCCAACAAGGGGGCGCCTCAGTCACTGGGCAATAAACCCAGCCCTGCCCCTTTAATTCAAGGGGGCAAGTGTTGACTGGGGAGATAGCTCCCTGGGATCAATGCTATTAATTTACATTAACAAACACAGACCCCGAAGAGTCGGTGATATTAAAGGTATTTTCCATGCATCCCACTTTTGCAGGCATGACACAAGGACATTTTATGTGGGCCCACCCACGAACCGAGACTCATGTGTGGTAGGTGCAAAAATGCGTTGATCCCGTCGGCATTCCCCTCAGGCACTAGGCAATAAACCCAGTCCTGCCCTTTTAAATCAAGGCAGCAGGTGTTGCCTGGGGGTTAGCCCCCTGGAATCAACGCTATTAATTTATTAACCAGTCTAGGACCGAAGCCACTGGACCCCGCCACGTGGAGCGTGGATGTATGTATTAACTCAACCAACCCGCCACGGACAGGATACGACATAAGGTTAACTTAAGCTGGTTTGAATTCAGTGTTTTGTGAGAGTTGAATATTAGATAAAACCTAATAAAATGAAAGAGATAGAAATAAAATAAAAACACAAAATAAAATAAATACAGAAAAATAATCTTCCAGGACGCCTCTGACAGTAAGAGCAATCTAGACGTGCTCGTTAAAATTGAGGATTCCTGGTGCCAAAAAGAAACTTTAGGCAGATATTTCTAGAAACTTTGACTGAGAACACGGCTATTACTGGCTCGCGAAGAAAATTCCTCCAAGGGTTAGCTGTGAACCTGGAAATAAAAGTTTAGTCTTGAAAGTATCTCTCGTCTCTTTTTCATTCATTAATTCCTTTTTAGCCTGACAAAAGAAGCACTACATATATTGGGGGCTAAAAGAAAGACTAGTAACCACACAAATAACAGTCTAATCCCATAGTTTTCCATCTCCTCGTTTGACTGTTTAACCAGGATAAATATCCCAGTTTGCCCAATCATTTACATATAGTTGGGAGATATAAGTGATGGATTCAGGCCTTTACCAATGACATTAGAACCAAGTGAAATGCAAACAGACCCAATATGGTGATTCCTGACTAAAATTACAGTTCATCATTTTACAATAAACAAAGAGTACCACTGGTTTGAATTCAGAGTTATCCTTCTCCTAGACCGGTGGTCATTACAAAGATAAAGAGCCCCGTCTAACCTACTATTTATCTATCGCTAGAAGTAGAATAACTGTATTCGTAACTTTATCAATGGTATTAGCGTGACATTACAGGCAAAGAGCATCGATCAGAATTATTAACGAAGTACATTTTTACGGCGATAAACGTACCGAAACAAACGCCTCCTTCGTTCCTTTGGGTATGGAATTTTTTTGGAAGACTTGGTACTCTTTGCTTTTTCCTGCCACTGTCTTATTTCCAATCTATCCTCCTATTCACCCACAGCTAGAGGGAGAATATCTTTCTCAAATGTATTAGCATGACGTCAAATGCAAATAGCCTCGTCCAGAATTTGAACTTGAGTAGCCGAGTCCATTTTTAAGACCATAATCGTAACGTCACAAGCGCCACTTTGTTTCCTTTGAGTATGTGGTGTTTTTTGGAAGACTTGGTACTCTGGTCCCTTGTCTTCTTCCCTTCAGCAGTTCCATAGAACTCTTTCCATGCTGAAATGGTGTTGAAGAATAATCCAGAAAGAACTATGTATGGATCGTTTGCTTTGCTCAACAGCGTTTTGATAGTTTTGACAATGCTCCCGGCTTCTTTATTTCCCCGCGGATGCAACGGATTAATTTTCAGATGGGTGAAGCAGTACGATTTTGCAAATTGCACAAGATTCCGAGAGCTAAACTGAGATCCTTTGTCCGAAACTACTGTATGTCTAGAATACCATGACGAACAAATATCGATTTGATGTGCCTAATACAAGCAGATGAAGTAGTTTTACTTCAGATGGGCAATTCCAATCCACCAGGAATAGTAGTCTACAATTAATGGCTGTTTTTTTCCATTCAAATAGATCAATCCCAACTCTTTGTTATGGATAATCTGGAGCTTTCGATATATTGGCTCCACATGAAGTATTGGCTCCACATGAAGTTGTCTTTTTTCCTAACAAACCAGAAAGTATAAAATATTATTTCACTTTCTTGAGATAATTTTGGCCGCCGAACACAACTTCTGTAGGCCCTATCGGGAGAGGGCTTAGAATACTCTGACTATCCCCTACAAAAGATGACCCCTCCCAAAAAAAGAGAGTGCAGAGTAACCCTTAGTGGTAGTACCTGTTAGGCTC
>CM042137.1:12498975-12546475 GCA_023376005.1 Doryteuthis pealeii
TTACTTATATTTTTTCGTTTGCTAGAATTGTGATTGTCGTGAGCAAGATACGCGACATCATGCACGAAAGCGTCCGCGATTTGCATGCGCGTGTTGTGGAGCAGTTTGGAAGCGTGCTGGGCCGAGGTGCGCTGATGCAAATCTGAAGCTCTGCAGATTGCCCAATCGGACGCCTCGCCGTGTCCTATATAATGAGTGTATCGGAGGCTTGGGCAGCAGTTCGTAAACCTTGCAAGAAGTGTTTGCTGCCAGGTCCGTGCGAAGGTTGTGAAGTCGGTTATCAGTATTGGAGAATTGGAGCGAGATACAGTTGGACTATCGATTGGAGCCTTGAGTCAGACTTGACCGTGACCCCCCCCCTCTGATTATAAGCTATTTCGGCAATTATGGCCCACAGTTTCGACCCAAAATTGATACCACTTTTTGACGGAAGTGATTCTGGACAGTCGGTCGTCGAGTGGATCGAGAAGGCAGAATTGATATGCCAGCTAAGCGGTGTAAAGCGTATAGAGTGTGTAGTGCCAATGCGTCTATCGGGTGGTGCATATGCGGTGTACCAGCAGCTGAGTGAGGAAAAGAAGAGCGACTTCACCTGTATTAAAAAAGCCTTGTATACAGCATTCGCTCTAGATGCTGTTACAGCTTGGAAGCAATTTGTGGCACGCCGCTTGCGCCCGGGAGAGACTGTTGATGTCTTTTTGGCCGAATTGCGTAAACTCTCAGTTCTGGTCGGTGGTATGACGGATCGGAGTCTGATGTGTGCATTTATCGCCGGGTTGCCAGAGCATGCCGAGGATCTCCTTCGAGCCACTTTCCAGTTAGATGATATGGACATTTCGCAAGTGTTGGCTCGAGCAAGAGCCATACTGAAGAAGTGCCCTGATAATATGGAGCAAGTAGCGGTGGCTGCACGACCATCACGTTGCCAGGCGAAGGAAGATGACGCGCCAACAAAATGTTATGTATGCGATGGGCCCAATCACTTGGCACGCGACTGCCTCTTGCGGCGTGAAACATCAACGAAAGCGGATGCTAAACCCCGAAGACCAGTTTCGTGCTATCGATGTAAGCGGCAGGGACATATAGCCCGAAACTGTCCGGGAAACGAGCAAGGGGACGAGATTTCGGCGCCTGTCTTCTCCCCAAATGCCCGTTAAATACGGCGCTACCTACAGTGATTGTGCAGATCAATGATACGAGGCGTACAGCCCTGGTGGACACTGGTTGCACGCAAACACTCGTACACAAAACATGCTGTCAGGCATGGAGGAGAAAGGAGGTACACGTGCTGACTGTAGGCGGGAGTACACTCAAGTGTTGTGGAGTCGGGACGATCCGGCTTAGCGTGGGCAACAGGCCTTCTATCAACGTAGAGGTTCTGGTCGTTGACGGGGAGCTACTCGGGTTTGATTTGTTGCTTGGACTAGACGCAATCAAACAGCTGGGTGGAATGTCCATGACTAGCACCGGTGAAGTAAAATTTCCCCAACTTGATGAGCCAAGTTGTGCTGCCATCGTCATCAACGAGCCTGATTTCCACGCAAAGTATGATGAGAACAACCAAATATGGATTGCATCATGGAAGTGGTCCGGTGACCAGCCGCCAGTCACGTTAAAGAACAGGCTATCAGAATATCCTGCCCCTGAGCAGCTTCGGGAGGAGTACAACCGAGAGCTGCAAACATGGATACACAATGGCTGGCTGCTTCCATACCCTGCAGACGAGCTCGGACCCCCAAAGGGCCTTATCCCCCTAATGGCCGTCCTCCAGGCAAACAAACAAAAGGTTCGGCCCGTCATGGACTACCGTGAGCTCAATGAGCACGTAGATGCATATACGGCCAGTGCAGACGTGTGTGCACACAAGTTACGAGAGTGGCGACAGCAAGGGTCAGATGTCGCTGTGTTGGATTTGCGTCGGGCCTATTTGCAAGTTCACGTAGAAAAGTCCCTGTGGCCATTCCAAACGGTGGAAATCATGGGGAAAAGGTATTGCCTCACCCGTTTGGGGTTTGGGCTCAATGTCGCACCCCTGATCATGCGGTCCATCGTCCATACCGTGGTTGCGCAAGACGAGAGAGTTGAGAAAGCTACCTCTTCATATATTGACGACATATTCGTCAATGAAGCTATATGTTCTGCATCCCACGTAAAAAAGCACCTTGAGCGGTTTGGACTTGCGTGCAAGGCCCCAGAGCAGTTAAGATGCGGCACACGCGTGTTGGGATTGCATGTCTGGGAGGAGCGCAATAAACTTCGGTGGTGTCGTGGAGGTGAGCCACCGACGCCCCCTGATGTATTAACCCGTCGGACTATTTTTTCCGTGTGTGGAAAATTGACGGGACACTTTCCGGTGTGCGGTTGGCTGCGCGTTGCAACCGCGTTCATAAAGCGAAGGGCAAACGCTGCAACCATTGGATGGGACGATGAAGTGCGAGACCCCCTCTTAAGTCGAATGTTGGCGGATGTTTTCGCCAGAGTGGCGCAAACAGATCCAACACGTGGTGATTGGTGCGTTGATGGAGAGGACGTCACTGTGTGGGTGGACGCGAGCTCGTTGGCCACTGGTGTTGTTATTGAGAGTGGTGGAGCCGTGGCTGAAGATGCGAGCTGGTTGAGACCGATAAGCGAGGATAAACATATCAACTTGGCAGAACTCGACGCAGTGTTACGGGGCATTAACCTCGCACTGCAGTGGAAGGCAACGACGATTCACTTGCGGACAGACTCGGCGTGCGTGCATCGCTGGGTCTCAGACACTTTGTCTGGAAGGTCGAGAGTGCGAACCAAGGCTGCCACTGAAATGTTGATCCGGCGTCGACTCGGCACGCTTGCACAACTGGTCTCAGAGTATGACCTAAAGATAGACGTGGCACTGGTTAAGTCTCACGACAACCGAGCCGATCAGCTCACCAGAGTGCCGCAGCGATGGCTGGATGATATGCAAAAAGAGTCAGAACCCGCAGGACAGGCGTGTGCGGTGGTTACAGGGGACCAGGAATCTGCCCGTATACGAGCCATTCATCAGTCCAGCGGACACCCTGGTGTGAAGCGCACGCTGTATTTTGTAAAACTGGTCATCCCCGGAGCCTCCAGGGCGGCAGTTCAAGCGGTGGTCAGGGATTGCCAGAAATGTCAATCGATAGATCCTGCCCCGGTGCATTGGAAGCCAGGCAGGCTTTCTGTGCGTGATAATTGGAGTAGGGTGGGAATGGATGTGACCCATTTCGGAGGCCAGCACTACCTGACATTGATGGACTGTGGTCCCAGTCGTTTTGCCATTTGGAGGCCATTGCAGCGGGAAGACTCCGCCAGTATCATCCGGCAGCTAGAGACAATCTTTTGCGAACGGGGGCCTCCTATCGAACTGCTTACCGACAATGCCGCAGTGTTTTGCGGGGAAAGATTCACCGGATTTGCAAAGGAGTGGGGTGTCCGGATAAGATTCCGATGCGCCTATGTACCATCGGGGAATGGGATAGTGGAGAGATCCCACCGCACAATAAAGCGCATCGCCGCGAGAACAGAATGCTCTCTTATGGAGGCTGTGTACTGGTATAATTTGACACCGAAAGACGACACCACGGCGTCAACAGCACCAGCCAACATAATATATACCTACCGCACTCGCGTAAAGGGCATTGATACTGCTCCACCGGTTGACGCCACAAATTCTGACACATACGCTGCAGGGGACGCTGTTTGGGTGAAGAGACCACATGGGCGGTGTACAACACAGTTCGAGAAGAGAAAAGTGACGAAAGTCTATAGCCCTCATTCAGTCCTTGTGGATGGAGTACCACGCCACGTAAAAGATGTTCGGCCGGTGCATGGAGCAGAGATTATCAGCAGCTACGTTACCACCTCGGACGAAGAAACCCCTATGGTGTATGAGGGGCAGATGCAGGAAGACATGGCAATGTCAACTGAAAGCGCAAGCAGCGCCCTCGAACAAGACGAGCTCAGTGATACCTCAGAGGAAAGTACCACTGAGGAGATAGCCGAACCCGCTCCACTGAGACGAAGTAGCAGGATTAAGCGACCTGCTCCACATTGTCCTGTGTGTGATCCCCAGATCAGGGAGGAGTGTGATTGTCGTGAGCAAGATACGCGACATCATGCACGAAAGCGTCCGCGATTTGCATGCGCGTGTTGTGGAGCAGTTTGGAAGCGTGCTGGGCCGAGGTGCGCTGATGCAAATCTGAAGCTCTGCAGATTGCCCAATCGGACGCCTCGCCGTGTCCTATATAATGAGTGTATCGGAGGCTTGGGCAGCAGTTCGTAAACCTTGCAAGAAGTGTTTGCTGCCAGGTCCGTGCGAAGGTTGTGAAGTCGGTTATCAGTATTGGAGAATTGGAGCGAGATACAGTTGGACTATCGATTGGAGCCTTGAGTCAGACTTGACCGTGACCCCCCCCCTTAATTATTTCGTGCTGCCAAAATAAATAAATAAAATTAAGCAAGAAACACAATCTTAAAAGTTATTTTGATATTGGCAACATTCGGTAAGTTTGCTTATAAAGACAAATGTAAGACGAACTTGCCAAGTGTTAAGTACACGACTATTCTGATTAATAAAACATATACGTCAAAAAGTTTACATTAAAAATCAAATAGTTTCACTTAGTTTTCTAGGGTTCTTCAAACTACTTTTCGTAGGTCACATCCTGCTTACGGTCAAGTCATGCCGAAAGCACCGGTTCTCGTTAGTTTACCGAAGTTAAGCAACGATGAGTCTGATCAATAGTTGGGTAACCACTTAAGCAACAGCAGGCACAATAAGCAACCTGAATCAAAATGACTTGATTTGGCATCAAATGACCCGAAAAGAGTTAATATGCCGTAAAACATAACAACCAAGGTCACATACTGTGTGATAAAAAGTAATACATTACATTTATTAATTTCATCTCTCAACTCGTTGGAAACAGGAGAGGTTATTATCTCCCGTGTCTGTTAGTTGGCGCTAGGTGGGGTTGCAAGCAGCAATATAAAGATGGAAGCGACAAAGTCAAATTCTCTTTTACCCTCCATCCTCGAGAGAAGAATATGCACAGTTACGTCTCTTGTCTACAGGACCCACGGGGTTTCGTGCTCCCTGCAACTCGTGTCGCATGGCACACGAGAACATGCTCATCATGTAAGTGTTTATACTTTCCTCTTTACCAGAAGACTCAAGACTTTATCTAATATTTTCTTATTAGGATATTTCTCTTATCTAACAATATATAAGCATATCTTTGTATCTCCTGTCATGTCTGAATTCTCTTCTATTTAGTTTGCCCAGACAATAAAATTTACTTGTTATCACTTCGTCATGAATTGTTACTCAACCAACTATCGTTCATCAACATGGGTGTGACAGTCTTGTGCCCTTTTTCTTGTTGTTGACCTGCCCAGGCTATTCCTGCCCAAAATATGCTGCATGAGTAGCGCCCCACGGTCAAATCTGGTTACGAGTTAAGTTTTCTTTTATTAATCCATTAACCTAAATACACGCGTCCCCAATGAAACCGTTATGAACCCAAGTAAGTCTTTATAAAACACGCTCGATTCGCCAACAGAGGTTATCAGACATAATACAACTTAAAATATTGAAAGAAATATTCTTTCTCAAGTGTTGAGTAACTGATTATTTTGTCTCAACATTACAGTGACCCTCACACGGCAAAATATGGAGACTGCTACTCTAAGATACGAGTGCAATATAGTATAACAATTATCAGCTAGGTAGGTATATGCCCAGACTGTTCATCACAGGTAGGATGTGAAACAAGGTCGCAAGTATGGGACATCCAGTGAAGATCGATCTTGCTATTCATTTTGAACTAACATCGACTTTTTCTTAAACACTTTTCTATCGAGCTGCTTAGACAAAGAGATCCCAAACTGCAACACGTCGGCCACAAAACGTTCATCACAAGATTTTATTGAAATATTAAGATATACTAATAACAGCTGCTAAGTAATTGCTATCTTTAAAGAATCCCTAGATACTATTACTAATACAACTAATACAATCACCTCGAAATAAATAAATCTATTTCTTTGAATGTTTGAGATGAGGCTTAATAATTAGTATTATTTGGATTATTCGGACCATAATAAAGATGAGGACAAAAGTCCGAATAATACTAATAATACTAATAAACCAATCTATAATGAACTGTATGAATTCCCTGTTATTTTTACCCTGTTAAAATGGGTATGACTGTGCCCCCTGCCTAAGATCAAATGTCGCAAGCAAAAAAAAAAAAAAAAAATGAATTAAAGAATTAAAAATATATCTTATTCATTTTTTAAATTTAAATAATAACTGTTTTCATATGCATACTTTAATTTATTGTTTTCAAAATAACAATTTTTACAGGTACAGATACTACACTCTGATCCAGGCAGAAGTGTCAATGAATACATAAATAATACTTCATTGTGCCATTTAAAAAACATGAATTGTATATATATATATATATATATATATATATATATATATATAAAGGAAATCACCTATCTCACAACTTGAACTTTCCCAATCTCTTGATCATCATGTAAGTCTGGCAATTAAACACACGTTATTATATTAGCTGTACATATTTTTGTGTTGAAAAGTATTTCATTTGCAACCATTAGCACTACCATTTGAGTTTTTAAACTGATATTATAATATTTAAATGAACGGTAAATGTCAGAGTTCTATATTTTTCTCACACACACACACACTCACACACACACACACACACATATATATATATATATATATATATATATATATAAACTAATTTGTTAGAGAATTTGGTCATGTTTTAAGTTTTTACTTTTATATATTCTCAAATCTTTCTGTTATTATTCATAAAACTAACAAAATTCCTTCAATGCCACTTATTAATATTGTGTTATTCTCGCCATAAGTGATTTATGTTGAAGCAAATTATATTGCTTAATATAACCTGATTATAAGATTTTCTGATTAAATTGTTTTTCTCAACTGTATCTTATGTCAGATATAAGTAAATGGATAGGAGCTAACTTCTAATAAGTAACGATTCATTATATATTATAGGTATATCGCTTAATGTCCATCTACCCAATATCCCGAAAAACACACCTGTTGTAGGTACATATATACACTACACTAATGTAGAGTTTTTTAGTAGGGAACACTTTCAGAGGGCGCAAAGAGAACCTCAGTACAAATAAAAGATCTAGCCAACTCAGCACACGTGTTCGTGTTATCCGTTTATCCGCTCATGGAAAATATCTGCCTGCCTGCCCCCCTCCCCCCCCTCTCTCTCTCTCTCTCTCTCTCTCTCTCTCTCTCTCTCTCTCTCTCTCTCTCTCTCTCTCTTTTTTACAGGTCTAAGTCCCAACTTGACTCTGGTAAGATTTATCTCACCTTCTACTTTGAAATATGACATCACTCACAAATAGATGCACACACACACACACAAACTTGGATGTACCAAGCCGCCAGCAGAAATGCTGACGTCTTCAGATAGCATCAACCGAACCCATACACAGCTATACAGAATATTCAATTACCAAGTAACAAGCAACAACCATTTTCCGATATTGAAATGTTTGGAAATTGCTGCTTCAAGATATTAATTATATCTTGCCCAAAGTCAGATTTTACAAACTATGAAAAGGAAATATAGGATCTTATAGTTTCCTATTCAATTCCTAATAGATAGTACATCTAGCATAGTGGATAACATACTAGACTGCTACATCGTTATAAGCGAGTTCGATCTCCAGTCGCGCTATTACGTTCACTTTTGGGGTTCATACCTTTGAGAAAAGTATGAACCCTAATCCCTCCAGATATGGGCTAAATAGTACCACTACTGTTGTTCTATAAGGATAGCTTTTGCATTAAATAACTCACGAAGGTTGATATGCCAGGTGAAATTCCAATTCTCTAAGACAAGGGTCTCTAAAATACAGCCCGTCAGGCTGATACGAAATGGTTACGGTGACCCGAGTTCAAATCAGGGACGAGGCTGTTTGCATTTCATATAGTGCTAATACCCTTGGGAAAGGTATGTATTTACTCAATTCATTCACTATGGGTAAAACGTGACACAAGGTCGCTAGTATGAGGCATTCAGCGAGGATCGAACTCGCTATTCAGTACGAATGGATCTTCAAGACTATCTAACCCACTCGAGAATATTGAAATAACAAGTACTTTGCTAATAGGGAGTTGCGTATTTTGTTACATTATTTGTTTGGCATTTTTACTAATTTTTCAGTGAAATGTACAGAAAAGTTTCTCTAGTACATTAGTGCAATCTAACGTAATTAGCTTGGTTATTAATTATGAACAAATATATTTAAGATTTAGGATGATGCTGTGTTGTAAAGGATAATAACAAGAGATGAATAGAAAGGAATAAGGTTGGGTGTTAGTTTATGTCCTTTTATTTCGTTTCACATGTTTGCCACTGAAAAACGTGCACGTATGCGCCTCTTATTATTAACAAAGGGAGGATAACTATATTACAGGGCTGAATATACTCTTTCTTACTCAGTTTCCTATCACAAGCTATCTTGAATTTATAATAGGGCTCTCCTAAAATTGACTTTGTGGAATATCCATTGCGTCAAAAACATTTATCTGATTCTCTATAAGTTCAAATACTAAATAGACTATCGTTAAGTAATTCATTTTTCAGTGCATTTATTACGGTTTGACAATTTTACTACTCTATTAAATTTCTTTAGAAATTATTTAGTAGACAAGGGAGATAATACTACACGAGATCGGTAGGTGAGCGATTAAGAGAACAATTTCTAAGAATTATGGTGCTTGTAATAAGTGGATATATATATATATATATATATATATATATATATATATATATATATTGGTAATTATAACAAACACACTATAAGGTTACATATATTAAGACAGAAAAACAAATAATTCATAAATTCAACAAGTAATATGTGTATTAAAACAGGTAGATTACAGTAGTCAAAAATTTAAAGTGCATGTAATTAGAAAAAAGAAAGTGTTGAGTTAACTTCAAATGAGAAAGAAAGGGTAATAGTCAATATATCAGCAGTGAAGTAACTTTTAGAGAGAGAAAGATATAGCTTGTAATACCTTCAGCGGTAGGCAAATATTTCGCAGTCGAGCGACATGGAATCATTAGGCATAAGTTGGTCTTTTGAACTGTTCTTCGAAAACCCTGCTATTTATAGCATTTACCTAGGCTTTCTTTTTGGAAAAAAATCTTTTTAGGTGCGAAAGGTTCTTATAGGTTGAAAATTATCATTTTTAATATTTTCTTTTTTCTTTCTACCTGCGCTGACCTATGCGCAGACTTATTTTCGTCCTTTTATTTCTGCTTTCAAGGCTTTAACTTCCGGCTCACCATAAATTCATTTACAGTTTTGGTTATAAACAACTTATTCTATTTTGATATTTTTGAAACTATCAATAAGATTTCAGCCAAGCATTAATTGACAAAAACTAAACGGGCAAAATAACTTTGATTATATTCTATGGATGATAGAATTACACGTTAGTTTTAAAAAAAAAAGGTTTTGTATAATTTGATTATTAACTTGCGATACAAGAACTGATTTTGGAAATTAGTGTTTTGTTTTGTCTTATTAGCGATTATATTGACAATTTAATGTATTATGTAAACAAATTCAGATAATAAAGTAGTTTTATGTTATTCAGTATAGGATTTTTTTAAATTTAGAAATGTTGTTTCTGGTAACTTTTCAATATCGTAATATCTTTAGTTCATGTCCTTATGTCTATGACAATAAAAAGCATTGTAGGGAGACAAAATAACTGTCTTCCCTTGGGTTGGGTTGTAGATTCCACGTCACGTGTCGTTGATCACATGATAATTCAGAACTTTAAAACTCTCCCTTTGGTCTCCTTTCTTCGAAGGGACAAAACCTATTTTCGGTAATCGCTCGTTGAGCGAAAAGAACATGTTTCTCAGTTCTGCTCTTTTATCTAACTTTTATGATATCATTTCATGGGTAAAATAAGAAAACAATTCACAGAGAAAATCATACTAGTCTCGTTAGTTCTTTATAACTATTTATGTGCGAAACACGGGATTGTGAAAGTGTAAACAGTTATAAATGTATAAAATATACATATTATTAATCTATTTTATCATTTACTACCATAAATATTTGAATATACAAATCCATTATAAGAATTTAAATGCTGTAAAAAGGATTCAATGTGCATATTATATATTTCGTTTGTAGACGCCATGCTGAGACTTGACGGTAGGTGTGGCGCTCCATCTCAGCAAAAGATAATCTAATTGGTCTTGCGCTAACGAAAAGGGGATATACTTCCTCACTGTTCGCCTGATACTGACAATAAGCCACTCCATAGGTTTTACTTTTTTAACTTACAATAAACAATTATCTCCGTTAGATAATTTACATGTCCGTAAAAGATCCCGGTGGGAGTCACATGACATTTCAGAAAACCAATCTCGACCTCTTTTCGCCTCTGATCTTTGACCAATGGAGATGTTGTCTCTAACCCTGATACGAATCAGTAAGGTCATATTCTATATTATATATACTCATCTAGTAAGCCTTTTCCCCATTGTGTATTCCTTCCACATAATACTAATTCATGGAACAGTATGTGTATAATTTTAGCTGTTGAGAAACGTGTTTCTTTTTTCTTTAATAAAATCGGTATGTATATTGTATACAGTAAATATTAAATGTTCTCGTATGTGCAAATGAATTTATCTTGTATGTCCTTCCGTTTATTCAGTGTTATTTTATCATGGATATACTAATGCTAATATTGATCATTGGAAAGATGGGACCATCTTCCCTACCAGGAAACATCTAAATAGTATTATGGTTTAAAGTATTCTTATCTAATACTAATCATTTTCAAACTGATCAATTTGACGACAGATCAGAATGAACCTGAGCGTAATAGCCATGATGGGATGGCTCCACACTCCCTACAGCTCCAGAACTGGATCCTTACCACTGGGTGCAGTTTAGTGATATATATGACACACCTTTGAGGGGGACTTAACCTCTTACAGGGGATGCAGTCTAATGTACTTTAGGTCCCACGGACAGGGCGCGTGTTAAGTATAGTCAATACCATTGAGAGTTAAGGTTTGGAGACGGCGAGATATGATTTTTCTACTCGCGGAAGTCTTCTGCTCTTAAACCCCACGAATGTGAAGGACCAACTATGTATACAAAATAGACTATAAATAACATCTTGGATTCATTTTGCCTTCGTGTAAAAAGAGAATTAAATTCAAAAATAATTCTAATATTCATGCAATAAGATTGTGAAATCTCACTTGTATTGAAATTCTTGTTGATAGCAAAAATATTTTAGCAGAGTCCCCACGCAAGGACCAATATTAGCATTAGTATATGCATGATATACTAACACCAAACACAACGGAATTAAAGACAAAATAAACGCAATTGTACACACAAGAACATTTTACCTTTTATATACATAATAAACATTCCAGTGGTATTAAGAAAAACGAAAATACCAACGTATCCCAACAGCTAGAAATATACACACATTGTTCTATAAATAAGCAGTATGTGAAAGGGGCAAAAATAACAAAAGTCTTATTTCACAAGTGTAGATAATATAGTCATGTGGCTTTACCATTCCCTGGCACGGGTCAGACAACGTCTATATTGTTCAAAGAATAGAAAATAAAGGTCGAGAAAGAGTTCCTGTATTGTCATGTGACATTACACGAGGCCTCTTACGGGCATGTCATTTCAATAAGGAAGATGGTTATTTCCTGTATTCCTACATTTGTTTGGTAAGCATTTAAAAGAGTAGAAATTTCAGTTTCATCCTTGTCATCTCTTCAACCGAATAAATCTTTAAATAATTCATACACTTTCATCTCTTAAGAAATACTTAATACTCTTAGGAAAATTAAAAAAGACAACCACTGCAATAATGCACAGTTGACAGAACATCTGAGCGATCTAAAATCGGTATTAGCTGCAATTCTTGTCAGCGTATTGTTAAATAATATGGAACGGGAACTTTTAAGACAATTAAATTAATATCATATTCACTAGTCTGCTTAGAAATTCAAGTTCGTGTGAAATAAATCATTAGATTCGACCAAATGTCACTGAACAGATAGGATAAATGTAGAGGCGATCGTAATGTTATAGTTAACGTCGTATAACATAGACACGACAACCCGAGTTTAAATCCTGGACAAGGCTGTTTGCCTTTCACATAGAACTATTACTCCTGGGAAAGGTTGGGCGTCCTATCGTGGTATAATGGTTAGGACACTAGTACTCGTAGATCCTTTACTACTGAACTGCGTGTTAGATCCTCACTGGATACTCCAAACTTGTGACCTTGTGTTACATCCTACCCGTGGCCAATGGATTGGGTAAGTACCTATCGATGGGAAAGGTATGAATCTAACTATAATCCCCCCAACTATGGGTAAATGATTGTCTTCCTTCGAGGATTGTCATGTCTGTTAAGGGCCTCACATGAGTTTCAGAAGCTCATTTTCGATCTCTTTTTGCATCTATTCTTTGAACAGTAGAGACGTTGTCGGTAACACCATATTATATTTTTGGTATCAAATACCAAATATTCTTTTATGTGTAAATGAGCTTATTTTGTCTTTTCTTCCGTTGTATTCAGTGTTAGTATACCATGCATATACTAATACTAATATTGGTCCTTGATGAATTTAATATTTGATACACGTAATATAAGTAGTCGGGGAGGCCTAGAGTCGGTATCAGCTATACAGCGAGGGAGTCTATCCCCTTTTCACTAGCGCTAGACTAAGGAGATTGTTTTTTAGCGTCTGAGACGGATGCCACACCTACCGTCAGCTCCTCACTTTACCCACACAGATCCCTGTGCTACTCATACGCTGAGTTGGTGAGGGCCGGTATCAAACCAGGAACCTTGAAGTTCCCAGTCGAACACTCTACCGACTGAGCTAAACCGGCCTGTAATATACATGCAAATAATATCAAAAGAAATAATCCATAAAACGTGTCCTATGATAGAATTATACACATACTCGAAGCATACCAATATCAGTAAATAGCAATCGTACATTTTATGATAATAAAAATACTGTTGCGAAGATTTTGAAGTACGGACTACTTCAAAGTCTTCGCCACAATGTAGAGGATTTTTTCTCTTGAATAATTCTTCGGAGGTGTGGGTTCGCATCCCACCGCTGCCACCATGAAGTGTTATTTAAGTAATAACGAAGCCGTGAAGGAACTGGACAGACGTTTATTCACTAAGGGGTACAATCTGGTAACTGACACATTAGTAGTTTTTGGTGTGTATTCCTACGCATGCTGTTAGAACTATATTACAACAATTTACAAATTTAAGCAAAATCTGAACTCAACAATTAATAAATAAAATAAAATAGAAGTAAAAAGAATTATGCAAATTTCAATGCACTAAAGAAATCGAGATATACTCGTTCATAGAAACACATCTGTGTGGTCATGCAAAAATACTGGATGCTAATCTCATTAATCATTGGACAGTAGGCAAACTAGCGAAGAATTGACAAAGCTAAAGTCTCAGGTATATCAACGCATATTGCAAGTGACAATGTTATCCTTCTAGCGAATTCTGTCAATATCCTGTGAGGCATGCTGGGATCTCATCGATCAGAAAGCGTGGAAGTAGCACAAGAGCGAAATGAGAGAGAAAGATAAGAGAGGTTACTGGAGGCAACAGGCAAGGAGCAGAGAACCGATACCATCTAAGTGACAACCGATACCATCGAAGTGAGGACACGGCAAATACTGACAAATTCCACGATTTCTAAACAGACACCGCCGGTAATAGTTTTCAAAATGTGTGATGATTGGCTGGCATTCTGTTATTCATTCAAGGCAATGGAGTTGGAAGTTTGCAGCCGATCTGTTCAATCTGGAGCAATTTGCGTCTCCTGATGTGTCGTATATATTGAATAAATATTAGGTTGTTCCAGAAATAAAGGCCATTTCTAACTGTTTTACTTGTGTGGGAACATGAAATGACATTATATTGACAAAAACAACGACAAATAATCAAGGACATATGAGCGAAAGATGGTTGGTTGGTTGGTTTTACATGTCAACTCTTGTTGAGTTATTAAATGCCAAAGTTTGTCATCCTTTCAAATTATGTAAAAGTAAACAAAAAAATCAACTGAGGTGGTCACTACTAGAATAGGCTCAGACCTAATTAGCGATCATCCTCCACACATTACTACAACAACCAACATCACGTTTTTTGTTTTGTTTTATGTGACATTGTTTATATTGTGTAATGCGTGAAAATAAAACATTGTTTCCTCTTCTTCTTCTATTTTTTATTTTTTCAAGAAATAACATGGTTTCAAGTAGCTAATGATAATGTTTTAGGGCATATCAACCGCGGTGGGTCATTTAATGCCGACATAGTTTGAAATAAATTCAATCTTGATGGGCTACTAAATTTTTTTTATAAAAACATTTTTTCTATTTAACCCACTAATGGGACTCTAACAGGTACTACCACTCCGGGTCAGAGTGGACCCTGGGGCAATGGTGATCAAGTGGAGCTCCACATTACCCAGACCTCCAGCATTGGAACCTCACCATTAGATTGAGTTTAACGTCATAACCAGAACATGAATACCCTCAGCCACCGCCTTCTAGTACATATATGATAAAAAGGGTGGGAGTTGCCATAAGGGCAGTAGGGTTGGAACAATCGTATAGGTGCTACGGCTTGACATGTCCAGCCGATTGATCGGAGGGTACTAATGATAATAAAAATTTGTAAATAATTATAGTTTCGAGTAATTATTCAATATTTCCACCGAAATATCGAATGCTCTTTTGTGTATATTTGTAGGGAGACATCATTGGATTGGGGATGTCATGTCATGTGTCCGTTGGTCACATGATAATTTATCACCTTCAAACTTCCTCTTTCGTCTCTGGTCTTCGAAGATATGAGGCTTATCTGTTAAAGTCCTAGCTCGTAGAGCGAATAGGAAATGTTTTCAGTTCGGTTCATAGAGCAGAATAGAGACAATTTATCTCCAACCTTTTCAACATCTATTACACTTCGCCATGAAAATTATAGAATACACAATAAGTATGTACTAACCAAGTTTGGTATCTCTTTATTACAATTTGTTTGTTCATGGAACATGTACAATTAATCTGTTTGGGACATATTTTTCCATTATTTTGTTATTACATATTATGTATATTAAACATTCATATATGCATTGTTCATGCGAATGAGATGTTTGTCTTTCCTCACCGAATGTTCAGTGTTAGTGTATTTATGAAAGCACTAATGCATTATAAAGACTTGGTATACCCACTAGTCTTTTATGCTTTATGAATTGTCGTTACTTTGTTGTTATTCGTGTAGAAACATTAATTCACTTGACATTTTGCTAAATTGTTGATCTCTTTTGCTGATTTAAACGTCACTTTATTCACAAATTATGAAAAATATGGCTTGTCCTCCCCTGACAGGGCCCTGAAGTGGGAACTAGCCAGGGGCCGAAATCCTCAGAACAGAAGAATAGTCGAAGAGACTACACGCCCGAAATCCTTAGCCACAGAGACGGTTGATACAACAGACCAACACAGACACACCCCAACTTTGGGTGAACCAACACATCAGTAGTGCCGAACAACGAATGAGTCTACAATCAGAACTTTACCCCAACAAGAATTCTACACAAAGATAAGTGTCACGAAATTGTTACTTTCATATACATGAGATTTGAGATCGCTAAAGCAATAAGTTTTAGCAATCTTATGCACCATTAAACCCCTTTTAAAATATACAAACATTGCTTTGTCTTTTATTCCTTTGTTAGTGGTATTTGGGACCGCAATTTCCCATAAAATATGTTTATCTTTCTTCCAGTGTTAAATCAGAGCCCCGAACTTAAAAACGAAAATAATATTTAAAAAATCATTATTATGTGGTCAAATTTTTTCAAGTATTTCTGGATGGACTCTTTGGTTTCCGTTATTTCGCAGTACAAGATTATCATTTTTAAGTTTAGACAGCTTGCAGTCCTCATTTTACTGGTCCGTTTGTATCTGTAATGAATATTTTTTTCTGCTGGCCATGTGCCCTAGTTGTACTTACATTGGAATCAGATGGTGCCAATTTGTGGTATGATGGTCTTATTGTATGCAGTTAGAATGGTATTCGACTGCTTCACTATGTAATATATTGCTTGGTCGATGAGTTCGCACCGGGAGCCAGGTGCTGCACGCATGAAATGTGTAGATTTTAAACATGGGTCTGAAAACAAAAACAGGATATGGCCTGAAACGCACTGAACTGACCTTTTGCACCCGGAAATTGCAGGTGTACATTGACACTGCGTAGGCACAGAAAATGTGTAGGTGTAGCCCATAACCAATAAAAACAGGCTAAGTGTGCAAGGGGGGGTGTCTATAGGAAAACTGCGTAGGTGACACGATCAAAGAGGCGTGACCCTGTAAGTTGAAGAATTATAAAAAGCCCTTAGAAATCAGGGTTGAGCAGACAGGGATCAATATCGCTTGCAATCAGAACTCCTGAAGGCTCCTGTGTATGTGTATCCTCTGCCGACGACTCTCAGTCTACGCACAATCAAAGAATAAAAATATATGTTTATATTTATATATATACAAGTGTTCCGTTTTCTTTTTTGGGTCAGTGACTGTATATAACAACTACTTTTTCTGGTGGATTTGGACACATCTGTTTCAACAATCGGAGTGGCAGAATATTTCCTTCTGCTCCAGTGTCTACTTTTATCAGTAATTTTGTTGCGTTATCTCCTTGGCACTTAGATTGTTGTTTTTTTGCTGTTTTGTTTTGTTTTTGTTTTTTCGTTGTGACTTCAGTTTAGCTATCTGAATTATTTACCGTGTGAAATTCTATTTTTCAGAGTCACTATTATCGGTGTCATTGTCTACAGCGTGTCGGGTTTTTTTTACTGTATCTCCTTTGGCTTGTATTGTTCCATGGTGAAGTGCTGTATTTGTCTTTTTGTTCTTCTCTTTCCATCTGCAAACTCTGACCCAATGATTCCATTTTCCAGATTTTCAGCATTCTGTACCATAGGCTGGACATTTATCCAAAACTTGTGATTTTATCGACATTTTGGGTTGTGTTGTTTGGATGGGTTTTACGGCATGTAAAACCTTACGTTATTTTATGTCGAAGACGTTTTGTTTTATTTATTCTTGTTGGATATTCAGTTTTTAACACATTTTTGTCTATTTAACCCATAGAACCCTCACAGGTACTATCACTCTGGGTCAGAATCGACCTGGGAGTAATGGCAATGAAGGGGTACTCCACACATCCCAGAGTTCTAGAATTGGAACATCTTCACTAGATGCAGTTTAACGTCATACCAATGACACTCCACATTTTGGACAGCTGTGTGCTTGATTTCTATGACAGCTACTGCGACATTGTGTTTTCTTTTAGCAGTTTTTTCAGTTGAAGCTTCGCGTTTTTTTTATCAATTGTATGATTTTCACTAATGTCACTTTTTTGTCTCCAGCCAATAGTTTCTATTGTACTTCTGGGTATATGCTTCCAACAATTATTTGCTCTATAAGTAGATGGTTTCGTCTTTGTGCTTTGTTCTCCGAAAATCACATTGAAGATTAATGTAGGTGTAGTCTGGAAATAAATTCGACTAATGATTCAGGTTTATTACTATTATTAATAATCTTTTGGTTGATTCACCTAAGTGCCAAACGGGCCACTCTGAAATTCTGGTTAAACTTCCCGCTTTCTTCAAATTTGGTTAATACAATATCTGGTCGATTTTTATAATCGACAGAAAGACCCCAACTATTAATCTATTACTATATCGTTTCTCCAGTACAGGGCAGGATTTTGTATATCTGGTCCTGTGGGTCTGTTATTTTCTTTCGTCTGAGCTCCCTTTATCTTCGATGATTCGGAGGTGTTTTCTGCTCTGTTTCTGTAACGGCATTAATCCTGGGTCGGTTTAGCCGGCTCCAACCAACGAATACATCTGTGGTGAATTCATGGAAAGAGTAACAAGGGAATTTGAAATTCACAAGCGGTCCCCAAAAAACCGGCATGCATATCCCAGTCAGGGGAAGGAGATGCCCATGTTTGCCGCATTTTTCACAGACACAGTGACAAGTACGCCAAGAGCCGTTGATTCCTGATGATGATGGAGACACCCTTTGCATTTTCGCCAGAGCCCCTTTGGCCGGGTTGTGGCCCTAATACCACTGGGTGCCAAAGCTGTCCGCATTGGGTGACCCTACCAGGAACTTAAGTTTCTCAATGGCATGGCTCTGACACTACCAAGTTTACACGGCCCTGCTGCGATGAGGAAAGATTGGACTTTAGAAATAATGTGCTTGATGGCCGTTGAGCAAAGAGCTTCCTCCACCATTTTACAAGTTTTGCTTTTCGTTCTGTAAGGTGTCTAGCCACCCTCCTCACCAGACAAAATCTGTGGGGTTACCGATTAGTTGCCGATGATCTGACTATGAAACAGGTAGTACTGGGTTACATAGTACTAGAAGTACATTGAGCTACCTGAGGTATGTTGTTATAGAAATACTTCTTTGTTTCATGCACGCAAGGTAGTAAATATACATCTGCCATTATGTAATATAGTAGTACTCGCCATGAGCACCAGGATATATATGGTAGTTTTTCAAAATCAAATTACTCATTTGTAATCATTGACAGTTGTAAATTTTATGAGTAGGACTGGTAGAGTACTACATCTGATCGGTTCTGAAATAATGTATTTACCACTCAATAAGACACATATTTCACCTAAAAAATTTTTTAAATGAAGTGTACAATCATAGTTTATCTAATATGCTGGTATTATGAATAGAAGGATAACCACCATAAGTTCCAGTGTGTTGTGTCCCTTTGTAAACAATTTTTATTGCTTTATGGACAGTCATCATCAAATAATTTTAACCTAAAAGTTTATCAAAATATTTTCAGTTTCTATGATATTCTCTTTGAGATTCACCATTTTTTTTCATTTAAGCTTACAACATTTTTTTATGTTGTAACAAGTTTTAGAATATAACTCCAGAGATGCTGATAGAGATATGTCCTGCATCCCTAACGCACAAAAGTCTAAAAGGATGCAGTAAAATCATATCCATGCATCCCAGTGTTTTTTTTTTCTTCCCTCACCATTTCAAGCTTGCTGTAAATACATTTCAATAGTTTCTTAGAAACAAATTACACAGGATCAGTTACAAGGTAGGAGTTAGATGGCTTTAGTTGGGACCCATAAATTTTCCCGGGGACTTATTCAAAGCAAATATGTGCGTCCCAGGATGCACTAAATCAAAAAGCCATCAGCATCACTGCAACTCAAATAAAACAAAACAAAAAAAGTGTTGTTTTTGTTGCTAGCATTTCAGTTTGGTTGATTATTTATTCTATGACCTTCTTAAGTTGTATATGATGATTCAAAGAATATATGCTTGCTACAAAATGGATACTGATACTAACTAGAAACATCTCAAGTGATTCTGTTGGTCACAGAGAAGTAGCACTTTAAACCAACCAACCCCATTCTCCAAAATTTCCTCTACACTACATCAGACTAGACCCCTTAGTGAACCAGCAAGAAAACGAGGCTATTTCTATTACCTATGACAGAAATTAACAAAGGAGAAACACTTCTTAACAAAACTAACTGCTTAACTGACTCAGAGATTCCATTTCACTCATTACTCTCATGTCCACCCTGACCCGGTGTGGTAGTACCTGTTAGGGTCCCATCTATGAGTTAAATAGAAAAAAAATCATTTAAAATATGTTTTAAAAAATTGAGTTTAAAAAAGATTTGAATATCCATCAAGAATGAATGAAACAAAACTTCTTTGGCATGAAATGACCCAATAAGTGTTGACATGCCTTAAAATCTAACTAACCAACCAACAATAAGAATTCTCTTGATTTTGTGTCAATCCAAAATTCTAGAATTAGTCCGGTGTCTGTAAAGTAGATTAATTAATTGAAAGAACAAAGACATAAAAAATCAATGTTTACAAAACAGGATGAGAGGCAATGGTTTTTATATAATCTTGTTTTCTATAATAAAGTGTCCTAGAGTGTCCCATTGTGGTGTATCTAATGATTAGAAAACTAGTCTCACAGATCTATTACTACCTTTTCCTTTTTTCCTTTTAGAAGTCCATTGGGGACAACGATGACATTACTCCATGTCTTCTACAGTTGTGGACCCTCTGGTGGTTAGTTAGTCCAATTCTGGACTTGCAAATACGATCACACACCTTGCAAGGGAAATTCCCATCTGCATTTGGTGGTTTATGACGATGCTCTGCAGCCCAGTTAATCTTGACATTGAGCCACTTAGCTCCTGTGTGGCAGGCGTCTCACCAACTCTATCTGTTGACAGCCAGATCTTCCATACTTGAAGGTGTGATGGTGCATTTCTTTAGCATTGTCTTAATATCGTTGTTGATATGATTTGATATGTTTCACTGCATGCCACTTTCAATTATTACTACCTATCCTACTCATAACTAACAGTTTAGGTAAATGTATCGTTTTCACTGGATCTCCATCCCCCATCAAATGCAAGTCTACAAACTTGCATTGAAGTAAGAAATAATGATAAAATAGAGTTGAAGCAGACATTTATCCAACCTGTTTGCCATGTGTAGGATGTGATACAAAGTCATAAGTAGGGGGTATCCAGCAAGGATTGAACTCCCTATTCAGTAGAAATGGATCTGTGAGGGTATCTTGGTAACTATTACATCATGATGGGATGCCTAAAAATAGAGTTGAAGTATGGCCATGCTGAATTAGCAAAATGTCAACAAGCCCCCAGCCTAACAAGCTAAGCTATGATCAGTAATCACACTGGACCCAACACTGGCTATTTACTCTTGAAACCCTAATCTCTAGTGACTACCACTGTATATATTACATACACAAATTCGTCCAATTTGTCATTTACTAATCTTTGCCTAGCTTGGCACAAGGTCTAAGGAGCACCTGATGAGAATCAAAATCGCTAACAATGATCTTCTAGAGTAACTCACTAACAATTATATATATATATATATATATATATATATATATTTACCAACCCCTCTACATGAGCATGATATTACACAAGGAGAATTTCTTAAGCAGAGTTTAACAGGTTTGAATTAAAAGTTTTCCTTCTCCTAGACTGGTTTCTTAACTAATAATGGTATATATATGATATATATGAAGGAATATAATGGAACAGTGAATAACAAATGCAAACAATTGCATTCAATTAATATTTTGGCTCTGTTGATTTTTGAAAGCTTCATCAGAATCTAATGAAACTTTCAAAAACAACAAATATGAAAAATAAATTGAATGTTATTGTTTGTGTTCGTTATTCACTGTTCGATTATAGTCCTTCATATGACTAAAATTGAATGGTTTAAAAGAGCTAAATAGACAATTAAAATTGAATGGTTTAAAAACTACCTACATAAGTTTCTTGCAGTAGCATGAATCTTCAGGGTCTGAAGATCCACGTTACTGCAAGAAACTTAAGTAGGTAGTTTTTAAACCATTCGATTTTAATCGTCTATTTAGCTCTTTATATTAAGCACTTTTTAATCGGTCTTGTTGAAAAGGTTGCTTTTTTTTTTTAGAAAATTTAAGATGTCTTCTGGTTTGATATTTTTGAAGATGTCTCTAAAGTTGTTGTCCGGTAATATTCATCTGACTCATCTGAGACTGTTACAGTTTAGGAAGATGTGTTTAACAATGATTGGTACCTTGCATGTTGAGCATAATAGGGCATCCTTAGGATACATACATGAACAGATATTCTTCCATGTGGTTACTCATTCGGTAGTGGAATGCCACTGAGTGAGCTGGGGTACTGTGTGACCATCACATTCACAGCAAATATGATAAATCAAATAAAGATCAAAGTATTCATTTAGGAATAAATTTATTTATGCAAATATTTAAGAACTCATCAATTTTTTTATAGTCCCACTTTAATTTTTTATTCCTCAATTTTTAAAATAGCAAATAGTAGGATGTTTTAGCTGTATACATCACATTCTCATCAAATATGATTTATGCTTAAAACTTGGATATTTCTTCAAACTGTCTGAATGATTAACTAAGTTTTTGTGGATGATTAGCAAAGCCCAAATAAAATTTTTGTGCCAATACTTCAAATTTGGAATCTACAAAAGATTATCCATATTGTGAACAAAAAATACTCCAAAATTCTAAATACATACAACCTTCAAATTTGGCCACAAATCTATTGAAGATTATCTATATTGGGCAAGGTGCTCAATGATCTAAATGCTCCAAAATTCTAAATACATGCAAGCAGCAATCAAAGGAAGTTATTAACTGACAATGCAAAAATTAGAAGAAAATATAGGAATAATAAAGGAATAAAGAATAAAAATAATAAAGAAAATATAGGAATAATAATCAAATATTTTGACAAACCATTCTTCGTGTCTTGTGCAGGATGTTTTTTTTTTTGTAAAACCTGACATCACACTGGCATGTCAACACCTCAATCCATTTAACAGTAGAGATTACAAACCATGGACAAGATTAATTGATTGATTGATTTAAATGGCATATCAATTCATCTTGAGCCATTGTATTCCAAGAGATTAGAAAATGAATTAATTGTACATATATATGATTTCAAGTTTTCTATCTAATTCTAATAATTTATACACAATTATATGACAATTATTATATAATAATAATTATGATAATTATTTCTATTTGATAATAGCCATGTTTGTACACAGTTATAGGGTTTCAAGTAATCAATAATAATCCATAGTAATCAATTTTAGCATCAAGTAACCATCTCAAATAATGAATAAAATTATCTAAAATAAACTAAATAATGGGAGCTGCAATGTGGATTATAAACTCAAGTAATCTGATCTGTGCAATTAAGTGGAGAGCTGATGGTAGGTGTGGTGCTCCAACCCAGTAAAAAGAAATCTCCCTGGTCTTGTGCTAGTAAAAAGGTGATAAACCCCCTTGCTGTTGGACTGATACTGACAATAGGCCATTCCACAGATATTACTTTATATATATATTATATATATATATATATATATATATATATATATATTCACCAACTCCTCCAAACAAGAAAGATGTGACACAAGGTCAGTTTCTTAAGTGGAGTTGAACAAGTTTGAATTCAGAGTTTTCCTTTTCCTATACCGGTTGCCATGACAAAGTTAGTGCCCAGTCTGTCCTACTATTTACCCATAACTGGAGAGAGACTAATTGGATTCATACCTTTCCCAAGGGTATTAGTTCTATATTAAATGCAAATAGCCTTGTCCAGGATTTGAACTCAACTCACTATGTCCATTTTCTATGATGGTATCACTTTTTTTATATTTGGTTGGTACAACAGTATGTTGGCAGCCTAATGACCCAAAAACAGTTATTTTATGCAACAAATTAGTATTATAACAAAACATTAAAAAGTTACCATTCAATTTATATTCCAACACCATTCTACTTTTTTCTCTTTTTTTTCATCTGTAATCATTAATTCAACTTGTATAAACTAAAAACAGAAAAGCAATGCAGACTCACATAAATAGACACAAATAAACAAAACCACTCTTTTGTATTGCAGTATAAAAGATTTGGTCTTTCTCCAGGGTTTACACAACTTCAACCATTCCAATGTTAACACTATTCACCAACCACTGCCACCGCCACACTCACCATCAACATCCAACATAAACATTTCCAGTGATTGAACTTAGTGCACTTTTTATACAGTGCCAAAATCCAATCAAAAACTTCCATCATCTAAAGCATGTCTACATATGAAATCAAATCAAATCTGATAGCCACAGGTCATTGGGACACCTCCAATGATTAGTCAACAGTTTTCATACTTCATCATGAGATAGTTTTCAATAATTGTCCAGTTGTATTTCTTTTAAGAATGGACATGGAATTTTGTGTTTCTTTTTCTACTTATTTTTATATTTCAAATTAGCTTAAAAGCTGATCTATTGGGCAGCAATTAACACCAACAGGGGACTCTATAATGAGACTTTAGACCAACAATGACACTTAAAGAGAATTTGCTGTATATAGGTCTTTACTTTCCATACAAATACTTATTTCTATTTCATGGCTGACTTTTGCTGGATTTTGCTTTAATTTTGATTATTGCCAAATTTATTTCCATGTCATAAAAATTGTGATCATACAAAAAAATTTGTCACAAAAAATCATTTAAAAAATTGACAAAAACAATTGCAGTAATTAAAACTTGGGAATCCAAAATTTCAGAAGTGCATTTCTGAATTCGGCCTGGAATGTATTAATTCACTCACAGAGCCAGCCCAATTCCTAAATGGTATGATATATTGAGCTACAGCCTCTAGGAGTAAAGTTGAAAAAATGTGACATACTGACACTTGCATTTATTATTAGAGATGTAAGTTTTTGGTATTATGTCTATTGAATATGTTAAAGCCTTTTAAATTATTTGCTAAAAACTTCTCTTATTAAATGCTGATGATTTTCTCAATGTAAGTAAAAGGTCAAATATTGTCAAAAATAAAAGGCCAATTGGACACGAATGCCCACCAGATGTGACCACTAAAGATGTGAACTGCTAGGCTGCTTTCACAAATGATTTTTTGTAAGGCTTGTTGTATTTATCAACCCCTAGCATGAGCAGGATAATTTTTAAATGGAGATTTTAGCAGGTTTGAATTCAGAGTTTTCCTTCTCCAAGATTGGTTGCCTAATCAAGGCTAAAGAGCCCAGTCTGTCCTACTATTCATCTATAGCTAGAGAGAGAATGGTTGGATTCATAACTTTCTAAAGGGTAATAGCACTATGTGAAATGCAACATGTCTTGCCCAAGAGTTGAACTCGTCTTGTCGTGGCCAGGATCTCTTTTGACTACAATGGTCAGCTGAAAAGTTTATAGGCTGACCAAGATACTCTCATGGAATGTGACCAAATGAGGTTTATTTTTCAACATAATCCCCCTTACGGTCCACACACTTCTTTCATCAGTGTTGCAGTGTTTGGATCCCATTGGTAAAAAAAAAGTCATCACCAGCAGATATGATATCATGGTATGAACTTTTCAGCCCCCCCCCACTCTCATACTTTGTAATGTTTTAAATTTTTAGGAATAACTGATTAGCACAAACTCTCTTATGAATCGAAATATGTTAGACAGCCTCGAGGCAAAGATGAATCAAAATCTTCAATCTTGAATTTTCAAGTAAATATGTTATTTGTTGTTTTAGTAGAGCCAAGTTTCTGCAAAAGTTCACAGCACCCTCATTTTCGTAAACTAGGAAATGAATACATTATAGAAAAAAGTTGTTTTCATTGCATTTTGTTTGATTGTTTTTTGTTTTTTTCACGCAATAATTACCAACAAAATAAGAGAATTGAGTACAGATAGAAAATCAAGGTTCATACAGTAATTTTATGTTCTATATCTTTCAATAAAATAAATTGAAATAAATATCACCGCTGAGGCAAAATTCCATACATTGGAATTCTTTTCACAGTAAATTAGATTGATCTGAAAATCTTATTTGTTTAGATGTGGAAAAAGATAAAAATTAATAAAATTTGAACGAACAGATTTCAGCTTAAATCGGCCAGTAGAGCACATTTAATAGAATGTATTTTGGCGGGAGGGGGGGGGAGTTAGCCTTGGAGATAATGTTACAAATCAAATGATGCACATTTATTATTCAGACAATTCTTTAAAATAAAGTAAAGAGAATCATTTTAGTCTTTGAACAAAAAAGGTTTGATTTAACTGGAATTTGATTTTGAGTAGATATTAAAATACTGATTAAAGCAGATTCTACTTTCTGTAAAATGGCTGATTATTTTGAAATTTTTAATTTGATGGAATGGAAAACAAGTAAGGAATCCAGCAACAACCGCCACACACAATATATATATATATATATATATATATATATATATATATATATGAGAAGTAAACAAACAGACGATGTTTGTGATATGGCTATTTTCAGCTGACAATATTTGGGAGAATATGTGTTTAAATGAAGTCGAACCTAATTTATGAAAGTTAATTAATTAATAATTAATTAATTAGGCGGGATTACCTATTTAAATTTAAGGCTAAACAAATTATATATATATATATATAATTATAAATAATAATATAGAATAATTATATTAACTTGATGCTTCAAAGGAGTCTAATCATAGATGAGAAAAACTTTCTATCAGGGACCCCTCTCTTAAAAAAGTGTTTTAATCCTTTTGAGAAGGGTCCCTTGGAAATGATTTTTTATTTATCCCCCTCATTTCTTTCATTGTTTTTATTCCATCCATTCATTCATTTTACAATTAATTTTTAACTATATATATATATGTATATATATAAAAGGAATGACTGACTGGTAAAATATTGGGTTGGTCTCAATATTTGGTTGGTATAAGTGTTACTCGGATAAGTCAGCATTATAACAAATATAAAGTGCTCAATATGTAAGTAGAGCAGATTTATTATTATAGTGTATACAGAAATAAACTACTCGCGTTTTACCATAAGGATCATCAGGGTTAAATCCACTGAATTAATCAAGATATTAGCTGCGATTAATCAATATCTTGATTAATTCACTGGATTTAACCCTGAAGATCCTTATGGTAAAACTTGAGTAGGTTATTTCTGTACACACACTATATATATATATATATATATATATATATGTATATATATAAGGAGTAATAGATTCGATAAATCCGATAAAATGTGATTGAGGAAATACAGATAAAACACAAAACTTCATACAATTGATATTTCGCCTTGATATCTAACAAAGTTTCATCAGAATCATATCAATTGAATGTTGTTTTGTGTTTTATCCATCTTTCCTTAATTTTGAATCATATGGTGATATGGTGATTGCACTTCTTCACACAAGAAGGCCATATCTACAAAGTTCGGTTTTGAGCATGCAAATGGCTCAGAAGTCAGGCTTTGCTTTTACACATCCTGTCGCATAAAATACACGTGAGACCCCCAACTTTCACTCATACACACACATATTTTTCACGTGGTCGTCTGTCACCATGGGACCGCATATGACTCAAGAGACCAGCCTGTGACAAGCAAGCCCTGCCACACATACTACATATATGGTCAGGCTTGAATGTAGGAAATGTATCCAGGACCTCCGTCTTGTGCTGCCACCATAGAGCCCGCTTCAGGATGGAATGCTCAAGCCACATTGCCTCATATATTTATGCATATATTTATATATATAAATATATATATATATATATAGATATATACATGCTGAGATAGAAAGAAATAACGCGGTGAATATATGACTTCCCTTCCTTCAAATTTACTACCTGGAATTTTGAACACTTACATTCAACTTTTAAAATTAAAGCAATGCTTTTATATCTGATATATATATATATATATATATATATATATATATATATATAATATATACAGAGATAGAGATAGAGAGCAAATCATATATAAATATATATATATATATTGGTTAGGAGGTTGATTTTGAAGGCTATCACAATACAGGTGTAAAGAAAAAACAAATAATACGGTAACAATGGTCTAGTTATGGCATTTCTTTTTAAATGAAATGCCATAACTAGACTACTTCAGTTCCAGTGATCTTTTGAAAAAGAGATTTTATCTCGAAAATTCAAGAATAAAATACAGGTTAACACACAACACCATTTTTACCGTATTATTTTTTTTTCTTTACACCTGCATTATGATAGCCTTCAAAATCAACCTCCTAACCACAATGCTTCAAACAAATTATAAAACTCTTATATATATATATATTAATAATGAACACTTTCTCATCCATGAGCAGTAAATGAATTGAAATTCCTTGCATTTCTTAACAGGCACGTTATCTTGATGAAAAGTGGCTAATATTCTGCTTGGAAACCAATGGTAACAATTGCACCATAAATGTATTGTACACTATGATGAATAAATAAATTCAGCTCTTACACCCGTAATCAAGCACTTTATTTTCAATTCTCCAAAAATAAAAAAATACTCCCAACATATATATATATATATATATATATATATATATATATATATATATGTATATACATATATATATAACTCAAATGGATATATAAAAAATCTGCGTATATACATATAATAGCTTTATATGTGCATATATTTACATATACAGAGTATAGTCTAAATAAATAGATAAAAACCTTAGATTATCTGATATAGATTTTTTCGGTCTTGTTAGCCTCTTCAAATCTGATTTCAGAATGGACATTGGACAGGAATACATATCAATTTTATTCAAATATGTTTGTTTTTTTTCTTCTCATAATGACTTTGTTTTTAAATTTCCTTTCAATATTTATTTTTTAACAGGCAGGTAAAGACACAACCACACCCACAATTCTTTAGATGTTTAAACTTAGCTTCTTTACTTGTGAATACGTACACATCCCAACACCCATATATATATACATATACACACACATTCACATGTACACACAATCCACACAATTTGTTTTTTTGAAATTTTGTTTAATTTCTTGTACATATCCATGTGTGTAATTGTATTTTTCAATTTAATCAGTTTTCACTGTGAGGTTAGCTGTGTGATATAAATTTGATTTTTATTTAATGATTTGTTTCAGTCTCATTAATCTACTCCATGTCTGCAAGAGTAAATTTATAAATAAATTCAAAATGAATATCAAATAAATTTAAAATGAATATCAAACTTAGCATCTTTCTTTTTGTAAATATTCATATGCACATGCTTATACCCACACACACACACATATATATATATATATATGTAATATAGTAAAAAAGCAAAAGCTTGCAGACTTTTGTTTTCATTAATTTTTATTTTCCTTAAACCAACGAAAGCTCTGATGAAGGTTTGTTAAACAGACCAAAACACTGCAGCATAGGCTTATTAAATATCATTCGTTAATGAAACTTGTGTTTTTTTTCAATTTTTACTATATTGTCAGATTTACATACACTTTCTCTTCATATATATATATATATATATATATATATATATATACATATATATAATACTAATTATTAAGACTCATCTAAAAGAATTCAGTGTAATAATTATTATTAACAACTAAATTTAATGTTTTAAATTTTTTATAGCAAATTATAAATCTTATTCTATCATTATTATCTATAGGGGATACATATCTATGTATTATGTTTTTGAGTATATATATATATATATTGTAAGTAAACATTATCTTATGCATATAAACCAGGACAAAAAGTGGCTCGATAGCAAGGGATTGCTTTAATATGTTTTTGTCATGAAGTATTATTAGTGATATGATTTCATCCCCCTGTCTTGGCATGTTGAACAGGTATTAAACCTTGCAAAGGTTATAAGTGGAATCGTGTAATTTGTATTAATAAAGACAAATCAACAGGGATTCTTGTGACATTGAGCAATGAAGATTGAAGATGGCCAACATGATCTGCTCACAACTGGATGTCTAAATAAATAATCTCTATTAAGTCTTGACATTACAACTGAGTTATAAAAAGTTGTCATTGATAAAAAAAAAAGAATGCAGTATGCACATGCTGACAATAACTAAAGGCAAAGACAGAAATAGTTAAACCTAAAGCCATACAACATAAATGTCTACAGAAGAAAGTATGGCTCCATTATATCAAGAAGGAGAAGTTGGACCCAATCGGAATAAATTCAGTAGCAGACCTAAAAATACTACATCTTCACAATTAGCCATTTTCTTTAAGAACTCTTCAGTCATGGTGAGATATTATATAACATGAGTTTTATCATTGATTCATTTGCCACAATTTTTATACCTGCATGGCTGTCCAATGAGAATACATCAATGTGCTTAGCTCAAATGACAAAATTGTATTTGTCATTTATGGTACATTCAAGCAGACTATTTTTATGATTTGGATGTCAAACTTGAAGTTTTATTTAGCCTAACAAAAATCGAGATTGAAATTCATTTTGGTTGGTTTTACAGAATGATTGGTTAGTAGCTTAGTTATATGGCATATCAACCCTTTTTTTAAAATTTTTTATTGTAAATTATCAATCTTAGTATTATTTGTATTATTCGGACTATTGTCATTGTTATTGTTATTTGTACATTGTCATTGTTATTTGTACAATGTTTTGGCCAATGTGCCCTTCAGGTATTTCTTCTTGGACTCGGGAACCTTCTTGTCATAATCGGGAACCTTCTTGTTGTAATCAGGAGCCATCATGGAACTTTGAACCTAACCCTTTATTTATTCCACAGGGGTATCCTGTTTTCATTCTGCTAAAGCCTCATCTCAAAAATTCAGAGAAATAGTATTATCAATATTATTCTATCATTATCTATGGGGGATATATATATATATCTATGTATTATGGGCTATTTAATGCTGAAGTCAGTTTTTATTTCTTTTTGTTTTGTAAGCAATTGTAGTAATTAATCAAGTAACTAATGGCACTCCTGTGTAGTACCTGTTCCTTCTCCTCAATATAAGTATATTTACCAACTTGGTCAATTTCTTAAGTAAAATTTAACAGGTTTCAATTCAGAGTTTTCCTTTTCCTAAACTGGATTATAGTCAAGTCATGCTGAAAGCATTATTTCCCACTAGATCAGCAAAGTTAAGCACTGATGCACTTGTTCAATATTTCATTGGGTGATCACTTAAGCAACAGCAGAGAATGTAAGCAGCCTGAGATCTTTATCAAAATTCAACATTAAATAATCCCAAAAAGGTTGATATGCCATAAAACAAAACAAACAAGCAACCAATTTTTGTAGACTTGTTGTCTCATCACTTTTGTAAATAGAATATTTATGTGTGTTTAAATGAATTTTGATTGTAACATGCATTGACAAATAACAATAATAAATTTCATCCGTACCAAAGTATACATATTTTTCTTCCAATTATATTTTCAATATATATATATATATATATAATATACTAATCTTATTACTAAACCCTTGCGGCAAAAAAATAAAAGGAAAATAGTTTGATAGTAAAAATATACTACCAAACTTCACCTGGGGAAGAAGTGAAAAGAAAGAAATGACCAAGAGTGTCATACCAACTGAAAATAAACTATAACATTTGGCCAAAAGAAAAAAAAATAATATATAAAAAAATATATATGTATAAACCGCTAGGATTGTCTAAAGCTAAAATGTAAAAAGTGCTCGATACTTAAGTAGAGCAAATGATAAAGTTAAACCTAATTAGTCAGATATACTTACTAATAGTTTCTCTTAGTAGCTCATCAGGGCAAGAATCTGACTTGGAGTCAGATTCTTGCCCTGATGAGCAAATGGTTATATATATATATATATATAATGTGTGTGTGTGTGTGTGTATGTAGGAAGCACGTGGTGTAATGGTTAAAGTCATGGGAAATGGACTCGTCGCCCCGGGTTCAAATCCTGGATGTGGTAATTGCATTTCACTTAGCGCTAATACCCTTGGGAAAGGGTGGATCCTACTCTCCCTCCAGCTATGGTAAAATAGTAGGGCAGACTGGGCTCTTTAACCTTGGTTATGCAACCGGTCTAGGAGAACTCTGAATTCAAACCTGTTCAACTCCACTTAAGAAATTGACCTTGTATCACATCCTGCTCGTGTGGAGGGGTTGGTAAATGTGTGTGTGTGTGTGCATGTATTTATTTACCAACATAATTTTTGGGAAAATTTCTTTTTATAATTTTGTGGGGAATTATATACAATTCAATATATTCACACAATTTAACATTATATACTAAGTGGATTATGATGCCACATTCTTGATTAGAATCCTTTCCTTGTAATAAATGTTTTACAACTTTACAGAAAAGCATTTACTGACATTATACATAAACCAAAAAGTTGCACTGAGGATATACCAAGATGACTCATCTCTCCTCGGTCTCTTGGTATATCCTCAGTATTTTGATATTTGAGGCTTCTTGGTTATTTTCAATTTTGTCTCTAACCACAGTTTTATGCTTCATAAAGTTCACACAATTTTTTCGCTGCCAAGTCTCAGAGGAAATCCTCTGAAGAACAAATTAAGATTAGATGAAACTAACGAAAAATCACCAGCAAAAAGTAGCTGACATTATCTCAATTTGTTTATACTGCAGGCAACTATAGTAACAATCTGGCCAAACTGTAATACTATATAATGTTGCCAAGACTCAAATTGCCATGTTCAAAATTAGCAAAGACTGATTCAATATGGTGGCCATTTGAATGGCTGCTACTTACATAACTTTTCATATTATGGGTTTTACAAGTATATAAAATTAAGCAAACCATCATATAACTGGGAAGGGCAGTCCCTGTGGAGTAAGGGTTAACATAATAGACTATAACATCATAGTTAGTAATGCCAAATTTTCCATCTCCAAATAATTAATTCTTAACTTCTTTTTATTGCTACAGAGTTAAGAAAAAAAGAAAAAAAAGAAAATAGATTAAATTAATACATTTTTATCACTTTAAATAAACAAGCAATTAAGAACTGAATTTAATTTTTGTCAAATGTACAAAAAAGTTTTTAGAAAAATAAAAATGATGTTTCATAACACTTATGTGTTTATGATTACATTTTAAAAAATAATATTTTAAATACAGACAAAAACAAAAAGCAATTCCTAAAATAAAAGAACATTATAATATGCAAATTCTTAGCATTTTGTTTTTAATCTGATAAAGAATTTTCTACATTATTTTCTCTTATCCGCTCTCTTACTCCTCTCTTTCCTCTTTCTCTCTCACTCCCTGGTGTTCCTAAAACACTTTTAGTCTGGACATGGACCAGATACTTCTGCTAGTATATAAAACAATTATCAAAAATCAGGGAATTATCTGATTTTAATAAAATTTTCTATGTTGACTTATTAATCAACAAACTCTTTTTTTTTTAATTACTGAATCGTTTCAATCAAACTGATTCAATGGAAATAAATCAAAATCCTTTAAAGTAAATATTACCTTTTATGCTTACCATAGCAGAAATAATTTATATACCTAATTAATTGATAAAATTCATTTAAAATATGAAACGTCCAATTTCAATTTTCAAATTTCATATTTTTAGATTTTGAAAACAAATCTTTATTTAATAAAGAGTCTACTTTAGTATTGTTATCTAATAATCTTTGGGAGAAAACTCAATTGAAAACTTAGGCTCCCACCCTTTTAGACAGAACAAATATCAATGTATAATTTTTTCACTGATATTCTAGAAGGTAATTATATACAAAAACAATAGAGTAAAAGAAAAATCTCTAAAAACTCAAAAGAAATTTCTTTTTACAATTAATTTTCAAATTTTTGTACTTATTTTCTACCAGAATAGCTCCCTTAAATTTTTTTCCTTCTATTCACACCTGCGGTCTTTTGTCTTTTTATTTATACTACAATTATTTTCAAAAATATATAACCCCACCAATATTTTGCACCCCCAAATTAATAGGAGGGCAAAGTTAAGTGACCTGAAAAAAATCAGAAAGTTTTAAAATAAAATAACTGATGCATTATAAAATTCACTGGAAATTTTATTAAAATCGGATAATTCCCTGATTTTTGGTGATTTTTTTTCAATCGGTGGAGGGGTGAATTTATTTTGTAAAATATGGAGTTTACATCATCTTTGGCACTCAATAAAATCAGGACCCTGCCTTATACTTGGCTAAGTGAATGTTATTACTTAGTTAAACTCAGTTTAACTAAGTAATGACATCGACTATAAAGCAGGCTCCTGATGAAATTATTCAGATCAAAAATGGTAGACCGATAACTCTTTTCCACTATTACTATTACTACTTTTATATATATATATATATATATATATATATATATACAAAATTTAATATACCAAACTTGTTATATAACCATTGCGGTAAGAAAATAGTTTGATTGTAAAAATATACTACCAAACTTCTCCTGGGGAAAAAAAATGAAAAAAAGAAAAGACCAAGATAGTCGTATCAACCAAAAATTATCGGTTAATACTATAATACTTGGCCAAAAGAATAAAAAATTATATATATATAAAAAATATATATATAAACCACCAGGATTATCTAAAGCTAAAAAGTAAAGAGTAATCAATACCTAAGTAGAGCAAATAATAAAGTTAAACCTAATGAGTCAGATATACCTACTAACAGTTTCGCTTAGTAGTTCGTCAGGGCAAAAATCTGAGTCAGATTTTTGCCCTGATGAACTACTAAGTGAAACTGTTAGTAGGTATATCTGACTCATTAGGTTTAACTTAATATATACATATAGATATAATCAAAAGTTTATTTGTTGTATAAAATTAAATAATTACTACCAATAAAAATCAACAAGGCTCTTATTCAATTTCAATTCAAAGTGTATGTAGATATTGGTATATAAAATGAAACTGGAAGTGAATCCGACAGTATGTTGAAAAAATGAATAAAGGAAAGAAAGTATAGAATGGATAATATAGGATATTTTAATCAATTTTACTTACACGTGTTTTGGTCAGGAGTTTATCCATGTGTACATTATTCAAACTATTATTATTTTTAGATAACCAAATTTCTATTATTATTATTTCATTTCATTTGGTTATTTAAAAATAATAATAGTTTGAATAATGTACACATGGATAAACTCCTGACCGAAACATGTGTAAGTAAAATTGATTAAAATATCCCATATTATCCATTCTATACTTTCTTTCCTTTATTCATTTTTTCAGATATTGGTATGCAACAGAAGAGTTCAGTATGTGTTCAAAATAAGAGCAGAACAATGTAAAGGTATTTCTTTTGTTTTATCTTTTGTTTCTCCTCTTCCTCCCCCTCCCCCTCCCCTCCTCCTCCTTATAGTTGTGACATCCAGTAAGGGGGGAAGTAACTTGTAACATAAAAATGACATATAATTCTCAACTATGTATGACCTGCCATGTAAAACTTTGGGGAATTTGAACAGATTGATCAATTTGTTCATCTGTCAAGTTACCAAGCATTTCCAATTCCTCCTGGGACATTTCACACATTTCAAGAAATCACTCCACCAGGAAATAAAGAAACTCATTTTCTATCAATTTTTTCTTCCTTTGAGAAAGCCATTTCATGCCTTAAGATTCTCTAACTTTTCAGAAGCACCTTGTGTTTATATATATATATATATATATATATATATATATATATATATACCAGTCATCCATAGACACGTGTTTCGAAGTTTACTTCTCATCAGTGCAGCTCGTCAGAATATTCGTCTGTCAAGCTCCTTACCCTCACGGCTCTCAGGAACTGTCAGCCAGAGGCGAACAATTAATTGATACAAACAAACTTACAGGATGTATGTTTTTACAATCACCCAAAAACTCAAGTCTGAATATATATATATATATATATATATATATATATATATAATCTAAGTTATGGTCGTGGAGACTTGAAGTTAACAGCGCTTGGTAACTGACAATTTCTCACCTATGTGATTTTCAAACCAAATGAATGTTTTCATCTGTGTTTTTCCTTATATTCTGTAGTGTGGTGCATCATGGGAATGATCAACTAATTTAGTCAGGCAGATTATAATTTAGTTTGTAATGCATGCTGGGAAGGTTCCTGGTTTGATTCTGGCCCTCGCCAACTCAGCATATGAGTAGCACATGGATATGTGCAGTAAAGTGAGGAGCTGATGGTAGGAGTGGTGCTCTGCCTCAGATGCCCAAACAATCTCCTTGGTCTAGCGCTAGTGAAAAGGGGATAGACTCCTTCACTATCTAACTGATACAGACTTTAGTCCACTCTGACAACTTATTTATAGAAATATTATGCAATCAAAATGAATATTACTAGGTATTATTTATTCCCAAACTTGACAGCAATGTAACCAAAAAGAAGAATATGTTTGCAATCCAAAAATAAGTACACCCTTACATATATATGCTTATATGGGGAATTTCGTTTTTGGTTACAGAGGTATTGTAATTTTATTTGTGTTTACAGAGTTCCAATGCTATAGAGCTTGATGATAAATAATAGATAATAATATATTATAATTTTAATATCTTAATCTTTTTCTTTAATTCTAATGGATTTTTTGTAATATATTTAATTAAATGTATGTGGGTAAAAATACTAGACACTGATCGTGGGCAGAAGTGCATAGACACTACACTCTCTTCTAATAGAAAGAAACAAACATAAAGATTCACAGAGTTTGTTACAGACAGAATGGTATCTATGTGTGAGAGTGATTATTAATCTGGTGGTTCTTTAAAGTAAGCAATTAGTTGACATTGGGTAGCAATTTACTAAGTTTAGTTTAGTTAAGACACAAAATATATTTGTTGTTTTTCTTCTTCTTCTTCCTCTCTCTCTCTCTCTCTCTCTCTCTCTCTCTCTCTCTTTTATGTTTTTATATATATTTATTATATATATACATATATATATATATATATATATTCTAATGTATATATGTGTGTGTGCATATATCTATGTATATATATATGTGTATGTATGTATATGTATGTATTTATATATTTATTATGTAGGATATGTGTATATTTTTATTAATATTATATTTATACAACATTAAATTATCTATTATATTTTAAGGTTTTACTATGTTTATTTGTTTAATAGTAGTAATAATAATTTTTTATATATCATAATATTTAATAATTTTTTTAAATTTTTAAATTTTTTTATATATATAGTTTTTATATTTTATATTTTTTGTTTTATCCTTGTTTCATACTTTTTCAGACTTATTTAATTTTCCTAGTTGTTAATTTGACTGACTACTATCCCCTAAAAAAACTTGGCCCTGAAAAATATTCTTTTTTCTCATTTGACTTCCTCTCGCCATGGTGACAGTCTTTTAATGTATACATTTTGTAAAGAAAACATTTTTTTTGAACAGGAAGAAGATTCTATATTGAGGAAAATTTTTCTGTTATGCAATTCAAATTATTGATGATTCTCTATCTGATGAGACTTAAATTGGGGAGCTTTGTTAAATCAACTTAGATTTATAAAGGCCCCAATTTTGGTCAAAATAAATTTATTATGGAATAATGGTGTTGAGTTTTTCCTTTCTTTCAAAGATATATATATATATATATATATATATATATATATATATAAAGAGAGAGAGAGAGGGGAGAGAGATAGAGAGAGGCAGAAAAGCCCTGATGATCCTAGGGTAAAACTGGAGTAGGCATACACTGACAATATCAGTTTTCTAAACCAGCTTTACAAACTTATTGAGCACTTTTATATTCATTCATAATTATGAGTTATTTAGTTGATTATTTTTATTATTCATAAAATTGTGGCTCCAGCCTAACTAACTACCATGCCATTTAATTGATAGTCTCTTGTTTCCATGATCATCAGGCAATATTACAATGTGAAGAATTACAAATGTTATCAGAGGCTGATAAATGAAGGGCATGGAATATTAAACAGAATTGGATTTACTTTACAGAAAATCTGAGAATTCTATAGAACAAGACACTTAACAAAGATATCTTCAAAGATTCAATGTGGACAAAAGTTTAGAATTCCTTAAATTTCTAAGTTTTTTTCTTCTTTTCAATAGAGTGATAGCATTGTCATAATATGTGTCACTGTTTTATTTTGTTAATCTTATTTTCCTCTTTTTAAAAATAACTTTATGGAATTCTAAGCTTTTTAGTATACTATAACCCACATTGAATTTCTTGAAGATGTCTTTGTCAAGTCTATTGTTCAGTATACTAATCCAGAACCAGTGCTAGTGTCTTGTGCCTCGGTCCCTGAATCTATGATACACCCCCACCCAAAATCTTTGATACAGGGCCCCCACTCTACTATATATCAATTCTCATAAAGTACTAATCATAGAATGTGTATGAGACCCACCTTCCTGGGGACCCCCAAGCAGGCTTGGGCCCTCTAATTGGGTGATTTTGGGGTAGTATGTACTGGCCCAGGAATTATCACATATTTATCATATAAATCTTATTCTGTCTTATATCCTGGATGCACCCATTGTGTAATGGTTATCATTGCAGAAAATGGTGATCTGAGTTCAAATCAATGACTAGGCTGTTTGTATTTCACATAGTGCTAATACCCTTAGGAAAGGTATGAATCCAACTATTCCCCCCCCCCAGCTATTGGTAAAATAGTAGGGAATACTGGGTTCTTTAACCTTGGTATGGCATATTTTTCTAGGACCATATTACCTTTAGGCACCCCTTTTTGACATCGATTAAGAAAGGACAAGTTTTTCATTTACACCATCAATATCCGGTTATTTGTTAGGGGTTAGGGTTAGGGTTAAGGGTTAGTTTTATAAATTTTTTAAAAAATCTAAAAATCATCTGTTAAAACAACCGGATATTGACAGTGTAAATGAAAAACATGTCCTTTCTTAATCGAGATCAAAAAGGGGTGCCTAAAGGTCATATGGTCACTTTTTTCAATCACTGATCATTGTTAGTAAGGATACTTATTTTAAAAAGCATCTTTTTTTTAAAAAAAGATTTTTAAAGACAAAATATATAAGTTACCGTTTTATAACAAATATATAAAGTTGTAAGAACGAGATTCTCTTTTTTTAGAGACCAGATTTGATAAGCCAGTAACAAACAGTATCAAATTTCACATTAATATTATCTTTTGATTTAACAAACTGATTGAAAAAAAAAGTCCCAATGGTAAAAGGTTGAAAAACACTGTCTTAAGCAAATGTTATTAACTATTAAAAAGTCCCTTTCATGTTTTCGACAGTTTTTCAATCTAATTTTCTGAGTCTATAATCTCTTTCAACTTGGTGCTGTCTACTGCTGTTATTTCAATGAAAGTTTTTTCTTACCAGATTTCATATTGTAATCAAACATATTCAGGGTGTCTGAAAAACATTATCATTTTGTCATCTAACAACTAGATCAATTCTCATTCAGATGATCTACAATTTTAACACCTCAAAATTTAACTCTTAACACAAAGCAAGAAAACTCCCAAGTTTGGGCACTTATAAATTAAGGTACCAAGTTTGTCTGATTATTCTTTGTTCAAGAAAAAAAAAAGTAAATTACAAACACACACACAAGCATGCGCAACCTATCAAATATAAAAAATCTAACAAACAACATCAGAAGAAGGGGTTTGGTTATTAATATAAACAAATAGACAACTATAAAAATTTCAAGACCATAAAATTTAAGACCTACCACACAGGATCACACAAACACAGATGTTACAAATTAAATTTCTTTCTACACTCCCACCAAACAGGAAGGGAGGGGTTAGATACATATATATATATATATATATTATATATATATATATATATATATATACATGTAAATATTCATATTTGAACAGAATATGGTTAATTAACGCCTGATATCAGTGTAATGTAAAATAATAATTTTTTAAAAAAAAGTATAATCCATTTTGTGGACCTTTTTTATAAAATATTTAATTTTCTCCCGTTGGACCCATAACAACATTTTATATATATATATATATATATATATATATATATATATATATATACTTGGAAACAAACAAGCTATGCACACAAGATATCACTTGACAATTAAAAACATGAACACAGCACAACACATTTGGTGAACCAAATATTCACACCTAAACACTCCAGACATAACCTGGAAAATAGAACCAGCTTAAAACAACTTAACAAAATACTGCAACATTTGCCTAGAAGAAAGATTAGCCATAATATCCTTCCCAGAGCAAACTACTTAAAAATGATCAGAACTCATATACAAATGTAGACATGAGAATAAATTCTTGTAACCCACCTAAAAATTAATGACTCCCAAGAATATAATAAATTCCTAAATACTTAATAAAAAAATTACATATATGGATAAATAAATACATAGAATATAATAATAATCCAAACAATACTACTACTACTACTACTACTACTACTCCTAATAATAATAATAATAATAATAAAATAATAATAATAATGGGAAGAAAAACAATTATATGGAAAATTCAAATGGCAAATCGGAGAGGTTGCACATGAAAAGACTTGGACATGGTTAAGAAGAGGAAACCTCAAGAGACAAACTGAATTGCTAATAATTGCTGCACAAAATAATGCCATAAGAATGAATTATATCAAAGCAAAAATAGATAAGACACAACAAAAATAAATGTAGACTGTGCGGTGACAGAGACAAGACTGTAAACTATGTATTAAGTGAATGTAGCAAACAAGCGCAACAGGAATACAAAGCTAGGCAGGAATGGGTTGGGAAGGTGATTCACTGGGAATTATGCAAAAAACTAAATTTTGACCATACAACAAAATGGTATATGCATAATCCAGAATCTGTTCTTGAGAATGAAATGCAAATTCTCTGGGACTTTGAGGTAAAGACGGATCACCTTATCCCAGTCAGGAGACCAGACCTAGTGTTGATTAACAAAAAAAAAAGAGAACATGCCAACCGATGGAATTGCGGTTCCAACAGATCACAGGGTGAAGCTGAAGGAAAATGAAAAGATGGATAAATACCTGGATCTTGCCAGAGAATTGAAAAAGCTGTGGAATATGAGGGTGAAAGTGATACCAATTGTAGTTGGTACACTAGGAACGGTCCCAAAACACTTGGAAAAACGACTGGAGGACCTGGAAATCAGAGGAAGAATTGAGACCATCCAGACTACTGCATTATTGCAATTGGCTAGCATACTCAGAAGAGTCCTAGAGACCTGAGGAGACTTTTTCACTCAGACTTCAGTGAAATACCATCAGCTAATACAGATCTGAAAAACTCAAAAATAATGATAATAATAATGATAATTCTACATTGGCAAGTGTGCCATGCTCATGATGTAGAAAGGAAAAAATGAAACGGTGAAGAGAAAAGAACTAACAAATTAAGAAGAAATTAGGAGTCTTGAAGAAAAAGAGTATTATAAATATCTGGGAATATTGGAATCAACAAACAGAAATGAAAGAAAAAGTAAGAAAGGAATAGCTCAGAAGAACAAGAAAGCTCCTAGAAACCAAGCTATGTAGCAGAAATCTCATCAAGGAAATAAACACCTGGGCTGTCCCTCCCATTAGATACTAGGGACCATTCCTAAAATGGGCAAGAGAGGAGCTCCAACAGATGAACGAAAGCACAAGGAAATTTATGACAATGCACAAGGTATTACACCTGATAGATGATATAGACAGACTATATGTGCCAATAAAAGAAGGGAGAAGGGGTCTCACAAACATTGAAGATTGTGTAGATACAACAATCTGAGCACTTTAAGTATTCTTAAATAATAATAAAATAAAAGTAAGGAGAGACTAATTGCAGCAGCCAGGAAAAGCAATTGCAACATATTGACAAGCAGAGAATACATCAAAAACTAAAAAACAGAAATGGGTAGAAAAACAACTATATGGGTACTTCAAGCAACAAACTGAAGAGATATCAAATCAGAAGACATGGACATGGTTAAGAAAGGGAAACCTCAACTGAAATTGAATCTCTTATAATTGCAGCACAAGACAATGCCATAAGAACAAATTATATAAAGGCAAAAATAGATAAGTTTCAGCAGAATAGCAAGTGTAGAATATGTGGAGACAAAGACAAAATGGTTAATCATATAATAAGCAATTGGAAACTAGCACAAAGAGAATACAAAACTAGGCATGACTGGGTGGGAAAGGTGATCCACTGGGAATTGTGCAAGAAATTAAATTTTCACTATACAACTAAATGGTATATGCACAAACCTGACTCTGTCCTGGAGAATGAGACACATAAAATTCTCTAGGATTTTGGTTGGTTGGTTTATTTAATGGCATATCAACCCTTTCCGGGTCATTTAATGCTGAATCAAGTCATTTTGATATATGGTTGCTTACAATAGCTGCTGTTGCTTAAAGGGTCACTCATCTAAGTATTGAAAAGGTTCATTGCTGCTTAACTTTGGTGATCTAGCACAAACCGATGCTTTCAGTATGAATTGCCCGTGAGCTCTGGGACTTTGAGATACAGAAGGATCACCTAATCCCCACCAGGAGACCAGACCTAGTATCATGTGGATTTTGCTGTCCCTGCTGACCACCGAGTGAATGTGAAAGAAAGCGAAAAGATTAAAAAATATTTGGACCTTGCCAGAGAACTAAGATAATGGTGGAACATTAAAGTGAAGGTTGTGCCAATTGTGATTGGTGCCATGGGAATGGTCCCCAAGGGTCTGGAAAATAATTTGGGTGAATTGGAAATCTGAGGAAGAATCAAGACCATCTAAACTAAAGCTTTGTTAAGATCAGCTAGAATACTCAGAAGAGACTTGAAGACTTGCTGTCACTAAGCCTCCAGTGAACCACCGGTTACAGCAGTTGTGAAAAACTTGATAATGATAACAACAATAATAAATAAATATAATTATAACAATGTTATATAAAAAACAAAAAGAAAAATAGCACCAAAATAAATTCAATCGAATATCGGAAAATAAAGTGGCTCCATACTGCAAAATTGATCGTGCAGCCAAGAAGCCTCACCCCCAAATCTCACACAAAGAAAACCAATATTCTCAGCATACACCACAAACTGAACCAATATCAAATGAGTCAACCCTTCCCACAATAGACCATGCAACAGCATATAAGGAAAAATCCTAACAAAAATATTCACTTGGTTTGATATTCGCATGAAATAAGAAACAATCATGCATAAACAATCTCCTTGGTTTAGCACTACAGAAAAGGGGATAGACTCCCTCACTGTCTGGCTGATACCGACTTTAGGCCACCCTGATGACTTACGTGTATATATATATATATATATATATATATATATCTTTCTGTGTTTGCATATATATATATATATATATATATATATATATATACACACACTCATGCCACTATATAATATATATATATATATATATATACAGGGCCGGGTTAGCTGAGTCGGTAGAGCGTTCGGCTAGAAACCACAAGGTTCCTAGTTCGAGACCGGTCTTCACCAACTCAGCGTATGAGTAGCACAGGGATCTGTGCGGTAAATTAAGGAGCTGATGGTAGCAATAATCTCCTTGGTCTAGCGCTACTGAAAAGGGGATAGACTCCCTCGCTACATGGCTGATACTGACATTAGGCCACCCCAACGACTTTATATACATATTTATGAATATGTATGATTTCATGAAGACTCGCTCACACATATAGATGCATTGACCGTTGAAAAAGGGATTAAGTTTTGAAAAACCTTTTGTCAAACAATAAAAGAAATACAAGGATTGTAAAACTCCATGGAAAACTAACAACTGTTTGAAACGGCTTTCCATTAAAACTAAAGGAAAGAAAACAAAAAAAAGATGATGGAAAAAAAAGACAATCTGAATTTAGAAATTGTTTTTGCAAATAAAATAAGCCCGAAAAATATAAAAGGTGGCTGTGAAATTGTAACCTCCTTTCATTTTACTTTGAAGAATTCATCTCTCTGATCTTGATGAGAGGAAATCAAAGAAAATGCTACAAGTTTCAGTTTTTTCTTCCACCCCCACTCCCACCCCTCCTCTCTCTCTCTTCCCCTCTTTATCCCCTCTCTCTCTCTCTCTCTCTTTCTCTCGATTTTATTTTTCCTTTTCTGCTTCCATCTTTCAAACAACCTCTCTAATTTTTCAAAAAGTTTCTCTCTCCTCATTACTATAGATACTATGTCCCTTTCTATATATATATATCTTTCTCTATCTCTTGTTCTTCTTTGTATTTTCTTTTACCTTCTCTCTTTGTCTCTTTAAACTTACCAGTCTCTTTAAGTTTCTGTGTCTCTCTGTCTCTCTATCTATCTCACTTTGAATGTTCTTTTTGTTTTCGCTTTCATGTTTGCGTTTTTTTTCTATAAACCTATCATTCTTTTTAAGTCCCCCCTCTCTCTCTCTCTCTCCTCCTCTCTTGATTTTATTTTTCCTTTTTGTTTCCATCTTTCAAACAACCTCTCTAATTTTTCAAAAAGTTTCTCTCTCCTCATTACTATAGACACTATGTCTCTCTATCTATCTATCTATCTATCTATTTCTTGTTCTTTTTTGTATTCTCTTTCACCTTCTCTCTTTGTCTCTTTGTCTCTCTAAACCTATTATTCTCTTTAAGTTCCCCCCTCTCTCTCTCTCACTTTGAATATTCTTTTTTTTTTTCTTTCATGTTCTCGTTTTGTTTCTATAAACCTATTCTTTTTAAGTCTCTCCTCTCTCTCTCTCTCTCTCTCTCTCTCTCTCTCTCTCTCTCTCTCTCTGTATGTTCTTTTTTGTTTTCTCTTTCTCCTTCTCTTTTGTCTCTCTCTAAACCTGTTGTTCTCTTTTAAGTTCCTCTTTATTTCCCTTTGTTTTTTTTTACATGATTCTCTTTTTTAACTCACATTTAAAACCTTATGGTCTTTCACTCTTATTCTTATTATTTGTAGAGAAGTCGCTGTGGCGTAGTGGCTAACATGCTGGACTGTGACATCATAGTAAGTGAGTTTGAACTCCATGCTATTACATTCACTTTCGAATTAATACCATTGGGAAAGGTATGGACACCTTATTCTGCAGCTATGGATTAAATCATACCCTTACTGTTCTTCTACAAGGATGGCTTTGGCATTAAACATCCCAAGAAAATTTATATGCCATTAAACAAAGAAACCAAATGTAACTCGAGAATCAGAGTTAACAGAGAAATAATAGGAAAAAATACAAGTATTAAGGTTAAGGAAAAAAGGTTTACTAGGCAAAGATACAAGGTGAACACAGTAATTAGCAATTGCTGGTTTGAATTAACTGTGAGATCTTGTTGTTTCTCTCTTTCAAGGTTTCATTCTATAGGAAAAACAGATGATTCCATTCTCATAATTTAGGTACTGTATGTCACTAAACCAAACCAATCTTATTATTTTTTTCATTTTATATATCTCCATCCTGGCTCTCTCTCTCTCTCTCTCTCTCTCTCTCTCTCTCTCTCTCTCTCTCTCTCTCTCTCTCATTTCTAATTCTTTCTTTTTAAATTATTCTCTTTCTGATAATTGTTTCTTATATTTATTTTGTTTCATTGACACATAGGAAAGGTATGAACTACTATAGACAGATTTTCGATCATATGGAAGTCTGATCTTTCTGATAAGATAGGGCGAAAATTCTTCCAACATGTAGACATGTCAGTGCTACTGTATAACTGCACCACTTGGAATCAAACAAAACACTAACAGAAAAAGCTATATGGGAACTATACAAGGATACTGCATGCTGTCTTGAACAAATCTCAGATGCAACATCTACAAAAAAGCAGCTGTATAGCTACTTGCCTTCTATCACGCAAGTTACCTGGGTATAACTGCATGTAGTGGTAAGCTTCCAATTCTGGAGCTCTGGTGAATGTGGAATACCCCCTCATTGCCATTACTCCCAGATCCACTCTGACCCAGAGTGGTAGTACCTGTTAAGGATCCATCTATGGGTTAAATAGATAAAAAAATGAGTTTTAAAAGATGTTAATACCCAACAAGAATGAATAAACCAAAACGTCTTCAGCATAAAATAACCCAAGGATTAACATGCTATAAAATCCAACCAACCAATTTATCACACAAACCATCCAAGTAAAACAAACAAATGCTGGACAATGTGTGGAGAAGCAAGATGAACTCATAAGTGACATTCTTCTGTGGACACCTACACATGGACATACCAGTGTAGGCCAACCTACAAAAACCTAACTAAATCAGCTCTGTGTAAATTCTAGAAGCCATGTGGAAGACCTACCAGGGGGATAACTGATAGGGACAGTTGGTAAGTAAGAGTCATGGATACCTGTGCTGTCAGCATGATCTGATGATGATGATGATGATAATATTTATTTTTCTCTCTCAGTACCCACCACAATTTCTCTAATCCTTCTCTATATTTCTAAATCAGTTTTTTTTTTCTCTCTCTCTTTTAATTTGATTCTCTTTACCCTCTCGCATGAAAAGAGAGCAAAACACAGTTTCACTCTCTATTTCTCAATTTCACTCTTTGTCATTTTCAGAATATTCAAGTTTTCTTTTCAAATCTTTCAGCTGAAAAAAAAATTATTTCATTTTTTCTCAAACAGGCTTCTCATCTCTTCAACTGATCTCTCTCTCTCTCTCTCTCTCTCTCTCTCTCTCTCTCTCTCCCCATTGTATACTTCTTTTCCTCTCCTCATTACTATTCTCTTTCTCTCTCTCTCTCTCTCTCTCTCATTTTTCCTTCTCTTTGTCTTCCAACTTTCAAACAACCTCTCCCCCAGCATTTTAAGTTCATCTCCTTTTCTCTCTCTCTCTCTCTCTCTCTCTCTCTCTCTCTCTCTCTCTCTCTCCCCATTGTATACTTCTTTTCCCTCTCCTCATTTACTATCTCTCTCTCTCTCTCTCTCTCTCTCTCTCTCTCTCTCCTCTCCCCATTGTATACTTCTTTTCCATCTCCTCATTACTATTATTATTATTTCTCTCTCTCTCTCTCTCTCTCTCTCTCTCTCTCTCTCTCTCTCTCTCTCTCTCCCAACTCTATTTTCCTTCTCTGTGTCTTCCAGCTTTCAAACAACCTCTCCCCAGCATTTTAAGTTCCTCTCCTTTTCTTTCTCCTCCCCCCCCCGTCTCTCAATCTTGTTTTTCCTTCCCTGCTTCCAACTTTCATACAACCTCTTCCCAGTTTTTTTTTTAGTTCCTCTTCTTTTCTCTCTCAAACAACCTCTTCCCCTACTTTTTAACTCCCTCCTTTCTTCTCTTTGTCGCCTTCTTTTCTTCCTTCCACAGACAATCAGCATTGGACACATTTTTTACACTCATACCAGATAATTTCTCACTCTCTTCTCACTCTCTTTAGATTTCTCTGTCTTTTTCATCTTATTTCTTTCTCTTTTTTCACTTGTTTGCTCTTCTCTCCAAGGACAATCAGCAGTGTCCATATTTCTTTCAATTTCTCAGAGCCAAGTAATCACAAGAATTTACTTAATAGCTGTCCTTTTGAAGCTCAAAGAGTTTTGTCTTTGGAGTTTTGGCAACGGAATCACAGATGTGATTAGCATTTTAATTGGCTTGATTAAGATGATAGAACAAGTAATACAAACTGATTTCTCAAGTCTCTGTTTGTTTCTAGTTATTATGACAATTATAATATCAATGTTAACTACAAGATCCATTATATATACTTATATCTTAACACACACACACAAACATATATATATATATGTATATATAAAATGATCTGATTTTTGTGTGTCTGTATAAAACCATACCGAGACAAAAATGACACATCATAGCAAGATTTTTATTACTACAATAGCATTAAAAAGTTCTAACTTAGAAAATAAAGCAATTCCCAGTCCAATTT
>CM042137.1:12551475-12688975 GCA_023376005.1 Doryteuthis pealeii
AGATTGGTATGAATATCTGTACTGCTAGCACAACATGATGATAAGGATTACTTAATCCTATACTATAATCTAAACAAAAAATAAAGATGTTTTAACTAATAAATCTCTGAAAACATTATTTTATTTTTTAAATTATGTGCGCAAGTATAGAGAATGCCCGATATTTTGCATTTTGCATGAACATTTGTCAATGAGAAAGCTGTTCACAGTTGATCAAAAACAACAATGCATCAACGATTCAGAGCGTTGTTTGCAACTGTTTCAACAACAAAAAAGGAATTTTGTGTAAATATGTGAAAATGGATGAAACATAGATCCACCACATCACTCCAGAGTCAAATCGGCAGTCAGCTGAGTGGACAGCAGCAGGTGAAAGCAACCAAAGATGCAAACATCAGCATGCAAGGTTTTGGCCTCTGTATTTTGGTATGCGCAAGGTATTTTCGATTATCGATTACCTTAAGAAAGGAAGAACCATCAATAGCAAATATTATATAGCATTACTGGTGTGTTTGAAGGAAGAAATCGCCAAAAAACAGCCACAAATGAAGAAGAAAAAAGTGCTCTTTCACCAAGACAATGAACTGTGTCACAAGTCAATCGCAACGATTGCAAAACTACATGAATTGCACCTCAAACTGCTTCCATACCTACCCTATTCTTCAGATATGACCCACAGTGACTACTGGCTGTTTGCAGACCTCAAAAGAATGCTCCAGGGAAAGAGATTTGGTTCTAATGAAGAAGTGATATCGGAAACTGGGGTGTTTTGAGGCAAAGACAAATCGTTCTACAAAAAAGCATTGGATTGTTAGAGAAGTTGGAATCAATGTGTATCACCGTAGAAGGAGACTATGTTGATGAATAAAGTCGAATTTTGCCTAAAAGTTGTTGTTTTATTAGTTAGGCCTGGGACTTATTGAGTGATGTGTTATGTTTATGAAACAAGTTTTTTTACATTATTAGAAGTGGAATGCTCAATATCAATGATAGAGCTGTTATATATAAGAATATATATCTAAGTTAAGGCATATATTTGTATATATATATATAAATCATGGGAATTTTTGTGACGCAGGATTTCATGCTTTTTATGCATTCATCAGAGTGAAAAATTCTATTTTTTTTTAAATCCAATTAATATGGTCAATTTTTTAGTGTTGGTTGGAAAGGGGCATTTTGTTATTTTGTTTGTGTATTTGTGTGCATAAGCTTATGTATGTCTGTTTACTGGTGTGTTTGTGTATGTGTTTCACTCACACACACACACACACACACATATATATATATATATATATATATATATATATATATAGATAGAGATATTGGCATATATATGTGTGTGTGTGTGTGTGTGGTGTCACTCACACATTTATATATATATATATTTCTGCATATGTTGACATATGTATATGTGTGTGTGCTGTCACTCATATATATATATATATATATATATATATATATATATAATAACAGATTAGGAAAAATCTGATTATATATATATATATATATATATATATATATATATATATATATGTGTGTGTGTGTGTGTGTGTGTGTGTGTTAGATATACAGGCTCTATCAATAATATTGAGCACACTTTACTTACAAATATAGCAAACAATATTTTAAATATTATTTATATATATATATATATATATATATGTGTGTGTGTGTGTGTGTGTGTGTGTGTGTGTGTATCAATAAGTAGATAGTATTGTAACAAATAATTTTTTTTATAAGACAATAATCATAAATTCATTGATTAGTCAGTGTAAGGATCCCAACACCCCCAAATCAATTGGCTTAACACATGAAGCAGCACATCCCGAACAATAATTACCTCTTCTTATTGATACTTGATATTCATAGCAATTGAATATATTGGTTACAAGAGGATAACTTTTGCAGATAATTGTGTATTTGACTCAGTTGAAAATTAATTGGTGTGTACCACCGTGCAAGCATAAATATCAGAATCTATTAGCAGTGCAACAAGAAGATGAAGAGTCATGGGTTTGCTTTCTTTTTTTCTTTTTTTTTTTTGTCTTTGGTTCTTTTTTTTCTGTATTTTTTCCTAAAGTAGCATTTCTCAAAGTTACCAGTTCTTCACAGTTAGATGCACCAAATATTGGTTGAAGTGATACTCAACCACCAATTATCTTGGACTAAAAGGATTTAAAAATAAATCCTCCATCTTATTAACAAAATTCAATTTGTGTTATTTTGATGATTATTGGTGAAGATAATTGGCTCAAGTGAATCCTAGTGTGACGTTTTCAGCCAGGATTTATCATGATTGTAGATATTTGGCACAACTTGAGATCTGCAAAACTGTTATAAAGTCACAATAATTGTATGTCTAAATCTATTATCTATTAATGATTTTGGTATATCAATTGGCAGAAACCAACTAAGAATTCTTCTATTTTCTTCTTTTTATCGTGCAATATGCTGACTTTATAGGGCTGGTTTAGCTCAGTCAGTAGAGCATCCTCCTAGGAATCATTGCATTTGATACCAATCCCCACCAACTCAGCGCATGAGTAGCACAGCTTTGGTAATCTGATCTGTGTGATAAAGCATCTGGGAGCTGACAGTAGGTGTGGTGCTGCACATCAGCAAAAAACAATCTCCCTGTTCTAGCACTAGTGAAAAGGAGATAGACTCCTTTGCTGTTTGGCTGGTACTGAAAATAGGTCACTGTAGATATTACTATTAAAATAGTAATACTGATATATGCTTTATAAATTTATACCAAATTTGTTATTTCTTTTTAACTTCTTATTTTATCTCCTTATTTTTATGCACCAGATAAAAAGACTGATAGGCAGTCATAAAAGTGGTAGACTTAAAAGACCAATAAATTACTATAATTTTCTAAAATTCCTTTCTTTCTAATTATTCAGTTTGCTCAACTCAGCACTAAAGATTGGAATAATGAATGTCTTCTTCTATTCTGAGATGATTTTAGGTTAAGGTTTAAATTTGCAAATAGATATTAGATTATTTAATTTAGACTAATTTGATTATTATTGTTGCTTTCATTCCAATCAGTGTTCCTTCATATTTTCCTTAGGTATCTTTTATATTTTGGAATGTCAGACCTTTACAAAACTTGAGAAAAGCTGGTGGATTGTGCATCTAAAACCTTTCTAAATACAAAAACAACAAAGACAAGGTAATTGTCTGTTTGGTTTGGTTTGTTTTATGGCATATCAACCTCAGTGGGTCATTAATGCCAACAAAGTTTTGAAATAAATTCATTCTAATTTTTTTTTATAAACACATTTTTCTATTTGACTCATAGATAGGACCCTAATAGGTACTATCACTCAGGGTCAGAGTGGACCAGGGAGCAATGGTGATGAAGGGGTGCTTCACATTCCTCAGACCTCCAAAACTGGAGCCTCACCATCAGATAGAGTTTAATGTCATTTCCAGGACATGAGGACCCTCAGCCACCACCTTCTAGCACCCATATGATAAAGAGGGTTGGGGATTGTCATGAGTGCAATAGTGTTGAGGTAAACATATATGTGCTAGAGCTTGATGTGACCAGCCGATTGGTTGGAGGAGGCCTCTCCGACCTCACGTCTAGCCCAAGTAAGGGCCAAAGTGGAGAGTTGCATGTCCAGAACTGCTCAGTCACCTGGGTTCCATCCTTAAGCATCACAGGTCACCACATTGGGGGAGTCTTACCCTTCTCCAGAGGTGCATTCAGTGTATTCTAATACCCAGTAAACAGGGTGGGAAATTAGTCTGAGTTAACCAATAAAAAAAATCAGACAAGTGATACCAGAGAATCTAAATCAAATCTACTAGCAATATAAAAAAAGTTAAGTTGACAGAGTAGCCTATTGTCAGCATCAGCTGGACAGCAAGAGATTATATCCCCTTTCTACTATTGCTAGACTAGGGAAATTGTTTTTTGTATCTAAGGTGGAGCGCCACACCTACCATCAGCTCCCCACTTTACTGCACAGATCCAAGCTGTGCTACTCTATGCACTGAATTGTTGAGGGCCGGAATTGAACCTTGGAATGGAAGCTTGTGGTTACTATGTGGATACTCTACCAACTGAGCTAAACCACACCAAATATTAATTAACAATGCAAAATAGGATTAGACTTACATTCAATTCATACTGAAAGCAACAGATCATAGAAGTTAAGCAGTAATGAACCTACTCAGTACTTAGATGGGTGACCACTTAAGATGTAATCAGCCTGAGGATGATGTAAAAGATTTGCTGCAGCATAGAATAACTCATACATAATAATACATTTTCTAAAATTGATATATTCTTTAAAATTTGAAGTTTTACAAAGGAATGTCTTTCCATTATTAGTGAGTTTATAATAAATCTTATTATAATAGAGATTCAGTGTCTGTATGCCTGTAACTGAAACTATGTGACTACTTATGTCACAATACCATCAGTAAGATCATCAATGAGTATCTAATTTATTGTCAAAATCATTAATTCATAGAGTAAATCTTATTCATTAATTTATTAATCTATGAAAATCTGAGTTAGATTTGCCTCAAAATAGTCCATGTTATTAGTGCAATGTGTCTTATATATCACTAAGAAATAAAGGTTTACATAATATATGGTGTGGTTAATTTGTGTACTTGTTTTAACAAAACTGGGTTTAATAAATAATTACATGATGTTATTGATCTCTAATATTATTGTTTTATTCTCCAATGTATTAAAACCAATATTATGAATGATTTTATATAGAAACCAATTAAAATATAAGTAAAATAAGTGTAATCTTTTTATATGCATTCTAATTTAATTTTGTTAGTCTTTCTAATTTAGTATATTTCATTACATTAAAATTTAAATATTCTTGCTCCTTACATATAATTGTGAAAGGTAGAAATATTTTAATCTCTGGCATAGGAATCTCCTCTCCATGGATAGTGAAAAAAGGGTTATTTTCTGGTTGGTTATGAGCTATGTATATATAATAAATGAATTGAAAATCCGTCGGGTTGGACAGTCGGATCTCTCCACCGAAAAGACATTCTCCCAGCTTCTCCTGACCAAGCCCTTGTAGCCTGCAAATCTTTTCTAGCAGTCCTTCATAAAAGCTCACTCGCCTCTTGTTCCTTGTCATATGTCGGTGCTTTCGTCAGCAAGATTGGAACGCAACCCCCAGTGTGTTAAGGCAGGCCTTAAATAATCATACTAAAATCCCACATCCAGGTCAATCGTGCAGTGTAGTAATTTACATGTGCGCCAATGAGGTAGTCCAACGTCAAGCCGCAACTCATAATCAGGAGGATGTGAATTCAATCTCCCTAATCGTCTGCTACACTCTCCCCTGATCTCATTTTGCACGCCAGACATATTTGTGCACACTTTGTATATTTACTGTGCTGATGTGTAGGAATGAGCAACAATCATGGAAGAACTTTATTTATTGCCAACCCTGTTAGTGGGGCTTAGAATATTCCATCTATCCCCTGAAGAGGAGCAAGTATCCTCCCCCAAAGGGATGTATTGACTATGATACTACACTGCATTTCATGTTGAGGCTCCACTTCTAGATATATGGGGAGTATAGAATGCCTCTTTATTGCTATTACTATCCTCTGTAGAGGAGCAAGTACCTCCCCAAAGGGGTGTCTTAACTATGATACAAAACTTCATTTGATGGTGAGACTCCAGTTCTGGAGATATAGGGAGAATAGAAGACCCCTTTATTGCCATTACTACCTAGTCCACTCTGACCCGGAGTTGTAAGAGCTGTTAAGGTCCAATCCATGGCTAAAATAGATGTTTAATTTTTTTTTTCTCTTAAGAAACATCAATACAAAAATGTAAATATGAACATAAAATGAATGCGATTCACTAGCCTCTTGATATAAAATAACCTTAAACAGGTTGACATGCCATTAAAATCAATCAATCAATCATTTTATTTTTTTACATCGTTTTTTTTTCATTTTGTTACAAGGCATGTTAATCAATCACATGATCCACATTCAAAATTGACTGAAAAAATTATTTCCATTAGCACCAAATTGTGTACAAATTTTACAGTTTATGGAATTGAATCAGAGCTAAAAAAAAAAAAAAAAATTTTGAAATTTAATAAAAATTTCCCCAAAATTACATGAATATTCTGGTCAGTACACTTGTAATTGCTGATCAACAATGTACCCAATGTCCGAAGATGACTCATATTATTTCAAGGTGAGTTCAGCAAGCTTCACAAAGCAATTTATAATTATAGATGAGACTAATATCAACCACTTTGAGCTGAAAACCAAGCATCAGTCAAAGCAGAGGCAATAGTATCTCTCTCTCTCTCTCTCTCTCTCTCTCTCTCTCTCTCTCTCTCTCTCTCTCTCTCTCTCTCTCCAACTTTCAAACAACCTCTCCATGATTTTTTTAAGCTTCTCTCCTATTCTCTTTCCTCATTACTATAGAATCTCTCTCTCTCTCTCTCTTCTCATTCTCTCCTCTCTCTCTCTCTCTCTCTCTCTCTCTCTCAAAATTCTATTTTCCTTCTCTTTGTCTCACAACTTTCAAACACCCTCTCACTTGCTTTTTGAGTTCCTCTGCTTTTCTTTCTCCTCATTAATCTCTCTCTCTCTCTCTCTCTCTCTCTCTCTCTCTCTCTCTCTCTCTCTCTCTCTCTCTCTCTCTTGACAAAAGATTCACAGCCAATCTCTGACGATTTGATTAAAATATTGCAGACCAAATAAATTTCAAATGGCAAAATGAAACCAGAGAATAGAATATTATTTTTGGAGAAACATCTATCAAAGCTATTTATCTTAAAAGCTTACAAAAGATTCATTGTTCCATTCTGACATGCACAATCTCATATGTTGCTTGTTACAATGGTTGAACTAGACAACATGCTTTTCAGCTTGTGGATTATTATCTACCTTACAATCTTATCCTCTCTGTTTTCTTCCTTGACGAAAAAAGGACTTGGCTAGAATTTCACAAATAATAGTGAAATCCTTTCAATGGCTTCCAGGAGAAAATCACTTTTCTGTAGAATGCATACAATACAATATTACATGGGGCTAAATATATAGGCAACTAGATATTATATAGTACGTTACACTGTGGGCGTGTGATGTTGCCTTTTGATCCCAGAAAGGACTTGAAAGCCATCAATTGTCAGTTTTTGTTTGGACAATGCAAAGAAGTAGCAAACAAATTCTGTTATTTGAAAATTCCCACTTTTATTTCAATGTTTCCTTTCTCTTGTGCTGATTTACACTGCATATGTTGAACAGACAGGAGTTAGAAACAGAAAACACTTGAACACAATATGGAATTTCAAATAACATGTATTAATACATTTACACAAACAAGAATTATGCTTGAAATACTTGTGGGTTACAAACGATGGTATTGTCAGCAGGAAATGTTAATTATATAAATATAACGAATACAATTCCACTTAACTGAGTTCTTATAAAGTTGGTAAGTTATTACACTTACAATGGCCCTTGAAAGACGCTGGTACCAAAGATAATTTTATATCTCATTCTCCAGGACAGGTTCAGGCCATTTAGTTCTATGGTGAAAATTGAATTTCTTGTACAATTCCCAGTGGATTACCTTTCCCACCGAGTTGTGCCTAGTCTTGTACTCTCTTTGTGCTAGTTTGCTGCATTCACTTATTCACAATTTTTCACACCAGCATTAGCTGATGGTATTTCACAGAAGTCTAAGTGACAACAAGTCTCCTCAGGTCTCCACAACTTTTTAAAGTATTCTAGCTGATTACAACAATGCAGTAGTCTGGATGTTCTCAATTCTTCCTCTGATATCCAGGTCTCCAGTTTTTTTTCCAAGCTTTTTAGGACCGTTCCAAGTGCCCCAACTACAATTGGTATCACCTTGACTCTCATATTTTACAGATTTTTCAATTATCTGGCAAGGTCCAGGTATTTGTCTATCTTTACATTTTCCTTCATCTTCACCCTGTGATCTGCTGGAACTGCAAAGTCTACCTGGACGTTCACTTCTTTTTTTGTTAATCAATGGTTGGTCTGGTCTCCTGGCTGGGATAAGGTGATCCATATTTATCTTGAAGTCCCAGAGTATTTTACGCATTTCATTCTCAAGAACAGATTCTGGTTTATACATTTACCATTTTGTTGTATGGTCAAAATTTAGTTTTTTGCATAATTCCCAGTGGATAACCTTCCCAACCCAGTCATACCTAGTTTTGTATTCCTGTTTATTATTATTATTATTATTATTATTATTATTATTAAAGTTATTCAGGGCAAAATTATTATCAATATTGTATTATTGTTGGCTTTTTATTGCTGAGAGTCGTGTGTATATTTCCTCCAGTTGAATTCCAAAAAATATTCTTTTATCTCATATTTCTTTCCACACCTCCAAACATTTTCCACAGAATTTTCTTTAATTTTTTCTTTCTTCTTTCAATTCCACTGTCCATTCATAAGCACCAGAGCCGGATTTAAACGATTTCTTTTAGCAGGAAATAAACAACATTTTTCTGCAACGATATTCTCCGATGAGTAACAGTTTGTGTATTTGAGGCATGTCTTTTCCAATTCAGGTTTCAAAGTTAAAATTTATTTCTATAACCAGATTGTATGTGTTATATTTCGATAAAGAAAAGAGAAAAATATGCTTTTGTGAGGCTATAAATGTTTGGCACAAATACTCTTCAGCAAAATTATTTCCATCGTTATTTTGCAATTGTTTAGTTGGAAAGATTAAAAAAATAAAAAGAATGTCCATAAAAAATACTTTTTTAAATAAATGTTTGCAGAATTATATTAAACTGGGGAAAATTTAGGCTGTTATGAGGGTAGTGTGAAGTTTAGCAAATTATACATAACAAAGTCACAATAAAATGTTGTTTAATATTGAAGCAGAGGAATCTTCTGGATACTGGGATAAAAGGTTAATGCTGAAATTAATCTATACATATATAAAAGACTGTTGTGTGTATGTATATATGTATATATGGGTGTATGTCCACAGGAAACTATGAAAATAAAACAATTAATGACATTGCAAATATATACATATTCACTATCATCAGATCTTGCTTTTTGAGTAAAAATAATGAAGATTTGATTTATATTCATGAAGATAATAAAAAATAGAATTTAAATAGTACAGCATTGATTTTTTACGTTTAATATTTTAAATAGGAAATATTAATTTTTCTTTTCAGAGTGTATGTGCACTTTTTCTGATGCCAGATCAACACAAGATATTTTTTATGCAATGATTCTAATTGGGCATCCTGTAATGGATCTGCAATACTAACTTTTTGTCCCCCCCCCTCTATTCAGGCAATGTCAGGTAGCCATTTATAGTCACAAATAAAACAAAATCACAAGAGGTTGAGTCAAACAGACATTACTTTTTTATGTATTATTTTTGCAATAGATATTTACCAAGCCCTCTGTGAAAATAGGATGTGACAGAAGGTCAATTTCTTAAGTGGAGTTTAACAGGTTTGAATTCAGACTTTTCCTTCTAGACTGGTCGCCATACCAAGGTTAAAGAACACAATCTGTTCTACTATTTAGCCATAGCTGGAAGAAGTATATTTGGATTCATACGTTTCCCAAGGGTATTAGTGCAATGTGAAATGCAAACAGCCGCATCCAAGATTTGAACTTGTCTTGCTGTGTTTTTTCCTACAATGATAACCATTACACTATGCACCTCCACATTTTATTTTGGCAATAAGTAATAATTTACAAAATATGTTTTCATGTTAGTATCAATTTTTGTATGTTTACAGTGTACATAAATATTTTAGTATTCTTTTTGAATTGCTTACTTTGAAGATTAAATTTGGTTATTGCCATGAAATTTGGAACTGATATTTATGGTTCGGCAAATAGTAACAAATATCTGTCTTCTTCTTCTTTGACTGCTTGATTGCGACTGAGTAGCATGGTGGATTCTGGTATTAGCGGCAAAATAGGGACAAATTGCTTTTTGCAAATTATGACACATATGGGTCTTTTTCTATTTTTAGATTTGGTGAAACACTTGGGTTAGGGAACAGTACGAGTCTACCCTAAAGATGGGGCTGGTTTAGTTCAGTCAAATAGAAAATCTGCCTAGGAATCACAAGGTTCTATGTTCAATGCTAGTCTACACCAACTCCATACATGAGATGCACAACTTGGGTAATCTGATCAGGGAGCTGATGGTAGTTGTGGCACTCTATCTCAACAAAAACAATCTCCTTGGTCTAGTGCTAGCAAAAAGGGGATAGACTCCCTTGCTATTTGGCTGATACCGACAATAGGCCACTCCACTGACTTTACTTACAAAGTTACAAAACTAATAAAAGAAAAATATTACATAAACTAGTAATAATACAAATTGTTGTATTACATATCATCTAAGCATCTATTTCAGTTTTTACTTCTATAACATAATAGATAGGCATAGCCTATCATTTTTAGTGAGTAGTGTAGGGTAGTTTAGAATTAATGGTAAAACGGTGGAAAATCACAAAGAGTTTGATTAACAGAGTGTCACCTCAGTGTTATCTGAGATGGGTGTCTCTCATTGGTGTATAACCCCTTAAAGTTAATAGTTGATGCTTGTGTTATTGGCTTGAACCTTTATTGTCTCTTGTGTTCCTATTAGCATATAGCTTGTCCACTGGACAGATTTGCTTGAATGGGGATGTTGTCATGCAAACTTATCCAATAGACTGTCTTTACTTAGTAGGTCTTTTATAAGTCCACCATCTTAAGATTTCACATTGCTAGTCCAACTGAGTAAAGGATAATACCTAATAACAATACCCTTTTTAGAAGAATACCTTTCTTCTTCTGTTTGAGTATTGCTACCTTTTACATTCCTTTTTGTAGAAGTTATCCCCTTAATATTGTAGAAGCAATATGCTACTCACCATTTAAGTAGGATTCCAACTATCATCGAGTTGGCAGACAAGGCAAAGCTGTCCCTGCATTACTGAGAGCATTATGTCTTCTGTTACATTATCAGTTTTAGCAAGAAGTCTAGAGTAGTTTAAAAATAATGGTAAAACAGTAGAAAATCACTGAGTTTGATTGACAAAGTTTGATTGACAAAGTTCCACCCCTGGGTAATCTGGAACAGGGGTCTTTAAATGGTTTAAAGGATCAAGGAAATGTTGGGAAAATAGAATTATAATTTAGACAGACATGTTTTTCTGTCTCTGATCCCCACCCCCCTTACACGTGTGCAAGTTGACAATGCATCAAGGGAAAAGTAGTCGGGTGAATAAAAAAGAAGTGTACAAGAAAATGTTTACGTGTTGTTCCTGAAAGTAACAGAGCAAGATGGAACCCAGAGAGAGAGACACCTCCCGAGAGAGAGAGAGAGAGAGAGAGAGAGAGAGAGAGAGAGAGAGAGAGAGAGAGAGAGAGAGAAGCAGATACTCAGCCCAAGAAAAGCAGAAACCCCAATACAATCTGATAGAAGTAGACATTAGAAGAAAATAGAGAGTGGTATGCAACACATCCTCTTTCTTTTAATTTGTCTTATACTGTACCTGGTGCTTGTGTCAGCAGCTAGAAAATGCCACAGGTAATCCAGGGGCAAAATGGGTTGTTTTTTATTGTGATTCCATATAAATCCTTATTGGAAGAATTTGGTTCACATATCTTTGTGTAATGGTTATTGTCATAAGAAATGGAATTGGTGACGTGAGTTAGAGTATTACTGTCTTTTTGCATTCCTTTCCAAAAATGTTGTATTCATCTGTTACATGATAGATAGGAATCGCCTATTTTTAGCAAGAAGTGTAAAATAGTTTAAAATTTAATGCTAGAGAGTTTGATTGGAAACAGCCTTGAATCCAGAGTCATCTGGAGCAGGTTCTCATTGGCTTAGAAAGTAGAATGATAAGTGAGAAAAGTTGAGACTAGCAACAATTAGGGCCAGATGTACTTTACTGTCTCTGCTTCCTTGTGCACATGCAGCAAAGACTGTATTGAAATTTGGGGTAATAAAAGTGTACACACAAGAAAAAGGTCTCCGTGTTTCATGATTAAAGAAAAAATGGAATGAAGAGAGAGATAACCTCCCCCCATCTGAAAAAAAAAGAAGATGTCCATCCCAATACAAAGATGTTACCTGGCCCAAAAGAGAATTCAGATAGACAATAGAAGCAGATATTAAAAGAACAAGAACTAGATAGAAGCTAATCTGAGAAAAGGATGACACAACATTTCTACTAGTAATGGGTTGGGTAAAGAAGGTGTCCTAAACTTGTGTAATGGTTAGTCACAGGTCCATTACTACTGATTAGTGAGTTCAATTCCCACTGGATGCTCCATACTTGCGACCTTGTGTCACATCCTACCCGTGGTGAACGGGTTGGATAAATACCTACTATTACTGCTCCAATGATGAAGAGAAGGTTTTGCTCAGTCTGTAGAGTGTTCGCCTGGGAACCATAAGTTTCATGGTTCAATACCAGCCCTCGCCAACTCAAGTGTATGAGTAGCACAGAGATCTGTGCGGTAAAGTGAGGAGCTGATGGTAGGTGTGGTGCTCCACCTCAGATGCTTGATCCAGTTTTGCTTATTAATATGAAAGAGAGTAAAAAATTATCTGCACTTTTGCTGTAACATATCTTCATTATTATCAAACAGCATTCTGTCACTGTTAAAGATTGAGCCTGATCATGCCATTTTGCTTGCTGTCTTTACTGTGTGAAAATAGCTGCTCCACTAGCAGTATGCACTAAGGAAGTGACCTGATTTCTATAGTTAGAAGGAGTGTCAGGGGCTACAATTCGTCAGAGGCTTTTAGCACAATATGAAAACAGAGCATTAGAACGTAGAAGTATGTGTGAGTGATTGAGAAGTTTAAAAGTGACTGGACAAGTGTGACGCACAAAGAGGAAGCAGGACACCCATCAACCTCTACCACTGATGAAAAGATTCAGCAAGATTGAAAGATGGTAATGGCAAATGGGCGAGTTATCAACAATGAGGTAGCTTTTTCTCTGCCGATTAGTCATGGTTCTGCCTATGAAATCATCTACGATGAGCACAGCTTCCATAAAACAAGAGTGTGGATAAATTTTGAATCTCCTTCGTACTTGATATTTTCCTCATACCCAATGTGTATGGGTCAGGCACAAGGCCCTATTAATGTGGGACCACCCACAAGCTGAATCTCCTTTGTACTTTATCATAAGAAAAATTGATTTATTTCAATAGAATTAATAACTCTTATATCAGTGTATGACTGATATTATTGATAATGATAGTTGACTCATGGGACAAATTCCTATAATTTCTGTATGAGAATTTGAACAGACAAATATAGAAATAATACAAATTACTGTCTTTACCAATATAACAATATGAGATGAACTGTTTCAACATTTCTAGCAATAACCATGACAATTCTCAAAATAACATAATATATATTTATTAGATAATGTTTGTCTGCACTTACCTACATACCTACAGTGGTCGGGAGGCTTCTGTGGGTGGTGACCCGTAATGCGTAAGGATAGGATTATGGTAGCTGAGCAGTAATAATGACTCTTCTCAAAATAACAGAGCATATTTTATTAGATAATGTTTGTCTGCACTTTCCTAGATACCTACAGTGGTCGTGAGGCTTCTGTGGGTAGCGATACATAATGTTGCATACCTGATGGGTGTACTATCACAGGTAGTGCATGAAATTTTTTGAATTCATATGGAAGCGGTTGACTCTTCTCTACCTGTTCGGAGTTTAAACAGTAAGAAGGAGTTTTAGGAAATTTGTTTTTTAGTAACCTATTCTATACACATGAGCTTCTGGTGATCAGTTGTGTACACCCACCTCTGATGACTTACACTCATTTTCTATTGGTGACGTTTTCTGTACACATGCCTCCACATTGTCAATGTAGGAATAGCTGCGTACAGGCCATGAGGAATAATATACAGATACACAAATCAAAGTAACAAGGGAAAAGCACATGTAACCTTAACCAAGTTTATTAACATGTAAAACACAACTAGACACAACAATGTAATGAGTACTTGAAGGCAGTACTTACAGTTATTTATCTCCCTCGCTGAGGGGGTGCTCAGGTGGTGTATGCAACTATGCTCCCTCACTGAGGGGTTTTCTTCAGTCCCAGTTGACTGATTGACGAGAGCCCAATTCTATGAGGCTTACTCATTGGGACCGAAACCAGTTAAGAGAAACTTCTTACCACCTAATAAAGGATATTAATCTCCCTACTTCCTGTCCCCTGGGCACAGGAGAATTTCAGCCCCTACATCAAGATGCTGTGGATGATAGGGATATAATAAATATACAATAGTAGCAATACAACAAATAATTAGATATTTGGCATGTCCATTAAGGGTCCTTTCAAAAGTAATGATATTGTCTCTGACCCTGCCAGGGTTCGGTAAAGTCACTAAGCTATATTACCCACACTTGTTAGATAAGCCTTGGGACACTTTTGCAAATTTGTTCTTTGTAACACCACCTGCATGCATATTGAGCATATAAAATGTTTAATGTACCTGAATGCATAAATGAGCTTATCTTGCCTTGTATTAGGTTGTGTTCAGTGTTAGTATAGCATGGATATACTAAGGCTGATATTGATCTTTTGTGAATGGGGACGACTAAATACCTTCTCTACCACCAAAGAACTACAATGAGATTAAAGATAATGCGAATAGGCAGTTGATGGGGATTCCAAAGAAAAGGGAAAATATTTTGTAACCAATTTTTTGACTGTATAAACATCCTCTACTTGAAAGTTATTCATAGTTGGTTCAGAAAACTGTAACTCTCAAGTTTATCTGTGACATGCATGGATTTTCAATGTGCGCAAATGTTTAGTGCTTGCTTAATTTAAAAATTGATGCATTTAAAAAATAGGCTCTGGAAACTTTTGCAAACCTTTATATTTATATATATATATATATATATATATATATATATATATATATAAGGTTTGCAGAAGTGAACGTTTCTGATGAGGGATAATCACCTAAAAGTGATGGTCCGAAACCATTGGTAAAATGGACTTTTAAATGTATTGGTGACTATAAAATAATATATATATATATATATATAAGGTTTGCAGAAGTATATATATATATATATATATATATATATATGGTTTCAAAAACTTTGCAAAAGTTTCCAGGGCTTATTTTTTGGAATGCATCAATTTTTAAATTAAACAGTAAAATATTGTTGTAAGGTTAAAATTCAAAAATTATGGGAAGGACTAGGAGCAACCATTGGTTTCACAAATTAATTCCATAAATTAATGATTTATTGGTCATAAATCAAGAGTTAGCCTATACATGAAATCAACTTAAACACAAGTATTCACATCACATACACACACATATATATATATATAGATATATATATATCTAGATGTATAGATATGGTAGATATGGAATCTGAGCAATCAATTAATCAATAGATAGATTTTGTTTTTAAAAAATGCTGGCTTGAGACAGAGATGAATAGATTTGCAATTCCAATAGTTAGATAACCTGTTCCACTTTTACTGCCCATATCAGAAAAAAGAAAAATATATATCCAATTAAATGATCGATATTTTTTGCTCTTTTTCATTTCTTTCATTTTGTTTATATTGTTATTGATCACAGTTAATTTTACATTTTTAACACCTACAATGGTTGTAATTCTGACTTTGAATCAATCTGTTTACTAAAGTCCATCAAATTAACTTAAGTTTTTCTAACCTATTGTAACACATTTCCTTTCTTGCATTGTAAAACTTTGTGGCAATGCTGTTTAAACAAATGTGCATTTATTTGTCTAAATTTTTGAAAGGAGAAAGATAATTTGTATTACTTGGATTAATAATCATCTGTATGTTGCAGGTTCAATCCTGACCACGGGTGATAATAACATAGAATACTTAACATAGCTTAATACTTGTACCTGGTTATGGTTAGCGGAATAAGAACAATCTGCGCTAGTGGATTGTTGTTTTCATCTTTATTGTTATAAAAATGTTTCAGCCGAAGTACCCTCCAACCTTCTTCGGGAGTTTTTTCATGGAAATGTTTTTCTTGGATTTTTCAGACTTTTTTCTCATCTTTATTGTTATAAACACAACATTTAGGCCAATGTGCCCTCCAAACTTTTTCAGTCCATGACATGCAACACCCACTTTGGCCCTTACTTAGGCTAGACAGGCAGTCAGAGAGGCTCCCTCTGATCAATTGGCTGGTCATGTCAAGTCCTAGCACCAATATAATTATCCCAACCCTACTGCCCTCATGGCAACCCCAAACCCCTTTTATCATATATGTGCTAGAAGGTTGTGGCTGAGGGTCTTTATGTCCTAGGTATGACATTAAACTCTCTGATGGTGAGGTTCCAGTTTTGGAGGTCTGGGGAATGTGAAGCCCCCCTTCATCGCTATTGCTCCCAGGTCCACTATGACCCAGAGTCATTGTACCTGTTAGGGTGCCATCTATGAGTTAGATTGAACAAAACGAATTCTAAAAAAATGTGTTTAAAAAAAAAGAAATTGAGTACCCATCATGAATGAATAAAACAAAATGTCTTCAGCATAACATGACCCAACAAGGGTTGACATGCCGTAAAATCCAACCAAGCAACATTCAAGGCTCCAAATAATGAGCACTAAATTGTCCTATGGGACAATGGCTTGGTTGATATAAGCATTAGTCAGAGTAGATATTTACCTGTTAAAATGGATCTGTGAGAGTAGCTTACTAACCATTACACCCTGATGGAAGAATCACATTAGTTAAAGAGTATCTAGTTACCTGGCTGATTTAGTGGCTGAGACCGGTGACATCTCAGGGACAAATTAATTAGGAAGAATTAACTGTTATGAGATATCCTCTATGCATGAACAAACAGCATGAGAACAATCTACGACCATACATTGAATTTACAGAAGGTTATCAACTATAAAGACACCTGAAGAAAACAACCTGATTGCTTAGATGACAAAGGTCCCTCGGGTAGCCTGTTCCAGAGTGCTTCGGACTCTGGAGCAGCTAAGTAAAATTAACAGAGTTGATCTCAGGGGCTATCCCCCACCCAGGCAATACCCCCAGGCAAAATACGTGATTTAAAGGGGCAGGGCAGGGTTTATTGCCCAGCGCCCGAGTCACCCCCCCTTGGGGGGGAATGCCAACAGGATTAAAGCCTTTTTTGTGCTTACCACCCATGAGCTTGTGGTCCCACATAAAAATGTCCTTGTGCCACACCTTCATAAGTGGGATGAGAGGCAAATACCCTGAAGAAAACAACCTGTGGTCCTACTGGGAGGTGGTGTTACCCCTCTGCAGATATGCAGTTGATGTGTTCTACAGCCTAAGTCGACAGGGCAGTCCCTATGATGTAATGGCTAATGTTCTAATGCTGTGGTTTAAACATTACTATAATAACAACCAAAATGAGGATATAAGTGAATAATAATGATAATTCTTAATTTCTATGTAAACTATACTACTAGAAATATATGTAAAAACAATATATCAAATTGATAATGAGCTACATAGAAAAGTTGCCAAAGAAGGAAATGACATAGAACCATGAAACATACATACTATTCCTCATATCCATCATGTAGTTTAAAACACTTGAGACATCATTTTTCAAGTTTCTTTAAACCTTCAAAAATAGGTGGTTGTTTGGGTTTTATGGCATGTCAACCAATTGGGTTATTTTATGCCAAAGACGTTTTTGTTTTATTCATTCTTGATGGGTACTCAACTTTTTTTAAAACTCATTTTTTCTATTTAACCCATAGATGGGACCCTAACCACTCCGGGTCAGAGTGGACCTGGGAGTTATGGTGATGAAGGGGTCATCCACGTTCCCTAGAAATCCAGAATTGGAAGTTTACGACCCTCAGCCACCACCTTCTAGCACATATATGATAAAAAAAAGGTTGGGGCTTGCCATAAGGACAGTAGGGTTGGGACAATCATATAGGTGATGGGGCTTGATGTGACCAGCTGATTGATAGGAGAGGACAACTCAACCACCTGTCTGGCCTAAGTAAGGGCCAAAGTGTTGTGTTGCATGTCATGGACTGCTCAGCCACCAGGGTTCCATCCCTAAGCACCATGAATCACCACCCACAGACAACAGGTGGTCCCATTGGAGGGTCTTACCCCTCTGCAGAGATGCAGTCTGTGTATTCTACAGCCCCAGGCTAATGTAGTGAACTACGACATTGTAGTGAGTTCAAACTCAAGTCATGCAATTACATTCGGTTTCAGACCTATACCCTTCAGAAATATATGAACCCCCTAATCTCCAAGCTATATAGTTAAATAGTACCACTACTGTTCTTCTACAAGGATGACTTTGGCATTAAATAACACACAAATGTTAATATGCCATTAAACAAAGAATCCAAACCAAACCCTTCAAAAAAAGCACAAAATGAGCACAGAACACCCTCCAGGATACAGATGTCTTTATTTAAAATATATCCTCTTATTCTATGAAAAGAAAGGCTATGAATGGCTGTTATATTAAGACTTTCATATAATCTCTCTAATCCTGAAATATTCAGTTCAGTGTGTATCATAAAATATCACTCTGCCTGAAATATTGGGTTTATTAGCTTAAAGAGTGTTGTAACTCATGTATTCGATTTACAGAGAAAGTAGGAAGAAAAGTACAACAATTATTTTAGATAAGGAATAGGTTTATTACACAACATACAGTGAATCAGTATTCAGTAATGAAAGGTTGCATTCACAGGTCCATGCAAGTTTTCCTCCATTCTCTTATCCGAGTCTCACTATTTATAGAAAACAGACGATTCCATTGTCCTCTTTTAGGCACTATACGACAAAGAGTTAGGCAAGCAGTCTATATGAGAATTTGTAAATCCCACAATACCCAAATGATATAACAGCTGAATTTATTTGAAATGATCAACTTGTTTTGAAATTATTATATTTTGATACTTTCTCATGTCACTTGATCAAAGAATTCACAATAATAAAAAATAATAAAAAATAAAAGAAGTAAAAAGATAAAAAAAAGAAGAAAAATAAGGAGCATGTTCTGATTGCCGCTAATTACTTGAAGATGCCAGCTGGTAATTCTCAGCCTGTCAGCTAATACAATCAAAGTTCCAGTAGGGTTTTATTGTCCATTCTTGTCTTTTGCAATATAAGGAATCAATAAAAGCCAAATGCCAATAACAGACATTACCATTTGATTGGCAAATTTTCTTCTTTTTTTTTTCTATTCTTCCATTGCGCCTCACAGTATTCTCAACAACATCATTAGGGACAACAACTCTTCAGCAGAAAAAGATAAGAAAAGTCATAAAAAATAAAAATAAAAACTTACTCTCGTTTCTAACATTTAAAAATTGATAGATCTACCATTAACATTGATAATTTCCTGAGGACATATTCCATAATCTTGTATTGACTTTCAAAACCCCCCACCCCCTCTCCTTTTCCATCCTGATTCTACATATTTGTTTTTTCGTGTTTTTTTTTTTTACTTTATTTTATTCTATTCATTTATCTTTTTTGTTTTTTTCCTGTCATTTTCCACCTTCTATCTCCTTTACGTCTTCATCACTCTCTGCAGAATTATCGCATTGTTTCAGAGTAAAAGATTCCTATTTATGGATTGCCATCATTCTCTAATTCCTGACAATCACCCACCAACCTACCCATCCACCCATCTTTCTATCCGATTTCAGTTCCACAGCTTTTCAAAAAGCTACTTCACATCATCAATTTTCTCGCATTTGTACCGTCCCTTTGATGGTGACGACATTTGTTAAGAATCATTGAACCACTAGCGACAATGTCATCGATTGATTCTTAGTTCCTTTGTGTGTTGTTCCACATTCAACGACTCCAATACATTACAAGGTTCATCAAATTTAAGCATAGATAATATATTAAAGTTGGATGGGAAGGCATGAACATTTCAACCCTTTTATTGTTGTTTTCCAATTTTTTGTTGCATCATATTTTCCAGAAAAAGAAATGCAAAAAACATTATTTCAAAACTTTAAAACTAAAATAATAAAATTTCCCACTGGCTGGAAAATATAGACCAGCAAACAAAAATTTAAAGCAGATTTGCATATGACATAGAACTGAGAATTAAACTAGATTTGCATATGGCACAGTGCTGGGAATTCAACTAGATTTGCATATGGCAAAGTGCTGGGAATTTGGAATTAAACTAGATTTGCATATGGCACAGGACTGATTTGCATATGGCACAGAGCTAGAAATTTAACTAGATTTGCATACAGCACAGTGCTGGAAATTCAACTATATTTGCATATGGCACAGTGCTGGGAATTTGGAATAAAACTAGAAAAACTGAGATTTCAAATTGATTTGCATATGGCACAGAGCAAGAAATTTAACTAGATTTGCATATGGCACAGTGTTGGGAATTCAGAATAAAACTAGATTTGCATATGGTACAAGACTGAGAATTCTACTTGATTGCGTATGGCACAGAGACAGAAATTCAATTCAACTAGATTTGCATATGGCACAGTGATGGGAATTCAACTAGATTTGCATATGGTACAGTGCCAGGAATCAACTAGATTTGCATATGACAGAGTTTTTCATAGAATCCAAGTGGTGCAGCCATACAGTAGTACTGACACAAATACAGCTTAGAAGAATTTTCCCTTTATCTTATCCCAGAGATAAGTAAAAATAAAGTAGGCGAAGTAACCTATTGTCAGTATCAACTGGAGAGTGATGGAGTCTATCTCCTTTTTACTAGTGCTAGATTATGGAGATTGTTTTTGCATGTGAGGTGGAATGCCACACCTACCATCAGCTCCCAACTTTACCACACAGGTCAAAGCTGTTCTACTCATGCACTGAATTGGCAAGAGCCAGTATCAAACCTAGAACTTTTTGGTTCCAAGGCAGATGATGCTCTACTGACTGAGCTAAATTGAACATATATTTTAAAGCAAATTCTCTTTTTGTTTTTTGTTGTTTTGTTTTGTTATTTTTGTTTTGTTTTGTTTTTTTTTTTTTTAAACCTTTTTTCAACTAGGTTCAAATTCTCTTCTATTTGACCATCAAATTATTTTTTTTTAATTGAAATAGATCACTAAGTAGGACTGAGTCTATTCTAGTAGAGATCGCCCCAAGCAGAGATTTAATAGGTTTGAATTCAGAGTTTTCCTTCTCCTAGACTGGTTTCCTAACCAAGGTTAAAGAGCTGTCTGCCTTACTACTTACCCATAGCTGGAGGGAGAATAGTTGGATCCATACCTTTCCCAATGGTATTAGTACTATGGGAACTATGGCTTCAATCCAGGATTTGAAAATTCAAAGTTCAAAGTTCAACTTCTACTGTATCTGAATCTAAATGTTAAACTCCTAATGTCCTATAGCACCTCATTCCGCCTGGCCAGAACTCACATTCATTTTCCTAATCTACCCCCAATGATAGCCTTTGTTTAAATGTAATATTAAACACATTTAGAAGTCTTTGATTTAAGGGAAATAACAGGTAACTTTCAACAAAAAGGCCATTTTTAGCTATTTTTTGATAAATCCTTATAGGAATGGGGCTCTGAACTTGGAAAATTCTCAACAGGATGTTAAAAGTTAAGGCTGGTGCAATCATTGTTATAAAAAAAGGTTCTACTTTGATTCTGTTTATTACTCAAGTTCCAATATATTCTTATCTGCCCACTGGGCTCAGTGCAGATTAAATTCAAGTGTTGTGTTCATCTCTGTTTTTTTATTGAGCCTCAAGGATTAATGTTATTCTTATTTTAACTAGATGACTGAACTTGGATTCTATTTCAACTCAGTAGTAAGCTCTTATACATTGGAGTTACAAAACAATTTTTATTACATGAGACCATCATTTTACTCTATAATTTCATTTAAGCATAAAATTCAACTCCAATTCTAACTTCACCAAACTAACACATTAAATTATCAGGTTATTTTTTGTTTATCTTTAAATAGAGAACTTCATTTTGATTTCATCTAAAATTAACGATCGTCTCTTGCTTAAAGAAAAGACAATAATTCTGACACTTATCTAATTTTTATTTGTTTTAAGGAAAATATATTCATATTAGCTAAAAATAAAAAATGAAAATAAAAATAAGCTTTTGAGAGCAAATACATTTTTCATTTCACCTATAAACTCAAAGGTCCGGTTGGAATATGCTGACTGTATCCCCTTCAGAGGATTAAGAACCCACCCAAAAAGGGGTGTTCTGAGTGTGACATGAGATTGCATCTTACAGTGAGGATCCACTTCTGGAGATCTGGGGAGTGTGAAGTACCCCTTTATTTCTATTACTCCCAGGTCCACTATGATTCTGAATGATAGTACCTGTTAGGGTCTCGTCTATAGATCAAATAGATCTGTTTAAAAATTATTTGTATTCGATAGGAATATTTAATGCCATATAATTGTAAATTATTTGTATCAAGAATTATTTGAAGCTATAATTGTTTACTAAAGATTATCATTAGTTACTTGAAATCATATAATATAAGATTCATGGAAACTTGAGGAAACTTGTTGTCAATTAGACACCAACAAAAGACCACCAGCTAACATGCTGGGATGCAACAAGGAGTGATATAATAATAATAATAATAATAATAATAATAATATAATAATAATAGAGATAAAAACAAATACCCCAATCCCAGCCAAAAAACAATATCTAGTTTTAGTTATCAAATATAAAAGAACTTGCCAACTATCAGTTTTTGTCGTTCCTGCAGATCATAGAGAAAAAGGAAAGGAAAACAAAAACTGGAAAAATATCTGGACTTTGCTGGAGAGTTGAAAAATTATGAAATATTATGGTGACAGTGGTAACACTCATAGCTGGAGCACTTGTAACCTGGAAAAGAGACTCAGGTAACTGGAGATTCGAGGAAGACTTGAGACCGTCCAGACCACTGGTTGAATACTTAGAAGACTCCTGGGTGGCTGCAAATACCTGTCACTTGGAATAAATAAGTGAAAAAACTAATGTTATTAAATCAAAATAATTACTATTATTGTAATTATTGATATTAGATAAGAATACTTGAAACCAAAAAACTTTGTGTAAATTATTTGTATTAGATAGAAATATTTGATATCATAAAACTGTGTACAAAAAACTTCTTAAGAAACAATTACGCAAAAAATGTAAACATAAAAGTACATTATTCCCTAGCCATAAAATAACCATAGACAGGTTGACATGCCATTAAACTCAATCAATCAATATTAATAATAAAATCCTTCTTAATGCCTTAGTAGATTTCTATAGTTATCATTTGACTATAAAGGTTCTACTGAAAAGTTCATAGACTGATCTAGATATCTCATCTGTCAGTAGGGGATGTAGAATACACTAACTGCACCTCTGCTAAGGATAAGACTCTCCCCAATGGAGCCACCTGTTGGCTATATGTGACAATCCGTAATGCCTGAGGACAGGATTGTGGTGGCTGAGCAATCTGTGACCTGGGTACTAAGTGGTCCTGTGACATGCAACACTCCACTTTGGCCTTTACTTGGGCTAGATGGGCAGTCAGAGAAGCCCCATCTGATCAATCAGATGGTCAAGTCAGGCCCTAGCACCTACATGATTGTCCCAACCATATTCTTCAAATTGCTCTTATGGCAAACACCCACCCCTTTTTCTTGTATAGATGCTAGAAGGCAGTGGTTGAGGGTCAACCACCAGTATCTATGGTTAACATGAAGTTAATGAAAATTATTTCTTAAACAAATCATATATATAAAGACAAGATTTGGCATTAAATAACCCACAAGGGTTGATCTGCCATTAAACCAAATAACCAAACAACCAAGATACTTTCATAGAATGTGACCAATTTTTCAGTTTAGTCTTCCTTGCAGTCCACACACTTGTTCCATTGGTGTTGGTGTTGTAGGGCTTAGATCTCATGGGTCAAAAAAGTAATCAACAGAAGATTTGGCATTAAATAACCCACAAGGGTTGATATGCCATTAAACAAAACAACCAACTAAGATACTTTCATGGAATATGTCCAAATGAGGTTTGTTTTTCCATTTAGTCTTCCTTGCAGTCCACACACTACTTTCATTGGTGTTGTAGTGCTTGGACCTCATTGGTAAAAAAAAGTCATCAGCATATGTCATTATCATATGAACTTTTCAGCCTATCCTTGTATATCTTCTTTTTTTTTTTTTTTTAAACCTACAAGCAATAATTCTTGCCTTCTAACTATCATAGTGAAAAGCCACAAAGATACAAAATGGCTATCATAAAAAAACTTGATTAATCGATCCAAACTAATTTCCTCTTTGCATACACTATTCTACAAAGAATTATGCGACATCAAACAAACCCTAATTAATAATGGACTTCCTAACCATCTCGTAGATGAGCAAATAAAAATAGCTTTAAACACTTGTAGTGAAAATAACATAAACAATAATCCTGACAAGAATCAAAAAAAAAATATCATTAGCCTATTTTGTTGCAACCAGATGCATTCTAATTATAAACAAGATGAAACAGCAATTAAAAATATTATCCAAAAATATACATCACCTACAGTCAAAAATCACAAATGCTTAAGATCTATCATCTATTGGGCCGGTTTAGCTCAGTCGGTAGATCATCCATCTAAGAATTGCAAGGTTCCTGGTTTGATACTGGTCCTTGCCAACTCAACGCTTGAGTAGGACAATTTGGGTAATCTGATTTGGGCAGTAAAGTGGGGTGCTGATTGTAGGTGTGGTGCTCCAACTCAGAAAAAAAACAATCTCTCTGGTCTAGCACTAGCAAAAAGGGGAAAGACTCACTCACTATTGACAACAGGCCACTTCATCAACTACTATAAAAAATTTAAAACAGCTAATATCATTGTTACAATTATTACTGGACACCCAAAAGAACTTTATGAATTCTCATGCCTATTGAGAGATTGAATTTCTATTATCAATAATAAAAAAAAAGGATTTAATTCTTATAATAGTCACACAACAATTAATCTCTTCTGTAGATTAACATGCCACTTATCAAATATTGATGCTATTCATATACATATCTATCAATTTATTACACAAGATTATAATGCAATTATTAATATTCAACAGGTATTAGTTGCTAACAAAACAGTTTTTTATATCACTAATTGCAAAAAAACAAAAACATTCCCAATACCTGAAGGTATCTTTATAAAGATGAAACCCACATAAAAATAAAATACCTTTCATTCTAAAAGTAGAGATATGAAAGTTAATCTAATACATGTGCAATATTCTACATCCAATTGAAAATTACAGTCATTGTAGAGATTTGTGTTGACTGATCAGTATTCAACTGTGTTGCAATTTGAATCTGCTTCTGAGAATCCAGACTTGGTAGGTGGTTTAAATAGCAGGTTGGGCTATTCTACAAGTGGCATAATTTTTTTTTAATTGACATAAATCACTAAGTAGGCCTGAGTCTATTCTAGTAGTGACCAGGTTTGAATTCAGAGTTTTTCTTCTCCTAGACTGGTTGCCTAACCAAGGTTAAAGAGCCCAGTCTACCCTACTATTTACCCATATTTGGACATAGAATAGTTAGATTCATACCTTACCCAAGGGTAATAGTGCTATGTGAACTGTGGCTTCATCCAGGAATTGAACTTGGGTCGACAAGTCCATTTCCTGTGACTCTAACCAGTACACCACCGTGTTTCCCCATCGTCCAGTCTATTTCCAGGATTTTGATTGGCTGGTGGTTTTAGTGTGGATATTTTTATCCATATATACTGAATACTTGACCATGTTCTGTCAGTTGCTACAGAGTGTATTCGGTTACACTGTTTTTTTTTTGTCTGGTGACTGGACGCTAGTCACAGCCTTCCTGTGAAGGTGAGTATAATGTTCATTCTACATCTCCCCTTCCTCTTGCTCGCCCCCCATTGCATGACCCCTAACAGTTGTTTTCAAACATCAAATCTGATATTATACATATCAATGTGTGTGTTTAAGTTGACCACCTGTACACAGATATTTACTTATTCAAAAAGAATTCAATAAGGATAAAACTCATAAACAATGCCTAAAAAATGTTGGTTCTTAAACATCACACTTTGATAAGAATCTTTTGTTTGTGTTTAAAGAATAAAAAGATCAAAAGTTGTGTTATTGGTGAGTGATGCAGATCATATGGTTTTAATCTCTCAATCAGAAAAAATACCTTTCAAAATTGTGTGATAAAAATCCCTTTCATAAAAAAGACAGATCTAAACTAAAGAAAATCATTGAAACCCAGTAGAAGGCAAAGCAGTGAAAAAAATTATAATAGTAAGATTAAGCAGAAGAGATGTGTATATATATATATATATATATATATATATATATATGTGTGTGTGTGTGTGTGTGTGTGTATAATATAATATAATATAATATAATGTATATATATGTATATAATATATATCCAATAGAAGAACTAACAACTTTATAAAGTATTAAAGAATAACTATACATGCTTTAAGCTGAAGAGATGTATATATATATATATATATATATATATATATATGTATGTATGTATAAAAAAAGTCGTTGGGGCGGCCTAAAGTCGGTATCAGCCAGTCAGTGAGGGAGTCTATCCCCTTTTCACTAGCACTAGACGAAGGAGATTGTTTTTAGCATCTGAGGTGGAGCGCCACACCTACCATCAGCTCCTTACTTTACCGCACAGATCCCTGTGCTACTCATACGCTGAGTTGGCAAGGAATGTATCGAACTAGGAACCTTGTGGTTTCTAGCCCAACGCTCTACCGACTGAGCTAACCTGGCCCCTTTTATGTATAATATATATAATATAATGTATATATATGTATATAATATATATCTAATACAAGAATTAACAACTTTATAAAGTATTAAAGAATAACTGTATATGTGCTTTAAGCAGAAGAGATGTATATATATATAATATAATATTATCTATATATATGTATGTGATACCTGTAATTGTTGCTAAACTGGCCAGTTAATTATATCTTATTTTTATATAGTCATTTTTTTATCTATAAAATTAACTACAACCACAGTATCCTATTTAGAGGGTTTTATTCATTTCATTTTGTGCTGAACATTAGTTTCTGTGGTCTACAAATCCCTAACCAGAAAGTGGTAAGGGGAACTCACATACGAGTCCTTTGAGTTTATGCCATTGGTCAGGACAGTCAACATGGTAAGCGCTCCCACATTTCTTTAAGGTTTTCTATTTCTTTGAAATGTATTTGCTGTTATCCTTTTATTGAATGTTTGTTTTTCCTTCTACAGTTTCACAGTGTTTATGAAATAAACTTAATGACATCAGTCCAGAAGCGACATGCGTCCCTTTTTACGAAAACCAGTGGCAGTAAAAATAACTATATATTCTAAGATATAGAACTAATGGTTATCGTCAAAGGAAATGGAGATGGTGACAAGGCTGGTAGAATTGTGCATAGTGCTAATAATCTTAGGAAACTCTGCTTAGATATAGACCTTGTGTCACATCCTGCTCATCTGCTAGGGTCAGTAAATACAAAAATATTACCTATGTAACTAGTTAAGAGACACAGATGGTATGATGGTTATCAATAATAATTGGTGGTGGTGAGCTTAGTTCAAGTTCTAGCCAAGACTGTTTGAATCCACTTTGCACTAAATACCCTTTGGGAAAGGCTTGAATCCATCTCTTCCCTCAAATATAAGTAAAATAGTTCAGCAGACTGGTCTCTAGATTTAGGGGTTAGTCTAAGTGAGGAACAACCTTTATATGGTTATTTTATACCTAGGGGTTAGGGAATCATGTTCATTGTACATTCATATTTATATATAATTATGTAGTTGTTTCTTAATTGTTTTCTGTTGCTTGTCTTTTTTTTTTTTTTGCTTTTTGTTGGGCTTTTTTTTGCATATGATTCAATTGAAATGAATAATATTTAAATAGATCTATTTGATCCATGGATGGAACCCTAACAGGTACTATATCTCTGGGTCAGTGGATCTGGTAGTAATGTCAATCAAGAGGTACCCAACCAGAACTGGAGCCTCACCATCAGATACAGTTTAGTGTCAAACCCAGAAAAACCTTTTCAGTGGATACACTCAACATATTCTAAGCCCCACTGATAGGATACTCCACCAGAACTGGAGCCTCACCATCAGATAAAGTTTAGTGTCATACCCAGAAAAACCCTTTCAGTGGATACACTCAACATATTCTAAGCCTCACTGATAGAGTAACAAAGTTTTTAGGATTAATAAACTAATTAAGAAATTATTTTTCTCCTCTTATTCATGTTATCTCTAAAGTAAAAGTCACAATAGGAAAAGTAACCAAATTACTGTTACCAATATGGAGATTCTCTCATGAGTTATTTTTACATAGATTTGTTGGAGCTTTCAGAATTATTGTTTTATTGTTAAGATCTAGGCCAATTTTTACTCTGAATAAATACTCGGAAATATTCATTTAAAATAAACATAGACTGAAATTTTTTTTTTTTAAATGGCCTTTTTATTGGGTTAGGAGTTTTTGATTTTAAGTCAATGGATCGTAAAATAGACAATACAATCTGAATAGTAACAAAATTGCTAAAAGCTGAATGGCTCAAAAAGTTTAATTTTCTAGGGATCTGTCTTTGTGAATTTGAAAGAAAAGTATGGCTCATTTTATTTTTTATATTGTTTTACCTACATAGTTGTAGGGAATCAGCTTAATTTAAGCCAGTTGAGCAAATACCAACTGACTCATGAGGATTGACAACCAGTTATATCCTCATCAGTGAAATATTTATACAGTCTAAGGCAGTAGAGGGCTCACTGACATGACAGACAAGGTTGAATGTTATTATAAGACTCAATGAATAATAGGTAAAGATGATACAGATTCTTATTTATATGCATACAAGAATTGAAGCTTCAAAATTATATTTCCATGCAAACACCTGTATATGTTGAAGTTAAGCACAGCTGTGGCAAGACATGACTTAAATGAGTAACTATTTATTAATATTCTAGCAGTTCGTATACTTCTTCCATCAATATATATAAAATTTTCAGACCACCCTCACACTAAGGAATTGCTTCAGGTTGATTATAACCAACTATAATTAAAATCTTTACCTCTTACCTGGTGTAAACAGGTACTGTTTACACCAGGTAAGAGGTAAAGATTTTAATCATAGTTGGTTATAATCATTCTGAAGCAATTCCTTAGTGTGAGGGTGGTCTGAAAATTTTATATATATTGATGGAAGAATTATATGAACTGCAAGAGGAAACTATGTTGAAAAATAAACCTCATTTGGTCTTATTCCATAACAGTATCTTGGTCAGCCTATGATCTTTTTAGTTGAGCCTCATATTTAGTGTGTGTGTGGGGGGGGGGTCTCCATGGCATTGGGGTAATGTGCTGGACTGCAAAATTGTAGTAAGCAAGTTCAAATTCCTACCATGCTATTACATTCACTTTTAGACTAATACCCTTGGGAAAAGTATGAACTCTATCATATCCCAGCTATTAATTAAATAGTATCACTACTGTCGTTCTACAAGGATGACTTTGGCATTAAATAACTCACAAAGGTTGATATGCCATTAAACAAAGAAACCAAACCTTTTTAGCTGGGAATTTTTTTTTTTTGTATCAGAGTCAGGATATATAAAATTGCTGGTATAATGCTCTTTAACCTCCTGTCATATAAAAAGAAAGTGTGTGGTTTTTATTGTACTTTGTTCTCCACCAATTTTCATATTTGCTCCAAATAATGCAGCAAAATGTATTTGCTTCAAATGTAGATATAATGCAGCAAAATGTATTTGCTTCAAATGTAAATATAATGCAGCAAAATGTATTTGCTTCAAATGTAGGCAAAACATGCAAAATTCATTGAGTTCAAATGTAGAAAAAAACTAATTACAGTCAATAATAAAAGAATAATAAATCAATATTATCAGTAATCATAATAAGATATCTACAACCTGTAAAACATGAAAATAATTTTGATTATAATTATGATGATGAATTTCAAATGTTATTTCTAGAAGCTGTTAATTGTGATTATTAGATTAAACAGAAGAAATGTCTGAATGATATAAAAGATAATTTCAATTGCAAACTTCTGAAAATGATGATTATTTGGAGCAACTTATTTCAATAAAAAAATGGAACATCATGAAACCATTAAAATCAATATCAAATACATAAAGAAAAATATGATACTTATAATATTTTGCAATGTAATATTACAAGATTACCTACTGCTGTGATAATATTATGAGGAAACAACAAAATATCAATGAAATGAATTGTACTTATTTGCTTTTTAAATAATTTCTGATTTAAAACAATGCTGTATGAGTTACTTTCATTCCTTATTAAGTATATTAAAATAACTGAAATATATACATTACACCATGTTCTGTTGTGCCTGTTCCTGAAGCAAATACATTTTACAATGTTAAATCTACATTTGAAGCAAATACATTTTACAATGTTAAATCTACATTTGAATCAAATACATTTTAGAATGTATTTTGCTATGTTATATCTACTTTTAAAGCATTTTTTGCCATATTCTATGTTTGAAGAAAATGTATTTTGCTATGATATATTTACATTTGAACTGAATGCATTTTGTAATGTCTACATTTGAAGTTAATGCATTTTACTACATTATATCTACATTTGAAGAAAAAAAAACATTTTACTGTATCATATCTACATTTGAAGGAAATGCATTTTGCTATATTATATCTAGATTTGAAATTAATGTGCATTCCCATGTTATATCTACTTTTAAAGCAAATTCATTTTGCTATGTCCTATTTGAATTTGAAACAAATTCTTTTTTTCTGTGTTCCATTCAAATTAAAGTGAATGCCATATCATATTCAAATTTGAAGAAAATTCATTTTGACTTTTTCTATCTACATTGTAAATAAATTCATTTTATGTTATTTCAGTTATTTAAAACCAATACTTAGTATTATCTTTGCTTTGTAAGCAAATCTTTTTTTTTTCATCCTATCTATACATCTAAAACAAATACATTTTCTCATGCTGTTTCTTGCCTACATTGGAAGCAATCATTTTCTGTCATATTATATCTGCATCCGCCAAGCACACGTCTTTATTGTGGTAACTGTCTCTAATTATTTCTGACACCAATACTCAGTATGCCCAATGATAAGTAACAGAGATGGTATACAATGAAATACTACCTGTAATATAACATCTCAGATATCTATCTGCTCATGCATTTTAATTAATAGTGGGCATGATTCTAATAAATAGAGACAAGTTAGATAAAACTGCAGTATCCAAGACTGAATATTTCATCGGTGTTTTCATTTGCTTTTCTGTTTTCCAACAATTTCTAGATATATCTATAATGATAAATGTAAATGTCAGTATGTCAGTGTAACTTGTGTATCTGAGTAAACTGAGAAAATAGGAAGAAAACAGAAGTATTTTAGGTAGGAAAGATGGTTTACTAGACAAGATACAAGTAATAACCAATTAACAGATTACATTCACAAGTCCATGAGGTCTCGCTTATCTCTTATCCGAGGTTTCATCATTAATGTAAAATAGACAATTCCATTGTCCTCATTTAAGTACTTTATGATAGTCAGTGTGTCACATTTTTTCAACTTTACTCCTAGAGACCATAGCCCAACATATCATACCATTTTGGAATCAGGCCAACCCCATGAGCAAATTAAAAATATTCCAGGCTAAATCTGGGCCCACAATCCTAAAATATTGGATTCCCAAGTTTTAATTACTGCAATTGTTTTTAATAATAAGTGAATGTAGAAAACTGACACAGGCGTGACTGGGTGGGAAAGGTGATCCTCTGGGAATTGTGCAAAAGATTAAAATTTGACCATACTAACAAATAGTATATTGAGAAAAAGGAGCCCATCCTAGAAAAATGTGACGCATAAAATTCACTGGAATTTTGAGGTACATACGGGTTACTCAATCTCGACTGGAAGGTCAGACCTTTAGAAAAAAAAAGACTTGTCAACTGATGAATTTTTCTCTTCCAGTAGATCATTTGGTGAAAATGAAAGAAAGAGAAAAGATAAACAAATACTTGGATATTCTCAGATGAACACGAAGCTATTGGTGATACTAATTTTTACATGTTTTTTGCAACAAATTTTTGTGTACAATAATAATTTTTATAACTTAAAAATAAATTTGGGAATAATGAAGATTAATTGCAAAATCCAGCAAAAGTCACCCATAAAATAGAAATAATTTGCTTGTACAGAAATTAACTCTTTGCCAACCAAATTTTCTCCATGGCTGTACCAATTTTTCTTGGTATTTTTTACTTGTATGGTGGGATATTTCAAAGTTCACTATCTATTCACTTTAGGAGTCATTTTATTCAAATGAAGTCCTATTATTATTGTAATCTAGTGATTTCTCAGTGTAAACAAGTGACACCTGTGAGAGCTACTGACAGCAGTTTATGGTAGGATCACAGGGGTAGGAGAGCTGCTGTGAATTGCTTAAAGTAAGTAAAGAGTTAAGGGCTTACATGAATCAAATTGGCTTCAAATTAACTAGCAGTAGAATAATTATCAATAAACTTTTAAAAAGATAAGCTTACATATTAATGCAATACTTAGCAGCAGTTAATTTTGAGTTCTTCTGTAGATTATCTATATACAAGGTGTGTCAAAAAATTATCGAGATTGAAGCTGTATTTACCAAGATAGGAATGAACAATAAATGTAATGTTATTTTTTTTTCAGAATACAAGGTGTGTCAAAAAGTACAGATTTTAAAGCTGTATTTACCAAGATAGAAATGAACAATGTATGGAAAGTTAATTTTTCAGAATACAAGGTGTGTCAAAAAGTATAGAAAATCTTGATACTTTTTTGACACACCTTGTACAAATATAGATAAGAGATTTATTTTTAACTTTTTAAATCCCAGGCAATGCTGGGTAGCTCTACTCGTCAAATATATTTGAAAATACAAAAAGGAAAATCCTAAATATACTCCCATGAAGTCAATGATAATTGGGTCATCTTTTTTTCTTTTCACATTTCCTTTTTAAAAATAATTTAAAAAAAACTTCTGTCAACATTAATAGACATTTTCAAGTTACTGATAAAGAATATGATAAACAGAGAGGAATTTTAATTTCAAGAATAGAAAACAGCTGTGAAAATTGCTTTAAGGGTTTTCAAATGACAACTCTTGGCATTTTCTTTTCTTTTTTTCTCATCATTATTAATATATGTAATTATAATAACCCAGATGATCATTATTATTTTCTATGACGACTATTTTCTAACAATCATCATCATCATCAGTATTATTATCCTATCTTTTTTATCAACTTTACAATACTAATACTAATACTACGTATAATAATAGCAACTGTTATATCATTATTATAATTATGATCTTGTTTCTTCTCCTTTTCTTGTTGTTTTTATCAACCTTTCTTTTCTTTGTTCTTGTATTGCTTTAAACCAATTTCTTAGTGGATATTGCAAAAGATCTAATTACAGCAAGTCTCCCTAAAACTTAATTTGCTGAATATTCTCATCCAGTGTATTAATATTCTTGTTTATACTGTTTTTGTTTTTTTTTTGTTTTTTAACTGCTACTTGCTCAAAGATTTCAGTACTGTTCCTAATTCTTCAATAGCTTCTACTATATCCCATGCAGTGATGCTGAGAAGTTCTCAGTATCACCAAGAAGAGAATGAACTATAAAATGTACTAATATATATATATATATATATATATAATATGAAAGAGAAATAAAGGAAAGAAAGTTTAGAATGGGTAAAATAGGATTATTTTAATTAATTTAACTTACACGTGTTTCGGTCAGGAGTTTATCCATGTGTACATTATTCAAACTATTATTATTTTTAAATAACAAAATGAAATGAAATAATAACAATAGAAAAAATAGATAGAATAATGTACACTTGGATAAACTCCTGACCGAAACACGTGTAAGTTAAATTAATTAAAATAATCCTATTTTATCCATTCTATACTTTCTTTCCTTTATTTCTCTTTTCAACATACCGTCGGATTCACTTCCATTTTCATTTTACATATATATATATATATATGTAGATGGGTTACCAGGTAAGTTGGTATTAGGATGATTCTAAGTTGGACCTTTCTTCCAACAGTAGAATGTTAAAGTTGTTCAGGTCCAAATTTGAGAGCTTGATGTTCAATATTATTGAACAGAGCAATATAATTAGATCCCTCTTAGTAGGAGTTTATTGAGAGGATTAAACCACCCAGAGAGACGTCAAAAACACCACCACCCTCTAAGATGATGAGAAGAACTGAAACCCGATATCTTTTCAGAATTCCCAGAAAAAGTATATATAAAGCCTCATGAATTATCTGTTTACCATTTTCAATAAAGTTAGCAGTCTGATCCATATTGACTATAGCAGTGCTTCTCAACCTTTTTCGACTTATGGACCATTTTTTATTTTAAAAATTCCCATGGTCCAATCCTACTTTTCTTGAATGTTGCTGCGAGCGACTAGCACACGTGTTAAAGTAAGACAAGACAATTCATTTTCCGCCGATCATCGACGTGCGCTTAAATAGAGATTTTCAACTGGGGAGGGTCATTATAAGAAGCGCTAAATTAGTTCAATTTTTGTGAAATGGCTAAAACATTTTTGTGGCTTCAAACTCTCTGTGGACCACTAGAAATATTCTGTGGACCACAGATGGTCCAGCTGGACCACGTTGAGAATCACTGGACTATAGGGCTGGTTTAGCTCAGTCAGTAGAGCATCCAACAACACAGCATATGAGTAGGCAAAGTAAGGAGCTAATGGTTGGTGTGGCACTCCACCTCAGATGCCAAAGATAAAACTCTCTCTCTCTCTCTCTATATATATATATATATATATATATATATATATATATATTATGGATAATATCATTCAAATTTTGGCTGAGGCTGTTTCACTTCACATAAATGTGTTTAACTTAGGAAAGGTATGAATTCTACATTTTTCTTTGTATTCTAATCCTATTGTCAACTATTTAGACAAATAAAATCTCACCACTTTACATTTTATGTTAAAGTTTAAAATCAAAATAAACATATCTCATATTTCATTCTTGAATATTGCAAGTGAAGGTTCATGGAAAAGATACTCCAAGTTTATTGCACTGAGTGACACCTACCCTAGTGATGTAACTGAATTTGACAAATAGGAAATAAGAAAATTATACTTTGATAAATCAAATAAGAGGTTTGATTCAAAATCGCTTGAAGGTTTCTAAAAGGGTTGAAAGTTGCAATCATTGTGGTTTGAATAAATTTATTATTATTTATTCTGACTGTATGGATTGCACAAAATGTTATACCTAGAATAGGGAAGTGTGGTGGTGTACTGGTTAGAGTCGCAGGAAATGGATTCGTTGACTCCAGTTCAATTCCAGACGATGCCACAGTTCACATAGCACTAATACCCTTGGGAAAGGTATGAATCCAACTATTCTCCCTCCAGTTATGGGTAAATAGTAGGGCAGACTGGGCTCTTTAATCTTGTTTAGGCAACCAGTCTAGATGAAGGAAAACTCTGAATTCAAACCTGGCCACTACTAGAATAGACTCGGGCATACTTAGTGATCTATTTCAATATTTTTTAAAAAATTTTATGTAAAAATGTATGCCACTTAGTAGAATAGCCTAACCTGCTATTTAAATCACTTACCAAGTCTGGATTCTCAGAAGCAGATCCAACTTGCAACACAGTCTACACAAATCTCTACAGTAACTTTCACTTGGATGTAGCCTAGGAGAAGGAAAACTCTGAATTCAAACCTGGTCACTACTAGAATAGACCCAGGCCTACTTAGTGATCTATTTTTTAATTAAAAAAAAAAAGAGAATCATATTCCTTAATATTTACATTTATCCATGTAGTTTTTTCTTAAGAGGTTTTTGCAGGCTGCTATATCATAAAAAGTATTCCTATGTTTTATGGTATGTTAACCCTTTTCAGGTCAGTTAATGCCAAATCAAGTCATTTTAATAACAGTACCTACTGAGGCTTAAATGGTCACCCATCTAAGTATTGAATAGGCTCATCACTGCTTAACATTGGTTATCTCGCAAGAACAAGCGCTTTAAATGTAACTTGACCGTAATCAGGTCATAAGGACTCTCCATAATAGTAGTAATAATAGTTGTAGTAGTTGGTTGGATTTTACGACATGTCAACCCTTGTTGAGTTATTTTATGTCAAAGACATTTTGTTTTATGCATTCTTGTTGGGTATTAAATTTTTCTTTTTTCAAACTCAATTTTTTTTTAACACATTTTTTAATACTCATATTTTATCTATTCAACCATAGATGGGACCCTACCAGTAATGGCAATAAAGGGGTACTCCACATTCCCCAGAGTTACAGAATTGGAACTTCACAACTAGATGCAGTTTAACGTCATACCCAGGACACTAAGACCCTCAACAACTGCCTTCTAGCACATATGATAAAAAGGGTTGGGTGTTGCCATAGGAGCAATAGGGTTGGGACAACCATATAGGTACTAGGGCTTGACATGATCGGAGGGGGGTCTCTCCAAATGCTTGTCTAGCCTAAGTAAGGGCTAAAGTAGAATTTTGCAAGTCATGGACTGCTAAGCTACCAGGATTCCATCCTTAAGCATCACAGGTCAACACCCACAGCCAACAGGTGGCTCCATTGGAGGGATTCTACCCCTCTGCAGAGGTGCAGTCAGGGTGGATAGTAGTAGTAGTAGTAGTGGTGGTTAGTGTTATTAATATAATTATTAGCTGCTTTACTGCATTTACAGAGTATAAAACTTGTGATTAGGTTATATATCCACCAAAATAGAGGCGCATGGTCTAATGGTTAGAGTCGACCAGAGTTCAATTCATGGACGAAGCTGTTTGTATTTCACATGGCACTAGTACCCTTAGGAAAGGTATGAATCCAATTACTCTCCCTCCAGCTATGGGTAAATAGCAGGGCAGACTGGGCTCTTTAACCATGGCTAGGTAACCAGTCTAGGAGAAGTAAAACTCTGAATTCAAACCTGAAATTGACTGTGTTGCATCTTGCTCATATGGAGGGGTTGGTAAATATATATATATATATATATATTATATATCATCATCATCATGTCACGCAATTTGCATGGATATCCATGATGATCTCTCGCCAATCTTCCCTATCATTCATCGACTCTAGGAGCCTCTCCACGCAGCAGCCAGCATCCTTACATAGTTGGTCGAGAATAAGCTGGATGGGAGCTGCATAAGAATGCTGCAAGCTGTCCTGAATAAGTCATGGAAACAGCATCCCACAAAGAAACAACTGTATGGCCACCTGCCTCCCATCTCACAAACCATATGAGTAAGGAGGGCTAGGCATGCAGGACACTGCTGGAGAAGCAAGGATGAGCTCGTAAGCGATGTACTACTGTGGAGGCCAACACATAGACATGCTAATGTGGGCCGCCCAGCCAGGACCTACATATATATATATATATATATATATATATATATATATATATATATATATATATCCCACCAAATCAGTGTTATCTTGGACACTGAATTTTTAATTCTCAGCAAAATTTCAATGACTGCTTAGAGATGTAGATCATCTAAATGAATGACTGTTATTCACTGCCAATACAAAGATATTCAAGATTCTCTTGCACTTTTCTGCTGACAACTAATCAAATATCTTGTATAACAAAAGAATTACAAGCATTACTGCCAAGTCCACTTAAACACCCAACAAACTATTATTTCAGAGGATTGAAATTACAAAAAAACTTTGTTCAAATTATTTCTATTAGATAGGAATATTTGATATCAAATTTTAAAAAAAACTCTTGACTCTTTGCCTACTTTAAGCTGCTCACAGTAGCTCTCTAACCATTGTGATCCTACCGTAAGTCACTGACAATGGCTCTTGTTAGTTTGCCTTGGGCTAAGTTCACACTGAACAATCAATACAAATGCTGACCAAAAGAGGAGAGTTCCCTGAAAGAAAGCTAATTCAAGTTATCTTTCTTTGTTACCTGACATCAACAGCTCTCACACGTGTTACTTGTTTACTCTGAAAAATCATGATGTGATCACCCCTGCTATCTTTATTAGAATAAAATAAGTTCTGAGATGAACAGATAGGGAATTTTGAAATATCCCATCATACAGGTAAAAAATACAAAGAAAATTTGGTACAGCCAAGGAGGAAAAATTTGGTAGGCAAAGAGTTAAGAAATTACACAAAAAATGTAAATATCTAACTGAATATATAAGGTGTATATTTATATTATGGATTGATACCTATTCAAATTTTTGGGTTATAGAGTTTTACTGTAGAAGAGTTTGGTTGCAAATGTTGCCTAATAATATCAGTTTTGATTGCATAATTTGAATCTAGAAATAATGAAATACAAATATCTTTGGTTTAGGAGAAAATCAATAATAGTTATATAATTATTTTACATCTGCATGGTTTCTTCTTGACCTAATTAGTATTATTTAATTAAATGTTAATAATTATTCTAATAAGTCAAATAATCGTTAAGTTTCCTTTCTTTTGAAGTCTTTCATTTTTTTTTAAGTTTTCTTTTATTCTTTTTACTGGAACAGTGAAATTTACTGAAAAAATGATTTTCTTTGTTTTCAATGACAAGATTAGATTTCTCATCCTAAAAGTTTTCATTGATTTCATTATTTACCTCTCATATTATTTTACTCTTTATCAGCTTTTCACTCTACATTTATACAAGGGGGAATCAAAAGTTTCAATCAGTAGAGCGTCCATCTAGGAGCCACAAGGTTCTAGATTCAACTTCACCAACTCAGCACATGAATAACACAGATTGGATATCTGGGGTAAAGTGGAGAGCTGATGGTAAGGGTGGCACTCCACCTCAGACAAAAACAATCTTGTTGGTCTTCACAACTTTGGCAAAAGTATCCGAAATTGCCGAATTGTGTCTCATATTAGTAAAATAGTGAAAAACGTCCCATTTAGCTTAGTTCGTAGAGCATCCACTAAGAACCACAAGGTTCTGGGTTTAATACCAGCCCTCACCAACTCAGTGCATGAGTAGTATGGTTTAGATCTGTGCAGTAAAGTGATGATCAGATCTCTCTGGTGTAGCACTAGCAAAAAGATGCTAGTCTCCCTTGTTTTTTGGCTGATAATGAGAATAGGCCACTCAACTGACTTTACAACAAATAAATATTTGGTACAATTCTTCAAGACATTGTATTGGGATCTTTGGAATGAAACCCAATTCAAAGATGATTCAAATGCCTATTTTAAGATCTGGTGACTCACCAAACCAAAATTTGATCTAAAAATATATAAACTTTTGACCTAGATTTTAAGGACAAAAAAAATGAAAATACATCAGACGCACACATATATGGATACACACATAAACCCTTTATGTCTTGTATGTTATATTCAAGCAAATCTAAATAATGCTGTCTTATTTTTTTTTAAATTAAAAAAGAAAGTAAGAGAGAAAAATGAAAGTATTCAGAAACTTTCATCTTCCATGAGAACAAAAAAAACCCAAACAAAAAAGAAATAGAAAAAAAAATCATTTACATTTGATAAAACTAATCTCTTTGCATGAAATCTGTGTGTCTGATTTTTTTTTTTTTTTTTGTCAGTTCTGTCTAAGTGGATTTGAAAAGCCACAAAACCAAATATCTTTTCACACTTTTTCTTTTATTCTTGCATAATGGTTCAATTAACAAAAAACACTGTTGGAAAAGCAAATATAACTACCCACATACCACTGATACCAAGTTATTCAAAAGATATAATGCAACTCTATAAGAAACAATCTTCTATTTGCAATCAAGAATATATATTTAACTGAATGCTTTTTTGTTGATCCAGAAAGCAAGCATGAAATGAATGCGATTGAAATGAAGAATTCAACTCTTTAAAATAGTTGAATTGATAAGTTTTCTTCTTTAACTTTGTTAGTTTGGATTTATAGTAAATTTTATTTTATTCGGGAGATTTTTTTTGTCTGAATATCATTCCCAAATTCTCTCTCTCTCTCTCTCTCTCTCTCTCTCTCTCTCTCTCTCTCTCTCTCCCCCATGTATACACACACATACACACATAAATATATATGTATAGTTTTCACTGTTATTATTACTTAGCCTGATCACACTGATAAGATAAAGCAAAAATTCTTTTGAGTCATAGCTGTATCAACACTGCTATAGGCTGCACCACTTGGACTCTGTCATATAGCACCTAAATAATGAGAATGGAATTATCTGTTTTTCCTATAAATAATGTCTTGTGAAACCTCGAAAGGGAGAAACAATGAGAATTTACAGGATTTGTTAATTCAACTTAGCAACTGCTAATTACTCTTTTCACCTTGTATCTTTGCTTAATAAACCTTTTTCCCTATGCTTAATACTCATTGTGTTTCTTCCAATTATTTCCCTGTTAACTCTGATACTTGAGTTATGACAAACTCTAATGAAATGCTAAGAAAAAAAAGCTAAATGGGTTATTACACAAGGATGATGCATGTTGTTTTGAACAAATCTTGGAAACCGCACCCCACAAGAAAGCATCTGTACAGCCACTTGCCCCTTATCACTAAATCATCCGAGTAAGTGGAACAAGACATGCGGACACTGCTGAAGAAGCAAGGATGAACTCATAAGTGACATTCTCCAGTGGCCACCTATGCATGGACACACCAATATAGGCCAACCAGCAAAACCTACATCAATCAGCTTGTGCTGATTCTCGATGCTGTGCAAATGAACTCCCAGGAGTAATGACTGATAGGGACGGTTCACAAGAGTGAGTCATGGATGTGTGCTGCCAGCATGGCCTGATGATGATGATGATGATGATTCTTACTTATTTTATTTATAAATATAAATGTATATTCACTAACCCCTCCACACGAACAGGATGTGACACAAGGTCTATTTCTTAAGCAGAGTTTAGATGGTAGAACACGTGGGAAGAGAAAGCAAACTGTTAATATCAGAAAGAATACATCATTATACATATCTACTAACCCCTCCGCATGAACAGGATGTGCCACAAGGTCAATTTCTTAAGCAGAGTTTAACATGTTTGAATTCAGAGTTTTCCTTCTCCTAGACTGGTTACCTAGCCAAGGCTAAAGAGCCTGGCCTGCCCTAGTATTTACCCATAACTGGAAGAAGAGTGGTTGGATTCTTACCTTTCCCAAGGGTATTAGTGCTATGTGAAATGCAAACAGCTTTGTCCAGGATTTGAACTCTGGTCGACAAGTCCAATTCCTATGACTCTAACCATTACACCACGCACCTCCAAAATTTATAAATACATATAGGTTTGTAGTAAACATGTTATGATTGATATCTATAATTTAAAATTCTTAATAAATTTCAGACATCACACAAATAGAAGGTAAGAGCGATGACATAAGTCACATTCTAACAAATAAGTATACATTTTTTTCGAGATAATTTAAATTTAAGTCAAATCTAAGAAATAAGTTAAAATTTAACAACAAGCACAATAACAATACACAAGATAGGAACAAAAAAAAATGTCAAATACAAGGGTCATCTGGTATAATTTAGTTTTACAAGTTAAAACTAAAATCAGTAAAATATTTTTGAATTTAGTTAGCAAACATATCCCAGTCAATCACACATTACATAAAATTTTTAACAACAACAATTCAAAAACTAGTTTCTCCTGTACTGACAATATAGAAAGTATTATTAAGAAACACAATAATAAAATAATAAACAACTACAATTGAAATAGAAATAATGATAATGATAGGCAGAAACAGTGCAACCGTCAAAACCCTACTTTGTGCCCCATGAAGGGAAGATGCCTTACAAAAGTTGTTATTTACCAACCTCAGTGACATCCACCCAAATCATACGCACTTGTTCTCTAATATAAACCTAAGAAACGCAACAACTTTATCTGGGTATGTTTTGGATTTAAAGGATCAAAACATAACACCAATTATTAAATGGGATATTTCAAAGAAATCAAATATATGCATGTCTTTGAATGATCTATGTTTCTTATACCTACACAAAAATTATCAATAATTAAATTCTCTCATTAGGAGAAATTTATTAAACAATAGTATAGAATTTGTAATTGCAGACATAGATGGAGTAAGTCACTAAAATATAATTAGGATTATACTCTTAGATTCTAACCAGATACACCAGCTATCATTCAGAATAGTAATTAATTTCAAGGACTAATACAAAGATAAGAACAGGGAAATAGATTAACAAATTGTTAGGCTAAGTATGGCAAATAAAAGAAAAACATGATTACAGACAGGAAAAAAGTGACTCAATTTACAAATTAGAATAAACATCACATGAGGAGGTGAGAATATTCACTAGCCTCCCCAATTTAGTCTATTGACAAATAAGAATAACTTGTAGCAACAAAATCGGGGGTCCTGAGGAGATTATAAAAGATCAAAATGGTAGACCCATAATTTTTTCTACAATCATTATTGGTCTATTTTTTATGAAGTATTGAGCACTCTTGGATAAATTACAAATGCCACTACACACACGCATACATACACATGCACACACACACACACACACACACACACATATATATATGTAGATATATATAGATAAAAGAGTATGAAAACACACAATATTGTTAAAAATGAATATATTTATATATTTTTTCATAGCTAATATTGAACAATATTTCGATTATAAAAAAAATCATATATATATATATATGTTAAGTTTTATTTTATTTTCTTTGCCAGAGGAGGGGATAAGATCATTTCGAAATCTCAGATTTTTTTCTCAGGATTCATTCTCTACAGCTGTCCATTGTATATTCAATTTTTTCAACACTTTCTTTTATTTATGTAAGTTAAATATATAGGCCATACTATTTTCCTCTCTCTCTCTTTTCTCTTTCTCTTTCTCTCTCTCTCTCTCTCTCTCTCTCTCTCTCTCTATATATATATATATATATATATATATATATATATATATATATATGTGTGTGTGTGTGTGTGTGTGTGTGTGTGTGTTTCCTTAATATTTTCCTAAACATATATATATATATATTATCAATCTCTAGTTCTGTGATGTTTTCTCTCTTTCAGACAATATATGAGCCTAAAAATGACACAGACTTTTGAACAAAAGAATATTCGAACAAAACAAAAACAAAAAACAAAAAACAACAAACTGATTTTGAGGAGATTCTATAAGAGTTGATGACACTTTACCTTTCTTCTATTTCGGAACATTGTTCATAATTGTTATTTCATTAACAATGTGAACAAGTTATTAGTTTTGTTTGTATTTTGATGATTATTAATTTCATCATCAGAATAATAAGGATGATGCAAATACACATTGAAATATAAAGGAAATCTTTTTCAGTATCTACAGATAATAAGTGATTCTATACAAGATTTCTTTTCATCCTCTGCAATATTAACTTACATATTTTGGCACTTGAGAACCTCGGAGAATTTACAAATGAGCTGAATTGTTAAGAACTCTAAATAAGAAAAAAAAAAAGGTAAAGAGAACTGCGTATCAATTCTAACTGCTGTGGCTCGTGATGTCATTTTGAAGATAATATTCTTAGAAAAGGTTTAAATCCTCTCAGTGCTATTTCTTCAATGTCAATCATCCTGACAAAATGTTTGGGTTTTTTTTTTTTTTGGTTGCTTAATCTGGCATGTTATAATATAAGAGAAATGATGCTAATGACCTGGTGAAATCTTCTTCGTTTTTTGTCACTCAATTACAGTAAATAGACTCCATATTCAATATCGGAGTAAAGACAATGATAACATAAATCATTTATATATACATTCTATCAAACATATAATCTAAAGGTGTATCAAAAGTATTAGGGTCAGTCAAAAAGTAATGCCATTTTATATCATACATCAAAATGAAGCTGGTCCTCTGTGGATCACATCCCTATTTTTCCACATAGCCACAGTTTCTCTCAATAGCAATGATCCACCTTTGAATGAGAGCATGTATCCTTGCCCCATAAAATTCTGTTGACTGTTCTTTGAGCCACTTCTTCACTACAGATTTCACTTCTGTGTCCTGGAATAATGTTTGCCTCTCAAACCTTCTTTCAAGGGACCAAAGAGATGATAGTCTGAAGGTGATAAATCTGATGAGTATGGATGATACATATCCCTGTATTATCTGCGTTATTCAGACTATTGTCCTCATCTTCATTGTTATCTGTACAATGTTTCAGCCGATATGTCTATGTATTTCTTGTCGAACTCGGGAATCTTCTTTTCAAACTCGGGTCCAAGTTCGAAAAGAAGGTTCCCGAGTCCGAGAAGGTTCCCGAGTCCGACAAGAAATACCTGAAGAAAGCCGAAGGGCATATCGGCTGAAACGTTGTACAGATAACAATGAAGATGAGGACAATAGTCCGAATAACACAGATAATACTAATCATCAAGCCTCATCTCAAACATTCAGAGACATATCCCTGTTGGAAATTATACCTGTCCTAAACAAAATGGAATTACTTTTTGACTAACCCTCATATTTTCCTTTTTACAAACCTTTACTCCCAAGATTATTTTGTTGATTGATCGATTTTAACAGCATGTCAACATATCTAGGGTTATTTTATGCATACAGGTTAGGGAAATATGTTCACTAGCACAACCCGAAGAATTTCCACAAAACAAAACAAAAGTCAAGAGGAGCTATTCAAGCCAGAAACGGTGATTCACAATTTCCTTACATATAGATCCTAACAAAATTACCAAAATATCTTCGGTAATTCACAATTTTGATATCATATATAAAACACAACTTTTTAAAAAATTTATTTTAATTTTACGTTTGGTATTTAAGCAACACAAGACCATTTTGAATGTTTCATTTTAAAATTGGGTGAAATAAAATCTGTAATTAAGCGACACCAGATAATCTGGATTTATATTTTTCCATTGCATCTTGAATAATTTGGACGGTCTCATTTTTAACCAGTGGGTGTTGTAGGATGATCACGGATGGAAGATTTCGGAACATGCATATTATATTAATCATGTTCATTGTACATTCATATTTACATTTTTGTGTATGTATTTATCAACCCCTCTGCATGAGTAGGATGTGTCACAAGGTCAATTTTTAAGTGAAATTTAATGGGTTTGAATTCAGAGTTTCTCTTCTCCTAGACCAGCTGCCATGCCAGTTTGCCCTATGCTTAGGAGAAGGGATAACAGTTGGATGCATATTTTTCCTAAGGGCAATGGTCCTATGTGAAATGCAACCAGCCTCATTCTGGATCTGACCTGTGTCCATTTCCTAAAACAATAACCATGAATGCCTTTTGTGTAGTTTTTTTAATTATTTTTTTGCACACATTCCTATTAAATACAAATGATTTTATAAAAGTTTTGGGTATTTTTATCAACATGTTGTCTTGTCAAAAATGTGTGACAGTCCCTAAACTTGTTTTAGAGCTGTGTTATATTGCCCTTTGAACCGAGTATATATATGTAGAGAGTTCTTCTATTAAGATTATGATAGCATGTGTGGTTATAGCTCCATAAATCTTTTACTTACTTTCTTGCTGGAGTAGCTGACTGTTACCTTATGACTGGATTTCTTATCTTCTGTTTGTTACGATTTTATGGGCCATCCTTTAGGCTTTAAGCAAGAGTACTTGTCCAGCAGAAATCCTAGGTAAAGAATCCTTTGGTTGTTCTTTGGTGCTCCTCAGTATTGCAAGTTCCTTGTCAATGATTGTAAATGGACGGCTCTCAGTATCAGTGTTTAAGTAGTCAACCAGCCACGCATTATGGTTGTTGATTGGCGGAGGAATAAACCATGTGACCTCACCTAGTCTATAAATTTAGGTGGTGTATTGTAGCACACCTGTCAAAATATTCCAACACTGTTTCTTGTGGCTGGGACATTTCTACTAACTTCTATTTCTTGTGGTCTGTAATCTGTAGCTAGGCAATTCTTTTCACTTCTGTTGACTGTCTATTTCTGGTTTTGCCAAGGCCACCATTGAGTCATATAGAGACAACCAAGCCATATATATTTCATGATTCAATTTTTATTCAGAACCAGAACTTTCTCAGTCTAGGATACTTCAGACACTTTTTACTTAAATCTTTTTTTTTCTACTCTACAAAATTTTCAAGTTTTTTCAAAGTAATAAATACTGCATTCAGTTATAAAACATTTTTAGTTAGGAAAAGTAATACAGAGAAGTCCAGAGAAATATTCAGTTCCAGCTAATGTTTACATTTTAACGCTTTTCAGAGGGACTGACTACATTTGGTCTGAATCTAATAATACGAATTGACTGTTGAAAAGAATGAACTCTATAAATTTGTTTTAATTCTGATTCAAATTTAAATTCAAATAACCTTAACTCTTTATCTTCCAGAGTGCCTCAAACCGTCCAACAATCAAAATACCAGAACCCCCTCCATGAAAACGTTTGAGATCATCAGCAAAAATTGTTTAGTTAAAAAAGAGAAATGAATTAAATGAATACATTTCTATTCAGTAGTAAAGGATCAGCAATACAATTCTAGCTTGTCAACCATTTGGAACATGGTTATTGCAGATGGCAGTGGTAGATAAAGGGTTAAACCTGTTAAAATTTAGAATTAAATTCAGTCTGGAGTTGGTTAAATCAGGTTTTAGATTTATATTTTCTTGCTGACTGGTTGGATTTAATGGAGTGTCAACTCTTGTGTTATTCTATTCATTCTTGTTGGGTATTTACATTTTTCTCAAACTGATTTTTTTTTAAACAGATTTTTTATCTATTTAACCCATAACAGGTACTACCACTCCAGGTCAGAATGGATTTGGGAGTAATGGCAATAAAGGAGCACTCCACACTTCCCAGAACTCCAGAATTGGAACCTCACCACTAGATGCAGTTTAACATCATACCCAGAACACTTTTGTTTATTTTTTTGTTATGCAATTCAAAATTAGTATCAAATCTTTAAAAAATAACAATAGATGATTTATGAATAAAATTAGTTAATTCTAATTAATTAGCTAATTTAACAATTACGTAACTAAAATATTACTTTTTACTTGATATATATACAAGGTGTATCAAAAAAGTATTGAGATTTTTTGTACTTTTTGACACACCTTTTATTCTGAGAAAATTAACATTCCATTCATTCTTCATTTCTATCTTGGTAAATACAGCTTCAATCTCGATACTTTTATGACACACCTTTATATATATATATATATATTATATATATATATATATAGTTTTCCTGAGGAAGGTGTACCTTGAACACCGAAACCATGAATTTTTCAATTTATTAATAAATTCATTCTGTGAAATACTTTCTCAGTCAGTAGAGCATCCACCTAGGAATCATAAGGTTCCAGGTTCAATACAGATCACCGCTAACTCAGTGCATGTGTAGCATGGCTTGGGTAATCTTATCTTAACTCAGCAAAACAATCTCCCTGATCAAAGGCTAGTGAAAAGGGGATAGACTCCCTCGATGTTTAGCTGATAATGACAATAGGCCACTTTACTTTTAACATTTACATAGGAATCTATCTTTTCTCACTCCATCTACTGGTAAATAGACTGGCTTCTTGGTTAGGCAACTAATCTAGGAGAAAGAAAACTGTGAACCAATTTTATTCTGCTTTAAAACTTACCTTGTGTCACATACTTCCCATTGCAGAATCTATCAACTGTTAAATAGACTTGCTTCTTTAGCCTTGGTTAGGCAACCAATCTAGGAGAAAGAAAACTCTGAATTTGAACCAACTTTTACTCTGCTTTAAAAATTTACCTTGTGTCACATCCTTCCCATGGTGGAGAGGTTGGGTAAATGCATACATTTGTGAATTTCCTTATTCAATATTCTATCTGTTTAAATCAAGGCAAATATAAGTCATGAAATACTTATATTGACATGTTGATTGGTGGGTTTGAAAAGTTTAGACAGACAATGAACCATCTAAACCAAAAAGACAAACATAATCCTAACTAACAAAGAACAAAGGATCTATCAAGTAAATATATCTCTGTTACAGTGAACCATAGTGTGAATCTGAATGAGATGGTGAAAAAAAACAAAAACAAAAAAAAAAAAAAAGAAAGGAACTATTACCAAGAGATTTGGAAATATGTGTGTGGCAATTAGAGAGAGTCTCAAAAGTTCCTCGTGGGAAACGCGGAACAAAATAGGAATCCTGAAGAAAATGAGAACCGCAAAAACTGCTGCACTATTACGAAATGGCAAGGATGCAGAGAAAGGTGTTGGAGATCAGGAGGAGATATGGTGTCTCCAGTATTACTGAGTAGAGAATTCTAATCATGAGACAAAGGGAACAGAAGAACACGAACAAAGATGATAAAACCATAAAGAAGAAAAAGAATGAAAAAGAAAAAAAAAAAAGAGGGGGAGGGATATATTGATTAAGGGGACAAAAATGAAAAATGCATAATGTAATCTTTCCTAAACAAATATCACCTGAAAATATTCTGACTTTTCCATTTTGTGAGTACATTTCTGATGTTCATTTTGAATTCAACCTGACTTTTTTTTTTTTTTTATATTATTTATTTTGTTATGTGCTTTTTTTACTTTGTTTTTCATTAGCTACACTTTTACATCTAAGCATATTTTCCTCTTATAATTTCTCGTTTTACAATGAAAATTAGGAAAATTAATATATATATATATATATATATATATATATATATATATATATATATATATTCATAAGGATAAAAGGTGGCTTACCAGTGAATATGGGCACGATCGTTGGGAGGTGCAAAATTCAGGAGTTAAGTCAGTGATATAACAAATACAAAGTGCTCAATACGAAGTAGAGTAAATTTATTATAAACTGGATACAATAGAAACCTACTCGAGTTTCACCATAAGGATCTTCAGGGTTAAATCCACTGAATTAATCGAGGTACCGATTAATTGCAGTCGATCACACGTGTGTGTTCATTGTATTAAATATTACGTTAGATATTAGTAACGTAATATCCAATACAATGAACACACACGTGTGATCGACTGCAATTAATCGGTACCTCGATTAATTCAGTGGATTTAACCCTGAAGATCCTTATGGTGAAACTCGAGTAGGTTTCTATTGTATCCAGTTTATAATATATATATATATATATATATATATATATATATATATATATATTTATTTATTTATCATAGTGTACAATACATTTAAGATGCAATTACTACCATTGGTTTCTAAGCAGCATGCTCACACTGATGCCCTTCATCATGGCAATGCACTGAAATAAATACAGCTCTTACAGAAGTAATCAAGCACTTTACTCTCATTTCTCCAATTATTGGATCTTTTCTGTCCACTAAAGACGATGGCGTGATATCAAAAAAAAAAAAAAATTATCTGCATCTGCAGGTAAATTTTTTTTTTTTTTTCATTTCTCCAATACTAACAAAGGATTAACTCTCTCTCTATATATATATACATATATATATATATAATCAATAATAATGGTATCATGGATATTATAAACTCATAACTATAAGTTTCATGCTTACGCAATCTTCAGATGAGTCAAATGAAGATTGCGTAAGCCTGAAACTTATAGTTATGAGTTTATAATATCCATAATATCATTATCATTGATTATAAATCTGCTCTGCTTTATTAGCATTGAGCACCTTTTTATGCCAATACTTTTCTCATTTATTCTCTATTCATTCTATATTGTGTATATATATATATATATATATATATATAGTTAATGTAGTGTGGACATGGAATCAACGGCCTGGTTACTGACAGTTTCTTGCAGTCAGTAACCAGATGCCATTGACCCCCATGTCCACATTACTTTAACTAAAATATAAATACTCTATCAATGATATTAAGCACTGTTTACTTATATATATAGCATGCATATTATCCATATATATATATAATGTATAAATTAATATTGATAATATAGGGTGCTATATTAATAACTAAATAGTGCTCAATATCTTGGATATAGCATTTATATCTAAGTGAGGGTAGTGTGGACAGAAAGTCAACAGTGCTCGTTAATGGTCAATTTCCCACCTATGCAATTTTCAAACAATGTGCACTTGGTTTGAAAATTGAATAGGTTAGAAATTTTCAGTAACTAAGCACTGTTGACTTCATGTCTAAACTATTGTAATTATATATTATATATATATATATATATATATATATGAGAGAGAGAGAGAGAGAGAGAGAGAGAGAGAGATAGATAGATATCCAAAAGAACAGATGAGTTGGTGATGGGAATGATTCTTTTCAGGAGCTTATTTTTCTTCCATACAGATTTGTGTATATATATATATATATATATATATATATATATATATATATATATTGCCTGTACCAAAAATTTATTCATATATATATATATATATATATATATATATATATACACACACACACACATGCATATATAAATCTATATAAAATAAACCCTTTCAATATATATATATATAATATATATATATATATATTCTTATCTTTCACAGAGACATATGGGAAGATTCTTTCAAGTCCTCTAGAGAGCTCAATGCATGACAATTTTAAAATTACATAATACCAAGCAATATTTACAATTCCATATTAATGAAAATCTTAAAAACCTGTCATATTCACTCATTATACATTTTTTTCAACAAACCCCTATATATATATATATATATATATATATATATTTCTCAATTTGTTTACACCTTACATTTGAACAGATATATTCGCCTAATTCATTAATTATCAACTAATTAATTTTCAAATTAGGTATGACTTCAATTAAGCACATATTATCCCAAAAATTGTCGGCTATCGCCATATCAAACACACTGTTTGCGTACTCTCATATATATATATATATATATATATATATATATATATATATTAGGGTATATGAAAATTATCATTGTTTTTAGACTTTTACTCCATTGCATTTTACATGTACACATCTACAGACTATCTTTGATTCCATTAGTTTAGCTCAGTCAGTAGAGCATCCGCTTAGGGATTACAAGGTTCCAGGTTCAATATTAGTCCTTGCCAACTCTCCGCATGAATAGCACCACTTGGGTAATCTGATCTGTACGGTAAAGCAGGAAGCTGACAGTATGTGTGGTGCTCCAGCAACACAATAATCACCCTGTAATACCGTTCATGAAAAGGGGATAGATTTCCTCGCTGTCAGACTGATATCAACAAGAAGCCACTCTTCCAACTTAACTTTACTTATAAATTATATCTACTTATGTATCACCCTCAAATTCCACAGTTTTTTTTTAATTCTCTAGCAAGGTCCTGGTATTTGTCTATCTTTTCGTTTTCTTTCATCTTCACCCTGGGATCTGCTGGGACTGCAAAATCTACTAGTTGACAAGTTCTCTTTTTCTTGTTAATCAATACTAGGTCTGGTCTTCTGGCTGGGATAAGGTGATCCATCTTTATCTCAAAGTCCCAGAGAATTTTATGCATTTCATTCTCAAGAACAGATTCTGGTTTATGCATATACCAATTTGTTGCATGGTCTAAATTTCGTTTCTTGCACAATTCTAAGTGGATCACCATTCCAGCCCAGTCATGCCTACGCTTGTATTCTCATTGTGCTAGTTTCCTACATTTGCTTAATACATGATTGATAATCTAATCTCTGTCTCCACACACCCTACATTTGCTGTTTTGTTGTGTCACTACCACCACGATTATTATTATTATTATTGTGTACTAAAAGATACTGATAGTAGCTGAATTTTTTTTCTGGAACTTTCACTGTATAACATTCAATCTATTCTATTGATATTTACCCAGGAATTAAGTGCATTAACAATAAAGGAGATTATGTTGAAAAATAGATATTTTTTCTCTGATTTTTCTAGATGAGGCTTGATAATTAGTATTATTTGGATTATTTGGACTATTGTCCTTATCTTTATTGTTATCTGTACAACGTTTTGGCCGATGTGCCCTCCGGTCTTCTTCAGGCATTTCCAGAGTTCAAAAAGGTTCCAGAGTCTGATGAGCAATTCCTGAAGAAACTCGGAGGGCATATCGGCCAAAATGTTGAACAGCGAACAATAAAGATGAGGACAACAGTCCGAATAATCCAAATAATAATAATAGATATTTGTTGCGTAAAGCAAATGCTTTTTCATCAACAAAGTGTAGACTTACTGATGCACATCCATTTATAAATGAAATTAAACCTCTCAGCTGTCATCCCACTGCTCTGTTATCGAGTAAGTACCAACATTGGTTTGGACAACTTTATAGTTGGATACTTTCTCCATTACTTTTATTGAATTGTTTCTTTTTGGAGTGGAGTGGTCATGTTGACGAATAGACAGTTCTTCTTATTCTCTCTTTCTGTCGTTGTTTCTTTTGGCCTTTGAATGTAATGTCTAGCTTATTTGACTTTGATCTCTTTATTAGTCTGGATGGCCATGTCCCAAAGGATGGTAACAACATTGTTCTCAATGACCTTGTCTGGCCAGTGCTCATACCATGTCCCTGGCAGCCTTAACATGTTATTCGCAACAGATCTATCTCCAAAGCTCACGTATTTTGCTGCATTTGATTTTTGTATTTTATTAAGGAGCAAATGAAATCACCCAGTGAGACAATCTTATTGTCAAAGATATATTAGTAAAGTTATCATCGTGTTGATATCAGCCTGACTAGGTTCTGGGTTCAATAACAGCCCTTGCTAACTCGGCACATTAGTAGCACAGCTTGGATCTGTGCCATAAAGTGGGGATCTGATGGTAGGTGAGGTACTCCATCTCAGATACAAAAACAATCTCCCAGGTCTAGCATTAGCAAAAATGGGATAGACTCCCTCACTTTTGATGATATTGGTTTATTTGTCTAATGGCATATAAACCTTAATAGATTATGTAATGCCAAAGCCATCATTGTATAAGAACAGTAGTAGTTCTATTTAAGCCATAGCTGAGGGGATGAGGACATTCATACCTTTCCCAAGGGTATTCATCCAAAAGTGAATGCAATAGCACAACTAGTGTTCAATCTCACTTGCAGTCCAGCACATTAACCACAACAATTCCCCCCACATATAATGGTTTTTATGTTAGTGACAAAGACATTTTGTATCAGGATTCAAAGAACAAAATATGTTTGTCTGAATTTCTGAGATGAGGCTTGATAATTTTTGTTAATAGGATTTTTAGGACTGTTATCCTCATCTTTATTGTTATATACACAACATTTCAGCTGATGTGCCCTCCAACCTTCTTATTTCTTGTTGATCTCAAGAACCCTATTTACCCAACCCATTTGCAACAAGTAGGATATGACTCAAGGTCATAAGTATGGGGCATCCAGTGAAGATCAAACTTGCTATTCAATAGTAGTGGATCTGCAAGACTAGCTTGCTAACCATTACACCACAATGGAATGCTCACAATCTGACAGAAGAATATTTAATACTATATTTACTATTTCGTCTTATCAGTATAATCCATTTGCTGACTTGCCAGCCCAACAGTAGTCCTTGATGATATAGGTGCTTCTGTTTAGGAAGGAGTGAAGGATTCTAATAATGGGAGGCTCAAGAGAAAAAAGTATGACAACTTATATTTCTGATTGCACACTAAGCATTTGGCATAATTCTAAATAAAAAAGCTGTAAAAGGCTGAGGTATTTCTTTAAAAAATGCAGAGTCAATGAGCAAGGGGGATATCATACCCAGGCCAGTAGGTCTACAGGGAGCCCCAATAGCAAAAGGGAGACAAAAAAAGAATATGACTAATTCAGAAATAAAGAGGATCCAAAAGAAAATTTGTTTTCACCTGATAAAATTACTCCCATGCACATATATATCCTCAGAAAAAAATCACTTGAACATAATTAAATCAAGTATTGCCTACATGATCATCAAAAATACCTGGGTTTTTGGGGTTTTTTTTGTTCAACCCCAAATTGGAAACCCTGAAAATGTTTCAATTACAAAGGAAGAGAAATGAACAGGGAATTATGTAGACCTGGTCATGTAAAAAAAATTGGCATACATAAGACAGGTTTTTTTTAAGGATACAGTGGTAGCTTGACTTATGAGGTTAATTCATTTTGTTCATAACTCAATTTCCTCGTATATCAAATCAATTTTCTCTATTGAAATAAACTGAAATAGCATTAATTCATTCCAGTGACCGCCCCCCCCCACCCCCGTCAAAGAAAAATATCCTAATTTTTTTTCTTACATTTTTTAAATTCTTTATTTTTTTTATATTAGTGTTGGTTGTTGTTGAAGATGTGGCATCAGTAAGAATACTTTCTTGAAGAACAAAGAGTCTCATTATGAAGTAATAGTTAGCAAGCTAGTCTCACAGATCTATTACTACTGAAAAATTAATTTGATCCTTACTGGATGTCCTATACTTGCGACCTTGTGTCACATCCTACTTATCACTTTCAATAACCTTACTTCTTAATTTTTTTATATCAGCATCGGTCGTTGTTGAGGATGTGGCATCAGTAAAAATAAGGACATTCTATCATGATGTAATGATTAGCAAGTTAGTCTTGCAGATCCATTACTACTGAAAAGTAAGTTTGATCTTCACTGGATGCCCCATACCTGTAACAGTGTCACATGCTTTTGCTTAATATGACATACAGGGCTCAAATAGATTCAGGCATTACATCATGGTGTAATTGTTAGCAAGCTAGTTTCACAGATCTTTTACTACTGAATAGCAAGTTTTATCCTTGCTGGATGCCCTATACTTGATATATACTGGATGCCCTATATACTATATATAGTATATATAGTATATATATATATATATATATACTATATATATATATATATATATATATATATATATATATATATATATATATATATATATATATATAGTATAATACTATATATATATATATATATATATATATATATATATATATATATAGTATATATACTATATATATATATATATATATACTATAGTATATATATATATATATATATATATATATATACTATATATATAGTATAACATATAATATATATATATAGTATATATTTATATATATAATATATAGTATAAATATATACTATATATATATATATAGTATAATATAATATATATAATATATATATATATATATATAACTATATATATATATAGTATAAACTATATAACTATATATATAGTATAACTATATATATATATAGTAAACTATATATATATATATATATATATAGTATAAACTATATATATATATATATAGTATAGTATAAACTATATATATATATAGTATATATATATATATATATATATATATATATATATATATATAAACTATATATATATATATAGTATAAACTATATATATATATATATATATATATATATATATAGTATATATATATATATATATATATATATAGTATATACTATATATACTATATATATATATATATATATATATATATATATATATATATATATATGGTATATACTATACTGGATGCTCTATACTTGAGACCTTGTGACACAAGGTCTCAAGTATAAGGCATCCTTTTGCTTAGTCTGTCATAGAGGGCTCAAATAGACTAAGGCATCCCATCATGGTATAATTGTTAGCAAGCTAGTTTCACAGATCTTTTACAACTGAACAGTGAGTTTGATCCTTGCTGGATGCCCTATACTTGAAACCTTGTGTCACACTTGTGATGAATGGGTTGTATAAATACCTACTTTCTTGCAAAAGGATTAAGATAAATATGTAAAGATGTCTTTAATCAAATTTCTCTTTGAATTAAACAATAGACATTGACTGTCATTGGTTCATTGTGGTAAGAATGGCAACAGTACATTTTTAGCCAGAAAAGATTTAAGAACCATCTGCAAGTTGTGAGAAAATAAAAGAGAAAGAATCAAGTTGACTTTTTCTTCTTCTTAGATAAAATGCTCATAAGAAAAGAAAGATAAAAAAACATTATTATTGTCAGACTTCCAGTATTTTAAGAGCAGGAAGAAAAAAAAATTCTACTGAAAGGGAAGAATAAATATTTTTGCATTCAAAGAGAAAATTCTTGATGCAGAAAAATATTCTAAACTTTATAAATAGTTCAGCAAATTTCTTTTCTTGTTTTTGTGACTAAAAATGACAACAAAGTATAAAGTAATCAGTTTTATCTATTTGCCCATTTTTGTCTCTCATTTTTTTCTGTTAAAAAATTCAAATAATAAATGATTTTTCCTGCTATTAATCTCTAACTTTTTTCTTTGTCATTTCACAAATTCTGCTTTTTTTTTCTTTCCTGGTGAAAATAATGGTTCAGCGACTCAAAAGAAAAGACACATTTTTGTAAATAACCAAAAACTGACTCAAAACTTAATTTCTCTTAAGTATATAAACCAAAAATCCTTTAAATAATCACATGTATTCAGCCAACTCCTCTGTATTAGATGCAACACAAAGTCATTTTTAAAACATGCTGGACACTGCAGAAGAAGCAAGGACGAACTCATAAGTGACATTCTCCTGTGGTCACCTATATATGGACACACCAATATAGGCCAACCAGTAAAAACCTACATCAATCAGCTCTGTGCTGATTCTCAATGCTGTGCAAAGGAACTCCAAGGAGTAATGACTGATAGGGACAGTTTGCAAGAGTGAGTCATGGATGTGTGCTGCCAGCATGGCCTGATGATGATGATGATTCTTACTTATTTTATCTATAAATACATATATATATTTACCAACCCCTCCGCACAAACAGGATGTGACACAAGGTCAATTTCTTAAGCGGTGTTTAACAGGTTTGAATTTAGACTTTTCCTTCTCCCAGATCATTGCTATGCCAAAGTTAGAGTCCAGTATTTAAAAAGTCTTGAACAAGTCATGGAAACAACACCCCACAAGGAAGAAGTTGTTCGGCCACTTGCCCCCTATCTCACAAACCATTCGAGTGAGATGGACAAGACATGCTGGACACTGCTGGAGAAGCAAGGATGAACTCATAAGTGATGTTCGCTTGTTGAAGCCAACACATGGACATGCTAATGTGGGCTGCCCAGCCAGGACCTACATTGACCAGCTCTGTAAAAATACTGGATGCTGTGCAGAGGACCTCCCAGGGATAATGAATGATAGAGAAGGTTGGCGAGAGATTCCCATGGATATCCGTGCTAATTACACGACATGATGATGATACTTGAATTTAACCAGATACTATATAACCCAGAAAAGGCCAGGAATATACAGCTAGAATATTCAGCAGGATTCCCATTTTATTTAATTAGATGGATTTATTATTCCGAAAGTTATTTTGATATCACTAACATTTTTTTTTTCCACATTTCACCGATTTTATTCTTTGGTCTTTCTTGAATAAAAAAAACAAAACAAGTATGTATTTACCAACCTTTCTACACAAATAGGATGTGACACAAGGTGAATTTTTAAATAGATTTTAACAGGTTTGAATTCCCTTTTCCATCTCCTAGATCACTTTAACAAAGTTTAAAGAACACAGTCTTTAAAAAGTGTATACTTAAATTTAGTCAGATACTATATAACCTGGGCAAGGCAAAGAACATACAGCTAGTATTTAAATAATTTTGTTCTGTATTGTTATATATACACACACAACTAACAGTAACTTATGTAAATCATTTTTTATCCATTTATCTATGAGCTAAAAATAATCTAAGTCATGAATAAATTATGACAATTCATTTTTTCAAGTTTAAAATAACAGAAATTTCTATTTCTAATAAATCACCAGGGTAACATTCCATATCCACCAGTGAATAATTACAAAAGTCTTCTGTTTTTTGGGGTTTTTTCATATTTGAACCAGATTGGTCTCTGTCTAAAAAAAATAAAAAACATTTTTTTTTCATGACTAATATTTATTGCTTAGGATTCAGAAGACCTATATATCTGGCTATTTCCTCCCTTGCTTTCCTTGCTGTACCTTTCTCTGTATGTATATATGTATATACATATTTATTTTATTTTTTTGTTATTCTTTTTTTATATTTTTGGAAAAATGAAAATAAAGTGCTCGATCATGGGTGTAAGAGCTGTATTTATTTATTCATTATAGTGTACAATACATTTAAGGTGCAATTGTTACCAATGATTTCCACGCAGCACGTTAGCCACTTTTCTTCAAGATAATGTGCCAAGAACAGGAGCATGACCTTGAAGAAAAGTGGCTAACCTACTGGGCCAGTTTAACTCAATCAGTAGAGTATTCTGCCTCAGAACCATAATGTCTCAGGTTTAATAGTAGCCCTCACCAACTCAGTGCATGAGATGAGTAGCACAGCTTGGATATGTGCTGTATAGTGATATTAGGTGTAGCGCTTGACCTCAAATGCAAAAATAATCTCCCTTGTCTAGTGCTAGTGAAAAGGGGACAGACTCCCTCACTCTCTGGTTGATACTGATAATAGGCCACCCTGCTGACTTCTGGGTTCAATACTAGTTCAGGCCAATTCAGTACATGAATAGCATATCTTGGGTAATCTGATCTGTGCAGTAAAGTGGGGAGCTGATGGTAGGTGTGGCACTCTACCTCAGTAAAAACTATCTCCCTGGTCTAGCACTGGCAAAAAGAGGATAGACTCCTTTGCTGTCTGGCTGATATTGACAATATGCCACTTAACCAATTAATATAATATATTATATATATATATATATATATATATATACAAGGTGTCATAAAAGTATCGAGATCGAAGCTGTATTTACCAAGATAGAAATGAACAATGAATGGAACATTCATTTTTTTTTTTTCAGAATACAAGATGTGTCTTAAGAGTGCCGAGTTTGAAGCTGTATTTACCAAGATAGAAATGAAGAATGAATGGAACGTTAATTCTTTCAGAATACAAGGTGCATCAAAAAGTACAAAAAATCACATGACACACCTTGTTTATATATATATAATATATAGAGAGAGAGAGAGAGAGAGAGAGACAGACAGAGAGAGAGAGAGAGAGAGAAAGGGAGACAGAGAGAGAGAAGGATAAACACCGTTTTTATATATGTGGATACTTTCTCTCTTACTTTTATTGATATAGCTTGGATAAGTTTCTGACCTTTCATGTAGCAATCTGATACTCAACCACTGGACAATGTATGCAAGTGTTTATGTGTGTTTAATAATTGGATACTTTCCGTCTTAGCTTTTATTGAAGTGTTTCTTTCTAATGTAATAGACATCAATGATGATGAACATACATTTCTTTTCAGTTTTTATTTCTCATTGTAATTGTCTGGTTCATTCAGCTTTGATCTCTTTTATTGGTCTGGATGGTAACAGCCCACACTAATGTTCTCACTGACTGGGTGTGGTTGTAACTTGGGGGTTATTCTTTGCAGTTTGATCTTGTATTCTCCCAGATTAACTATTCTCAGATATTCTGCAGCACTATTGGACATTACCAAATCCAAAGAGTCTGAAGAAAAAAGAAAATAGTTAATACAATACTTGATGATGTCTGAATATCTAAAATCATCGTTATCATCATCAAGACATACTGACACCATGGATTCCCTAGACACTCTCTTTCACTATCCATCTCTATCAGTCATTGCTCTTGGCAAGTCCAATATATATATATATATATATATATATATATATATATACAAGTTTTGTTGAACTGTACAGACAATTCTTGTCGGACAAGTTTTTGGTTGATTCTTTCTAATTTTCGGGCAATCTTTTTGGTGTCGGGATGTAACTGGTGTAACAGTCCACTAAAGGTTTCAAAACGAGCGCTTTCAGCAATACAGTTTAAAACTGGTAGTGGGAGGTTGTATGAATGGTAGTGGTTCAAGCGAGTGATGCAGTAGTGATTTACTACCAATTGTTATTACCTCCCACTTCTAATTCCTTGCTACTACTCGTTCTTGTTAAAAACGAAACCATACCATCGTTTCCTACCTGATGATGGCAAACTGTATTGCCGAAAGCGCTCGTTTTGAAACCTTTGGTGGACTGTTACATCAGTTACACCCCAACACCAAAAAGATGGCCCAAAAATTAGAAAGGATCAACCAAAAACTGGTCCGACAAGAATTGTCTGTACAGTTCAACAAAACTTGTATAAAAGAAAAAATGCTGCCAAAATACACTTATTTTAATATATATATATATATATATATATATATATATATATATTATTTTAGTGGAGGTGTGTGGTGTAATGGTTACCATCATAGGAAAGGGACACGATGAGATGTTCAAATCCTGGACAAGGCTGTTAGCATTTCACATAGCACTAATATCCTTCAAAACCCTCCAGTTATGGGTAAATAGTAGAGCAATATGGACTCTTTAACCTTAGTTAGGCAAACAGTCTAGGAGAAAGAAAACACTGAATTCAAACTTGTTTAACTCTGCTTAAGAAATTGACCATGTGCTACATCCTACTCTTGTGGAGGTAAATATATATATTCTGAGTTTTTCTTCTCCTATTAGTTGCCTTTCTTAAAAAAAAAAAGTATGAGGATACTAGTTCAAAATGACTCATGAATTTTCATATTTGTTTGATTTTTTTAAATTATTTATATATATTTTTTAATTTATTTATTTTTTTTTTTTAGAAAAAAGAAAATAGATGTTTCACTTCACTGACTTTGGTATAAGGTCATGTTTTTAGAGCACCCAATAAGAAATATGTTTTAGACATATACAACAGAATTACAGTAACAACTCTTATTCCATTCTTTTTACAATTATTCATCTCCTCTTTTAATTTTTACATTATCTTTCAAGTTTTTTTCTATATCTAATTATTTGAAAACCTTTAAGTTGCACCTCGACATCCAATGGATGCTGTGTAGAGAACCTGCCAAGAGCAATGGCCAATAGGGATAAATGGTGAGAGAGAGTCAAGGGAATTCATGCTATCAGTACAACTTGATGATGATAATGATGAAACTGTACAATTCAAAGTTACTCTGGAGGAAGTAGTCATACAACTTAAAATTCCAATGGCACACACCAAGCAATAACAATAATTAGAAATTTTAACAATTTTAAAGAGTAGAATGCTGGGTCTATGAGAGGAGGGTTCATTGGGTGCATTGTGTTAAGGCCTGGGGGGTCTAAATGAACCTGAAAGAAAATTTATACCCTCTTGAAAAAAATTCTTCTTGGAGACCCTGAATTAAATTTAATCAACTTTAGGAATTTGACTTAAGACTTTTACTGTAGTGTCATTGAACTTTTTGAAATTAATCCCTGATTCATGTCAAGATTATGAAAATTATCTATGTCATTATCACAATAAAATAAATCACTATCAGTGGTTAAAGCACATAAATGGGTTATATATATATATATATATATATATATATATATATATATATATATACATATATATGTTGAAAGGAAAAATAAATAAAAGAAAGAAAATGTTGAATGGATAAAGTAGGTTTAATATGAGTTTACTAACACCTATTTCAGCCAGGAATTTGTTTATATACACATGTATTCTATTTATTATTATTTTAAATATAAAACAAAATAATAATAATAGAAAATTATAAAATATCTAAGCATACATTTCCTGGCCAAAACATCTGTTAGTAAAATCATATTAAATCAATTTTATCCATTCAACATTTTCTTTCCTTTATTTATTTATCCTTTCAACATATTCTTGGATTCATTTACATTTTCAACTTACACACACACACACACATATATATATATATATATATATATATATATATATATAGAGAGAGAGAGAGAGAGAGAGAGAGAGAATTCTTTATTTTTCATTTCTTAACTCTACTGGTGTGAGAAAATAAGATAACTCAGTTTTCAAAATAAAATTTCAAACTGACATCTGGGGAAAAAAATTTTAAAAAGAAAAGACCATCACACCCTAATTTCTGAAAATAATCATCATTATTGTATGTAGCATCCAAAAGAAAAAAACACCAAAGGACTTTGCTAAGTTATATATGTAAAAAGTGCTCAATACACGAAGTAGAGCATAATTATAAGGACCTACATGAGTCAGATACTATGTACCAAGGTTTCACCCAAATGGTTCTTCAGGATAATTCTTATAATAACAAGAACCATTCAGGTGAAACCGCAGTTGATAGTATCTGACTCATGTAGATCCTTTTTATATATATATATATATATATATATATATATATATATATATATATTCTATAATATAATGAAGGACAGCAAATAAGAAAAGTGTATGCATTGAAAGAGTGCTCAATGCTATAATAGCAGACAAGGTTTAAAACCTAAAATATAAAATCATGGATACTATGTTAAGTTTCATGTGTATAATAGAATCTTATAAGATGTGAGAATAGTAAAAAATAATTAAGTGTTTGTATATCATGATGTATGTTCACATGGTTAAATCTTTTATAGGAGATGTTTACTCAAAACATCACATGTTTAGGTATTATTGCATATGACATTTATATGTGATAAAAAGATAAAATTAAACAAAAAATAAAATTTGATAAATAGAATAAAATAAATAGAATAAATAAAGAATAAATATAAAATAAAATAGAAATAAGAAATAAAAGATACAAAAATGAAAACAAAAATAATAGGAAAAAAGATATATACACATATATATATATATATATATATATATATATATATATATATATATATATATATAATATAATATATATATATATATATGTGTGTGTGTGTGTGTGTGTGTGTGTGTAGGGTGGTCAACATTTTAAAAATATAGCTTTATTAATAATAATCATAATCATAATTAATAATCAATGTTTTTTTTGGTAGATTGTGCCAGCTGTTTTATACATGATTCAATTATTCATATGGTCCATTTGAATAATATATATATATATTATATATATATATATATATATAATATCATTTAAGTTTTCGTGTATGCTTCTAAATTATTTAGTTAAAAATTAATGGTAAAATGAATGGATGGATGAAATAAAATGAATGAATGTATGAAATGATGGGGGACAGATGAAAAATCCTTTCCAAGGGACCCCTCTCAAAAGTATTAAAACACTTTTTGAGAGTGAGGTCCCTGATAGAAAGTTTTTCTCATCTATTATTAGACTCCTTTGAAGCATCAAGTTAATACAATTATTCTATAAGTTATTAGAGAAGATAAAATCCGTCTCTTGCCTTTGTAATATCTGTTGAGAATGGGTTTGAATTTTTATATAAAAGTGTTTTAATACTTTTGAGAGGGGTCCCTTGGAAAGGATTTTTCATTTATCCCCCTCATTTCATTTATTTTATTTCATCCATTCATTCATTTTACCATTAATTTTTAACTATATATATATATATATATATATATATATATATATATATATATATTTATTTAACAACCCTTCTGCATGAGCAGGATATGACATGAGGTCAATTTCTAAAGTGGAATTTAACTGGTTTGTATTCAGTTTTCTTTCTCCTAGACTGGTTGCCTAACCAAGCTTCAATAGCCCAATCTGCCATACTATTTACCCATAGCTGGAGGGAGAATTGTTAGATTCATACCTTTCTCAATGGTATTAGTGCTATGTGAAATGCAAATAGCCTTGTCCAGGATTTGAACTCTCTCACTGATTATTATTTATTTCTAATTCAGACTGTGAATCTTCGTTTTTAAGGCATTCATCTTCATTCCGATCTCCCCTGCTGAAGTTTGCATAATTTCTAATAACAATCTTTCCAATAATAATCAATTACACAGATACATTATTTTACAGCCCTGTCAGCTGGACACCGACTGCACCTCTACAGAGGGGTAAGAACCCCCCCAATGGAGCCACCTATTGGCCGTGGGAGGGGGAAACTCGTGATGCTTAAAGACGGAATCCTGGTGGATGAGCAGTTATGACATGCAACACTCCACTTAGACCCTTGCTTAGGCTAGACGGGCGGTCTGAGCGGGCCCATCTGATCAATTGGCTGGTCATGTCAAGCCTTAGCATCTATATGATTGCCCCAACCTTATTACCCTTATGGCAAGCCCCAACCCTTTTTATCATTTGGGTGCTAGAAAGCAGTAGCTGAGGGTTTTCATGTCCTGAGATGTTAAACTCTATATGATAGTGAGGTTCCAGTTTTGGAGGTTTGGGGAATGTGGAGCACCCCTTCATTACCATTGCTCCCTGATCCACTCTGACCCAGAGTGGTAGTATCTGTTAGGGTCCCATCTATGGGTTAAATAGAAAAACATGAGTTTATTAAAAAAAACTGGTATCCATTAAGAATGAATTTATTTGAAAACTTCATTGGCATTAAATGACCCAGTGAGGTTGATATGCCATAAAACAAAACAGACCAAATCAAATGTTTAAATTGCAATAAACAATACATAGGAAACATGAAACCACAAAAATAATTGGAATAAAAAGTTTAACCAGAGGAAATTGACAGTGATACAAGACCATTTGGCAAAACTGAATACAGAAACAAATAGTAGCTTGATAATGTCATGTAAAACACAATGGATAAACTTCTTTCTTGGACACAATACCCCTGGCAAAGATTATGAAATGATCACATTTAGAGAATCTTCCCTTAAGATTAACAAGATTAAATTATTTAAATTGATGGCATATTTTTCCAAGTGATGCAAGTTGTATTAAAAACAAATCTATGTGCACAAAAGAGACAGAAAATGGAGAGTTGAATAATTCATTAACAAAGCAGATTGTGGAAACTAATCAATATTTTGATTTCAAAGATTTTTTTTTTAATGTTAAATCTAGCATTATTTCAAACTATGACACTATTAAATAGGGACCTGTTTTTTTCTTTTTCCACTTATGCCTTTACTTAGTCAAATTTGTGTTAAAATATTAAAAGATATCTTATGTTGATTAGTTGATTTTTGGGTTTGTTTTTTTTGTTGTTTTTTTCAATATGTTATAGTAAATACATTACACTTTATATTTATGATCTAAAATCAAAATAAATTTTGAACACTATACAAATAAACAGTCAAGTAAGATAATGCCATAAGTTAAAAACTTCTTAAATAATTTCAAAGAAATTACATCACACAGTTTTGAAATGGAATGCTAACAGCCATGCAAATGCTAAGTTCTCTCTTTTTCCTTCCACATTCATATTTGAATAGCATTCAAAAGCTAAAGAATATCAAAGTTTACAGATCACTGTTTCTTAAGATTTTTCTATATAATTGAATATGAAGAAAATCCTGATAATAGTTTGCTAAACAAACTGAAACCTTATAACTTTGGCTCTTATAATAAAATATTATCCTCTGAACATCTTGTTGTTCACATCTATATTTACTTACATACCATTGGATCTATTTCCATTTGTTCATATATATATATATATATATATATATATATAATATATTAGTGTGTACGGAAATAACTTAGTCGAGTTTCACCATAAGGATCTTCAGGGTTAAATCCACTGAATTAATCAAGATATTGATTAATTACAGTTAATTGTGTGAGTTCATGTTGTAATTACAACATGAACTCCTGTAATTGACTGTAATTAATCAATATCTTGATTAATTCAGTGGATTAAACCCTGAAGATCCTTATGGTGAAACTCGACCAAGTTATTTCTGTACACACTATAATAATAAATCCGTTCTAATTACATATTGAGAACTTTATATTTATTATAATGCTGACTTATCCGAATAATACTTATACTAACCAAATATTGAGACCAACCCAATGTTTTTACCGGTAAATAATTCCTTTTATATATATATATATATACATATTTTACACACCTTTATTTATAGCAGACAGTGAGTATAGCAATAGTTATATGAAATGTACTTATTCAATTCCACTTAGTTGGTCTTTTTTCATATTACATAAATTTATCAGCTGCAAGTTGTGTCTAGAAGAGTGACAATAGGACAGAGGATTGAAGTGGGTATTGTTTCCCCAAACTGACTTTCATTGAAATCTGAGTGGAAAGTTCTTCTATAGTTTGTGCTCTTGTATTGATGTAAGAGTTTGTATGGGTGTCAGTTTTAAAGGAAATGGCTTTTCCCAAAGGTTTTGTAGTTAAATGAACATAATAGCTTAGGGATAGAGGTGAAACAATGCTTGGGACTGACTGCCAAAACTTTGCCTCTAAGCTTTTAATGCTATCCTCTCTCTCTCTCTCTCTCTCTCTCTCTCTCTCTCTCTCTCTCTCTCTCTCTCTCTCTTCCTTCTTTGCTCTTTCTTCCAATATATATATATATATATATATATATATATAGGTAGTTTGTATTGTAGAAATGAAAATAAAGTACTTGATTACAGGCGTAAGAACTATATTTCTTTGTTATAGTGTACAATAAAATTAAAAGGTGATTGCTACCATCATTTTCAAAGCAGCAGCTCTATCTCTCTCTCTCTCTCTCTCTCTATATATATATATATATATATATATATATATATATATATATCCCTAGATGTATATATAACTGAATTAAAATTTGTTGTAATGTTTTGCACAGGCACAGTGTCCTGATGATAAGTGGCTCATATGCAGCTTTGAAACCAATGGTAACAACTGCTTTTTAATAGTATTGTACACTATAAAACACACACACACACACACACATATATATATAATTCCATGTATTTACTATATATTTGTAGAAAGATAGGCAAGTATATATATATAATATGTGTGTGTGTGTGTGTGTGTGTGTATGTGTGTGTGAATGTAAATATGTTGTATTCAATTATATATATTGCATATGTTTATATATTCATCATCTTCAGGTCACACTGAGAGGATGGATATTCATGACTCTCTCTCCCCCCTCTCTCCCCTCTCTCTCTCTCTCTCTCTCTTTCTCTCTCTCCAACTGTTCCTACCGGTCACTACTCCTGAGAGGTCATTGTGCAGCATCCAGAAGTTGCACAGAGCTGATTGATGTAGATTTTACTGGTTGGCCTACAGTGGTGTGTCCATGTATAGCTGTCCATAGGAGAACATCATATGAGTTCATCCTTCCTTCTCCAGCAATGTCTCATTCATCTTATTTGGATGGTTTATTTGATCGGGGAAGGTGGCCATACAACTGCTTCCTTATGATGTGCTGCTTCCAAAATCCATTCAACACAGCATGCACTGCTTATGTCACAATACCATCAGGAAATGCATAAGTTTATCAATGAGTATTTAATTTGTAGTCAAAATCTTATTTATTAACAAGGTCTCTATGAAAATCTGATTTGCCTCAAAACAGCCCAAGTTATTAGGGTATTTACTTCGCACCCCACGTATGCGGGTATGACACAAGGGCATTTAATGTGTGACCACCAACGAACCGAAGCTCATAGGATGGTGGGTGCAAAGAATGCATTTATCCCATCAGCATTCCCCCTCAAGGGAGGAGGTGCCTCAGGCACTGGGCAATAAATCCAGCCCTGCCCCTTTAAATCAAGGGGGCAGGTGTTGTTGTGAATTAACAACACAAGTTCAGTGGCCAAAGCCACCAGATACACTGGCTCCAAAAGGCCCGTGTTATTAGTGTGTTTATAATCCTGCAATTTTTCTTTATATCACTAAGAAATAAAGGTTTACATAATATATGGTATGGTTTATTTGCATATTGGTTTTTAACAAAACTGGGTTTAATAAATAATTACTTGTTATTATTGATCTCTAATATTGTCTTAGTCTCTAACGTATCAAAATTAATCCTATGAATGACTTTATATAGAAAACAATTAAAATATAATTAAAATAGGTATAATCTTTTTATATGCATTCTTATTCAATTTTGTTAGTCTTTCTAATTTAATATATTTCATTACATTAAAAGTGAAATACATACACCCAGAGAGTGAATATACTTACTAGTACTAGTAATTTGGATCCCCCCCCCCCTGTTTAAAATCCTTAATGGTCCCTGCAGTAATCTTAGGCAACAAAAACAGATTTTAAACTTGTTTAAATACTTTTGAGCAGTACTTTTTATAGCCTTTAGGTGCAGTGCCTTATAGAAAGTACTGGTCATACATATAAGAGATTATTATCAATATAATTTTTTTTTTTAATTTAAGTATGCTAATTTATCTTGATGAAACTTTTTTAGCCAAAGGCTTTCATTCAGAACTTAGTGAGTCACCTATCTTTTTTTTTTCAACCTACATATACATTCCATTAAAAGAAGGTTATACTTTGTTTGTAATTTCTTTCAAATATCACACTGAACGACATATTTCCTACTTTTTCTAAAATATTTATCTGATTCTTTAATGATAAACACATTGACTGTCTTTCTGCTTTACAACAATTCTTTACAACCATTTCTTAAATATTTCTATATGCAGGCGAGGCATAAACAAGCTTTTATTTTTCATTAAATTAAAAAAATCAATTAAGTTCGGATTTGATAAATGAAAAAAAAAATTGTCTTCATAATTTTAAATGAAACTTTTCTTACAAAATAAACTTTACTGAAAATTCTTTTACAATCCAATAATTAATTATTGTTTACTAAGCTTTTTCTAGTCTGGTATACATGCTTCAGGGTATCCTGGGTATGAGACTAAATTACATCTGATGGTGAGGTTCCAGATCAGGAGATCTGAAGAGTGTAGAGTACACTTTCATTTCTATAATTCCCAGATTTACTCTGACCAGGAGTGGTAATACCTGTTAGGGTCCCACATGTAGGGGTCAAATAGATCTGTTTAAAAATGATTTGTATTTGATAGGTCCATGAGAAAAATTCCAAATTCTTCTTTGTAAAAATAGGATTTTTTTAATACTCAAAAATTTAGAAAGTAGAGATTGATTGATTGATTTTGGCAGCACATCAAGCCATCTAGGGTTATTTTATGCCAAGAAGTTAAGGAATCACAATCATTGTATATTCATATTTACATTTCTTGTGTAGTTATTTCCTTCTTAAGGGTTTTTTTTTTTGGTGGGAGGAGGGTTGCTCTCAGTCCTATCGAATATGAATAATTTATAAACAGATCTATATGACTTATAGATGGTACCCAAACAGGTACTACCAATCCAGGGTATGGCAATGAAGGAGTTCATGCCTCCATGCATGGTCACCTTCATTAAACTGACCTTGTGTCATATATTACAACTAAGAGTGATGTTTTTAAAATTCTAAATGACTGAATATAAAAAGTTTTCTTGCAAAATATCTTTTGAAAATAAATTCATTTTTTTTTTTTCAAAGTTTAGGAGACATAAAAAATTTATCTAATTTCTTTTTCTTTGTTAAATTCTAAACAAATTGTGAATAACAATCTAAAATGAATTTTTTATGTCAAAAATATACAAGGTGTCTCAAAAAATCATTATAGATACTAGCAAGAATATACACTCTCTCCGGACATAGGGGTATTTGAGTCTTGATATAATGAAATATAGGGTGTCCACAAAGTCCAAAGTAATAAAATCGTTAAAGTGCACATGGAATCTATGGATACAAATATATATATGGATATAAATTAGAAAGACTAATGAAATCAAATAAGAATGCATATATAAAGATTCCTTATTTTAATTATATATTAATTAGTTTCTATATAAAATCATCCGTAACATTAATTTGAATATGTTGGAGAATAAAACAATAATGTTAGATCAATAACACCAAGTAATTATTCATTAAACTTGGTTTTGTTAAAACCAGTATGCAAATTAACCACACCATATATTATGTAAACCTATTTCTTAGTGATTTATAAGACACGTTGCAGGATTTTAAACCTACTAATAACATGGGTTGTTTTAAGGCAAATCTTAGATTTTCATAGAGACATTGTTAATAAATAAGATTAATTATTCTATGCATATTAATGATTTTGACTGTAAATTAAATACTCATTGATAGTATATGCAATACCTGAGGGTATTGTGACATAAGCAGTGGCATAGTTTGGGTTACAGACAGACAGACACTGAATCTCCATTATAATAAGATATGTTATACTCCCATAATTTTCATGGAAAATCAATTACAAATAATTCTTAAACAGATCTATTTGACCCATAGATGGGACCCTAATACTCAAGGGTATGGCAATGAAGTAATAAATATACAGAACTGAAACCTCACAGTTAAGTTCAGTTTAGTGTCATAGCCATTTTTATTATTTCTTTTTATGTGTTAGGAGTCTTAGCACTGTACAGAGAATACAGTCAACGTATTCTAAGCCTCACTGACAGGGCATTTGGAAAGTAGAGAAATTCTTATTGGTCTATTCAGCAAATATATTTGGTAAAATCTAAATAGAAATTTCTGTTGACTACTTTGGTGGGGTGTGTGAGTTTGTACATCTGCTAATACAGGCTAACCACTCCAGAAACCAGAATGCTGTGAAGATTCACTTCAACATGGATATCTCCATTGGGAGATTTATATTCCTATCCACTTAGGCGGAATGTTGCACATGGCCTTTTTAAAGTGGGAAGCCCACACAGACATGGGGTAGGGAGACGAAAATTGCCGAGTTCCTTCAGCTTTGCCTTTTGGCATGACAAAGACATCAGGGAATAATCTTAAATGTTCCACTTTTTGTACAATGGGTAGGTTCTGCCTAGGGGAATGAGTCTCCTGAAACGAGATATTAGAAGTGTAGATCCTTAGCCTCAAATGCCTAAGGATTGAGATAACAAATGGATCCCAATCTAACCACTCATAGCTAAATATATATATAGAGAGAGAGATAGATAGATAGATAGATAGATAGATACTAGTAGAGATATCCAGCATTGCCCGGAATTTTAAAAGTTAAAATTAAATCTCTTATCTCTATTTATATACGGATTGATAAGAATTATTTTTCTATTTACTTGTTTTATTATCTTCTATTCATTTATTCTTGCTTTTAGCATCTACCTTGGAATTGCAAGGCTTTAGGTCCGATACTGGTCCTCGCCAACTCAGCACATGTGTCTCCTGAAATGAGATATCAGAAGTGTAGATCCTTAGCTTCAAATGCATTAAAGATTGAGATAACAAATGAATATATATATATATATATATATATATGTGTGTGTGTGTGTGTGTGTGTGTGTGTGTGTGTGTGTGTATACTAATTTTTAACTTTTTAAAATTGAATTCTGTTTGTGAAAATGTTATTTACATTTTTCAAAAAATCAGAAAATATTATTAAAAACCATCATATAAAAAGTTAACAGCATCTTCATTGATTCATCATTAAAATATGACTTAACAAAAATCTTGCTTTATGCTGTATCCACACAAAATATAGCAAATGTACATATTGCCTATGTCCCATAATAGTTGTTACATTTGAATATTCATTATATGCATAAAATATAACATCCATTATGGGACAGTGTTAATATACATTTTGGCATTATAAATCAAAGTATTGATAAAAATCAAGAACATAAATAATATATGATTTTTTATTAATATTTTCAGATGCAAGTTGAAATTAGAATGGTTTCTTTTCTGTTTACCAGAGAATAATTTGATGAAATAATTTAAATAGATAAAATAATAATAAACTGAAAATCATTAAGATCTTTGAACTAAACAGAAAACAGTTTTAAGATAGGCAGGTGATTAGAAGTTCTAAATAAAATTAAAAAATACAATTTGATTGAGAATTCATTGATTTAACTGAATTACAAAAAGATTGATGATGTTTAAGATTTCATCTACGTCTTTAGTTTTTCTAATTTATTATAAACCAAAAAAAAAAAGATTTAATTTAATTTTATACATTATATTTTGATATAAACAAATCAACACAGATAGATGTAAACATACCTAGATATATAGATAGATAGATAGATAGAGACCAAAGAAATTCTTGAGTTACTGTAGCATAATTATTATGGTCTATGGAGAATTTGTGGATTTGAAAAGAAAATGGTATTCAGATTTCTGGAGAAAGAGAGGAAAAAGAAATAAGAACAAAGAGACGTTAAAGTTTGGAACTCAATTGACCGACCAATGACCCCAGAACTAAAGTTAAAAATAAAACCTGAAGTTCTAGTTTCTGCAGTGACCTTCCCACCCCCGGGACGACAAATGGAAGAAGAGGAAAATCGGTCTTTTTCAGCTAGGCTTCATGGGAGGCAGACAGGGGCTTTCCGGGTTCCTCCGTATGTGTTTCGCATTGTAGTACCGAACATAATTTACGATAGAATAATTTTACCTTACCCTCTCTTTTCTCCTTCTCTCTGAAAAAGAACCCACGAGCCTAGAAAGGAATAAACAACCCCTTTGTAACTATACAACTTGCGTATGTTGTTTCTGAACTAACGACGACTACTACTACTAAATAACTACTACTACAACTCGAATTTGGCTCTATGCAACATTACTCTCCTTGATCACTAGGGGACAGTTGCCTCCCTTGAAAGTTGCATTGTGGGAGCTAGGACCGGAAATGGGTCTTATCATTAATGTTGTTGTAAAGATATAAGCTAGCTCCCTCTAATCTAAAGAAAGTATCTGAGAATAATAAGGAGGTTAGCAGGTCCATTTCTAAGACAAAGGTCAATTAGAACTTACTTGCTGACTTGGTCAGCAGAACTGGGTCATGGTTTTCATTGATGATCCTTAGAGTGGTTCTGACAGGACAAAGAACCCAAGCCTCCCCCCCAAAAAGGCTAACTAATACAGACAAACCCACTATACACATCATTATTGGAAAACTAATAGTAGAATTATCTTCCCCTGCCATTAGGGGGCGAATCCAAAACCCCATCACATATCTGAAGGCTGTCGACCTGAGTAGTCACCTTAACAAGGGCTCCATCCACCACCCACTTAAAAGGGCAGTTAACTAGGTAAGTCGCTCAAAAAAAGCACTCCCCAACACTTTTATATATAGGACGAGAACCGACCAAGACGGATACGTCTCTACAGCACTCTACAACCACAGTGAATAGAATCCCTTTCTAGCGCTAATTCACCAACAGTTAATTTCACCCCTCAAGATAAGTCTGGTAGCAAAGCCATCAAATTTGCAGCAATTATGGTACCTTTATAATACAAGTGTTTTAATTCCATTGTGTTGTTTGTCTTCTTTCATCCGAAATAATTGCCGACCGCCGGGAGAAAAAGAGCTCCCTACGAACCCCGTAATTCCTCTTATCATCTCAGTGTTTCTTCTCCCACAAGTCTCTATTTAAACTGGAAGTGCTGCCTTTAGGGAATAAAACTGAAACTCCTATGACTTGTTGTCTGCGGTCTCTTTTTCACACAAGATGATCTTGGCTATTCCATTTCATTTATATCCAGAGACCATCTAAGAAGCTGAATCTGCACACCAACAAGGTGCTGATTTTTGCCGATTGGGTTTTTAGAAAAATAAAAATTGGAAATCACGTTCATTGTACATTCATATTTACATTTTTTGTGAAGTTGTTTCTTGACAGTTTTTTTTTCTTTTTTTTTTCACAGCACTCCCAGTTTAAACAGAGATTTGGGTATAAAGGAAAAGGCAAGTATCTTAACAAATAAAGCTGTGACTACTATAACTTGTTTTCTGTGGTCTCTTTTTCCTACAGTATGTCACTTTAAGATGATCTGACCATTCTGTTTCATTTTCATTCAGCCATAAGTTATCATGATCATCTGAAAAGCTGTATCTGCACACCAACCAAATGCTGGTCTAAGCTGCAATGCTACATTGTTTAAGGGAAAGTTATTAATAAAGTTGGTACCACTGCTATTGCATGAAACTAAAGAGAATATTGGATTAACTTAGGAACTCACATGGTGTAATGGTTAGCAAGTTAGAATCGCAGACCATTGTTAGTGAGTTCGAGTCTCACTGGGCGCCCCATACTTCTGGGCTTGTGCCACATCTAAGTAAATAACTATATAGAGTATTCTAAGCCCCTGTCAGTGGGGATTAGAATACTCTGACTGTATCCCCCTGAAAGGTGTAAGAACCCACCAAAAAAGGAGTATCTTGGGTATCACAATGAACTACATCTAGTGGTGAGGCTCAACTTCTAGAGATGTGTAGAGTGTGGGTATACTCTACTCTGTTAGGGCCTCATCTATGGGTCAAATAGATCTGTTAAAAATCTTTAAAATTATTCATATTCGATAGGACCATGTGCAAAAAAACTCTTAAAAAACAACTACATAAAAGATGAAAATATAAATATACAATGAACACAATTCCCTAACATTGAGGTATAAGATAACCCTAGACAGGTTTACATGTCATTAAAATCAAACAATCTATCTATCTGCTCTATTGGGAAAAGATTTTTTTGCTGTTTAATTGTTTTTTTTTGTTTTTTTTTATTACTTTCATTCTCCAGTAATCTCTTTTCTGTAAGTACTGTTTTGTTTTTTTCTCAACAACTGCAAGTAGCTCACAAAAACAAACTTGTGTAGTTTTTGTTTGGTGTGATAAAATGAGCATTAGAACCATTCCTATGATTATACTTTTATGTTTGGGAATTTTTAGAGAATATTTTTGTATACAGGACAATTAAGGTTTCTCTTCTCTTTACTTGTTATCAGATTACTAAGTTCAGTCTGTTATCATTGGTAATTACTTTATCCAATATCATTATTTTTTCTAAAAACCCAATAGGCAAAAATCAAATTAAAGGTGTTTCATCAGACTTGCCAAAGTTTTTTTTTAGTGTCTGGCAGCCTATTTTAGTCAATACAACACTTTAAATTTGGTTGGTATCAACAGAAAAGAATATCTGTTGCAGAAAACTCAGAAGCATTTAAATGTATGTTTCATTCAATATTCTCATCGGAATGGTGTGAGAGTTCTATAGATGGGTCAGAAGGAATAGACAAACCCAATTCAATTAAGCTTACATTTATATACATATAAGTACGTATATGTATGTATACTTTCATTGCATTAGTACATCTTTCATGTATTGAGCACAACCATCACTTTAATGATATTACTGACATTTTAGATTCCACCTAACAGTGAATGATATTTTTATTGAATTTAACGGCATTTCAATCCATCTTGGGTTATTTTAGGTTTAGTTTGCTTTCTTTGTTTAATGGTATGTCAATCTTTGTGGGTTATTTAATGCTAAAGCCATCCTTACAGAAGAACAGTAGTGGTGCTATTTAACTCTTTGCCAACCAAATTTCTTCCATGGCTGTACCAAATTTTCTTGGTATTTTATACCTGTATGATGGGATATTTCAAAGTTCACAATCTATTCACCTCAGAATGCATTCTATTCAAATAAAGTCCTATTAGTATTTTAATCCTAGTCTTTCTACTCAATTAAAATGAACTAACCATTAGTTTTTGTACTTTGCTTGGGTGTGGAGGAATAGCTGCTGTGATCAGCTTAAAGTAGGCAAAGTTAACCTATAGCTGTGGAATGAGTGGTTTCATACCTTTCCTAAGAGTATTAGTCCGAAAGGGAACATAATAGCATGACTAGAGTTTGAATTAGCTTACAACAATATCACAATGCAGTACATTGTCCACTATTCCATGGAAATAAATCCGTTTAGGGTTATTTTATGCCTAGAGGTTAGGGAATCACATTCATTGTATGTTCATATTTACATTTTTTATGCAGTTGCATCTTAAGAGTTTTTTAGTTTATTTCACATCAAAAATGAAGGATTTGTAAATGAATCTGACTTACCTGTAGATGGTACTGCAACAGGTACTACCACTCCGGGTCAGAGTGAACCTGGGAGAAATAGCAATAAAGGAGTACACCACACTCCTCAGATGTACAGAACTTTAACCTCACTATCTGATGTAGTTTAGTGTCATACCCAGTAAACCCTATTTAGGGGCAGGATCTTACCCCTCTGCAGGGGATGCAATCAGCGTATTTTAAGTCTCACCAACAGGGCTACAGTTAATGATGTAATTTTATATATATATATATATATATATGTTAAGAATTAATGGAAAAATGAATGAATGAATGAATGTAATAAATAAAAATCTTTTCCAAAGGACCTCTCTTAAAAGAAAAAAACATTTTTTAAGAGAGGTCCCTAATGGAAAAGCCTTCTTAATTTCATACTGGACTCTTTATTGAAACATTGAATTAATATAATTATTATATAAGATATTGGAGAGGATAAAATATAATTAATTAAATAAATAAATAAATAAATATAATTAAATAAAATTCTTAACTAAATAATTTAGAAGCATATGTGAAGACTTGTATATGTATATATATATATATATATATATATAGTGTGTGTGTGTGTGTGTGTGTGTGTGTATTTCAGAAAGATTTATATCATTCTGTAATCTAATAACTTGATTGATACTCGTTCAAAGGATCACAAATTTTAACTGCATGTGTTGAAACAACTCAAAATTCTATATTTAATTTTTTGTTTCATTCTTTCCAATTAGAGGAATGCCATTCACAGACAAAAAAGTTATTTAGAAATTAAATACAGAATTTTGAGCTGTTTCTACTCATGCTGTTAAAATTTGAAATCGTTTGAATGAGATCTGGTCAGGTTTGGTTTGGTTTCATTGTTTAATGGCATATCAACCTTCATGGGTTATTTAATGCCAAAGCCATTCTTGTAATGGTACTATCTAACCTATAGCTGGGGGATGAAGGTGTTCATACCTTTTCCAAGGGTATTAGTTTGAACGTGAATATAATAGCACAACTGGAATTCAAACTCAATCACTCACTCACTACAATGTTGCAGTCCACCACATTAGCCACTACACCACGGGGACTTCCTCCATATTTATGGCAAAAGCAACCAAGTAATATATAAAAAAAAAAAAACAATAATTACAAACTATAGAAAATAAGAATATAGAAGTATGTATTTGCCCAACCGTTCTGCTACAAACAGGATGTGGCACAAGGTCAATTTTTAAGTTCAAACTCACAATGTTTGGTCAAGTTATTAGATTACAAGATGATATATTTTTTTTGAAACAGCCTGTATGATAACTTTCATTATTGCTGTTATTAGTTATCCATGAAAGTAATATGAGTAAGGTATTTGCCTCTCATCCCACTTATGAGGGTGTGACACAAGGACATTTTTATGTGGGCCCACCCACAAGCTGAAGCTCATTGGTGGTAGGCACAAAAAAATGCGTTGATCCTGTCAGCATTCCCCCTCAAGAAAGTAATAAATGAAGTAATATTAACTCTATTAAGATTACATTTGTTGGCTGAAAATCAAGTCTGTTTTACTGTATAGACCATGGCCAACTTTTTGTTTCTTATATCTCAGCTTCGGTCTATACATTTACAAGTCGTTGGGGGTGGCCTAAAGTCGGTATCAGCCAGACAGTGAGAGAGTCTATCCCCTTTTCACTAGTGCTAGACCAAGGAGATTGTTTTGGCACCTGAGGTGGAGTGACACACCTACCATCAGCTCCTCCCTGTGCTTGCAGTGAAATTTGTGCGGGAGATATTTAAATTGGAAAGAGGCTGCATAGACCACAGTCCACAAACTTAGCTGTCCCACAGTTGGTCCAGTGACAGGGGAAAGTCTGAGACAACTAGGCTGTTGAGGTGCATCGGGGTGCTGTCTCAGGTAGTATTGAGTGCTAGACCAAGGAGATTGTTTTGGCATCTGAGATGGAGCGACACACCTACCATCAGCTCCCCAATTTACTGGACAGATCTAAGCTGTTCTAATCTAAGCACTGAATTGGTGAGGGCTGGTATTGGAACTTGGAAACTTGTGGTTACTATGTGGATACTCTACCAACTGGGCTAAACCACACCAAATATTAGTAGCAAGTACCCCAATCCTAATACTATCAATCGATGTGCTACTCATTCACTGAGTTGGTGAGGGCCAGTATCGAACCCAGAACCTTGTTGTTCCTAGTTGGACGCTATACCGACTGAACTAAACCGGCCAGTATTAAACCAGAAAGAGCAGCTGACTATCATGAATGATTTTATCTTTTGTTTTTCTTCTTTTTTCTTTTTATTACCTTTTTAGCTTATTTTATCTTGAATTTTACACCCTGCAGACATTTTTTTAACAGGTCCAATTGTGTGCAACCCAAATGAGACAACTTAATCAATAGCTAATGACATTGAGGCAGCAGGTAATTAGAAATACTTCACTGTTGATTATCAATTCATTTTTATTTTTACTTTTTTGTTGGTTTTTTGGATTTTTTTTGCTATTTCTTTTAGTTTTCTTTCACCAAAAAGAACATCATGTACTTTTTAATTTTTAAATTTAAAAAAAAATTTTTCCAAAATTAAAATTGTACTGCAAAATTAGAAAATCAACAACCAAATATGAATTTTAAGGAGACTTTTTTTTTTCTTAAGGAAATTATTTTGAAAAGGTATTATATGCTCTACTTTGTACATGACAAGATGGCACAATTTTAGGTAGCTGTCTTATAGGAAATCAAATGAAGACTTAGAATGATAAAATAAATCATTCAATATGTATCATGAAATAGTTCCTTGAAAAGAGAAAAATAAACAGATGTTCATTTATATGATGGTGGAATGTAGTGTATATATATATATATATATATATATATATATATATATACTGTGGTACCTTGGGTCCTAAGTGTCCCAGCTTCTGAGTTATGAGCTGTTACTTAGTCAAGTTTTTCCTTTGTATTATGACCTAATATTTGAGGTATGAATGAGTTTCAGATACATTTATGATAACAAGTTCACTAGAAACATTCAAGTTTCCAAATTTATTTTTCCAAAGAAAAGTAATATTTATAAACTTATAAATACATGAACAAAAAAGACTTGTTACTTTATAGTGAACACTTGTTACTTATAGTGAACAATGCCAAATGACTTGTTACTTTATAGTGTGAACAATGCCAAATGACTTGGTGAACAATGCCAAATGACTTGTTACTTTATAGTGAACAATGAAATGACTTGTTACAAAATGACTTGTTACTTTATAGTGAACAATGCCAAATGACTTGTTACTTTATAGTGAACAATGCCAAATGACTTGTTACTTTATAGTGAACAACAATGCCAAATGACTTGTTACTTTATAGTGAACAATGCCAAAAGACTTGTTACTTTATAGTGAACAATGCCAAATGACTTGTTACTTTATAGTGAACAATGCCAAATGACTTGACTTGTTACTTATAGTGAACAATGCCAAATGACTTGTTACTTTATAGTGAACAATGCCAAATGACTTTTACTTTATAGTGAACAATGCCAAATGACTTGTTACTTTATAGTGAACAATGCAAATGACTTGTTACTTTATAGTGAACAATGCCAAATGACTTGTTACTTTATAGTGAACAATGCTAAAAGACTTGTTACTTTATACAATGCCAAATGACTTGTTACTTTATAGTGAACAATGCCAAATGACTTGTTACTTTATAGTGAACAATGCCAAATGACTTGTTACTTTATAGTGAACAATGCAAATGACTTGTTACTTTATAGTGAACAATGCCAAAGACTTGTTACTTTATAGTGAACAATGCCAAAAGACTTGTTACTTTATAAACAATGCCAAATGACTTGTTACTTTATAGTGAACAATGCAAAAGACTTGTTACTTTATATGAACAATGCCAAATGACTTGTTACTTTATAGTGAACAATGCCAAATGACTTGTTACTTTATAGTGAACAATGCTAAAAGACTTGTTACTTTATATTGAACAATGCCAAATGACTTGTTACTTTATAGTGAACAATGCAAATGACTTGTTACTTTATAGTGAACAATGCCAAATGACTTGTTACTTTATATTGAACAATGCCAAATGACTTGTTACTTTATATTGAACAATGCCAAATGACTTGTTAATTTATAGTGAACAATGCCAAAAGACTTGTTATGTGAACAATGCCAAATGACTTGTTACTTTATAGTGAACAATGCCAAATGACTTGCCAAATGACTTGTTACTTTATAGTGAACAATGCCAAATGACTTGTTACTTTATAGTGAACAATGCCAAATGACTTGTTACTTTATAGTGAACAATGCCAAATGACTTGTTACTTTATAGTGAACAATGACAAAAGACTTGTTACTTTATAGTGAACAATGCCAAAATGTTTCTCATGTTCTCTAATCAACAAAAGCAGATTTACCTGATTCCTCAATGATTATGTTTATTTCATTACTCTCTCATAAAGATCAGCTCTATGCATTCCAACCAAATATCACTCTCATTTTAGTTTGCTTCCAATGGTCACATCTCTCAAGACTTTCATCTGTTGCTTATGTACACAACTCATGTATATTCATAAGTGAAGATAATATTCAGGACTCCAATGCATTTTACTTTCATGTTAATTCCCTTGAGAAAAATATGAATCCCTTTTTTCTTCACTCACATAGGCAAATTGTTAGGTAGAAGGGGCTCTTTAGCCATAGTAAAGCAACTGGTCTATAAGAAGGAAAAAAAACTGAATTCAAAATCAGGGGATCTGGGGACAGAAACTCCACCCCAAAATATTCCTACTGGCTAAAACTGCAACACCATCATAGATGTGATGTCACTGCAGTCCTATGACATTTACTTTACTGAGAGAAAATAGGACTTTCATATCTATAATAGTTTGGTTTGGTTTCTTTGTTTAATGGCATATTAAACTTTGTGGGATATTTAATGCCAAATCCAATATATATAATGGGTTGCCATATAAATAAAAAAATGTATTTTATATTTATCATTCCAAATCAACTAAACATGCATTAGCATTCAGCATTGATGTGATACCATGTAACCTAATAAAACCTGTAACATGTTACTTGGAAAGGATATGGGCACTAGGCCTAACTAAGCCTTCCATTAATCTGAGAAATGTCATGAAACATGGCATCCTGATGATTCAATAAGTTATCAGACTGGAACATTATATGTATATATTATTATGAAATCCTCCAAGAACTTTATCAAAAATAAAGAACATGTTTATGTAGATGAACATATCTACATGGTGTATTTATTTACTCAACTCTGCCAAAACAGACAAGATGCAACAAAAGGTCAATTATTAAATGATTATATATATTTACCAACCCCTTCGCACAAGCAGGATGAGACACAACATTTATTTTTTAGGCAAAGTTTAACAGGTTTGAATTCAGAGTTTTCCTTCTCTTAGACTGGTTACCTAGCAAAGGTTAAAGAGCCAAGTCTGCCCTACTATTTGCCCATAGGAAGGAGAGTAATTGGATGTATATCTTTTACAAGGTATTAGCATAATGTGAAATGCGGCCTCATCCAGTATTTGAACTCGGGTTGACAAGTCCATTTCCTATCACTCTAACCATTGCACTACACACGTCCTTAAGTGATTATAGCTGGTTACCAAGTCTAAAGAGCCCAGTTTATCTTACTATCTGACCCTAACTAGGAAAAGTGATGAATTAATACATTTCTAAAGAGTATTTAGTGCATGATGATATGCAAACAGCCTCATCCAGGATTTGAACTTGGCTCACCAAGTTCATTTCCTATGTTGATAACTATTACACAACATACACCTACTATATATATATATATATATATGTATTCTCTTATTTCAAGAAACACATATATACTGTGTATCTAGATGAATGTTGGGGTGTGTTTGTATACCTACTATATACACAGTGTACATATATGATGTTGGACACATATATACAGAGTATTTACATGAATATTGGTATGAGTTTGAGTGTGTAAAACTACTATATACATGGTGTACATTTAAATTGCTGGACACATATATACAGTGTATTTGTGAGTACGAATTCTATATATGAATTTATCTAGTTGTCCTTCTCCTAAACTGGTTACCCAGTCTGCCCTATTATTTTACCCATAAATGGAGGGAGAATAGTTGGATTCATACCTTTCCCAAGGGTATTAGCACTATGCAACCAACCTCATTCAGGATTTGAACTCATATTGCCATGTCTATTTCCTATGACGATAGCCATTACATGGGGGACTCCATTATATAGTAAAGTTAGTTGAGTGGCCTATTGTCAGTATCAGCTGGACAGTGAGGGAGTCTATCCCCACTTTACTCACACTAGACCTGGGAGATTATTTTGAAGAGTTGGAGCGCCACACCTACCATCAACTCCCCACTTTGACAGCACAGATCAGATTACCCAAACTATGCTACTCATGTGCTGAGTTCACGGGACTGGTATCAAAATTGGAAGCTTGTGATTCCTCAGAAACCGAGCTAAATCGGTGTTGGTGGACACATATATACAATGTACATACACATGCTAGCATTACAATAAATACAAGATTTGATGGAAAATACTGAAATCATTCTCTTCAAATTAATTTGCAAATTTGAACATGTAAATTATCTTGGAATGATTGCCTTAAAAAAAAACACATGCAAATGTCTGATTTATAACATTCATATAATTACAAAAAGAAGACACTTTTCCTTGTATGACAACTTTCAAACATTGCTAGTATATTTCTTCATGTTAGAAACAGATGGCAATGCTGGTAATCATCACTGATAACTTGTATTAAAACATCAAAGGAACTCAAACGTTTTCTTCATAGAATTATCCGCTAAAATCTTAAAAGCAGAGCCTAGTGTACACAGTGAAAAGAAAAGAAATGGACTGTGTAAAGTACCATCTGATTCATCTTAAGTGGTTTCATTTAGGATCAGTTTATTCCACTTTGAGATTTGATTGTTTAGGCAAAAACTGTGTAAACCATTCTTTCAATATGGCCCTCTCAATTTCAGGATTTCTTTCTTGTTTAAGTATGGAGAAATTTCCACCAAAGCAATTTTGATCATCTTGTTTAAAAACAAATACAAAAAAAGACAGACTAAGCAGCTCACATGCAACTTTGCTATAGAATCAGTTCTTGAATAGTTTATTACATATGTTTTGTTTTTGAATCCACTCGGAAGCAGGTGTTCTGAAATACTCATATATATATATATATATATATATATATATATATATATGTTTGTATGCCAGTTTATACAGGTATGTATATAAGGTTATTTACATAAATGTCTTGCTTTCATATATATATATATATCTTTATGCATCTCTCTCTCTATATATATATATATATATATGTGTGTATATATATATATATATATATATATATATATATACACACAGACACCAAAGAACTCATTATAACTATGCATGTGCATGTCAGATAAATGTTTTTATGTATGACTAAATCTATAGAAGTATCTGTTCTTGCACACACACACACACACACACATTGTGTATATATATATATATATATATATATACAGAGTGTCTGCAAAAAGAAATAGTCAGATTCATTTTTTTTTTAATTGTGGAAGATATTGAAACATATGATACACAGTTTTGAAAAGTAACACTTGACGTTTATTATGAAGGCATTTAACAGCAGTAAATGTTCTACTGTCAGACAGAATGTAAAAATAATTACATTTGTTGAGAAGACATATTAGGACTTTTCTCCTATACAACTATTTATAAGCTTCTTAGTTTAACCTGTAAATTATCCATCTTGGAAGCACAAGGTTCTGACTTTGATACCAACCCTGACCAACTCAACACATAAGTAATACAGCTTGAATCTGAGTGATAACTGGCAAGCTGATGGTAAGTGTGGAGCTCCACCTCAGATGCAATAACAATCTCCCTGGTCTAGTGCTAGTGAACAGGGGAGAGATTCCATCACTGTCCATCTGGAACTGTGCGGTAAAGTGATGAGCTGATGCTAGGTGTGGCACTCCACCTCAGATGCTAAGAAAACAATCTCAATGGTCTAGCACTAGTGAAAAAGGGATAGACTCCCTCACTGTTTGGCCACTCCAACAACTTTACTTACTATATTAAGTTTGCTCAGTGAATAAATATTATTCTTGTTTATTCATCTTATTTAGACTATTGTCCTCATTTTCATTGTTATCTGTACAACATTTCAGCCAATTTTCCCTCCAGCCTTCTTCAGGTATTTCTTGTCAGACTTGTTAACCTTCTCGGACTCAGGAATCTTCTTTTCGTAATTGGGAGGCTGGAGGGCAGATCATCCGAAACGTTGTACAGATAACAATGAAGATGAGGACAATAGTACGAATAATCCAAATAATACTAATTATCAAACCTCATCTCAAAAATTCTGAGAAATATCATCATGAATTGTTTTGTATATATATATCCACACAGGTTTAGACAATAGTTTCCAGGTTTGTTCAATTACAACTAAAAATGTTAGCAGCGAGTTGTAGTTACCAAAACTACAAAACATACAAAGACAACGTTCACATGTCAAATGATAGCTCCTCACTGCTACACAGTCCATACATACAAAAAAATTAAGAAATAGATACTTCTTAGCAAATACCAAAGCCTTGGTGTTATACACTGAAAGAATTAAAGTACTGATCTTAATTCCTATTAAGAATTAGAAATGAAAAATTATCACCATAAAAAACACTGATAAATCTCTTTTTTTTAAAACAAAATGGTTGCAAATTTAAGTGATTGAAATCTTAAGAATAAAAATAGAGTTATCTGCCCCTTGAAAAAAAATCTGTTTCTGAAAAGTCATGGGAAATAGGCCAAGATCAAGTAAATTCTTCAGGAGGAGGAGGAGAAAGGAAAGGTGTTAGAGGTTAACATTAGTGAAATTGTTATAAATTAGAGCTAAGTTAGATTTATTGATTGGAAATTGTGGCTAGAGACTTGAGATTGTTTTAGCAAGATATTTCTTTTATTATTAGGCTAAATGATTATAATTTGTGCGACTAAATTGTGTGATGGAAATGGGCTTTGAGATCTAAGTGCAGCAGTTTTGCATTTGAAATATTTCATTAATCAATATCACATTTAGTGCATTTAGTGAAACAATCTTCATCTTTTTTATTATAGTTTCCTTGTGTAATCTTATAGGCAATTCCTGAAAACAATTCATTTATAACAATAAATCCGCTTAAGAAATGTACTGCATCCTGTCCATGATGGAGCAGGGTTGATTAAATGTATACATTCATCTGAAATATGAAAAACACAATTCTTGAATATTTGAAAGAGACCTCCACATTTCATCGTTTAGCATTTTTAAATTTCTTTCACAGGCAAACTTGTTTCCTGGAAATAAGAATTTTTAAAAAGATAAAATATTTGTTAAATTAATCAGATCTGATTTTGTTAACAAAACTCTTCTCTACAATTAAGATTTATGAAAAAGAATTTGTGTGGTGGTTTTAAGATAATTCCATGAGTTATTCAGACTAGTATCTTCATCTTTGTTGTTTTGAATCAAATATTTAAGTTTGCATCATTTACTGAATTCACAAAAGTCTCAGAAAAAAGGATAAAGATTTTACTTTCAATCAATCAATCAAAAATCATAATTCATATATTCAATTATAGTTTGGTTTTACAACTACTTATACTCAAAATATAATAGTTTGCTTTGGTTTTTTTGTTTAATGGCATATCAATCTTCATGGATTATTTTATGCCAAAGCCATCCTTGTAGGAGAAAAGTAGTGGTACTATTTAACCCATACCTGTGGGGGTGGGGAGTTCATACCTTTCCCAAAAGTAAATGTAATAGCATGACAGGAGTTTGAACTTGCCTGTGATAGTACTTAATCTCCAAAATCCTGTATTAACTTGTTAAAAGTTTTTTGATTGGAGTGTCTTGAAGTTTGACATACAATTTGATCCTGCTTTTCATTTTCATAATACACTTAACAGACCACACTTGTAATAATCCAAGATTACTCAGCTGAACATTTATTTTGAGAAGTAAGCATCAATGTTTTCATATATGTCCATGGTCTCCAATGAAAAACTAATTTTAAATTAAGGTTGCCAATCAAAAAATTGGTCTCAATCGGAATTCAAACTCACTCACTATGATATTACAATGCAGCATGTTAGCCACTATGCCATGGAGACTCCTCTCAAAGTAAAATGAAAAATTTACAAAGAAATGAAATATACAGCATGTACAGCACTTCATTCTGTTGTAAGATTTGTTGTCATTGTTCTTGTGAGAGCAATTGGCGCATTTCTCTGTGACTCACAGCGTCAGATTGATGAACAGATTGTTTTTGATCTTGTAAAAGCCCTACCCTCTACACTTGTCAAAAATCTTCCAGTTTATTGGCGCATGATTACTTTTTCTTCACCCATTCTAATTTCTACCCGTAATTTAGTTAAAAGATAAAATAGAAATTTCTGCTAGCAATAATTTAGTTAAAAAAAATAGAATAACGTTTTTGAATGTATGATTGATTAAATTATTTTTTCACATTATTTTCTGTTTCCCCAGACAGTCTTACTCTTTCTACCTCTCAACCTGTTTCTTCTTTCTTTCTTTCTATTATTACCTTTCTTTCTTTTTCTGCCTCCCTCCCGCTCCCTACAAAAGTGACTACTCTAACTGATACCCTGGTTCTCTGCCATTTTTTTTTTTTTTACATTATTTTCTGTTTCCTCTGTCAGTCTTACTCTTTCTACCTCTCAACCTGTTTCCTTTCTTCTTACTTTCTTTCTATTACTACCTTTCTTTCTTTTTTGTGTTTCCCTCCTACTCCATAAAGAATGACTACTCTGACTGATACCCTTATTCTCTGCTATTTCTTTCACATTATTTTTTGTTTCTCCTGTCAGTCTTACTCTTTTTACTTCTCAATCTGTTTCTTCTAACTTTCTTTCTATTATTACATTTCTTTCTTTTTCTTGTGTCTCCCTCCCACTCCCTAGAAAAGTGACTACTCTAACTGATACCCTGGTTCTCTAAGCAAAACTCAGAGATTTGTGTCTGTGTGTTCAAATACCCACTCTTCTTTCTTTCTTTAATGGAATATCAACCTTCATGGATTATTTAATGCCAAAGCTATCCATGTAGAAGACCAGTCAAAGTACTATTTAACCCATAGTTAGGGCGGTGTGAGCATTCAAGTGGACATACTAACATAACTGAAGTCCACAGTCCAAGCATGTTAGGCATTACACCTCAGATACACCCCTTGAAACACTGATATCATAACTATAAACTGTTTACCTGTTTAAAATGAATGGAAACTATATTTAATTGCTTCAAAATTATCTGTATGAAATAGGAATACTTGAAACAATATAATTGTATACACACTTTTGTATTGAATTGGTATAATTACTGAAAATAAAGACTTATAAATTACTAGTATTAGATAGGAATACTTGAAACAATATAATTGTGTACACACATTTGTATTGAAATTGGTATAATTACTGAAAATAAAGACTTATAAATTACTAGTATTAGATAGGAATACTTGAAACAATATAATTGTTTACACACTTTTGTATTGAATTGGTATAATTACTGAAAATAAAGACTTATAAATTACTAGTATTAGATAGGAATACTTGAAACAATATAATTGTTTACACACTTTTGTATTGAATTGGTATAATTACTGAAAATAAAGACTTATAAATTACTAGTATTAGATAGGAATACTTGAAACAATATAATTGTTTACACACTTTTGTATTGAAGTATAATTACTGAAAATAAAGACTTATAAATTACTAGTAGGATTACTGAAATTAAAGATTTGAAAGTGAACTTAATAGCATAACTGAAGTTCTAATTTGCTTACAACATATCACAGAGCAGTATGTTACCCTCAACTCCATAGAGACCCCTTCACCCACTTTTCCTTCCTTTCTCTTTCATGTGACAGACAGATGGACGCCTTGTTTATTATAATATAGATTGTAATCAAGTAGATTTTTAAATAAGAAAATTTTATGTTTATCAATTTATTCTAATTAAATTCTCCATGGCTGAGTTGAAGATTGTGGTCCATGTAATTTTCTGAATCATTATAAATATAGCCGATGTCAAAAGAGCAGACATATTGAAAAAAATAGTTTTGGCTAATCCAAAAATTTTTAAATGAGAAAAGACAGCAATCTTCTTTTTGTGTAGAATCAAGTTGTAAGTTGAAGGAAGTCATTATTGTTTAAATCATTCAGACAAGTAAAACTATCTTCTTTTTTTTCTTTTTTCTTTTTTTAATCACAATGTTTCAACAAACAAATTCTTTAGCTTTCTTTCTGTTGTATACTGGAACCTATGATGTTTCAGTACACTAGTACATACAAATAAGCTGAGTACAAAGGGTTGGTATTAAATAGATGGTTCTCATAAAGGCCTCCATATGGTTCACTGACTGATCTAAACAGCAGTAAACAAATAGTCATGGACCAGTTTCTTTATTCCAAGATAAGGTATGATAGGTTAGTCGACAATGTATGCTGCATCCAATAAAAATTTAATATGTTGATGAATAAAACAATAATATTAGAGATCAATAACACTAATTTATTATTTATTAAATCTGGTTTTGTGAAAACCATTATGCAAATCAACCACACCATATATTATGTAAACCTTTATTTCTTAGTGATATATAAGACACATTCCAGGATTTTAAATGTACTAATAACATGGTCCCTTAATTTAAAGGGTAGGGCTGGGTTTATTGCCCAGTGCCTGAGGTGCCCCCCTGCTGACAGGATTGATGCATTTTTTGCACTCAAAACAACAAAAATAAGGATACTAATTTGAATATTTCATGTAAAAATCTTCTTAAAATCATTCAACATGGATTTTTTCATCATCATCAGGTCACACTAACAGCTCCGATTCCTATGACTTTCTCTCGACATCTGTCCCTATCTGTCATCGCTCCTAGCAGTTCTTCTGCACAGCATCCAGAATGCACATAGATCTGACTGATGCTTTTTTTTTCTTTTTTATCTAGAAGGAAAACTAACATCACTAAAACCCAACCTGTGTAGCAGGAGGAGGTGCATAAATATGTGGCAATAAAAAATGGAGAGGTCATTTTTTTTCATTGTAACATTCAATTAATAAACTAATGTAATTGGGTTCAAACAATATATGAGAGTAGGCTGAAAAGTTAGTAGGGTGATGTCATATCTGCTGTTGATGAATGTTTGACAAATGGGATCCAAGCATTGCAACATTGATGGAAGAAGTGCATGTACCACAAGGGGACTATATTGAAAAATATACCCCATTTAGTCACATTCAATGAAAGTATTTTGGTCAGACTATGAACTTTTCAGCTGACCCTCATATATGACAAAATGACATCTAAACTGCTTTTTAGACTTAGTATCAAATTGAAAAAGATTTTGAAGCAAGTCTCAATACATTTTTGGTGAAACACAAGATTGTGCAAGTATCCTCCAGACTCCTAAACTCTTCTTTTCGAAAGTGTAAATTCATCTCAATGATAACATTTGAGTGGAAGGAATTAAAAGAAACACTACAATACAGCTTTACACTATATCAAGAGAGGAATTTCATAAGTGCTTTGACCGATGAGAAACTCAATGGAATAAGTAAGCTGAATTCCAAAGAGACTATTTTTAACTCTTTTACCAAATTTCTCCCATGGCTGTACCAAATTGTCTTGTTATTTTTACATATATGATGAGATACATTCACTATCTATTCACCTCAGAACTCATTCTATTAAACAAAAGATAGCAGGGGTGTTTATGTTGTGATTTTTCAGTGTAAGCAAGTGACATGGTAGTATCACAGTGGTGGGAGAGCTGCTGTGAGTGGATTAAAGTAGGCAAGGTGTTAAGGAAATTAATGTTTAATTCATTGTTTATTTCTGTTGAGGTAAATACACTTCAAAGATGTCTGCAAGAAGGACATGAAGACATGCCACATCAGGACCAACACATGAGAGGTTGGGGCAGAAAATCGAGCAGCCTGGTTCCTCCTTGTCAGTCAAGGGATGAAAAGGAGTGAAAAAGAGAGGAAAGAAGCCACCACAGAAAAGAGAGCCAGAAGGAAGGAGAGACAACAGCAACTCCAGCAAGCATCACTGTTTGTTTGCATTCACTGCACCAGAGATTGCCATTCAAAAATAGGACTGTTCAGCCACTCGCAAGGGATGCAGTTAACAAAAAGAAAAAGATGAGAGGAAGAAAGGAAGAGGAAGAAGAAGAAAAAAATGGACACTATGCCATCATCTTTAGCAGGAAGAAAGGAAGGAAGGAAGAGGAAGAAGAAGAAAAAAATGGACACTATGCCATCATCTTTAGCAGGAAGAAAGGAAGGAAGAGGAAGAAGAAGAAAAAAATGGACACTATGCCATCATCTTTAGCAGGAAGAAAGGAAGGAAGGAAGAGAAGAAGAAAAAAATGGACACTATGCCATCATCTTTAGCAGAAAGGAAGGAAGGAAGAGGAAGAAGAAGAAAAAATGGACACTATGCCATCATCTTTAGCAGGAAGAAAGGAAGGAAGGAAGAGGAAGAAGAAGAAAAAATGGACACTATGCCATCGTCTTTAGCAGGAAGAAAGGAAGGAAGGAAGAGGAAGAAGAAGAAAAAAATGGACACTATGCCATCATCTTTAGCAGGAAGAAAGGAAGGAAGGAAGAAGAAGAAAAAATGGATCATCATCTTTAGCAGGAAGAAAGGAAGAAAGAGGAAGAAGAAGAAAAAAATGGACACTATGCCATCGTCTTTAGCAGACGGAAGGATGCCAATAAACAAAAAATACACATTCAGTCTGGATACTTTTTTAAACACACCTTCTTACCGTCATATATGGAAACATTTCTTCTTTTAGGGCAGAAATTAGAAAATCATAAATTGCTGGTAATTTCTAAACAGATAAAGTTAAGAAGTGAAACTGCTAATATTTGTGTCTATACTTAATTTAACAATTTAAAAAAATAGTGTGATAGACATTTATTCAAAGTTGGCAATCAAGGATTAAGGTTTATCTTTATGTCGCGTATTATTAAAATGATTTTTGAAGGAATTTCGAAAGGTATAGAATTCCCAGATTTTCTGATACAGTACTAATGCCAACATGAAGCTTACACGATTGTAACATCAAATACAAGTTTCATACATGTAGGTCAAGGATTCTAATTGTTAACCATTCAGTTGGATATTTGAATGAAGACAACTATCACTGACCCTGTGATGTCACTTCCTATCTCTTCCGTTTGGTTCAAGGCCAAGACATATAAATGATCAGAAGTTGAGGGACATCAGTAGTACTTGATTTGGTGGGTAAAGTTAAAATTGTTTGAATTGAATCGAAGACAATTATTAAGGTTCAAAAGCAAAAATATTTGTTACAATATAAAATATGTATTTATGCAAACCATCAACCATGGATTATTCGGATTATTGTACTCATCTTTATTGTTATCTGCACAATGTTTCAGCTGATGTATCCTCCTGCCTTCTTCATGTATTTCCTGTCAGACTTAGCAACCTTCTCTTCCAACTTGGGAACCTTCATGTCGTAATCAGGAGCCTTCACAGAACTTCAAACCTAACCTTTTATTTAATCTTTTTATTTAATAGTCCGAATAATGCAAATATCAAGCCTCATCTAAAAAATCCAGAGAAATAGCATCAACCACAGGTAGGATGTAACACAAGGTCAATTTTTAAACAGGTTTGATTTCAGAGTTTTCCTTCTCCTAGAATGGTTGCTTAATAAAGGTTAAAGAACCCAATCTGCTCTACTATTTATTCATAACTTGAGGAGAGAAAAGAGATAGACTCATTCTTTTCCAAAGGGCATTAATGTGAACTGTAATGCAAACAGCTTTGTCCAGGATTTGAACTTAAGTCACTGATTCCATTTTATATGACAATAACTGTCCTGCTAAGCGCACCTCCTAAATCTCAAGTAAAAAAAAAGTAAGAGTAAAGTCGTTGGGGTGGCCTATGGTCAGTATCAGCCAGACAGCGAGGGAGTCTATCCCCTTTTCACTAGCACTAGACCAAGGAGATTATTTTAGTATCTGAGGAGGAGCACCACATCTTCCATCAACTCTTTACTTTACCGCACAGATTCCTGTGCTATTCATATGCTGAGTTGACGAGGGCCAGTATCAAACCCAGAACCTTGTGGTCCCTAGTCGAATGCTCTACCGACTGAGCTAAACCGCCATTTTTAAATCTCAAGTAGACATGGATAAATTCACAATTTTAGCCATGGATGGTGACGTGTGATGCTTAAGGATGGAACCCTGGTGGCTAAACAGTCCATGACGTGCATCACTTTGGCTCTTACTTAGGCTAGACGGATGGTCGGAGAGGACCCCTCGATCAATCAGCTGGCCATGTCAAGCCCTAGCATCTTTATAATTGTTCCAACCCTATTGCCCTTATGGCAAGCCCAAACCCTTTTTATCATATATGTACTATAAAGCAGTAGCTGTGGGTCTTAGTGTCCTGGGTAAGATATTAACTGCATCTAATGGTGAAGTTCCAATTTTGAAGGTCTGGGGTGTGTAGAGTACCTCATCATCATCATTGCTCCCAGATCAAGTCATAGCCGGAGTGGGTTAAATAGGAAAAATGAGTTTTAGACATGTTAAAAAATTGAGTTTTAACAAAATTTGAATACCCATCAGGCATGAATAGAAAAAAAAACGTCTTCAGCATAAAATAACCCAACAAGGGTTGACATGCCGTAAAATCCAACAAAACATGGAAAATCATATGCATTTACCTGTTAGACGCTTTCTCTTGTTTATGCCAAAATTACCACCTTTTGCATTGATCAATAAAAGACGTGTATGCTGGGTCGGGTGGGTAACTTATGGTGAGAGAAAAATAGATACCAAGTCTTCTCAACAACTTTTATTATTTTCATTGTCCATTCTGGTGCATGGGTTTTCAAATGAGGTGACTGGACAAAAAACAAAATGGCTGTTAATCACTAATTCTAACTGTAGTGAGAGAGGAGACCTGCCTCGTGCAACACGGTGTGACGGAGAGGGTGACGGGCGTGAAGACTTGCCTTTTCTCAAAGGAAGTGGGCTAGGCTTTGCCTGGCGTGTAGAACTGACCTAGAGTCGAACCCGCTTCCTTCAGAATGTGAGAGCTGTGGACGATCGGTGAAGTAGGAAATGGCATAGTGGCCCAGATGTGGGTGGTCGCGCCGTGCTGGCAAGTGTCGCACGTGCTGCATGGACAAATGGCATAGTGGCCCAGATGTGGTGGAATTGAGGTGTATTTAAAGGACTTATTCTCACAGACCAGGCAGAATGACTTGCAGTTGTATTTTGTTGTTGAGACGAGCGGGACGAAGACATAATTTTGGATATTGGATTTTTGGAGTGAGATACAGTTGGGAGTGGTGGACTGTCGATTGGAGCCTTGCGTCAGACTTGACTGTGACCCCCCCCCACTGATTAGACTAACCTCAAGTAGAAACTGTACCTTCAAGAAACATGTCTTTTTTTTTTTGTGGGACATTATGTTTATCCTAAAACTACTCTACACTACTATGATGATACAAATACTTCCCTACTCTGCACTCAATGACACTGGGGTCATTTCAACACACACCAGGGGCATATGATGACATTATGTTTCACATTAAGTTACAATCCAATAATATCATGAATATACACCACAAGAGCCTCAAAATTAGAATATTATTTTTATTTTTATATATTAAAATAGATTGAAACAAAACCATTGAATGCTGTAATTTCTTATAAAACACTTGGTAATGCTTGACATCTTCATTGTGATTTTTCGGTCTAGCATGTTAGTCATTATGCCATGGAGATTCCCAAACTATAACCATTACACCACAAGAGCCTCAAAATTAGAATATAGTATAAGTGTTTTGATATATCCGGGTTGAAGTTGGTAGTTGGTATATTATCGCAGTAGTACTGGGTACATCGAATAGTAATCCGTCTCCGAGTATTCGTGGGGTCGTCTAGCGAGTAAAGTTAGCTTGTAGGCATGAGGTGGAGAACCAACACAGTGTCGCATATTTATACATGACACTGTCCAATCAGACTATAGTGAGGGGGTACCAAGGTATTTACATATTTATTATATCATGTTTATATATTAAAATAGATTGAAATGAAATCACTGAATGCTGTAATTTCTTATAAAACACTTGGAAATGTTTGACTTTTTCATTGTGATTTTTCAGTCCAGCATATTAACCATTATTCAAAGGTGACACCCCAACTATAACCATTACACCAGAAGAGCCTCCACAAATATAGTATGAGTGTTTATATATTAAAATAGATTGATCACATGCATTGAAATGAAACCATTGAATGCTGTAATTTCTTATAAAACACTTGGTAATGCATGACTTCTTTATTGTGATGTTTGCTAGTAGAGTAGATGGACAGCCGTGGTAAATGGTAAAAGCAACAGAGGGAAATACACTGAAGAGTAATGAGAGCTGATGCGGAAAAGAGAAGAAGACCGAGGAGAAAGAAAAGGAAAGGAAACTGCTTGGTCTTTGAGGATTTAAATACTATCATCCTGATCGACGTTTGCCGCCCATAATCTCTTCTTGAAAGAAAGATGCCGAAGAGAGGATTCACAACTGCGTTCCAACGCTTTGGTTGAAAACTGAAATAAGTCAACGCCTTGCCACTGACGGCAAGAACGCTGTCAGAAATGCATCAGGTTTTCCGTCCGTAGATTAACAACAAATAATCCATTCAATGAAAGATAAAGATGTGGGCGGGCGGGTTGGCAGGCAGGTCGGTGGTGGGGAGGGCAGGGCCGATGATACGGGAGTAGGTATGCAAAGGAATGAATATGTAGCTGGTCTGATTGACACGATTTAATGCTGAAATGTATATAGTTTTGCTGATGGTCAGTGATTGTTCTAAATAGAGCAAAATCTTGTGAGTAATTCTTTTTTTTTTTTATTTATTACCTTTTTTTTTTTAAATATTGGCACCGATTTGACAAGATACCGTAAATGATGATTAACAGTCAATAAGAAACTCTCTTCCACCCATTCTTTATTCTCCTTATCACAAGGATTACTTATCTTATTATAATAGAGATTTGGTGTCCGTCTGTAACCAAAACTATGTCACAGTTTATATCACAATGCATAGGTTTATCAATGAGTATTTAATTTATAGTCAAAGTCAGTAATACATAGAATAGAATAAATCTTATTTATTAATGGTGTCTCTATGAAAATTTGAGTTAGATTTGCCTCAAAACAGCCCATGCTATTAGTGCATCTAAAACCCTGCAATGTGTTTTATGTATAACAATGAAATAAAGGTTTACATAATACATGGTGTGGTTAATTTGTATACTGGTTTTAACAAAACCGTGTTTAATAAATAATTAGTTGGTGTTATTGATCTCTAATATTATTGTTTTATTCTCCAACGTATTAAAATCAATCCTATAAATAATTTTATATAGAAACCAATTAAATTACAATTAATATAAATGTAATCTTTTTATATATGTTAAACATTTAATTTCATTAGTCTTTCTAATGTAATATATTTCATTACATTAAAACTTAAATATTTGCAGCTGGAGGGTGCATATTTTTGCTAGTTTATATAACATTGCCATGAAATTTTGCCTAAAATTCTTAATTTAGAAAGAATTAAAATGAACTAAATAGATGAAAGGAAACACTTTGAGAAAAAGCTAGATGGGAATGAAACAAGGATACAGTGTGATATTTTAAATTGGGGAAGCACGATGGTCTAATGGATAGAGTCGTAGGAAATGGACTTGTTGACCCAAGTTCAATTCCTGGATGAAGCCACAGTTCACATAGTGCTAATACCCTTGGGAAAGGTATGAATCAACTATTCTACCTCCAGCTATGGGTTAATACTAGGACAAACTGGGCTCTTTAACCTTGGTTAGGCAACCAGTCTAGGAGAAGAAAAACTCTGAATTCAAACCTGGTCACTATTAGAATATGTTCAGGTCTACTTAGTGATCTATTTCAATTTTTTTTTTTAATTTAAAAATAAATTCTGAAAGCAGCATCCTACAAAAATCTGCTGTAGGTATTTACCAACTCTGCTGCATGAGCATGATTTGACACAAGGTCAATTTTTAAACAGAGTTTAACAGTTTTCAATTCAGAGTTTTCCTTCTCCTAGACCGATTAATCCTTACTTCTCCCGAGTGTCTAGCATGTCTTACTTGCCTTTCTTGGATGGTTTGTGATGTCTCTGTGATTAATACTTGCTTCTGTTTATTGTGTCAATTTTGGTTTGGAATGAAATACATGTACTTTTGTTAATTTCTCTTTTTATCTTTCACTCTCTCTGTTTATCCATCTATCGTACTTGGTAGATCCTCTAGATGGAACCCAATGTCCGCACTGAGTGATGAATCTAAGCTTTTGCAGGTCAGCTGATACTGGTGTGTCCATGTGTAGGAATCCATAGGAGAACATCACATGAGTTCAACCTTATTTGCCCAGTAGTGTCCAGTATGTCATGTGTTCCTTTCTTGAATGGTTTGTGAGATGGGAGGTAAATGGCCATACAACTACTGTTTTATATAGTGTTTCTTTGGTCTAAATAGAATGTAGCATCCTTGTGTTATTTGCATCCAGAATTTTTATCCAACCATACAGCATTACAAAAGTTTTGCAGCATGTCAACTCTATTTGGGTTATTTTTATGTTGAGGTCAGACCTTTTTTCAAATCATGATTTCATGTAATTATTCCTATATTTTAATCATTTTCAAACAGATCTATTTGACAATGGAATCCTAACAGGTACTACCATTCCCAGTCAGAGTAGATCTGGGAGTAATGGCAATGAAAGAGTTAACTCCACACTCTCCCAGAGTTCCAAAACTGGATCCTTATCTTTCAATGTGGTTTAGTATTCTATCCAGGACACCATTTTTTTAGGGTGAGGTTCTTATCTTTCTACAAGGGATGCAGTTGTTATATTCTAAGCCTCACCAACAGTATGAAAAAATGAAATGTATAGCTGTATTATTACTGAAGTCAAAATTCTCTGTTTCGCCAAACTTGGGACCCAAATTGACCAAAGAGAGGAGATTGACTATTATTAAAGACAACGTTCTTATTTGCATCACACTGGAATGTTGATTGGGGGAAAGGTAATGAGATTGATTCTACTGCCTTTTTATTATTTGAGTCAATTGTCTTTTTGTCACCAAATTTGGGACACAGCTTCAGGTAAATTAACAGTAGCCAATAAGAGGGAGTTAACTGTATTAGTCTATACAGTCAATCCATTCTACATTTTGTCTTATTTGCTAAGTAGATTGGTTAAATCAAGAGATGCTGAGAGAGAGAGAGAGAGAGAGAGAAAGAGAGAGAAATAGAGAGAGAGAGGTTTGCATGTATACATAATCAATTTGCTAAGACACAAATATAACTTTTAAAATGTACAATATAGATCTAAAACATTAGCTAAATAAGTAACACTTAACGAACATGTTTACTGAGTTTATATCAATGTGTTATATAATGGATAGGCATAGCCTATCATTTTTAGCAAGAACTGTAGTATAGTTTAAAATTAATGGTAAAGCAGTGAAAAATCACTGTAAGTTCATTGAGTTTGATTGGCAACAACCTGGAATCTAGAGTCATCTAAAGCAGGGCTCTCATTAGCTTAGAGAGTCAGGTAACCAGATGACTCTGGGAAAGTAGAATGATGTTAACAGAATTGAGGCTTGTAGCCCATCTGGGCCAGATATGTATTTACATCTCTGCTTCTCCCCATATGTGTATGGCAAAGAATGTATCAGGTATTCCGGGGGGGGGGGTAAAAGTGTATGCACAAGAAAATGTCTCTGTGTTTCCATGATTAAAGCTGGTTGTTTTTGTTTTATGACACAGCAACCCTTTTCAGGTTATTTAATGCCAAATGACAAGTCATTTTTTTTATAAATTGCTTACAGTACCTGATGTTGCTGAAGTGGTCACCCAATTAAGTATTGAACGGGCACATCACTGCTTAACTTCAGTGATATAGTGAGAACGAGTGTTTTTAGCATGACTTAACCATAATCCAATGATTAAAGAATAAATGAGGAAAGAGACAAATCCCAGGAGAAGAAAGGAGATGTCCATGCTGATACAAAGAAGATAGCTGGTCCAAAAGAGAAGAACCTGATTTGGCCAAATGAAGATTATAGAACCAGACATTAAGAAGCAGTATGCAAAAAATGTACTATATGGATATGATACAAATTTCCATATTGAAAATTGTAATAAAGAAAAAGTAATTAATAGAGAGGAGTTGCACAAGAATGCAGTATGTGGTCTTAAACAAATCATGGATACAACACCCCTCAAGAAAGCAACTATAAGACCACTTGCACGGGGTGTAATGGTTAAAGTTAAAGTCATGGATGTGGTAATTGCATTTCACTTAGCGCTAATACCCTTGGGAAAGGTATGAATCCTACTCTCCCTCCAGCTATGGGTAAATAGTAGGGGCAAACTGGGCTCTTTAGGCAACCAGTCTAGGAAAAGGAAAACTCTGAATTCAAACCTGTGTTGAACTCCGCTTAAGAAATTGACCTTGTGTCACATCCTTCTTGTGCGGAGGGGTTGGTAACTAAGACCACTTGCCCCCAATTAAACCATCAGAGTAGGATGACAAGACATACTAGAGAAGCAAGAAAAACACATGTGATGTTCTTCTGAGGAAACTTGCAAAAGTGTCAACTGCCAAGTAAAGACTTACATTGATCAGCTCTGTGCATATTCTGGATGCTGCACAGATGACCTCCTGAGGTGATGACTGATAGGGATGGTTGACAAGAGATTGTCATGAATATCCATGCTGCCAGCACAACATCATCATCATGAATCAATAGATGGTCAAGTGACTCTGTTAACAACATAATACAAAATCTTTCTTTTGAATACCTGGAATCAGAAATGCCTGTTTATTTAAATATTATTGTTGAGATATTAAATGGTAACAAGTAATTCCATGTCAAATCATCCAGCTATGTGACCCACCCAATTCAATTTTTCTGAAATTGTGTCCAAGTGTGTATTATGAGCAAGTTAGCAATTCAAAAAATTTGAGTTTCCAATTCCAAAAATTGGCGGAGTTATGTCAATTTTTAGATCTCCAAATTTGAGGGGGGTCACGAATAATTGCAACTTTTTGTAACTCTTTTTGTCTGTAAAATGAGTTCTAGAGTTTCCCTAGTCCTAAAAATTGGTTTATAAAAGCATTTTTGCCCAGAGAATCCAAAAATGCTATTAAAAAAGTCTTAAATTCAACCAATTTAAGTTATTGATGATTTTGATTTTTTCATGGCAAGATCAATATCCCGATGTGGCACTGCATGTACGACAACGATTTTTACTATTATTATTTCACATATATTGAACATTATTTGGACCAAAAAGATAGTTTGATATTTGCTCAGAACCAAAGCTACAAAAATTTGCAAAATTTGTTAAAATTCATCACTTCAATTTTTTTTCAAATTTTGGACAGTTGGAAAGTTAGCCAATCACCAAAATTTGAGCTTCCAATTCCAAAAATTTGGCAGATTATGGCAATTCTTAAAATCAACATAACTCTCCAAATTTTGGTGGGGTGTCGCGAAAAATGGCGACTTTTTGTAATCTATTTTTGTCTGTAAAATGAGTTTGAGTCGGGAAGCTCTAGAACTCATTTTATAGACAAAAATAGATTACAAATGTTGCTATTTTTCACCAATCCACCAAATTTGGAGAGCTAAAAGTCAACATAAGGGAAAATAGTTGAATGCATATTATTGTCAAGGTTATTAGCAATATATGAAATGCAAACTACATTTTCTAGAAGATATATTAAAGGAAAAAAATATTTTCAAGAAGCAAGTGTATTTTTGATGGGACAACTGAGTCAAAATGGGATCAGAGAACACAATATTTAATGTTTGATTCAAACTCCTTGGAGGTTGAGAACCTTAAAATCTGATTAAGAAATGTACTGTAATGCATTATAATCTTAATGTTGTTGAACCTGAAATATGACTTTGTCTTTTACTTCAGCCCTTTCTCTCTCTCTCTCTTATCTCCAACACATTCACTATTCATTTCTGATTTGGCTAGCAATGCCATCATTGAGAAATACTTGAGTTTAATATTTTGGCATACACCAACAGAAAATATTCAGATTTCTCACATTTTAAAAGATATTGACTTTTTTTAGCTCAGTCAGTAGAGTTTTTGGCTGGAAACCTCAAGGTTCCTGGTTCGATACTAGCCCTCGCCAACTCAGCATATGAGTAGCACAAGGAACTGTGCGGTAAAGTAAGGAGCTGATGGTAGGTATGGCACTAGTGAAAAGGGAATAGACTCCCTCGCTGATTGGCTGATACCGACTTTAGACCACCCGACGACTTTATTTATTTACTATTTATATTACATCAAATCTAATTGCCAATCGTTGTCAGTGTTACTCACTGATAGTCTACAGAGATGCATATAGCATAACAGTTATCTTCCGAGAAAATGAACTTGGTGATCTGAGTTCAAATTCTGGACAAGGCAGTTTGATTCTCACTTTATGCTAATACTCTTGGGAAAGGTATGGATCTATATCTTCTCTTCTCAACTACAGGTAACTAATAGGAGGCATATGTGTGTAATGATTATTGTCATAGGAAATGGACATGGTGAACCAAATTCAAATCATACCTGTGGCTGTTTGCATTTCCTATAGCACTAATACCTTTGAGAAAGGTATGAATCCAATTATTCTACCTCCAGCTAAGGGTAAATATTTGCATAGACAACCAGTCTGGGAGAAGGAAAACTCTAAATTCAAACCTGTTAAACTCCACTTAAAAATTGACCTTGTGTCACATCCTGATCCTGCAGAGAGGTTGGGTAAATACATATAGGTAAAAAGTTGGGCAGACTATGTTATTTAGCTTTGTTATAGCAACCGGCTTAAGAGAAGGAAAATGCTGAATTCAAACCAGCTGTACTTTGCTTAAAAATTGACCCTATGTCACATCCTGTCTGTGATAGAGGGGTTGGGTAAATACAGTCTGTAATACCGTCTCTTTATTGCTTTTATCCCACAACTAAGTAAAGCTTAGTAAATAACTACAATTGTTGCTTAACTAAGTTTGGTAATGACAAATAAACAATTATTACCAATCCATTGTTACTAATTTCATTTTAAAAAAACACAATAAAACAAAAGCAATTTCAGATAAAGACAGATGTTTAATAGTATTACAAAAGGTTTGGAAGGGTTGGTAATTTAGCAAACAAAATGTACTTCCTTTCGTTGTCAGCACAGTGTCTACTAACTGAGCATGTTACTCACTTCCTGACATCTTCAAACACATCAGTCGTTATACGTAATTGCTTTGCTCTCCCAGCAGTTCTAGTCTTCTCACTAGCACTATCCAAATATATCTTCTCTCACACTCGTTTTGACAGCCAAAATCCTACTGCAGTCTTTCTCGCCCAATCTGGGAGGGCAGGTCCTTAAATACTCAATTGCTGTGTTTCATCCAGGCTCCTTACTCTGAATTGCACATTCGACATTCATCAGTATGCGTCAATCCTCATGACGAGACTTTACATCCGGGTTACTCTGCACTGCTCGTGCAGAATTTCACCAGCATTTCAGCAACAAAGAGGTGACGAGTTCAATTTCCGTGGTCACTCGCCACACTCCTCCCCCTCACACAGGCCAAACATATCAGGACTCGTTTCATTCATGGGGGCTGGGAATCTGCTCATCCACAGTTAAGTGTCTACTTGCAACCTTATACCACAACTAAGTACAGCTTAATAAATAACTGCAGCTGTTGCTTAACTTTGATTATAACAATTGAACAATTATAACCAATATCATTAAAAAATACACAAGGTTATAAAAAAAGACAATTAATTTAAGATAAAGATAGCTGTTTAACTCTTTGTCTACTTAAAGCCAATCACAGCAGCTCTTCCACTACTGCAATCCTATTGTAAACAGCTTGCAGCAGCTCTCATATGTGTCACTTGTTTACACTGAAAAATCACTATGTGAACACCCCTGCCATCCTCTGTTTTGTCTGTGAACCAACCCTGAGACAGATACTTGATCCTATTGCAATGGAGAACTAGTTGAATGGTAAAAAACAGCAAAAATATTTGGTACGGTTGGGGGAAGTTTGGTATGGCTTTGGGGGAAATTTGGTACGGCTGTGGGGGAAATTTGGTCGGCAAAGAGTTAATAGTAATACAAAAGATTTGCAGTCAAACTAACATTTATCTGTGTTAATTAATTCTCTATATTTTTTTTATTTTGTTGTAGATATTTACTTGGCCTGTCCAGTTCTGGTACCTTGACCACCCTCAATTTTCATTGGTCTGAATCGGATTGGTGGGGTACAATCTTTACAGTCCTCACGGGAAGGATTTCTCACAATTTTTGAGTGAATGGTGCAGGAGACACAATAAAGTAATTTAGCATACAACTTGGGAAGTGCATAAACTTCATATACACTAGCATCTGAGATATTTCTCACAGATGCAGCTTCTACAATGTTTTGGATGACAAATTTTTTAATGGCTTTGTTTTTAGGCACGCAGTGAGCACAATTCGTACAACAAATGTACTTTACGTGACAATGGCCTTTCTTGCTACAACCATTATTTCTCCTTTTGGAAGTCATCTTGTCGGCTCGAAGATAAATTTTACCAGTCTTAATTATGCACTTAATAATGTTGAGGTTATTTCGTCCATTTTGACAACTGTTTATCAGTTTCTCTCTTAATTTTTCTTGTGATATTTTTTTATTCTTTTTATAATCACTTTTGATTATTGGCTTTTTGCCTTTTGTTTTGTTCTTTTCTTTTTTTCAGGTTTTGTTTAAAGCAAACATTTCTCTTTAGAAATATTGTGTACAATACTCTGCATTGAATTCTAATGCTTATTGATGTCCTTTTATTGTTGCTCTTGTAGTTACTACAATTAATCTTAAGATGTTTTTTTGTTGTCATTGTGCATGTACAAATGGCCTGAAGAAAACATCAACTGTCACACAATACATAATTGTACAACTGTTATCATCTTACAACACCCTCTACTTTAAAATGAGACAGTCCACATCATCCAAAATGAAATGCAAAAATATAAATCCGGATTATCTGGTGCTGCTTATCTGCCAAATTCTTATTTCTTCTGAGTGTTGTCGCCCCAGCTAAATAATGGACCATTCCGTTTTTACCAGAAAGAAAGGGAAGAAGAAGGACATGCTAAATAGAAGCAATAATACTAATCTGTTTCAATGGAACATAATGAAAAGAAGGAAAGAAAGAAAAAAGAGTGAGAGATAGTTAAATCAAGATTATTATGTTTTACATATTGAACTATTTGCAATAGCTCTAAAGTAAATATATCAAACATAATAATTAAATTATCATACTGTGGTGTATCCATAGATCCTGTTAGTTATTCAACTGTCATACAATATATAAGATGTATAAAAATAATCTTTTTAAAAATAATATTCTAATCTTTTTGGTGAATTCAATTTGTGGCAAACTTCTATGTATGAGGGTTAGTCAAAAAGTAATGTCATTTTATTTAGGACCGGTATAATTACCAACACAGGAACATGTATCATACAACATGAAGCTGGTCCTTAATGGTGGATCACATCCCTATTTCTCCACATAGTCACTGTTTCTCACAATAGCAATGTTCCACCTTCAAATGAGAGCATGTATCCCTGCCCCATAAAATTCTGTTGACTGTTCTTTGAGCCACTTGTTCACTAAAGATTTCACTTCCTTGTCACTGGAATAATGTTTGCATCTCTTCAACCCCATGAAAGAGGATTTGAGAGGCAAACATTATTCAAGTTATTACTGTATGTTTAGTTATCTGATAGGCATATCATCATCATCATCATCTATTAGCATGGATTCCCATGACTCTTTTTCCCCAACTATCCCTGGCAGGTCTTCTGCATGGCATCCAGATCCGCAAAGAGCTGACTGATGTAGGTTTTTGCTGGTTGGCCTACACTGGTGTGTCCATGTGTAGGTATCCATTGGAGAACATAATTTATAAATTTGTCCTTGCTTCTCCAACAGTTTCTAAGCCTGTCTTGTTCATCTCACTTGGATGATTTGTGTAATAGGAGGCAGGTGACCATACAACTATTTTCTTCCAAGATTTGTTCAAGACAGTTGCAACATCCTTTTTTAGCTATCATCTAATTTTTTCTTGCTATGTGTTGTGGGGTTTTTAAGGGTCAAAAATAAAACAAACAACTGGTAACAATGGATATAAATGTATTGAACAACAAGGAGTAGAAATTACAGCAAAGAAAGTGGAGATTGTGTTGACCATACAGTTACGAGCTGACTCGTATTACTTCGTCAAGCCACGATTATTCCTGCTACTTATAGTAGTCATTGGCGCATTCCATTTATGTCCATAGGTTATATCACCTATAATACTATGTTAGGGTCCAGGTTGTACAGCTATACAGTAGCATTGACAAAGTCATGGCTTGGAAAAAGTCTCATTATTACTGCTGTTCTTGATTGATGTAGGTTTTGCTGGTTGCCCTACACTGGTGTGTCCATGAGTATATGTCCACAGGAGAATATCACTTATGGGTTTGTCCTTGCTTCTCTAGCAGTGTCAAGCATATCTTGTTCACCTTACATAGGCAGTCTGTGTGATAGGAGGTAAGTGGCTATATAGCTGCTTCTTTGTGGGCTGCTTCTTCAGGGTTTTTTCAGGACAAAAAGTAACATTTTTGTGTTGTTCTGATCTAGATTTTTTAGGGTCCAGGTTGTACAGCCATACAGTAGCATTGACAAAGCTATGGCTTGGAAAAAGTCTCATTATTACTGCTGTTTTTATGGTAGTTATTATTATAATATTTATTCTTGTATATTTTCTGGGTTTATTTAAAGGTCATATGACCACAAAATTTGCCCGAGAACTCTTGAGCTTCTCCCTCTATTTTTGTGCAATTTCTATACTGTCTCTGCATTCATCTAATTTCTAGGAATTATGGGATTGTGTACAGCTTTCTGGCATTTACAAGAATAAATTTTTCATTGCCATTAAAGAAATGAAATAAAAATTGTGAAAGATTTGTATAAACGCTTCAACAGTAAATGCATCTTTTACAATAAAACTATTACTGTTTTCATTCAATGGGGTTTTTTGGACAATTGAACTCATTCAATTCATAAGTCAAAACCGATATGGATATTTCAACACGTTGTGGTTTTTGTTGCTCAACAGGGACATGATATAGAATTCTTTGTTAAACAAAGAAAGGGAATTGAGAACATCTCCATGATAGAAAAATTATTGAACGATCTGTAATGCATGCATTGTTGTAAATAGAATAACTTATATTACAAGCATTTCTATTTAAGTGTAAATGTTATGTTTGCTACTGTTTTTCTGTTTGTTTGAGTGGATTCTTTTTTTTATTGGGCGGGGAGGGGGTTGCTTTTCACTACTGGAAAAAAAAAGTACCCTCTCTTTTTATACAGATACTACACTTGAAGAAGGCTGTAGAATTAGTATTATTTGGATTATTTGGACTATTGTCCTCATCTTTATTGTTATCTGTATAATGTTTTGGCCGATGTGTCCTCTGGCCTTCTTCAGGTATTTCTTGTCAGACTTGGGAACCTTTTCTTCGAATTCAGAAATCTTCTTGTCGTAATCGAGAGCATTCACAGAACTTTGAACCCAACCCTTTATTCAATCCATGGGGGTATACTGTTCTTATTCTGTTAACCATGACTGGGTACAAGTGTTAAGCTATGCTAATTATTTTTCTATGTCACTGTCACCCTTGAGAAATAACTATAGAATTAATTGGCCAAAAGAAATAAGAATATTTCAGGAGACAATAATCCAGGGAAAATAACAGTTATTAGGTGGCCATGTATCAAGTTTAGGTTAGTTTGGCACAAGGCTGAAAGCATAGAGCACCCTGAGAAAACTCACCAAGTGCTAGTCTAACTAATTAACCATTACACCACACGAGGTACTCATTAAAAATAGTCATTTACTAAGGTTAGTTTTATTTAGCACAAAGCCAAAAGTATGGGGCACCCAGTGAGAATGAAACTCACTAAGAAGTCTGCTAATCTAACTCATTAACCATTACACCATGTAAATTACTCATCATTGATCAAGAGTAGTCATTTACTAAGTCTGGCTTAGTTTAGCCCAAGGGCACCCAGTGAGAATCAAACTCACTAACAATGGTCTGCTAGTATAGTATACTAACCATTCTACCCTGCAAGACACCCAGTATCATTAGATAATAGAATAAAGATGGCAAAAAGAACTGGAGAACAAGTGACAGCATGACTCATGGTTTGTGGATGTGTTTAATTACAGAAGCCTCTGTGGTTGAAAAGTCCATGGTAGATTGGCTTCAAAGGAGTTGGATGATGTGAGTTCAAGTCTTGTTAGCTGCTATTCTTTTTATCCCAGATTTTACACTGTTTAGTTTCCTTGTTTAATGGCAGATCAACCTTCGTGGATTATCTAATGCCAGATCTATCCTTGTTGAAGATCAGTAGTGGTATGATTTAGTTGGAGGTGCGTTGTGTAATGATTACCATCGTAGGGAATGGACACGGTGAGATGAGTTCAAATCTTAGACATGGCTGTTTGCATTTTACATAGGCCTAATACCCTTGGGAAAGGTATGCCTCCAACTATTCTCCCTCCAGTTATGGGTAAATAGTAAGGCAGACTGGACTCTTTAACCTTAGTATGGAAACCTGTCTTAGCAGTAGAAAGACTGAATTTAAACCAAAGAGGCCCTCTTCTTGTTCATAAAAAAAACCTACTTTTAGAGCTCCACCTTCCCCTACTCCTCCTCCTTCCTACTCTTCTTCAACTATTTAGCCCATAGCTGGGAGAATCAGGGGGTTTATACCTTTCCCAAGGGTATTAGTCTGAAATTGAATCTATTAGCACAAATGAAATTCAAACTTAATTACTACAATATCACAGTCCAACACATTAGCCACTGCACCATGGAGACTCCGCCCATTTTAAGCTGATGGTAGGTGTGGCACTCCACCTCAGACACAAAAACAATCCCCTTGGTCTAGCACTAGTGAAAAGGGGGATAGACTCCCTCACTGTCTGGCTGATACCGACTTTAGGCGAACCCTGTGACTTTTAACTTTTTTATAGGTTTAAGCATCTATTCATCATCATCATCATCATCATCAACAGCATGGATTCTTTTGACTCTCTCTCTCTCTCTCTCTCTCTCTCTCTCTCTCTCTCTCTCTCTCTCTCTCTCTCTCTCTCTCTCTCTCCATTGACCATCACACTTGTTAATGATCTACATTGAGCTGATGAATGGTTTTTACTGGTCAGCCAATACTGGTGTGTCCATATGTAGGATTCCATTGGAGAATGTTGCTTAAATTTGCACAATCATATGGTTTGTGGTTGGTTGGTTGGTGATTTATGGCATATCAGATCTTGTGGGTTATCTAATACCACATATTTCATGTGTATTGATGAACGGGTAGAAATAATTTATTATGTTAGTTGGTTGGCTATTTTGTTTAATAACATTATTTCTACCAGTTTATAAAACTTAACCAAACAAAAATATTTACCAACAAACTATTCACTTACAAATACAGAAAGACTTGGGATTGGGTGGCCTACTATTAAACAAAATAACTAACCCAATAACATAACAAATTATTTCTACCAATTTATCAATACACATAAAATTAAACAAATCATATATATATATATATATATATATATATATAAAAAGATGTGGCATTAGATAACCCACAAGATGTAATATACATGGTGTGTCATAAAAGTATCGAGATTGAAGCTGTATTTACCAAGATAGAAATGAACAATGAATGGAACGTTAATTTTTTTCAGAATACAGGGTGTGTCTTAAAAGAGCTGAGTCTGAAGCTGTATTTACCAAGATAGAAATGAATAATGAATGGAACATTAATTTTTTTTCAGAATACATGTTGTGTCAAAAAGTGCTGAGTTTGAAAGCTGTATTTACCAAGATAGAAATGAACAATGAATGGAACGTTCATTTTTTCAGAATACAAGGTGTCATAAAAGTGCCAAGTCTGAAGCTGTATATACCAAGATAGAAAGGAACAATGAATAGAACGTTAATTTTTTCAGAATACAAGATCTGTCAAAAAGTTCAAAAAATCTCAATACTTTTTTTACACACCTTGTATGGTGTGAAGATGGGTTTTATGAATTTCTAAGATGAGATGTTGCTGTAATTATACATTGATTTTTTTTTTCAGACCAGTTCCCTTGTCTTTTATCACAATATTTCTGTTGCTATACCCTCCAGCCTTCCTCAGATATCGGTCACATTTAGTAACCTTCTGGAAATATCAAACAGAACCTTTCATTTGATCATACACTAGTGAATGAAATAATAGGTTCTGTTCAACATTCCCAGAAGGCTATTTGAATGCAAAAAATACCTGAGGAAGAAAAAGGTGAGGGAGTAAGACATCTAAAACATTCTGATAAAGACAATAAAGGAAACTGGTCTGAAAAATCAATATACATATAAGGGCTACTGAAAAGTTCTCAGCCTCACCAAAAAGGTAAAGATCTATAACAGTGTTTCCTAAAATTATTTTTTCAGGAACCCTTTATATACATTTATCAGCCCCTCCACAGGGGTAGGATATAACACAAGGCAATTTCTTAAGCCAGGTTTAACAGATTTTCCTTCTCCTTGACTGGTTGCCTAATCAATGTTAAAGGCCCAGTCTACCCTACTATTTACCCATTGTTGGAAATAGTTGGATTCATACCTTTCCAAGGGTATTAGCATTATGTGAAATGTAAACAATCTCATTCATGATTTGAATTTGTGTCACCACATCCAAAATATATTTCCTAAGATGATAACCATTGCACCACATGTCTCCAAGGAAACCTTAAACATTTTTCAAAAAGTCAAGGAACATACAAAGTGTGTCATAAAATTATTGAGATTGAAGCTGTATTTACCAAAATAGAAATGAACAATGAATGGAACATACATTTTTTTCAGAATACAAGGTGTGTCAAAAAGTACCTTCAATCTCGATACTTTTTTGACACACCTTGTATATCTACTTTTTTTTTAGTCACCTTTATTTTAACAATTCATTTTAACAATGAAGAAAAAATATCAGAAAAAATGAAAATTTAACACAATAAACCGTGAGATGCAAATGTATTACCAATTCCTTGCCAGAAAACCAGACCTAATGTTAATCAACAAGAAGAAAAGAACTTATAATCTAATTAATTTTGCTATTCCAATGAACCATAGAGAAAAGAAAATAAAACAAAAAGATAAAATACCTGGATCTTGCCAGAGAGCTGAAAAGCTATGGAACATGAATCTAACAGTGATAGCAATTGAAGTTAAAAAAAAAACTTGAAACAGTCCCAAAAGGCCTGGAAAAAAAGACTAGGAGAAGTGAAGATCAGATAAAGAATGTGAGACCATCCAGACCACAGCACTGTTAAAATCAGTTAGAATACTTAGAAGAGTCCTGGAGACTAGAGGAGACTTTTTGTCTCTTGCAGACATAATAAATGAAACAGAATAAAAAGCAATTCTATTTTCATTCATTATTCTTATTAAAAAAATTATTAAAAGAAGCAGATTGATACTAGACTTTATCTTTAAGTTAAATTTGTTCACTTCTTTCTTTCTTTCTTTCTTTATTTCATTTTCTTCCTTTTGTTTTTTTTCTTTCTTAATAGCCACCACTTTTTCTTTCTTCTTTTTTTTTTTATTCTTTCTTTCTTTTTTTCTTTATTTCCTTCTTAACAGCCTCCACTTTTTGTTCGTTCTTTCTTTCTTTCATTATTTTTTCTAAATTGCCTCCACTTTTTCTTTTTTTGTTATTTCTTTCTTTCATAATAACCTCTATTTTGTTCCTACTTTCTTTCTTTCATTCTTTTTTCTTTCTTTCTTTCATTCTTTTTTCTTTCATTCTTTTTTTTTCTTTCTTTCTTTCATTCTTTCTTAATAACCCCCACGATTTTCTTTCTTTCTTCTCCTTTATTTCTTTATTAATAGCCTTTACTTTTTCTTTCTTTATTTTTTTCATTCCTCCTGTCTTACTTCTTTTTTTCCTTTCTTAATAGCCTCCACTTTTTCTATCTTGAGATAAACAGGATTCATATTATTTTGAAAATAGAGACTACTGTTTTTTATAAGATATTTTTATTAAATTTTGTTAAAAAACATTTTACATTGTGGAACCACCATTTTTTACATGGAATTCTTAGATTCCACTGAAACCAATTCGAGGAAACATTAATCTAGAGCGATCAAAAGTACATACTTTTCTACAAATTAAAAAAAAAAGGGTTTCCACAGAAACTAAAATAAATACATGGAGTACAATAACACTTTTGGATAGAGCAACTTTTCAGCTACAAAATTGTATTTTTCTGTATAGTCACCATAATGGGCAATGCATTTTCAACAGCAGCAAACAAGAGCATATGACATGTCATTGTCATAAAAATTGAGGCCAGGGGAGACAACCTAGTTTTTCACAACAACAATGATAGCACACTTGGTAAATCATTTATATAAGCCTTTCAAAACATTTGATGAAAATTTCTGTAATTATTTGTATAAAAGAATTGGTAATCTGAACATTAGCTACATAAATGAGAGTAACCTCCCCTTGTTTCTTTCACTTTGAGGAAGCTGTTTATTTTGGTCGGCCATTTTCATTTCACCGTAATCAATAGAACTGCATGTTTTAACACGAAAATATCATAAAATGTGTTCTTAATAACAATTAAGTTCATTTCAAATAATGAGCAAGCACAATTAAGAACACATTTTATGATATTTTCGTGTTAAAACATTCAGCTGTATTGATTCAAACAAATTCGTATTTTCAGTGTAGATTTACGGTGAAATGAAAATGGTCAATCAAAACAGTGAAATAAACAAGGGGAGGTTACTCTCATTTATGTAGCTAATGTTCAGATTACCAAAGATTTTTTCCAGAAACATGTTTCAACCTATTCAAGATGAAATGAACAAAAGTAAATTTTATCCATAGTCTACACTAGTGTGTTTTACACAGTTACAAAAAGATATCGACTGTAATTTATGTTAGTTTATAATTTTGTTTCTCCTCATGTAATTTTAGTTTTGCTGCTTGTTGCATTTTTGTGTGAGCATGCCCATGTATCTTCCCTAAATACCATGCAAATGTTTCAAAATGTTAACTATATAAATTTTTATTTTTAATTAGTAGGACGCAATTTTTTTAAAAAGTAGAACAAATTATAAATTCAGGTTAAATTTAGCTGCTAAAAATTCTAAAAGTCAGTGTGTATTATACATGAGAATTTTTATCTCAAGAATTTTGTTGTCCAAAGTTAGGGCTGCATGTTATATATATATATATATATATATATATATATATATATATATATATATATATATATATATTTACCTACCCCTCTGAACAAGTAGGAGGTGACACAGGGTCAATTTCTTAAGCAGAATTTAACAGGTTTGAATTCAGAATTTTCCTTCTTCTAGACTAGTTACTTAACCAAAGTTAAAGAGCTCAGTCTGTCCTACTATTTACCCATAGCTGGAATAGAGAGAATAGTTGAATGCATACCATTCCCAAGGGTAATTATCAAGGGCAATCAAGATCATCCAGGATTTGAACTCGTATCACTGAGTCGATTTCCTACAACATTAACCATTACATATTGGTGCATTTTATACATCATCAGCATTTCAATCTCACAAGACTATATATAATTCTTGTGCCCCTGAAGTTACAGCAATTTCTGTGACTGTGAAGTCCAATGTTCAAAAAACAGCCCTCACCACAGCTGTCACATGCGAAGGCTGTCCTGAAGATGTTGATGTGCCAGCACTCTGTTGCTTTCTTCTGGACCTCTTGGCTTCATGGCGTTGCACCAAGGGGACTTTTGACATGAATAGTCCACTACCAAGTCCATTTCCTATAGCAATAACCATTACATGTAGGAGCATTTTATACATAAGTGTATGTTATAGACAAATAATTATGGTAGAAAAAACTAATTCCCTTCTTGGTTGGTTTAAGAACTTTTCAGCATCTTCTGATGAGAAAGTTTTAGTGTTTAGTACTTTGTTTTTAAGTATTAACAACAAGCAACTAAAATCAATTTTTTTGTTGTTTGTTTCTAATCCATCCAGCCTCCTCATAGTGTCAGTGATTTTTTTTAAATCTTCAAATGCAAATTTTACTTTATAAAAAGATCAAATGTACACATCACAGAAAGTTCAAAATGACTCTTTTCAACTCACTTGCCTTCAAAGTGGATTTTAACTGCAAGTAAAAAAAAATCTATTAAAAAAAAAAAGAAGCTCTCTGTATTGAGAGGACATACAAGAGAGTCTAGACAGTCATTCACAGGGTCAAAACTGCCTACGTGTGACACTGTGTATAAAAAATGTCTTCATTAAAATATCATAAATTTAGATGAAGATCTTTCAAAATACAGTGCGTTAGTATTAAAAAAAGTTTAAATAACATTTTTTTAAACATATATTTACCAACCCCTCCACACAAGCAGGATGTGACACAAGGTCAATTTCTTAAGCAGAGTTTAACAGGTATGAATTCAGAGTTTTCCTTCTCCTAGACTGGTTACCTAGTCAATGTTAAGAACCCAGTCTGCCCTGCTATTTACCCATAGCTGGGGGGGGGAAGTTGGATGCATACCTTTCGCAAGGGTATTAGTGCTATGGGAAATGCAAACAGCTTCGTCCAGGATTTGAACTCAGGTCAATGAGTCCATTTCCAACAACTCTAACCCTTACACTACACACCTTGATTTAAAAAAAATATAAGCCAATTTTTTTCATTAGTGGAGGTGGTGTAATGGTTATCATCATAGGAAATGGACACAGCAACCTGAGTTCAAATCCTGGACAAGGTTGTTTGCATCTCACATAGCATTAATACTCTTGGACTAGGTAGGAATCTAATTCTTCTTCTTCCAGCTATGGGCAAATAGTAGGGCAGACTGTACCCTTTAATCTTAGTATGGTAACCAATCTAGAAGGAAAACTCTGAATTCAAACTTCTTAAATGCCACTTAAAAATTGACCTTGCATCCTGTTCATGTGGAGGGGTTAGTAAATACATTATAGAGGTACATTTCTGGAATAAGTAATTGAGAGTTACCTCCCCCATTTATGATTACCTCCCCTTTTGGAGAACTCTTTAGTAACTACTAACCTATTTAAAGTCCAATACATGCAACAATCATTCTAAGCAGAATAAAGCTTTCTTAAGTCTTTCATTGTTATCTTTTGTCATTACAATAGCAATATTAAAAAAAGAGACAAAATAATTCCAACAGGTGGCCCCATTAGGGTAGTCTTACCCCTCTGCAGAGGTGCAATCAGTGTATTCTAAAGCCCCAGCTGACAGGGCAGACAAAATACTTTTGAACAACCTACATATAGCTGGCCATGTAAAAAAACATGCTTCAATTCTTTTCATGTATTCTTAGTGCAAGATCATCTCTTTTTTTCTAACCACATGGAATCAAGAATATCATTATGTGACATCCTATTAACAAAGTAACTGATTACATGTTCCAGGTTAATCACTTCTTTCATTACTTTCTTTACCATCTTTAAATTGACTTCAATTTTTATTTGATTTACAGTCAGAATAAGAAAACCCAAGATAAAGGAATTTTTCACAATCTATTTTGTCAGCCATTTTGAGGAAGAAAGAAATTTCTTATTAGACAACTAATCAGCTGCTCCCAACTGGTTAATTAACTTATTGAAATTAAACAATGCAATAATTGAATTTTTTTTTTCAGGGGGATTATTAATGAGAATTATAACCTTGCGTCTTGTATACAATAGTAATATATCAAGAAATCAAGACTTATCTTATGCGAACGTATGTATTTACCCAACCCTTCCCCCACAGGCAGTGTATGACACAAGGTCAAATAAAGACATGACATACTTATAGTGTGTGTAGGTGCAATGTTAGCTAGTAAGTCTTGCAGATCCATTACCACTGAATAGCAAGTTTGATCCTTACTGGATGCCCCATACTTGTGACCTTGTGTCACATCCTATCTGTGGCAAATGGGTTGGGTAAATATTTATCTTCATTTGAATTTTAGAATTTTAAAAAAGTTTCAAGTTTCTGCCTTTAATTTTTTTACTTGTTGATCGATTTTAATGGCATGTGAATTCATCTGGGGTTATTTTATGCCTAGAGGTTAGGGAATTGTGTACATTGTATGTTTATATTGACATTTTTTGTGTAGTTTCTTAAGAGATCTTTTGCATAGTTATATGATATCAGATATTTCTATTTCATACAAATAGCATTTGTCACCCACCACAGCAACTTATGATCAGCATTTGATAACACACACCTAACAGGACATAAATAAAAGAAAACCAAATATGTTTTCAAGTGCTAAATAATTTGTGGGTAGCCTACCAATTATGATTGTAAGTGTAGTTAGATTTTGAATTTAAGTTCATTGAAGATTCAAAATCTGAGGGGGTTATATTATTGAAAGGTAATGACCTTTACTTGACCCACCACCAATTTTCACCAATGGGAAGGCATGAGAACAGAAATTAAGTTTAGTTAGATGCTGGCCAATAACTGAGGGAAGCAGACGTAAGGGTCCTTCACTCCCAAGATGCCAGCTTCTCACTGTGCGGGTAAACCTTTTAGGGCTGTGGGTTTTGAATAAAGAATAGACGTCTTAAAAAAAAAAAAGTCTTGCTTATTTATTACAAACGAGAAATGAGCACAGAGGACCCAGCTCAGAAGAAGGATGAATCAGTCCAGAATAAAATGGCCAGTGATAAAGTAAGAACAAGCAGAAAAGTAAGCACCCATCTCCTCTCCTCCACTCTCTTTCCCCATTATATACCTGATATTAAGTAGGTATATAACACATGTAGCAGGCATCAACTTTTAACATTCTCATTTCTTTTTCAGATACATGCATTTACCCAATCCATCCGCCACGGACAGGATTTAACACAAGGTCATTTTTAAGCCGATTATAGATGGTTTGAATTCAGTGTTTTTCTTCTCCTAGACTGGTTGCCTTACAAAGGCTATAGAACCCAGTCTGTTATTCTATTTACCCATAACTGGGGCAGAACAGATGCAGGATATCATACAAGGTCAATTTTTAAGTGGAGTACAGCTGTTTTGAATTCAGAGTTTTCCTTCTCCTAGACTGGTTGCCTTACAAAGACTATAGAACCGAGTCTGTTATTCTATTTACCCATAACTAGGGGAGAACAGATGCAGGATATCATACAAGGTCAATTTTTAAGTGGAGTACAGCTGTTTTGAATTCAGGGTTTTCCTTCTCCTATACTGGTTGCCTTACAATGCCTCATACATGTGACTTTGTGTCACATCCTACCCATGATTAATGGGTTGGGTAAATACCTACATTCCTCTATATATAGTTGAATCAAGGTGGAATCACAACTTTGTAGAAATATTCCACAATTAATTTTTTATTTTAATTTCTAAATTTTAATTACTTTTCATCATGACTATTCAGACTGTTAGTCTATAGACATCTTGTAAATAGTGCTGAGTAGAAATCACAATTAAAATTAAAATGAAGAAATATTAGTCAAAAATTTATAATCCTTGAACAATGTTCCATCTAATATTTTTCTCAAAATCTCAAATCTCAAATTTCACACAGCTAGAAAAATAAGAAGAAAAAGTTATACAACATTCTACCCATGGCAAATGGGTTGGGTAAATACTTACTATCTATATTTAGTTGAATCAAGGTGGAATCAAAACTTTCTGAAAGTATTCTATTATTAATTTTTCTATTCGTATTTCTTTCATCTTAATTTTAGTTACTTTTTATCATAACTATACAGACATCTTGTAAATAGGGCTGAGTAGACATTGCAACTAAAATTAAAATGAAGAAATACTAGTCAAAAATCTTTAATCCTCAAACAATGTCTCATCTCATAATAAAGATAATAATAATATTATTTCTCAAAGCAGATATTGTTCTTTTATATCTATAATACATTTTTCTCAAAATTTCAAATCTCAAATTTCACACAGCTAGAAAAAAAAAAAAAAAGATAGAAAAAGAAAAAAAAATTACCCTCAAGCATTTTTCCCTGAATATTTCTAAACCTATAATTAAAATATCTAAATAAATATATTTGAAAAAGAAATAAATTTCTCTCCAGGTAAACAAGTCGACTCTGGGAAATCCAATATGAATTATTAACCAAAAGTGAGCTTTAAAAAGAAAAATGTTTTTAATTAAAACCTTCAATGGGAGAACAGGTGTAAGAGTCATTTATAGACAAGGCCTCAGAAGTCCGTTATCAATTTTGAATCGTGCAAACAATGTTGCTTTAGGCCTATGTTTCATTTTCATCTGTCAACATTCATTCACAAAGATCTTCAGTTATTTCCCTTTGATGTCGCTCATAGGCCCTGGTTTTGCTATGCATTGTGAATAGCTAATTTCTCTCTTTTTTTATCAAAATATTCCAGACGTTGTTCTTTGAGCAAAAATTCCTTAACCTTATCTTTGGTATGAGAGACACCTTTGAATATCAGTCCCAGACTCTCATCAGAACCATTTTAAGTTCTAATGTGTTTCTACAGAAATCTTTTTGATTCTATTCTTTTGTTTTTAGATTTTGTATACATTCTTTTATGTTGTTTTTGTTTTTTAATTCTTCATGTATTCTCCTTTTGTTTTCTTAACATGTGCAAGATTTTCCTCATCTTCTCTATCAGTATGAATTATAAAATAGGTGTGTTCAAAAACGTATCACCTGTCTTATCACAAGAGGCAACAAAAGGACACCTTTGGTTACTCTACACTTGTTACCACAAAACAATTTTGTGTTCATCATTTTGTGAGCAACAAAATTTTATTGAACAGATGATGAGATAATATAAAACCACAAGAGATGAGAGTTTCATGTGTGGAAGAGATCTCTTAAAAACAAATATTTATATATTTCTTTAGTATTATTTGTATTATTCAGACTATTGTCCCCATCTTCATTGTTATCTGTACAACGTTTCGGCCGATGTGCCCTCCGGCCTTCTTCAGGTATTTCTTGTTGGACTCGGGAACATTCTTTTAGGACACAGGAACCTTCTTGTCGTAATCAGGAGCCATCATGGAACTTTGAAACTAACCCTTTATTCAGTCCACGGGGGTATCTTATTCTCATTCTGCTAACCATAGCTGGGGTAGAGGCGTTAAGCTGTGTTAATTATTATTCTATGTTCTGCTGCCCCTGACCAGGATTGAACCTGCAGTCTAGAGATAACTGTCACTTAGAACTGTCTTAACCTAACTCCTTTATCCATTAGGCCATGTGTCCAAATAATACAAATAATACTAATAATCAGGCCTCATCTAAAAAATTCAGAGATAGTATATTTCTTTGATTGACTGATTGATTTTAATGACATGTCAACTCTTTTGGGTTATTCTATGCCTAGAGGTTTGGGAATTGCATTTATTGTATACGTATATTTACATTTTTTGTGTAGTTGTTTCTTAAAAGTTTTTGGCATACAGTTAGATCTCAAGTTTTCGTATCTAATACAAATAATTTGCTCACATTTGTATAGTTTCAAGTATTTCTATCTAATACTAATAATCATCTCTATTTAATGATAGTCTCATGTTTGTATTCAGTTATATGGTTTCAAGTAACTAATAAAAATTATATGGTTTTCAAGTAAATAATTACAAGTAAAAAAAAAGTAATGTTGGACGAGTGGCCCATTGTCAGTATCAGCTGAACAGCAAGGGAGTCTGTCCCATTTTCGCTAGTGCTCGACCAGGGAGATTGTGTTTGTTGAGGTGGAGCGCCACACCTACTGTGAGCTCCCAACTTTACTGCACAGACCAGATTACCCAAACTGTGCTACTCATGTGCTGAGTTGGTGGGGACCAGTATCAAACCTGTAACCTTGTGATTCTGAGGTGCTTTATTGACTGTGCTAAACCATAATAACCCTAAATAAATGATTATTGGTTCAAGTAATTATTCTTAATAAAAAATAATTTACAGTTATATGACATTCAAGTATTCCTATTAAATACATATCATTTTTAAAATGATCTATTTGACCAATAGATGGTGTTCTAACAAGTACAACCATTCTGGAAGTAATGGCAATGGAAGAGTATTCCATATTCCCCACATCTCCAGAAATGTAGCCTCACAATCAGATGCAATTTAGTGTCATACCCAGGACACTCTTTTTAAAAGGCTCTTACCCCTCATCAATCAACATACTCTAAGCCTCGCTGACAGGGCAGTATATTTCTTTTGAGTGAAAACAGTTCATTTTTATAAACAACTATAAAAGAGAAAATAGAGGTGCATAGTGTAATGGTTATAGTCGTAGGAAATGAATTCGTCAACCTGAGTTCAATTCCTGGACCATTTACTGTTTGCATTTCACATGGCATTAATACCTTTGAGAAAGATATGAATCCATTCTCCCTCTAGATATGGGTAAATAGCAGGGCAGACTGGGCACTTTAACCAGTCTAGGAGAAGGAAAACTCTGAATTCAAACCTGTTAAACCCCACTTAAGAAATTGACCATGTGTCACATCCTGCCCGTGTGAAGGAGTTGCTAAATATATATATATATATAAGACAAAATGTCATACAAAGAACAATTGATAAATTTCATACTGCAAAAAATAGATAGATTGATTGATAGATAGATAGATATGATAAAACTGAGATAGATGGATAGATAGATAGATAGATATGAGCAGACTGAAATATAGATAGATAGATAGTATAGCTATCTATCTGTCTGTCTAAGAGAGAAACAATTTGAAAGGGTAACTCAAATTATGAAATCATAAATTTATACTCAAGTATGGCAACTCTATAATTTAAAGTTACCTTCCAAATTGTCTATCAAGGATTGGATGGAAAATTCATTTTGGCCGATTGTAAATTGAAGTTGCGTGAGATAGCAGACGAGTTGAAGATAACAGAAGGCAGTGTATTCACCATTTTGCATGAACATTTGTCAATGAGAAAGCTTTGTTCAAAGTGGGTGCCATGTTTGTTCACAGTCGATCAAAAACAACAACGCATTGACGATTCAGAGAATTGTTTGCAACTGTTTCAAATATGTGACAATGGATGAAACATGGATCCATCACTTCATTCTGGAGTCAAATCGGCAGTCAGCTGAGTGGACAGCAGCAGTGAAAGCCGTCCAAAGTGACCAAAGATGCAAACATCAGTAGGCAAAGTTTTGGCCTCCGTATTTTGTAATGTGCAAGGTTCATGATTATCTTGAGAAAGGAAGAACCATCAATAGCAAATATTATATAGCATTATGGTGTGTTTGAAGGAAGAAATCGCCAAAAAACAGCCACAAATGAAAAAGAAAAAAGTGCTCTTTCACTAAGACAATGCACCGTGGCACAAGTCGATCGCAACAATGGCAAAACTACATGAATGCACTTCGAATTGCTTCTGCGCCCACCCTATTCTCCAGATTTGGCCCCCAGTGACTACAGTAGACCTCAACAGAATGCTCCAGGAAAGAGATTTGGCTCCAATGAAGAAGTCTTATCGGAAACTGAGGCTTATTTTGAGGCCAGAGACAAATCATTCTACAAAAAAAGGCATCGAATTGTTAGAGAAGCATTGGAATCAGTGTATCACCCTAGAAGGAGACTATGTTGATGAATAAAGTCAAATTTTGCCTAAAAGTTGTTGTTTTATTAGTTAGGCCTGGGACTTATTGAGTGATGTGTATTATATATATATATATATATCTTTTGAAGAGAGAGAATGACTCATAGAAATAGTTCTGAAATGAATAGATAGTAAACTTTGAAATATCCCATCATACAGGTAAAAACTACCAAGAAAATTTGGTACAGCCATGGGGGAAATTTGGTAGGCAAAGAGTTAAGTACATGACAACAAAACAAAACATTTATTCATTTCTGTTTTTCTAAAAAATAAAAAAAGCTTAGCTACAAGTTCTCTTCAGGCTTTCAACACAGTTTTCTTTGGTATTTGTAACAACATCTTTATCACAACTCTCTCTTCTCACAAAGTGAAATGAGATGTTATCAAATTCAAGTCGTCAAGAATGCAGTTTACAGTCTTTAAATTTTTTATAGTTGTTCAGTATTTGCTACAAGGTAATATGCTCATCTCATAAGCTGTTGACAGTACATTTCACTTAAGGTGCTTTACAACTGTCACCTTGTACCAAAGTTTGCATTCTTCAACTAATTGTTGTACACTCATTTTTTTTATTAGATGTATCTAGACGTATTGTGTAGAGTGTACCTGTGGATGTATACTCATCTTGTATACTTTTCCTCTATGGATCTGGATAGCAGGATCTGTTGTTTCTGCTATCTTCTATCTGGACTTGGTAGCTGGCTTCTTGTTGATTTACTGTCTTGAGTTTCTTGTCTTTTTCTTGCTGTGATTTCTTGGCTTGTGTTATTGCTTGTTTTTAATTAATGATCACAAGACTTAGTTGTTTTTCTTTAGAGCTCATTTATTTTACTTTATAATTAAAAAAAGAAAACACACGGAGACTTTGATCTCAAATGGACAGACTACCATTGCAATGTGTCTCACCATGTCACCAGCCAAAACTGATTTTCCTGAACCAATTTTCTCTCATTTCTAGCGAATCCGAGCCCAGGTCAAAATCTATCAATCAAATCACCTGTATTTTTCCATAGGTACCTATCAATTATTTATCATAATATTTTCTTTTCTTTTTATTAAGTACTTTGCGAACAGACAAAGATGGGCTGAAAAGTTCATGATGATGACATCATATGGTATCATCATTATCATCTTGTCACGCAGCACAGATATCCATGACAATCTCTTGCCAACCCTATCATTCCTCGCTCCTGGGAGGTCGTCTGTGCAGCATCCAGTATCCTTGCAGAGTTGGTCTATGTACGTCTTTGCTGGACAACCTATGATGGCTTGCCCATATGATGGCTTCAACAGTAGAATGTCACTAATGAGTTCATCCTTACTTCTCCAGCAGTGCCCAGCATGTCTTGTTCGCCTCAAATGGATGGTTTATGGTATGGGGCAGGTGGCCGTACAGCTGTTTTCTTGTGGGGTGTTGTTTACACATCTTGTTTAAGATTGCGCACAGCATTCTTGTGCAACTCCCATCTAGCTTATTCTCTAGGTGCTTCGTTAGGGTCGGAAGAATTTTCGCTTTAACCTGTCAGTAAGATCAGATTTCCATATCACTGACAATCTGTTTAAAGCAGCCCATGCCTTTCCTACGCATGCATTAATGTCACTTACAATAATTTGTTGTTTTTTTTTGTCCATCAACCACAAGCACACATCTATCTGAACTTAATCTATTTCATGCAAACATTATAAATTTCATATGATGACATCACGCCACATATATTTAAAAATTGTAATTTAAATCTTCCAAAATAAACTGGTAGAATTATTTAGCATCACCTTAGTGACACAAATGAAACAATTATAACCTAGAAAACATTTAGACAAATGATAACCTGTTTAAATACTTGTGATAATCCTTCAGAGGAGAACAAAAAGTACTAGGAATGGTAACTCTTTCTGGCTTTTATAAATTTTTTTCAAGACGATAATATTAAGAAAATTATTAGAAAAATTGAAAGGAAAAAGAAAAAACTTCAAAAGAACTTGGATTGTGTTGTATTTTTTAAAAATTGTTTGAATATATATATATATATATATATATATATAATTTCTTTTTTTGAAGAGGGGATGACTTAACGGAGAAGGTAAAAAAAAAGCAAGTCACAATATTGACAGTCGATAAAAATAATTAGCTGAATAAGTCAGAGTTATGAATGAATTTAAAAGTGTTCAATACGTTTGTAGATCAGGTTTAGAAAACCAATATAGTCAGAATATGTCTACCCAGGTTTTACCGTGAGGATTGTCAGGATTATTCTGCATGCAATTAATTAAATTAATCAAAATAAATGGATGTAAACAAAAAGGAATGCTGCAGAACTACAATAGTATATTTTGTTTATATCTGTTTGATTAAGTTAATTCCACATAGAACAGTCCTGACGATCTTCACAGTGAAACTGAGGTAGACATATTCTGACTATTTCCATTTTGATGTATGTATTTATCAGTTAAATATTTGCCTCTTACTGACAGTTACTGTCGGCCGAGAGGTAAGTAGTCGGACTGATGAAAATTCAGTTGTATCTTGCTCCCGGCTAGAAGTAGCTGTTAAGTCTAGCCACACTGATGAGATGTAAACGTCAAATAACAGTGTCTGTGAATATATTTGTTGGGGTACCAAGTTTCCTGATACAAGCTGATTCTAGGCTGGTCCTATTCTCTAACAGTAGTTTGTTGTAGAGTTCATGTTCCGTATGAGAGCTCAATGCTTAATTTTTATAAACAGAGCAAATTTATTTGTGAATAAAAAGGCCTTAAATACCTTAGGTATCGTGATTATGGACCTTTTTATAAATAAAGAAAATGGTCCATAATCACGATACCCATGGTATTTAAGGCCTTTTTATTCACAAACAAATATATATATATATATATATATATATATGTATATGTGTGTATATATATATATATTTGTGGTGTCTCCATCTGTCATATACCTCATGTACGCTAATTAAACATTACAGTTTTCACAGGTCAATAAAATACAGCAAACTTCTTTTCTTTTTTTGTCACTGGCTAATAATAATCACCAAACTTTTTTTTCTCCATAATTTTTAAAAATAATCACCAAACTGTTTTTCTCATGTGAAAACTGAGATGAATTGAAGACCTGATGAAATTTCCAGATTTTCATCAAGAAAAATGTTCTTCCCATTTAAATGAATAATGACATTTTAAAGATCAAATATTTCACCAATAAATTTCTATTTGCCACACACTGAGATTTTTTCTATTGCTTTTCTTTTCTTTTCTTTTTTTTAAACATGTCATCAGTCAATTTGATTTTCATTTATACATACTTGAGTTTTCTTGTTACGTTCTCCATTAAATAAACAAGTGATTTGTACATTGTCTATGTTACAAATCAAAATTCCCAGAAAGACAATTTCTCATGATCAATAAAACATGAAAATTCCAAACATAATTTCTGATATATGATTCGTCTAAGACAAATTCATAGAACACATTTTGTAAGTATTGATAATCTTCATTATCATTACTAGCAAATATATGCACCTCAGGGTTCAAGTATTTAAGTTTTAATGTAATAAAATATTATACTAAATTAGAAAGGCTAATGAAACTAAATAAGAATGCAGATAAAAAGATTTGAAACAGAGGTGGTATAATCAAAAAATAGAACAACTGAAACTTACTCTTCCATCACTCCCATTTTTCATTGCTAAATTGTCCTAATTCAACTATTTAGTTAAAATAGTAAAGAATAAAATCACAATTATTTCTTCTTGTAAATGGATTTCTTTTAAGTTTTATCCCTGAAATTTTTGCTCATATTCATTAATATAAAACCAGACAATTAGAAATCAATAATACCAAACACATATCTATTAAAATCAAATTTTTAATATCAATATGCAAATTAGCCTTCCCGTTCACACTGTAAATCACTATTTTGTTGTATATGCAAATACATTGGTGCTTATGTTAATTTTTTCATTAACTTCATATGTATCAATAAACTAGTATAAATAATTTTCATTAATTTTGAATTGTTTGGTTTTATTAACTGGTAGAAATAATTTTGTTAACTTCATGTATATCAATAAACTGGTAGAAATAATTTTTATGTTAGATTTTTTTATTAACTTCATGGTATTAATAAATAGGTATAAATAATTTTCATGGTAGATTTATCATTAACCTTAATTGTATCAATAAACTGGAGGAAATTTCAAAAAACTTATTCTGATTAATCTATTGGTAGATTATAATATAATTAGCAATTTAAAGATTATCCTAATGCATACAGATATAATAATATTGGTATACAAAGATAAAGATTATCCTAATGCATATATAATATTGGTATACAAAGATAAAGATTATCCTAATGCATACATATATAATAATATTGGTATACAAAGATAAAGATTATCTAATGCATACAGTATACAAAGATAAAGATTATCCTAATGCATACAGATATAATAATATTGGTATAGGTGCATACAGATACAAGATAAAGATTATCCTAATGCATACAGACATATACAAAGATAAAGATTATCCTAATGCATACATATATAATAATATTGGTATACAAATAAAGATTATCCTAATGCATACATAATATTGGTATACAAAGATAAAGATTATCCCATAATATATAATAATATATACAAAGATAAAGATATCCTAATGCATACAGATATAGTAATATAGGATTATAACATAAAGATAAAGATTATCCTAATGCATACAGATATATAATATTGGTATACAAAGATAAAGATTATCCTAATGCATACAGATATAATAATATTGGTATACAAAGATAAAGATTATCCTAATGCATACAGATATAATAATATTGGTATACAAAGATAAAGATTATCCTAATGCATACAGATATAATAATATTGGTATACAAAGATAAAGATTATCCTAATGCATACAATATATAATATTGGTATACAAAGATAAAGATTATCCTAAATGCATACAGATATAATAATATTGGTATACAAAGATAAAGATTATCCTAATGCATACAGATATAATAATATTGGTATACAAAGATAAAGATTATCCTAATGCATACAGATATAATAATATTGTATACAAAGATAAAGATTATCCTAATATAATAATATTGGTATACAAAGATAAAGATTATCCTAATGATAGATAAAGATTATCCTAATGCATACAAAGATAAGATTATCCTAATGCATACAGATATAGTAATATATGGTATACAAAGATAAAGATTATCCTAATGCATACAGATATAATAATATTGGTATACAAAGATAAAGATTATCCTAATGCATACATAATATTGGTATACAAAGATAAAGATTATCCTAATGCATACAATATAATAATATTGGTATACAAAGATAAAGATTATCCTAATGCATACAGATATAATAATATTGGTATACAAAGATAAAGATTATCCTAATGCATACAGATATAATAATATTGGTATACAAAGATAAAGATTATCCTAATGCATACAGATATAATAATATTGGTATACAAGATAAAGATTATCCTAATGCATATAATAATATTGGTATACAAAGATAAAGATTATCCTAATGCAACAGATATAATAATTTGGTATACAAAGATAAAGATTATCCTAATGCATACAGATATAATAATATTGGTATACAAAGATAAAGATTATCCTAATGCATACAGATATAATAATATATACAAAGATAAAGATTATCCTAATGCATACAGATATAATAATATTGGTATACAAAGATAAAGATTATCCTAATGCATACAGATATAATAATATTGTATACATGGTATACAAAGATAAAGATTATCCTAATGCATACAGATATAGTAATATTGGTATACAAAGATAAAGATTATCCTAATGCATACAGATATAATAATATTGGTATACAAAGATAAAGATTATCCTAATGCATACAGATATAGTAATATTGGTATACAAAGATAAAGATTATCCTAATGCATACAGATATAATAATATTGGTATACAAAGATAAGATTATCCTAATGCATACAGATATAATAATATTGGTATACAAAGATAAAGATTAAATATACCCCTAATGCATACAGATATAATAATATTGGTATACAAAGATAAAGATTATCCTAATGCATACAGATATAATAATATTGGTATACAAAGATAAAGATTATCCTAATGCATACAGATATAATAATATTGGTATACAAAGATAAAGATTATCCTAATGCATACAATATTGGTATACAAAGATAAAGATTATCCTAATGCATACAGATATAATAATATTGGTATACAAAGATAAAGATTATCCTAATGGTAATGCATACAGATATAATAATATTGGTAACAAAGATAAAGATTATCCTAATGCATACAGATATAATAATATTGGTATACAAAGATAAAGATTATCCTAATGCATACAGACATACAAAGATAAAGATTATCCTAATGCATACAGATATAATAATATTGGTATACAAAGATAAAGATTATCCTAATGCATACAGATATAATAATATTGGTATACAAAGATAAAGATTATCCTAATGCATACAGATATAATAATATTGGTATACAAAGATAAAGATTATCCTAATGCATACAGATATAATAATATTGGTATACAAAGATAAAGATTATCCTAATGGATAAAGATTATCCTAATGCATACATACAAAGATAAAGATTATCCTAATGCATACAGATATAATAATATTGGTATATATATTCATCAAAGCCATGACTCTAAAATAGTTAATGCTAGAAACATAAAACATACGTCAGTATTTATAAATGTTTACAACTGGATCTTCATCTATTTTCATTAGAAAATTTTAACATTATAAGATCAAAATTATGCCTCTATGCATGTAACCCCAAAGGTAAGGTATCCAAAGCACTGGGGATGCAGGAAATTGTTTATGTGACTATTGGAAACATTGTTGTGTTTGTTGTGCATGCACATTGTTGCTATGCTCAGTCTTGAATTGACTCTACCACCAAGTGTGAATTTTGCACAGTTATTCGGTTTTAGAATGCAAAAGGCATTAAACTGATTGAACTTCTTCATCAATTAATGAATGTGTATGTCAGGTCATGCATGGATGTCAAAAACGTCCACAAGTGGTGTAGGGAGTTTGCAAAAACAACAAGGTTTAACAATTCCTAAACAACATGGCGGTGAGCTTGGTATGATTTAGGCATACAAAAACTATCACAGCACCTACAATAATGCATTGACCAAAATGGCGATTATGTAGAAAAATAAATACATGTTGAAAATTTAAAATTATGTATACATTATTGATAATAAACAATAATAGTTTCTGTGATTCTAGATATTTTGGAGACCTTACCTTTAGGATTACCCTTGTATATTCAGCTCTTCACATTCACAGAGTTTACAGGGCACAGGACCCCCGTGCAAAAGTATAAAAGCCACAAATATCCCTAGCCTCCACTCCCAAGTCTCAACTCTTAATACAATTAATCATAACATAAAAAAAAAATTCTTTTTTTTTAGTTTTCTTTGTATCTTCAAGTCTGGGCATGTTTTCTGCAATTTTTTGAGAGAAGCAGCAAAACTAAAAAAAAAAAGAATTCCTATTTAATATCAAACTTTTAAGTAATCAAAATCTTTTTATTTATATTGCTTACCATTCTTTTTTTCTTTTTAATTTATATTAAATAAATAATATAAAACATTCATGGTTGCTTTGATCACTTGACTCATCAATTGAAAAACTGATTTTGATATTTTCTATGTTCATTCTGCTTACACACACTGTTGATCTTTAGTTCATCATAGCAAATACATTATTTCAAATTTTCACTTTGTTGTAATTTCTTTCTGGTTTTCTTGTTTTGTTTTGTTTTTTTCATTCATATTGGTTTGATAGACTTTTCAGTCTTAAATCTAATCCAGTTGAATGCACACCTCATTTTTTTAAAAGAGTCTCAGCCCTAATCTCTGCTCTTTCTCTTTAAGTGCAGTATAGATTCACCATCTCTTTTACAATTTTACAAAAACAAAAACTCCACACACCAATATTTTCTATTGTATATTGTAGACTGGCTGGAAATTTTATGAAAAGAGATGTTTTGTTGAGGTGACACCACTAGCAGGTAGACGTGTATATTTGCATAAATATACAAGGTTAATCTTGAAGGTGGTATGCAGTGAAACTTGTTCGTGAGATATTTTAAGTGGAAAGAGGCTGCACAGACCCCAGTCCACTATCTTAGCAGTCCCGCAGTTAGTCCAGTAACAGCAGAAAGTCCAAGATGACTGGACTGCCGAGATGCTGCTGGGTGCTGTCTCAGGTAGTATTGAGTCACTTCACGAGAGGCAAGCCTCCCCAGAAACCCCAGCGCTTGCACCCAAGTGCCAGGGTGTGTTGGGGATTTATGCGAGTAGTAAGTACCCCAATCCTACTACTTATTGTTGATGTTTCCAAATGCTGACAGTCAAAGTAAACAGATTGAAGATAAAGTTAGATATACAACTCTAATGAATAAACAGTCAAAATAAACGTTAAAATCCGAGACGCCACTAATAGAAATGAATTAAAGTAACTTCTAAAGTTAAAAAACGAAACTGATTTGGGTAATCGATTTCTCAACTGCAAAAGTGTGTGACCGCATCTGCAAGTCCAGAATTGGACTAATGAGCCATCAGAGAGTCCACAACTGAAGATATGGAGTGACATTATCATCGTCTGTGACAGACTTCCAAAAGAAGAAAGAAGAGACAGGGTTAATACAAATGGCTACCATTAGCCATTAAAATGTTGTCTCTCTTCTCATGAGCAAATTGACATCCATTGACATCATTGACACCCAATTCTAATCTCAACTAAACCTCTTTACTCTTTAATTCCATTTGGTTGATTAGTGGTTTGGGTTTTACAACATGTCAACACATTGGGTCAATTTAATGCCAAAAACGTTTTTATTTTATTCATTCTTGAAGGATACTCAATTTTTTTCAAACACATTTGTTTCTATTTAACCTATAGATGGGAGCCTAACAGGTACTATCACTCTGGGTCAGAGTAAATCTGGGAGCAATGGTAATGAAGGGGTGCTTCATATTTCCCAGAGCTCCAAAAGTGGAATCTTACCATCAGATGGTTTAATGTCATACCTAGACATGAAGACTCTCATTCACCCCCTTCTAGCACATATGATAAATAGGGTTGGGGGCTTACCATAAGAGCAATAGGTTGGGACAATCATATAAATGCTAGGGCTTGACCAGCTGATTGATTGGAGGGGGCTCCTCCGACTTCCCAACTAGCCTAATTAAAGGCCAAAGTGGAGTGTTGCATATCATGGACTGCTTAGCCACCTTGGTTCCATCCTTAAGCATCATGGGTTGCCACCCACAGCCAACAGGTGACCCCATTGGAGAGGTGCAGTCTAAAGCTCCAGCCAACAGGGATTGACTTTATGTACATGAAAGGGTTATTGTTGTAGGAAACGGAAGTGACGACAAGAGTTCAAATACTTGACAAAACTGTTTGTATTTTACTTTGTGCTAATTTTCTTGGAAAAAGCATGAATCCATCTGTTTTCCTCCTAGACATGTATTTACCCAAGCCCTCCACATGAACAGGGTGTGACACAGGGTCAATCTTTAAGCAGAGTTTAACAGGTTTGAATTCAAAGTTTTCCTTCCCCTAGAGTGTTTACCTAACCAAGGTTAAAGAGCCCAGTCTACCCTACCATTTACACATGTTTTCTTCCTAGATATAGGTAAATAGTAGCATACAGAGCTCTTTAGCCTTGGTTAGACAATCAGTCTAGGAGAAAGAAAACCCTGAATTCAAACCAGTTTAAGAATTAACCTCATGTCACATCCTGTCCATGGCATCATCATAAAGTAAAACACCAACAGCTTCATTCAGTATTTGAACTCTCATTGCTCCTTCCATTTCTATATATATATATATATATATATATATATATATACACACACACACACATAGGAGGTGCATGGTGTAATAGTTATCGTCATAAGAAATGGACATGGCAAGATGAGTTCAAATCCTGGACAAGGCTGTTTTCATTTCACATAGCATTAATACCCTTGGGAAAGGTATGAATCCAAGTATTCTCCCTCCAGCTATGGGCAAATAGTAGGGCAGACTGGGCTCTAACCTTGGTTAGGCAACCAGTCTAGGAGAAGGAAAACTGAATACAGACCTGTTATACTCTGCTTAAAAATGACTGCCATATTCTGCTCATGTGGAGGTGTTGGGAAATACAGACATTTTAATGCGAATTAATAATACATATATGAAACCTTTTTATTGACTCAATATAATAATTATGATAAGCTATTAGATTAGAGCAAAAATAATTGCAATTTGTTTTGAGGTTTGTTTGTTTTTTTTGTTTTTTAAAAATTTTGATTCATATTTTGGAATAAAATATCATTCAACTATGTTCAACTAATACACCATTTTAAAGTGCAAATTTCACTCTACTTATTTAAGCTAATGGTCTTCATTTTTTCTTTTTTTTTTACTGTTTATTTCTGTTTATTTCAGGCTGTCAAATTAAAGATTTAAGAAAAGAAAATTCAAACAAGTTTTAAGTATAAAATAGACTTGACAAATTTCCACTATGGCTGCACCAAATTACATTCAATTGGTTCCCTATTGCAAAATGATCAAGTACCAGTCTCAGGGTTGGTTCACAGACAAAACTAAAGATGGTAGGGGTGTTTGTGATTTTTCAGTGTAAATAAGTGACAAGAGCGAGAGCCACTGCCAGAAGTTTACAGTAGTATCACAGAGGTGGGATAGTTGCTGTGAGTGGCTTAAAGTATGCAAAGAATTAAAATGAAAATTTTTCAATGTCAACTAAGTATTTGTCCAGGGAACAATACAGGGAATGTATTGCTCAACATTGGTTCCAAATTTCAGTTTTGGTGTTTCAAGCGTTATCTAATGCCAAAAGCTTCCTTGGAGAGGAATTGTAGTGGTGTTATTTAACCCATAGGTGGGGGATGAGAGGGTTCATACCTTTCCCAAAGGGATTAGTCCAAAAAGGAAATTTAATAGTACAACTGGAAATTATTATGATGTCACAGTCCAATGTTAACCACTACACCATGGGGATTTCTTTATTGGTTCCAAACATTTTATAATAGATACAAGAGTCTTGAAGATGAGGAGGTTCTCAGATTTCCTTCTGAAACTTATGACAACTAACTGAAAGTCATTCCAGGACCAGATGAATGCAAAACAATTCATAATTTTGCAGAGGAACTAAATATTAACCAATCACTGGTTGCTCAATATTTGCCAAATTGAAAAAGAAAAATGTTTCTTATTTTTTCATAGTTTATCATCATATTATGGAAATGGATTTGACAAGCCAAGTTCAAATCCTGGACAAGGTTGTTTGTGTTTCACTTTGCATTAATATCTTTGAGAAAGTCATGAATCCATCTGATCACCCCCCAGCCGGGCTTTATACCTTTCCCAAAGGTATTAGTTTGAAAATGAATTTAATAACATAACTGGAGTTTGAATTTGTTTACTACAATGCCATAGTCCAGTATGTTAGCCACTACACCACAGTGACTCACCACCATCCCCACCCCCAATTAGTTCCAAACATCTTTATAATCGGCACAAGAGTTTTAAAGATGTATGAAAAATATGGGTTATCTGGAAGTAAGGGACCAGGAGGGTGGGGATGAAGACCCTAGAAATAATCAGAACAGTAAAAGTAGTGGATGAAAGCGGACTTCCCTACTGGCAGGACAGTATCAGTAGTCAGAGAGACGACACGGCCGAAACGAACACAGACAGCACCCCAACTTTGGGTGAATACAGTAGCAGACCCAACAATGAATAAGCCTACAACAGAATTCATCACCCCAAAAGAACTTTACAAAAGATAAGTGTTCATGACTTGTTACTTTATATGTATATGTGACATAAGACTGCTAAAAGCATTAAGTTTTAGTAAACCCTTCACACCCCACAAATAAATCCCTTTTAAACCACAATACTTGTCTTTATTCCTTTCTTATGACAGAATTTCTGTTAGATGAGAAGGGTCTTAGATGTAATTCTGAAACTGATGACAATGAAGGCCATTACAAAACCAGAGCTATGCAAAAATATTCAACTAAATGGTAGGGCAGACAATTCCCTTTTGCTCTGCTATACAACTGATCTAGAAGGGAAAACTCGAAATTCAAACAAGCCATACTCTGCCATAATCTATTTTTATCCAATTTTTATCCATGTCAAAAGAATTCTTGAAATAAATTGTAATTTGAAAATGCTATATCTGCTGAATGCAGTGGATAAGTAAAAAATTTCCCAGTCAAGCTGTAACAATTTTTTGTCCTGATCAACAAAGACACTTACACTCTAACTTTATCCTGATAGAATATTGTGGTCTTTCTTTTAAGTAAAACTCTGTTTTCATTGATTTTTGCCTTTAGTTAGTCTAATTCCAAACAATGCTTGTTTGAATCAATTGTTTGCTCTACCAGAAGGAACTCATAGTAGACGACCCCCTTCCAATCTGACTATATATATATATATATATATACAGCACTTTTTGGGGGAAGGAAAATCGCCTTTAGTAAGCTTAATGATGATTCATTTCCCTTACCCAATAATTTCTTGTATTCCACATTGTTATAAAGTATCTACTTTTCATTGTCACAATTTGTTTTTCAAAAAAATAACTGTGTTGAATGAGATGACTTACCTCCTGCAAATTGAATCAGGCTGGCATGACAGGTTTTAGAGGAAAAAGAATGTGGTGGCTATTAACAGGTGGATTTATGGGGTGTAGTCTTATTTTATCTTGTTTGTGGCAGCACCTATGCAAATTATGCCCACAGAGAAAATGTATATAAGGAGTTAATTTTGGTCATTTCGACAGGGGTGACTTTGGTACAAATGTAGTTTATCACTGGACTGGAACATGGGTAATAAAGTTTGAAACTGAGAGACATGTGTGTAAGGAAAGAGAAACCAATTATGATTGGTCAATTTTGATAGCCAATTATGATTGGTTGAATTTTAATAGCCAATAATAATTTCTCTGAATGTTTGAGATGAGGCTTGATGATTAGTATTATCTGCGTTATTCGGATATTGTCTCATCTTATCAGCCGAAACGTTGTACAGATAACAATGAAGATGAGGACAATAGTCCGAATAACACAGATAATACTAACCAATAATAATTGGTTGTATTTTAATAACCAATTATGATTGGTTGAATTCTAATAGCTAATGAATAAATATTATATTTTTCTACAAGTTCCAGTAGACATTTTGCTGGAATTTATGGATAAATACAGATAGGAGAATTTGTATTTCAACTTTTTGAACTTTCATGTAAGACTCATGGCAATCTCAAATTAATGCAACAATAACATTTAAATATGACCCTTTCACTTAATATATATATAGAAGTTATAGAGCAAAGCAACTAACATAACTCAATCATTGCAAATAATTTTCAACAAATTTTTTGGATATTTTGAGTTTCTTGGCTATTTCACATATCATATAACAAGTAACATAGTAGGAAGCGCGTGGCGTAATGGTTAAAGTCATGGGAAATGGACTCATTGCCCGAGTTCAAATCCTGGACGTGGTAATTGCATTTCACTTAGCGCTAATGCCCTTGGGAAAGGTATGAATCCTACTCTCCCTCCAGCTATGGGTAAATAGCAGGGCAGACTGGGTTCTTTAACCATGGCTAGGTAACCAGTCTAGGAGAAGGAAAACTCTGAATTCAAACCTGTTGAACTCCGCTTAAGAAATTGACCTTGTGTCGTATCCTGCTCGTGCGGAGGAGTTGGTAAATATATACATATCATATAAAACTGATTATATTCAAAAGCAAGGACGAACTCATAAGTGATGTTCTCCTATTGACCCCTACACATGGACAAACCAGAATGGGCCAACCAGCAAAGATTGACTAAAGATTGTGCATATTCTGGATGTTGTGAAGAGGACTTGCATCCGATGTATTCTAAGACCCAACCAACAGAGTGGGTGAGCACTGAGATCATAAATATTAGTTTACAAGTTTGTGATGAAAATGAAACGATTTAACTAATGTCAGAGCTAAATCACGCATTCATTTGAATGATTCAAATGTTTTGATTGGTTTGTATTTAAACAACAAATCACTAGAAGTTATCATACCTAATCAGGCATTCTGGTAACTAGTCAAAATGATCCAATGAATTTTGTTTTCCTGTTATAAATGGATTTATAAATACAAACTAGTACATAAAAATGTTTACTATTTCCAGGGGTCTAAATTGGCACTTTCCACTAAAACATTGTTCATTTAAATCAACCATATGTTTTGAACTGGTCATATGTGAATGACACATCATTAGTGGCCATTACACCCAATTAGGTATTTTGCTAGGTATTTCATATCTAAAAACTAGTCTATATGACCCAGTGATTTTTGTTCTCTTGTTATAAAGGGATTTATAAATTAAAACGAGTAAATCCCCCCCTCTGTAGCCCCCTATGAGTTTAGACACCCTACTAAAATTTTATTGACCCCCAAGGGTCTATATGGAATGTGTGTGGTGTATTGGTTAGTTATAAAAAATGGACTTGTTGAAAGTTCAAATCCTGGACGAAGCTGTTTGCATTTCACATAGTGCTAATACCCTTGGAAAGATATGAATCCAACTACTTTTTTTTCAGTCAGAGCCAGATTTTTTGTTCATTTAAATGTTCATTTATATTTTGAATGGGTTATATGTGAATGACACATCATTAGTGGCCATCACACCCAATTAGGCATTCTGCTAGTGTATAATATCTGCCAACTAGTCTATATGATCCAGCAATGGATTTATGAATCAATTCCTCCTCTGTGGGTGGTGGTATTCTTTTATTCCTCCTCTGTGGTAGGTAGCGTGCTGTGGGTGGTAGTCTGTGGTAAATCAATAGCGATTAAAAAGATTTATGATTCTTTTATTCCTCCTCTGTGAAACGTAGTAACCCCCTATTCTCCTCCTCTGTGGACCCCCTATTCTTTTATTCAACCTGCTAAAATGTCACCCACCCCCTCCCAGGGGTCTGTTTAGACAATTTAGAGAAGTCTGGTATAGATATTTTAGATGGCAGTCTACTGTTCTACCAAACACCCCTCAACAACTTAGTGAACTGTTCCTAGCAGTAGTAGCAACAACTACTTAATCTGTTGCATTTTGTCTTTTGGGACTGAATTAGTAACTGCCTGGAGAAACTATAACATTCAACACATTGACATTTATTAATATTAATATATATATATATATATATATATATATATATACCAACCCCTCCACATGAGTAGGGTGTGATACAAGGTCAATTTTTAAATAAAGTGTAACAGGTTTGAATTCAGTTTTCCTTCTTCTAGATCAGTTGCCATACCAAGGTTAAAGAGCCAAGTCTACCCATAGTTGGAGGGAAAATAGTTAGATACAAACTTTTCCGATGGGTATAAGCTCTATGTGAAATCCAAACAACCTCATCTAGGATTTGAACTCGGTTTTCAACATCCATTTCCTATGACAATAACCATACTACACACACCTCCACCAATTAAGACAAAATTTATAAGCATTTAGTTGTAGTAATATTACTAGTACATATGAAACTGTATTTTTAGGAATAGCAATCATCAGAGTAATAGAAGTATCAGTAAAATCTACAGAAATATTCATTGCTTATTTCAAAGTTCCATTTTTATATAGCGTTCTGAAAAGGATATGAATTAAATTCTCAAACATTAGAATCAATCAACTCTTGCTTGTGTAATAGATTAGAGAAAGTACGTAGCTGATAGGGAAATATCCATTCCTCCAGTCTTAGCTAGTTATTAACAATTAGTAAGGATATTAAAGATCATTTTAACCCTGGAAATAATTAATCATCTTGTAAGATGCAGGGGATGAGGCATTTCAGTTTTATGCATTGTATAGTATATATAGGTGTAGCGTATATAGGCATCGCTGGTGGCAGACCACAGTTTGCACTTTCAAAACCATGCAACTTCCAATACAAGCACAAAGAACTTTTGGTAGTCATTTCTGGAATCGGCACTTTTATAAATACTCTTGCAGACAGCGCAACTAAAATGTTAACTGGAAAACAAAACTCTGTGTACATGCGTACAGATACACAGACACATAAGAAATATATGAAGAGGAATATATATATATATCCCAAAACATTGCGGAATCATTGAAGTAATCTCCAATGACTCTTAAGCTCATTATTGAATATATTAAAAACAGTTTTTTTCCCCCTCAAATCTACTTTCACTCAAATGATTTATTGCAATACACCAATGGTCTCCCAACCATGTTAGCAGTTCATCATGAGTTAAATTAGCAGCTTCTAGTTTTCACTTCTGTTATATCAGATTTTTCCCTCCATCTTTTTATAACTGTATCATATTACAATTTTGATTTTCTCAACTTCTCCGAAATTAAGCAGAACTAATTATTACTCTTAGAATTTGTTGCTGAGGTAGAGGAATATAATCTAGCAAAAACTATGTGAACCAGACTAAAGTACCCGTCTATAATCAGTTAAGAGATAAAGACTTCAATCACAGCTGGTTATAATAACAGTGAAATGATATCTTTAGTACTGAATACTTACAGACTAATTGTTGCTATAAAAGATATATCTATAACAAAAAAAGACATCAATCAAACTTTTTATATTACCTTATGAACTTAATATGGTTCTAGGGAAAAAATGCATGCTGTTTATTAAAGAAATATTTTTTTTTGATTTATGTGATACTTTAAATATTCATTAATTAGAAAGTATTTCTCTGAATTTTTGAGACGAGGCTTGATAATTTGTATTATTTGGATTATTCAGACTATTGTTCTCATCTTTATTATTATCTACACAACGTTTCAGCCGATGTGCCCTCCAGCCTTCTTCAGGCATTTCTTGTCTTACTTGGGAACATTCTCAAACTTGGGATCCCTCTCCTCAAAAGAAGGTTCCCAAGTCTGACAAGAAATACCTGAAGAAGGCCGGAAGGCACATCAGCCAAAACATTGTGTAGATAATAATAAAGATGAGGACAATAGTTCAAATAATACTAATTAGAAAGTGTTGTTTTTTTTGTTCTGATAGTTAGATCTAAATAAACAATAATTCTATATAATCATTTTACATCTCAAGCTTAAAGAATATATATCCTCAAATATTGGTTAAATAGTACCACTTCTTTTGTTTGACAAGGATGGTTTTGGCATTAAATAACCCACGAAGGTTGATATGCCATTAAAAATGAAACCAAACCTAACCTATCTATGATTATGATTTTTTGTGGGGTGCATGTTGTAATGGTTTATTGATTCATTGACCAGAGTTCAAATTCTGGACGAGACTGTTTTACATTTCACAAAGTGCTAATACCCTTGAGAAAGTTATATATCCAACTATTCTCCCTCCAGCTATGGGTAAATAAATATTAATAAATAAGATGTTAATATTAATGATTATTTAATAACCATTGAGAATATAACATAAATAACAAAGGGAACTGTGACGTTGGTGGTGACATAGTTTCAGTTATAGACAGACAGAAACATAATTTCCATTATAAGAAGATTTTATTATTTGTTGAACTAAAAATTCTATTCAAAACTTAGCACGAATTATATATGAAACGTTGCATTTGATTGTAATATAAACTTATTGTAATATTATAATTCTAAATGGTATATGAGTCTCTTGTTTTTATTTTCTCAATAATGCTTTAATT